>OX421503.1:35703826-36433938 GCA_949126835.1 Anisus vortex
ATGTATTTATCTATCTATCTATCTATCTATCTATATATCTATCTATCTATCTATCTATTTATCTATCTATCTCTATCTATCTATCTATCTATCTATTTATCTATCTATCTATCTATCTATCTATCTATTATCTATCTATCTATCTATCTATCTATTATCTATCTATCTATCTATTATCTATCTATCTATCTATCTATTATCTATCTATCTATCTATTTATCTATCTATCTATCTATTTATCTATCTATCTATCTATCTATCTATTTATCTATCTATCTCTATCTATCTATCTAACTATCTATTTATCTATCTATCTATTTATCTATCTATCTATTTATCTATCTATCTATTTATCTATCTATCTATCCATCTATGTATCTATCCATCTATGTATCTATCTATCTCCATCTACCAGAAGATTTTATTTTGGGGGGGGGGGGGGGCGGTAATGTCCGGTTCATGGCACAGCACGAAAGTATGGAATGTAATATTTGATGAACTCTTGGCATCTACAAACTTCGACGACGGCTTAGATTTGTCCATAATATGATCATTCATGGCATTTAGTGGCATTTAAAAAAAGTAGTTTTTATAACATCTCGTCTTGTATATAAGAAACACGAAGCATAAGCCTCTACAAAATATAAAATAATGTGTTAGTCAGGACATAAAAAATGGATTTATTGACATGTAATCCAAGTGGGATTTTAGTACAGAAATCCGACCTAGGAAAATCAAAGATGACTTTTGCTTTGTTTTGGCACTCGCCCCGATCCTCAACGCGTTACCGTAGCCATCTTTAAAAAGACAACAAGCAATTAATGGCGGATGAATCACGTGACATTCACGTAGCCTAAATCAGGTTATTTTCGGGTCTCTAACACGTGATGTAGATATATTTTGATGTTAATGATTCGATAACTGTCTAATAAGGGGGGAGGGGTGATGATCGGGTGGGAAGGGGGTACATTAATATTTATTCGTATCGCTCAAATCTATGTTCGACCTCGGAATGTCATGTCTATTTAGCCTCAAGCGTTGTTGTCATGGTTACACAAGCTCGAGCGAATCGCAACATAATCTGAACGTTTTTCGCCTCTTAGAAATAACATTATAGAAAGCAAAATAAACAACTTTTGTTAATTGGCGAGAATCGGTTCGGGCGTCTTAAACAAAACCTTAAAACATGTTCTCAATGGGGGCGTTATCGCCCCCACGGGTGGGGGGGGCGGTGAGAAGCTTTAGGGGGGCGCTGACGTTCCCGGGGGCGATTAGGGGGGGGGGCGGTGAAGGGCAAGTGAGCGGTACAAATGTACCTGATATAATTTGAACACCTCGGCTATTTGAATCGATTCGTTTTTGTATGAAATGTGATGTAAACACACAAGTGTTGCTAAATATCTCATACCCCCCCCCCCAACAGTAGACCTAATATATTATTATACTAATAAGAAATAAGAATCGCAATGACTTTTCGAAGAAGTATGGTCATTGCGGCCGGCTGGTCGTATGCTTAGTTCATCGGACTGTGACCGACACGTCACGGGTTCTATTCCTGCCGCAAACCAATCCCTGTCGCCCTGATATCTGCAAATAAAAATATTTTGATCTCAGTTTTATTGAAATGTCCTTTAATGCGTTTAAAACTATACTTATTGAAGCACTAATATCGTTAAAAGTAATAAATACATTGTAATCAAACAGACTGGGTAGTTAATGTAATGTTTAGAACTATTCATATAAATTCTTTAGTCATATAATATTTCTATAAGTTTCAAATAATTTTAACAGTTTGATAATTTCAAAGTTGTAAATTGTAAGCCATTTATTGTTTGTAAAGCAATATTAGCACAAATAATACTTTAATTAAACAATGTTTCCCATTTGATTCAATAGTGAAAGGTGTCAGAAACATCGGCTTCAGTCAGTTTTACTCATTCGAAACCGGAAAATGTTGTTTTTATAAAAATAAAAATAAAACTCTTAGAGGTCTCTCGCGTGCCATTGAAAATCGCTTTATGTGCTAAGTTTGGAACGCGTGCCATTAGTTGCCAATCCCTAATTTAGAGTATATTGAGTCTACGCTACCAGACAATCAAGCTTTACTTTTATCTTACGTTGATTTGAATAAAAAATTTGCCCATTTCGAAAAAATAAATAAATGTAAAAATTGAGTAGACTAATTGTACTTGAAGACTTTTTAGTGTAAAAGAAATTCCTCCAGCGACGATGGTATGGCGTATAATGGATTGATGTTGTAGTTTAAAAAAGTAGTCTGTTCCAGATGTATTGGCTGTCTATTGTGTGACAACATTTAGTTACTAAAAGTCTTGGTTATTGTCTGTAGCGCCAGTGGCGTAGCTAGGGGAGGGGAGCGGGAGTCCAAATTCGAAAGTCCCCCCTGGCCCCTACTTGAGGGGGCCCCTAAAGGAGTGTCCGAATTGTTTTTTCTCATGTCATAATGTCGAATGTCAAAATGCAGGGGCCCCTAAAGAGGCCAAGCCCCCCGGGTCCCCAAATCCCTTGCAACGGCACTGTGTAGAGCTCACTACAATATTACAGCAGCTCACAAATAAGTAATGCAGTCAATGATTTTAGACAGCTTTGCATTGATTCCTTATATTAATTTATTCTTATTTTTGTTATTATTAATATATGTATTACTATTATTGTCCCGATATAATTTTATATTGTTTGCCAATGTTATAATTATCTTGTTATGTCTTTGACTATGCCTTTATTGTACTTATGTACTGTGTTGCAAAATAAATATTGTTCATTGACGAGGACTACAGACGATGGCTACTGTGCACACAGAGGTGCGTTGGTTAGCAAAAGATGACTGTTTAAATATAATGTATGAGACTTGGATTCGGTGCTCTAGTTTTTGAAAAGCAAATGCGATTCTTTGGGAGACAATCAATCAGTTTCTCGAGGTCTGTGAGTTTTGGCAACAGTTTTAGAATTGCATTCTTATCACCCTCTTTTGTGGAAAGTGGATTTTATGTTAATACCATTTGGTTGTAAAAAAGAAAAACAAGCTTGCAAATAGTGAAGCGTGGAGCCCTAAGACTATTGAAACCAAAATTGAAACAAATATAGACAAACTACTAGCAACACACCAGGCAAACGATTCACATTGAAATAGATTTTTTTTAAGCCTCTTGTTTTGGTAATTTTTTTTATCTATTAATTCTTACAATATGTTTACTTTTTATTTTTTTAAAGACAATAAATAGGCACACGAATCTAGTCGGCCTAAAAAAAAATTGCGGAAACTATATTGACCATTTAACTTCATGAGTGGTTGGGGGGAGGGGGCGCTAATAAAATGTTGGGGGGGGGGGGCGGTGAGCGGACAAAAATTGTAAAAGGGGGCGGTGAGCCGAAAAAGGGTTTAGAACCTATGCTTTAAATTAAGAAGGATGGGAGTGGGTGATAGTAAATTATAAAACCCCAGTTGCGTACTCCAACTTTGGTACACTAGGGGGAAGGTGGCTGAGCGGCAGCGGGTTCGACTGGCGATCCGAAGGTTCTGGGTTCGTGTTTATCTCGAGAAATTTTAAAATCGATAACGTTTAGAGAACCAATGAAAAAGTGCCTTGTTCTTTGACGGAAGCGCAGAGTCAAGGCCGTTTATTACTTTATTACAGTCATAATATGGTATCAGGTTGTTATTTGGTTATATAGTTATATTGTTTATTATAGTTGAAAAAGAAAACGACACACATTATTCAATTGAGTTGCATTGAGCGGTCTCCCTAAGGGCTGGTGTGTGTGTGTGGGGGGTGGGGGCGGCAAGTGACGTACGCCTCCCGCCACCTTTTATTAGCCCAAATGGAGTTCAAATGCGTTTTTTTTTTTTGCTCTTTAAATTGAAGACAAAAAGTGTTGGGAATAAGAGAGAGAGAGAGAGAGAGGTGAAGGGGAAAGAGAGGGATAGAGAGAGACAGAGCAGTAGAAAGATGATCCATCTTTAAGAGAGTGAAAGACCGTGAATTTTCTACAAGTGACAAAACTAGGAGGGACAATGAGGGCCAAGGAGGGACAAGAAGGGACATTGAAGGACAAGGAGGGACGATTAGGAACAATGATGGAAAAGGAGGGACAATGAGGGCCAAGGAGGGACGATTAGGAACAATGATGGAAAAGGAGGGGCAAGGAGGGATATTGAAGGACAAGGAGGGACGATTAGGAACAATGATGGAAAAGAGGGACAAGGAGGGACGATTAGGAACAATGAGGGAAAAGAGGGACAAGGAGGGATATTGAAGGACAAGGAGGGACAATTAGGAACAATGATGGAAAAGAGAGACAAGAAGGGATAAGAAGGGACAATGAGGGACAATGAGGGACAAGGAGGGACAATGAGGGACAAGGAGGGACAATGAGTTCAAGGAGGGAGATGTGAGAGAATCACAAGCAATAACGTGTCCCCCATTGACCCTTAGACCCTCACTCTTTGCGTCCTCATTCCATATCATACTGAAAACCACACAGTTGTTCAATTTCGCTTTCCCGCATTTAAGAGAGTTAAAGTCTGCGAAGACGGTTTCGCCCTGGTCACGTGCTACCTGCCCCTATCCCCACCCCCCTTAGCTGATTGCGGGCGAACGCCCCTCTCGCCCCCCCCCCCTCCCCCGCCGCCCCCGCGTGATCTAATTACCTTGACGTCTTATGGTTTTGTAATCACTAGCCACCAAGTCTTCCGGCTTCTTCTTCTTCTTCTTCAACCGCTGCTGCCGTTTCTGCTGTCATTAGGTTTGGCATGTTAATGTCATATATTAAAGAGTGAAGGCACTTGTGACATTTATGGTGACATATTCGACGAGTTGCTGGGGTTGTCGTTTTTTTTTTCGCTGGCTGTCGGACACAGTCATGAGAAAGAAGACAAAAAAAACGATAATTGCAAATTAATTTTTTAAAAATTTTGCTTTGGCATTTCTTGTAAATAATTCGCTAATTAAACAGAATTTTGTTTTGTTATTTCTTTTTGTAATACGATTTTTTTTTCTGCATCAAGAGGGGTAATCACACGAAATATAATGTATTCGTTAAATGGTTTAAAGATAAGATAAGATAAGATTTCTTTATTAATCCAAACAAATGGAAATGATGTCACACTTTAACATTCCACTCCTTTGAAAAGAAGTCATAACTGCAGTCGTAACACTCCGACGCATGTTTAAAACCCTCGCCTAATCCTCGAAATATACAATCAATATCCCATCTCATAAAGTTTTATTTGTTTGTTGTATTCGGGAAAACAAGTATACATTTCTTAAAAAGAGCGGCCGAGCGGCAGAGCGTTCAACTGACGATCCAAAGGAACTGGGTTCAAATCCTGGTGCAGGCTAGGATTTTTTTCCCGGGACTTGTCCTTGAGTCTACCCAGCTTTGATGGGTACCTGAGACTTGTTAGGGATAAGTAAAGGCGGCTGTGCATTGTGCTGGCCACACAATCACCTAGCATGCCGTGACCACAGAAACTGGTTGAACGCTGCTTTACCGGCCGTATGGATAAGTTTGGTCCGAAGGGTACTTTACTATACTTTTAAACACACCAGTCGCTTCTAGCAAGATCCTGATACTGCCACACAACGCGCAACTACTGCATTGAGTAAAATATTGGGTTGGGAGGACGTGGGGCCACTGGGGAGGGGGGGAGTAATAGGGAGAGAAGGGGGGACTTTGGGGGACGGTTCCCATCAGACATTTCTAACTTGACCTTGAAATCCGACGAGCCCCCTAAAAGACATTTTCGCGTCTTCTATTTCCGCTTCCAGCGAAGAAGAAGAAGAGACGGTGGCAACGTGTAAGGTGCTGGGGCGAGAGAGGAAGGGAGTGAAAGGGGGCGAATCTTTTAAAGTCCGTCTTTTTGGTGTGCGCCCCCCTTCCACTCATCGCATCCACCGAATTTGTATTCGGGTTTTTTTTTGTTTCCTCATTCGCAAGCGCCCCAAAAAAATATATAAATAAATGTGTCCAAAACGCCTCTATTGATTTGAATGAAATATCAGTAATATTATAAGGGGAAATGCATCGCGTTGGAAGAACTAACAAATACATTTCAACGAATAAAAACGAACTAACATTAGTTGGGGTAAAGTAAAGGCCACACATCCCCTAGTATGCCGTGGCCACAGAAACAGGTGAACGCTGCTTCACCAGCCCTATGATCAGTTTGGTCCGAAGGGTACTTTATCGACATATTATAAACTATGTATTTACTTGTATTTGTTTTTATATGTTTTGGTCTGGACGATATATTTGTTACTTAGAAGAAAAAAAACAACCATTAAAAACAAAGTTTTATTTAAAATGCTACATAATATTAGCTACATAGTAAAGGCTACCTCTCGAACCAATATAAAGACGTGTTGGCTACCTTCTCGGCTGGCTACTTCGCTAAGTGACGAGAATGCTAACGCATATTAAACAAAACAAACATGCACAATCTTATATCACGTCGTGTGGTCAACACCATGGCTACCTTCACTCTCATTGATGGCTACCTCAATCAACCCCCTTTAATGGCTACATCATTTCTTCACTGTCTGACCAACGGAAACAGTATGTTTCTCTGACAGTTATTACTCCGAACCGGATCTACGGTGTTTCTAAATGATGTTTTTTTTGTTTATGTTTTCTAAAGAAAAGACGTCGCTGTTATTAAAAGAAACAAAGGAGAAAACATGTTCAAACAGCTCACGTGACCTTGTATGACTACTGATGACGTCACCAGGCACGCGCCCGACCCCATGCCGAGAACTCGTTCTCTTAACCCTTTCGCAATTATGTTTGTGTCCTTTTTTTTTAAATATAAAAGAAAATTATAAAAGAAAATAAAATTCTAAAAAGGAGAATATCTCCATGGGATTCTGCTGCGATCAAACGCACCCTCCCCCGCCTCCCTCTTCTTCCGTTACCCTCCCTTCCTCCCAACTCACCGGGGCCTTCACACGAGCCCCCTTGCGCCATCATGGGGGCAATCATGTAATGAGATTGCTGGGGAATGTCTTAAGACGTTGAGGCTTCAATAAGTGGCCCGGGAGAGTGGGGGGCAGGGGGAGGTGGATGCTTTTTTTATTTTTGTTCTTTTTCTCTCCTCCTCCCAGGACCCGAACGGATAGATCGGAGGATTTAGGGGGGGGGGGTGAAGGAGGGGTGGGGGCGCCCCTGAAAATTATTTAATGCAAGGGGCGGTCATCAGCGTTGGGGGGGGGGGGGGGAGGGGGTTGACGTTAAGTAGTGAGGGGAGTTTCTTATTCTTTTGTGTGGTGTGTGCGTGTGTGTGTGGTGAATCGGAGGGAGAAGGGGCGTAGTGGTTAGGGGAGTGAAAGTGTTGATGGGAGGGCGGAGCGGGGTGGGGGGGGTGTTACTGAAAAAAAAATTGTTGATTTGGAGTGGGTTATACGAAATGTTGGGAGGGGAGAAAGGGCGGGACACTTTTTGAGAGGTGCATTTAACACACACACACACACATACAGACACATACACACACATACACACACACACACACACACACACACATACAGACACATTCATACAAAATCTTAGGAGGGTTAAGAAGAAAATCTTTATTGTAATTTTCTGTAAAAAAAGTATTCTTTCTCTATCTCTCTTTCACTCTCTCTCTTTCTCTCTTTTTCTCCCTTTTTTTCTCTCATTCTCTTTCTCTTTCTCTCTCACTCCCTCTGTCTTTCTCTCGCTCAGTCTCTCTTCCTCTCTCTCTTTCTCTCTTTCACGCCGCCTTTCTCTCTCTTTCTTACTTTTTTTTTCTCTTACTATCTCTTTCACTCTCTCTCTCTCTCTCTCTCTCCATCAATTCATTAAATCCTTTTTTTAAATCCTTCTCTCCATCGTATCAATATTGTTGTTGTTTTGTGCTTTCATGCTTTTAACTTTAAGCCTCTTTCTTTCTTTCTTTCTTTCTTTCCTTCTTTGTTATTTTTTATGTTTTTATTTTCATTATCGGTATTTTCTCTCTTTCCATTTAAAAACAACAACAAACTTTATCTACATCAATGACAATTTTCATTCCGTGTCTAATGCAAAAAAAAAAATTGTTAATCTCTATTCTGCAGTTTTTATCTATTAATCTACCCGCTTGAAATGCCAATGCACTGTTAGGGTTCATACAAGTTTGGGAAAATTGGATTGTTTTTCAAGTTTGGGAAAATTTGGGGAATTTCGCTAAAAGGGGACAAAGTAGCGTGAAAGATCTGTAAGGGACCCATCAACTAAAGAAAACATTAGAAAAAATTAAAACAAATTCAAAAAAGAGCTGCAAGGTTCATAACTAGTAAATATTCCCAATTGACAAGAGTAACACCATTAGTCAAATCACTAAACCTAGAAACACTAGAGGACAGAAGGGCAAAAAGTAGTAATAATACATAAGACATTAAACTCTAATTTAGAAATACAACCCAATAACAACCTATTGCAAAGCTCAGATAAACATAAAGACAAAAACATTTTCCTTGTCCCTTATGCGAGAAAAAATGCATATAAGTACTCTTTCTTCCCGAGTGGCATTCGGACATCATTTAACACTTTAATAAAAATGCAAGACTAGACTTGGACTCAATAATCTTCCCTATAGGCGGAGCGTCTGTAATGTATAAGATAAGATAAGATAAGATAAGATATTTATTTTCAAATATTTTTTAAGCTAATAAATATATTAACCCTTCCCGTACCGACCTACTTCTATCTATGCTGCCTTCAGTTCCGCTATATACGCGCCCGGGACTGTAAGGGTTAATAACTATGTTAATAACTATGTAGTAAAGTTATGGGGTCGCCTACTTTAAGAAAAACACCCACGCTCTTTCTTTTTCCATTCGGATTGCCTATAACAGGGATCCTCAACCTTTACATGATACTGGGACAAAGTATGGTTACGAATTTATTCCCGCGTACCAGCAGCCTAAAAGTTATCTTGCTCTATTTGGACATCTTTCGGGTGCCATTGAAAAACTCTCTGCGTGCCAAGTCTTTTCTGAGGCAAAATCGACAGTGAGCTCGCCTCACAAGCTCAGCATCAAGGGTTCCTTCGACCCACGCTGCAGACAATCAGAAATAAAAGAAACCCACAGCCGACTTGGAGAGGATATGGGTGCCGCCAAGTCTACCAAGCCCACTGAAAGGACTAATGGACATGCACGCAGTGTCCAATAGCTCCCGCCAACGACCGTTAAGGTTAAGGGGTAAAAAATATAAAACAAATCACATGACCAATGTCCATCTAACTGTTTAACCTTTTAATCAGGTCTGTCACTTTTTTCTTTTGATGGGTCAATCCTTTGAGGACTTCTATGTTGTTGTTTCTTATGTGATCGGGGGCAACTTATGTGATCGGGGGCAACTTATGTGATCGGGGGCAACTTATGTGATCGGGGGCAACTTATGTGATCGGGGGCAACTTATGTCCCCAAATCTTCCCCTGGTACATTGTAAAGTTAAGTACTCGTCGGATCACGTGTATTGATCCATAGAGCCGGCGAAGCAGCGTTCACCAGTTTCTTTGGCCACGGCATACCAGGTGATTGTGTGGGGCCAGCACAATGCACAGCCGCCCTTTACTTTATCCCAAGGTCGGGTACCCATCAGAGCTGCGTAGACTCATTGGAACACCCTCCAGACCCGGGAAAAAAATCCTAGCCTCCGGGACACTTGGTTCAACAGCCGAACCACAGAATAAATATAGAACAGAATGCGCAATCGCATATTTTTATGTTTCCGGAAGTAATACCGACGCCATACTGTTTAAACGCAGCGGTCTTGGTTACACTCTATATTTATGCTTATTAACAATATTTTTTTCTTCAAATCTACAAGTTTGAACACCCAAAAGCTAATGTTTCAGTTCACAGAATTGTTGAGTAATAAACCGCAACAATGATGCGAAAACGATTGATAATCGTACAAATAAGAACCGGATAATTCAATTTTACATCGTATAGGCCTAATCCTATAATGTTGAAAAGAAAATGGGTAATTAAGTCAAATGTATATGCAAGTAAGCATATAATGAAAGAAAATATAAGCCCTATGTATATTGTGTATATTTATGGTAGACCTAGATATCTTTTCTCATTTTACTATAGTAGCGACTCGAGCAACCGCTGCCTTGCGTCAAACAAAAATGGCGGAAGGGAGCTTCACTTTTAGTGACTGCGCGTATAGGGATTGCGCATTCTGTTCTATACCTATTCTGTGAGCCGAACGCGCTGTCAGACCCCCCCCCCCCTCCCTTTAGGCACATTGGATGAAATACATTTAATCTGTGTTGGATTATGTTTCCTTGTTTTAGAAAATAGTTGAACTTAATCAGAATTTTAGAGCGATTCTTGCACCATAAAAAAACATAATAATTTAAAAAAATTACGTAACTTCCGAAAATTTTTATCGAAATTATTTGGCTATCGTGAGAGCTCGATCGCGAACCTTTTCGATATCAGAGCGAGGGAGGGAAAAAAATGTCCTTTTTTTTTTTTTAGAAATGATATCACGACCTGGAGAAAGAAATCAAATCGGGACTTCGTGTAATGGTACAGTCGTGAGTAACCGTAGACGTTTGACTTTATCACACCAATCACGTCGTTTAAGCTCACCCTTCGAACACAAACACACAGACAAACTCACGCGCAAACACCGAGAAACGGGTAAACTCATCATAAAGTTCGTGTGCAAATGGCGTCTACCTACGATAGAGCTTCTTATATTGTTTGAAGCAGCCATCTTCATTTGTTAGATCATATTTCAGTTTTCATGGAGGGTGGGGGCGGGACTTGTCATGTTCAATGCCAATCATTTTAAGATTCACCCCCTAATGACCGTGTGTGTTGAAATACAAGCACTGCGCGTGATGTTTTGTCTTTTTATTATCCTTCGTCAAGATGTTTATTATTAGTTCCTGTTACTACTGCTATATTAGCTGGTTGTGTGTTTTTGTTGTTACATATCAGCGTGTGTGTGTTTGTGTGTCTTTGGCGTGTGTGTGTGTTTGTGTGTCTTTGGCGTGTGTGTGTGTGTTTGTGTGTCTTTGGCGTGTGTGTGTGTTTGTGTGTCTTTGGCGTGTGTGTGTGTTTGTGTGTCTTTGGCGTGTGTGTGTTTGTGTGTCTTTGTCGTGTGTGTGTGTGTTTGTGTGTCTTTGGCGTGTGTGTGTGTTTGTGTGTCTTTGGCGTGTGTGTTTGTGTGTTTAGCGTGTGTGTTTGTGCGTTTGGCGTGTGTGTGTGTATCTGTGTCTTTGGCGGGTGTGTTTTTGTGTGTCTTTGGAGGGTGTGTGTTTTTGTGTCATGGCGGGTGTGTTTTTGTGTCTTTGGCGGGTGTGTGTTTTTGTGTCTTTGGCGGATGTGTATTTGTGTGTCTTTGGCGGGTGTGTGTTTGTGTGTCTTTGGCAGGTGTGTGTTTTTGTGTCTTTGGCGTGTGTGTGTGTGTTTGTGTGTCTTTGGCGTGTGTGTGTGTTTGTGTGTCTTTGGCGAGTGTGTTTAGCGTGTGTGTTTGTGTGTTTGGCGTGTGTGTGTGTATCTGTGTCTTTGGCGTGTGTGTGTTTTTGTGTGTCTTTGGCGGGTCTGTGTTTATGTGTCTTTGGCGGGTCTGTGTTTTTGTGTCTTTGGTGGGTGTGTGTTTTTGTGTCTTTGGCGGGTGTGTGCTTTTGTGTCTTTGGCACGTATCGTTAATGTGTGCTTTGTAACATGCTGGTGAACGCCATATTAATAGAAGAGCCTGTAAGCCGCTTACTTTGAGTAGCATATCTTCAAGAAGGTTCAAGGTGTTTAAAACAAAGCGAGTTATCATACAGTTTGTTTAGGTTTAACGTTGTATTTGAATATTCTAATAACTTCAAGTATGCTTTGTGCTATGTTCCTCAATTGAATTTAAGCTTTACCACAAACAAAAAAAAGTTTCATGCGCCTAATTTTATTTTGGAAAAAGCCAACGACACGTTCGAATAAAGGAACAGCACAAATCTGTTGTATAGTGGAGCAATTCTTTCTCCCTGATATAGTGGAACAATGCTTTCTCTCATGATGCGAGTTAACAATTTCAAATGGCCAAAATCTAATCTCGCAACAAATTTGAAAAAAAAAAGTTTTTTTTTTTTTAAGAATTCTGGCTCATGCGGCTGAGTAAAAATCAAAAACATGGAGATCGGAAGTGACGTCACGCTTCCTTAAAAGCCGCTTACTCTTGAGATCTCCTAGGAGCGCCATCTTGTAGTTTTTCTCCTGATGTGTTTTGAATGTTCGGGCTTCGATGAGTGGGTTGGGGATATTATTTTACGCGAACTATGAACCCGGAACTAATTCTCGTCTTTTTTTTTTTTTTAAAGAGAGATAGAAGAAAAGAGAAAATCCAATTTACGTAATTTTATTGTCGTCTTTAAGACTTTAAAAGCTTTTTGCAATAACACTTTAAAATATGTCTTGGGAGTGGCAATCGAGTTGTGCCCCTTTTGAGGTGCCTTTGTGTGTCGTCTGCGCGGGTCAGACATTTTACATCATTTATACTTCCTTTCTACATCCTTTGCACATCATTTATACATCGCTTATACATCAATCATACATTATTTAGTTCATACATCACTTCTAAATCAAACATACATTTTACGTCATTAATCGATCAATATACATCAATGAGCGGTATATTCCTTTTTTATCCAATATGTATACATCACTTGTATATCATTTTACATCATTTATATACCAAGTATGCATCAGTCTACCGCGCAAATTATTGAAAATTATTGCACACGCAGCGATCCGATTGGTCGCGTTGGTTAGCGCCATGATATTTAGGCCAATTTCAATTACTTAAAGTTCGATAATGATAATGATTGTCATATTTATAGGGCGTTTTCCATTTTATACTACGCAATACTAACGTTATTAAATACAGTGCATACTTAACCAATCAATTTCTAGCTGTGATGTCAGCTAAAAGTGTGTACTTATCTACCATTGGTCGCTGTATAACAATAACAAAAAAAATGGCTGGCTAAAACGGATCAGGTGACGTTCTATAAATAGTTCAAATCTCAAGGCGTGACGTCAATGGAGACACTAAAAAATTATTTTGAATTTTTTGTCTGAAACAATTTATTTTGTAAAAATAAAATGGTTGTAATTGAAATTTTTTTGTAAATTTCATTTAAAAAATGAATGGAATTTTTTTGTTACCTTCATTAATTTATGGGCCGTGGTGGCAACGCGCTCGGCTTGCGTACCGAAGGTACTGGGTTCGAATCCTAGTGAAGACTAAGATTTGTTCTCGAGTCTACGGCGTGACCGTGTGCTTACCCAGCTCTGATGGGTGTAGCTTTGCTGGCCACACAATACCCTAGTAAGCCATGGCAACAGAAACTAGTGAACGCTTCCTCACCGGTCCCATGAATCAATCAGGTCCCATGGGATACTTCTACTTCATTAATTCAATATTTTGTGTGTGTGTTGCTCAACCAGAGAACTAATGAATGTCAGAATTGTGAGCTTCGCGGTGAAGTCATTTGACAGTCAATTAATCTTTCAGTCAATGTCATATTATCTCCCAATCTTCAAGAATAGACCTCATTACATATATCTTTTTTTAAAACCTGGATTTACTCAGTCAAAATTTCCCCCTGAATCTAACATCAGCTCTACAAATATATAGATATAGATAAGTGCCACTGGCTGTCGTTAAAACGTGAAAAAGGAGAATTTTTTAAAAAAAGGCAACAAATTCGGTTAATCCATAATGACGTCATCAATTTATGTGTAGTATTTCGGTAATGATTAGATGTACATTTAATATGAGAATTCTTTTTTTTTTTCATTTACTGAAGAAAGATATTCTGTTCCCAGAACAAACAATAATTCTTTTTTATTGTCTCCTTCAGATTGTGAACCCTGCCTCTCCCTCTCTCTCCCCACCAATCCACATCATCAAACAATCATAACCATGTAGAGGCAGTGTGGGCACCACCTCCCCACCCACACACACACCACACACACCCCACACACACACAAACATATTATATACATGATCGCACAAAAAAACGTAATGGCAGTGTACCAGTGCAGTGGTTTGATGGTAAAAAGTAAAATACCCGTCGGACCAAACTGATGCATAGGGCCGGTGAAGCAGCGTTCACCAGTTTCTGTGGCCACGGAATACTAGGGGATTGTGTGGCCACCACAATATCCAGCCGCTTTTTACTTTACCCCCCAAAAATGTTAGGTACCCATAAGAGCTGGGGTAGACTCAGAGACAGTCCCGGGAACAAATCCTACCCTTCACGGGGATATGAACCCAGGACATTCGGTACAGCAGCCGAACGTGCTGTCCTGTGTGATTAGATGGCGTTTTATATATTTTTTTTTTCAGAAATTAGAGCGAGACCCCCCTCGATGCATGTGTTTCCCTGGCGCAGATAATGTCGCCATCAACATGGAGATGGGGGGGCGCAGGTTTTCGCGTCAAACAACAGATAACCGAATGCCACCACCAGGAGGGCGTTTGGCGCAGTCGTTGGTTATCCCTCCAATCGGTTGTTGTTTTTGTGGCCTCTGTAAACACCAGGAATCGAACTCAAGTAGCTAGTTGATACGTTTCAACTCTTCGTATTTTACAACCAATGCTCAAAACTACTGTGTTTTTTTTTAAAAAACTAGTATTCTAAGTTATTCTAAGTTTTAGTTCAAGTTTTTCCACCTATGTTTTTTTTCACCTCCCTGCCCTTCAATTTTCAAACATGGTTCTGTAAATCTTACGTCGTCTTTCAGATGAATTTTTTTTATACTAGATTTACGTCTTGGATGTTAGCTTAGCCAAGCTAAAGATTTCAGGGGGCCTCTCGTCGGCGGTGCGATGAACTTCGGACGCGCCGGTGCATTCTGAATTTGAACGTTTCGACGGTTTAACACACTTCGCCAGTCTTTGAGGCCCATGGGGATATAAGTGGGCTCTTATACCTATACCTGCCGAGGCGCCCAGCACTGCGATGCCCAAAAGCAAGCTACCATCTGAAATTCATCCACCTTTGAAATGACCTACTAGGCCAATGTTATAGTGCCTGGATTTCTGTAACGGATTATATTAATCCTTACTCCCTCAGAAAAAAAAAGAAAACAAAAAACAAACAAAAACTATTAACACAAAATCTAATCAATCCACTTAATTAATGAACAATTTTGTTTGTTTTTTGTTTGTTTAGCGATAATGTGTGTGTGTTTTAGTGCGTGTGTGTGTGTGCGTGTGTGTGTGTGTGTGTTTGGGTACCTGATATCTAAATCCCCTTCCGATAACTCGCGTCATCAATGGATTGATACGGAGTGAAAAATGAGCTCATTTGTGATTTAAAAAAAAACTTTAGCCATTTATCTATAACTCATATTTTTGTCGACACACACTGTAATGCATGATTCGAACAGAGGCGTCGTTAAGAATGTATAGGTAGGGGATCGGTGGGTCTTCAAACCTTTTTTTTTTTAGATGAGGAGAGGGAGAGTCGAGGCTAGGCAGAAATGGTTATGTTGGAAAAAATAGTATTGAAACTTATACAATGAAAGACTAGACTCGGACCACAGAATAGGTATAGAACAGAATGCGAAATCTCTATATGCGCAGTCACTAAAAGGGAAGCTCGGCTTCCGCCATTTTCTTTTGATTCAAGGCAACGGTCACTAGAGACGCTACTATAGTAAAATGAGAAAGGCTTATTTATTACTGATATATAGTCTTAGCAAGCTTAGGACTTAGGACTAAAGCGAGGCTACTAATATTAAGTAATATGAGGTTATAAGTTACAGTGGTTTATCCTATACGAGGTCAGGAAAACCATGTAGTTTGACATGCTTATTTGTAGGATAATCAATCGTTTTCGCATCATTGTTGCAGTTAAAAATTTATTACACAACAGCCTTTGTACCTTTTGCCTGAAACATTAGCTTTGGGTGTTCGAAATTGTAGATTTGATGAAAAAGACATTGTAAATAAGCATAAATATATACTCAAGTGTAACCAGGACCGATGCGTTTAAACAGTAAGGCGTCGGTATCACTTGCGGAAACAGAAAAAAAATGCGATTGCGCATTCTGTTCTATATTTATTCTGTGACGGACCACGGATGAGCGTAAAACCTGATAAAATGTGCTGTTGTCCTCTGCGACTATACTATGTGAAAAATTTCAGCTCGATGGGATGACGGAAAGTGGGTCATTAATTTAGCCTTCACAATTTCTAGGTGGGGATGGCACATATGACAGGATGCGATATTGTCATCGGCAACTAGCTCGTTTGTGTAACGTGTTTAGCTCGATGGGATGACGGGAACTGGATCAATTAGCCTTCGCAATTATCACACACACAGACACAAAAGCGAATAGTATAAAGGATTTAAACATGTTATTTTTGTGAACATATTTCGTTGTGGCTACCCTGGCAGACCTCCGTCTGTTGTACGGAAACTTCTAGAAAGAATATTTCTTACTTTTTCCTGCAACAAATTGAACTTATACATACACGGTAAACAGCTATTCCCAATAATGACCTGGGAAGATGTGCAGTAGGAAGAAGGAGTGGTCCGGTGCCTCCAGCAATACTAGAGAACTTCCCATCTACTTTTCAAAAGTCTTGAAAAATACTTTGGGAAAAAAAAATCTCTCACTTTTCCTTCACAAAAAGACCGGCATCATTTTTCATTGAGACTCTGCCTCAATTATCTCCCTTGTCATAACATTTGTTTTGTTTTGCCAGTAGATAGTCTGCCCCTTGTCTTCACTTGTCAATGGTTTTTAGCTGGTAGACTTAGTAACCATTAGCCAAACACACACACAATTATTGAAAAACGTACAGAAGTTTAGCTTCTATTTATAAGCCTGGCCGCAAGCAAGCATGGGCGTTTAAGTCACGCGCCGTCGAGCGAGGGTCTATATTCTATATTGCGTCTTGAATCTACTGGTGAAACGAGGGGACGTGGGGATAATATATTCTTTATGTATATATCAATGTACCTTATTGTTTTTGATAACACACACTCGGAGAGGGGATAACGGGGGGGGGGGGAGGGACGGGGAGACGGGGGGTGGGGGTGATGACACCAACAAATCGAAGTCTTATGTCAAAAATGTCAAGAACGTCGTGACTACTCGAATAGTAACAGATAATCTTATTGGCTCACTCATTCTCTCTCCGGCTGTAAAACGGATAATTTAATTGGTCGGGCGGGATGTAACTGATAATTTGATTGGTTCATTCCGATGATCTGAGTTAGGCGAAAGGTGGAGTGGGGAGGGGGAGATTTAAATTGTCTGCACATAATAGGATGAGGGAGGGGCGGGTGACGGGAGATGAGTTGTGGCGGAGTGAACTGATTGAGGCAATTGTGTGTAGTTCTTGATTCATTATAGAAAAGAGAAAGAAAAACTCCACTTAACATTGATTTGTACTCCATTGTTTCCTAACGTGGGAGGGTTAGACGAGAGAGAGAGAGAGAGAGAGAAAGAGAAAGAGAGAGAGAGAGAGAGAGAGAGATAGTCACAAGGTAGCAATTACCTGTTCCTGTGGGTTACCTATCATCAGTTGAACAACTAGTTGTGTTTTTCAGATTTCTAAATAGACTCCATGACGTTCAATAAACATTTATATAACGTTGTCTGCATCTTATGTTTTATCTTCTGTGAGTGTCTTTCTTAATAGTATAGCATCTCACCTCTCTTTCTCTCTCTATCTCTCTCTCTCTCTCTCTGTCTATCTATCTCTTGTTTGTGTGTCTCTCTATCCTGTGTTTACATGTTGCAATAACATGTATTAGTGGAGTATGTATTTATCAGTCGATGATAACATTTGATTAAACTTGTAGTAGAAGCTTTCTTCGTACCATCTCAATTTTCACTCACATTTTGTCTCTCTATCTCTTCTTCCATCTCTCTCTCTCTCTCTCTCTCTTGCTCTCTGTCTCTTGCTCTCTCTCTCTCTCTCTCTTGCTCTCTGTCTCTTGCTCTCTCTCTCTCTCTCTCTCATCGTCTGTCTGTCCGTCTCTCTAGGCCTCTCTTTTGATTGAAATATATTTCTCGTACCTACTGTCTAATTCACGCGCCCTATTCCATTTGGGTTATGGTGGCAGCGCGTTAGGCTGGTGTACCGAAACTCCTTGGTTCGAATCCTGTCTTTCTTTCGTTTCTCTTCCTATTCCCATTAATACCAGATGTAAAAACTAATACTAGATCTCGAAAATCCGGAAAAAAATAACATAAAATGTTTTGTCATAAACAAAGAGAGAAAGAGAGAGAGAAAAAAATAGAGAGAATGAGAGAGAAAAGAGAGAGAATGAGAGAGAAAAGAGAGAGAATGAGAGAGAAAAGAGAGAGAATGAGAGAGAAAAGAGAGAGAATGAGAGAGAAAAGAGAGAGAATGAGAGAGAAAAGAGAGAGAATGAGAGAGAAAAGAGAAGGGGGAGTTGTGGGTATAGATCATTTAACGAACGATTTCATTCTATGTTTTTTTATGTTTCCCTCCAGTTCTTCTTGTCAGCAGAAGTAGGTCAGTCAGTACGTGAGTAAAGACTATAAAGTCAGGACCATCGCGTGAGTTTCAGATACAAAAGTCCTCGGTGAGATTCCAGACAATTAGATGACCTTGACATTGTTGTATTTTTTATGTTCATTGACTTTGTGAGAGGGAAAGTACAGAACATTACTTACATCTTTCTCTCTCTCTTTCTCTCTCACTTTCGCTCTTTCTCTCTCGCTATTATCTCTTTTTTCTCTCTTTTTCTGTCCCTTTCTCTCTGTCTTACTCGTTCTCTCTATATTTCTCTTTCGCTCTTTCTCTATCTTGTTTTATTTCTCTATTTCTCTCCCTTTTTCTTTTTCTCTCTCTATATCTCCCTGTTTCACTTTCTTTCTCTCTTTTTTCGTTCTCTCTCTTTATCTTTCTTTCTCTATTTCTCTCTATAACCAGCCCTGCGTCTACACCTTATTCTCTCCCTTTCTCTATATTACAGTCTAAAAGATTATCAATTTTTTGCCTTTTAAACATTTATCAAATGAAATCCCATTTTGCGTCTCTCTCTCTCTATCTTTCTCTCTCTCTCTCTCTTTCTCTCTCTCTCTCTTTCTCTCTCTCTCTCTCTCTTGCTCTGTATCTATCTATCTCTATCTGTGAATACATTTTTTTTTCCATGACATGGCTAGCTAGAAATCACTGAAGCCTAGTCCATACTTATCCAGCGTGAGTACGTCTCTTCTCTCTCTCTCTCTCTTTCTCTCTCTCTGCCTGTCTCTCTCTCTCACACACACATCCTTTCACAATATCAGCCACATCCACAATAATCTGTTGTTAGCTGTCTTTCTATTATTTATAGTGTACGTTTTTACATTTTATTGATATCACTGGATTGACATATTACCGCCTATTTAAAAAAAAGTAAGTAATCTAGTAGGACCAAACTGGTCCATAGGGCCGGTGAAGCAGTGTTCACCAAGTTTCTGTGGCCACAACATACTAGGGGGATTGTGTGGCCAGCACTATGCACATCCGACTTTACTTTACCCAAACTAAGGTCAGGTACCCATCAGAGCTGGGTAGACTCAGGGACACCCTCCAGGCCCGGGAATAAATCCTAGCCTTCATCAGGATTCGAACCCACGACCTTCGGTACGTCAATCGGACGCGCTGCCGCTCGGCCACCGTTCACCCTTGCTTCTTGTTTGAAAGTCATATAAATGACCTTGACCTTCACTTCCTGGGTGACAATAGGACATGGAAGGGGTTGCCAGAATTAATGAGCCAAAAAAAAAAAGCAATACAAGAATGAAATGACAAATAAGCGTAGGACGCAGTATTCTTATGTATTGAAGGAGTTTCTTCAACATACAAGATAAACGTAGGACGCAGTATTTTTCTGTATAGAAGGAGCATCTGTAACATATAAGATTAGCGTAGGACGCAGTATTCTTATGTATAGAAGGAGCATCTGTAACATATAAGTTAAGCGTATAGAGTATATATGAAGTGACGGCAACTTCTAAGATAAAAATCTACAAAATACAAACGTTATGACATCTTATCATCAAATTCTGATGTACTTTTAGATTCCACATTAATTGGGTTATTACATATAATTTTTTTTCCGTAATTCTATATTTATCGTCGTCGTGGAAAATTATATTAACGACACGAGGGAAAAGCGAAATTAATACGATATTTTTTTTTTATTAGTGTAGGCCTATACTATTACATATTCCATTACAGGAAAATTTAAATGATTTTTTTTTAATTTATGTTTTATATGTGTGAGTATGTATGTTAGTGTGTGTGTGTGTGTGTGTGTGTGTGTGTGTGTGTGTGTGTATGTGTGTGTGAAATGACACTCATTAGAATGATCCAGTTCCCTCTTCGGATATCAACAAGATCACGTGATCAACTATCTTAAAAAACACACACACACACAAACCTCGTATAAGTCTGACCTACAGTTTAAAATGACGCGCGCAATTACGTAACGAGAGGTCGCGCGTGCACCTGCACGTGCGTGCGTGAGTGCGGGTGTGTGTGTGTGTGAGTAAGAATGGTGTGTGTGTGTCACTGAGTGAACGTGTGTCATCGTGTTTATGTATCTGTGTGTTTGTCTTTGTGTGTGTCTGTCTATTTGTGTCTGTGTGTGTGAGTGAGTTTGTGTGTGTGTGTGTTGATTTAATCCAGTTAATACGGTCACGAGGTTTTTCATGAGAGAGAAATAAACGGTCTGTAATTGTTTGCGTGTGTCTGTGTGTTTGTTTGTTTGTGCGTTTTCCCCTTTACTTACACCTGACCTTAGCAAATGTCATATCTAAACATGGCTGGTTTCCTACATCGCCTTACTTTTAAAAAAAAAGGAAAGTATCCCATCGGACCAAATTGATCCTTAGGGCCGGTGAAGCAGCGTTCACCAATTTCTGGGGTATACCAGGTGATTGTGTGGTGAGCACTATGCACAGCCGCCTTTACTTTACACCAACTTACAGGTGCCGATCAGAGCTGGTTAGACTCAGGGACACCCGCCAGACCCGGGAAAAAAACTCTAGCCTGCACCAGGGTTAGAACCCGGGACTTTTGGTACGCCAGCAGAACGAGTTGCCGTTTGGCAACATTGCCTTACTTAGCAAGTTGGAAATCATTTTCTACCTCCTACACCCCCTCCCCACAACCACTCGATCTCTTTAACATCATCTCAACCCAAACCTTTACAACCCTGTAAAGTAAGTCGGAACAAATTGATCTGCAGGGCAAAGTGGAGCAGCGAGAAACAATTTCTGGTATGTCACGGCATACTAGGGGATTGTGTGGCCAGCATTTACTTCAGCCTAACTGGGTAGACTAAGGGACACCCTCCAGACCGGCAACAAATCCTAGCCTTCCCCAGATTTCGAACCCATGATCTTCGTTACGCCCTAAAAAACCTATTAGTTATTGTTTTGTTTTTTTGTATATATGAATTTGAACCTAAAATAGTAGGAATCGCAACTGCACCGCGCACTCCATTACTTATTTTAATATAAGTAACATATAAATGTTGTTTTTTTTTCAAATTAATCCTTCCCGTACCGACCTACTTCTATCTTTGCTGCCTTCAGTTCCGCTATATACGCGCCCGGGACTGTAAGGGTTAACATAAATAACCACTAACAAAACAAGATGGACAAAATTGTTGAAATGTTGATTGTGTGTGTGTGATAGTAATTACCTGTGAAATGTTAGACTGTAAGAAATGAAAAATTTAAATCCAGGTGTTTAGTTACACAGTTGTTATTGATTCGTCGTGTTGTTTTCTTATTGGTCAACAATACAGGAGTTGAGCTGTTTGATTGTTGTTATTGTTGTTGTTGTTGTTATTTTAGAGAGAGTTGGAGAGAAGGTGAGGTTGAACGTGATGTTGTGTAATGTAGATATAAAGTGTATATTGTGAGGCGATCGGAGCTCAGAGTTTAAAGCTTATTGAGAATAAAGACATACAAACATAGGTCCACATAAAAACATATTCACATAGGTCCACAATAGACATGCATATAGGGCCACATAAAAACATATTCACATAGGTCCACATAAAAACATATTCACATAGGTCCACAAAAGACATGCATATAGGGCCACATAAAAACATATTCACATAGGTCCACATAAAAACATATTCACATAGGTCCACAAAAGACATGCATATAGGGCCACATAAAAACATATTCACATAGGTCCACATAAAAACATATTCACATAGGTCCACATAAAAACATATTCACATAGGTCCACATAAAAACATATTCACATAGGTCCACAAAAGACATGCATATAGGGCCACATCAAAACATACACCATAGGTCCACATAAAAACATATTCACATAGGTCCACAAAAGACAAGCATATAGGGCCACATAAAAACATATTCACATAGGTCCACATAAAAACATATTCACATAGGTCCACATAAAAACATATTCACATAGGTCCACAAAAGACATGCATATAGGGCCACATAAAAACATACACCATAGGTCCACATAAAAACATATTCACATAGGTCCACATAAAAACACAAACATAGGTCAACATACTTACAAACGTTGGTGCATAGACAGACATACAAATATAGGTCCAAATAAATTACCAGAAATGAAATGGCATTACTATGTACAGACAAATCCAATAGAGCAAACAGATATATTGTGCGGACCAGTATTTGTGCTGACCACACAGTCCCATAGCCACATTGTACTCGGCTTCATTTAACCAAAGGTACGAAACCGGCACAAGAAAAGACAATGACATTTGACTGAATATTTACAGACTTGACGGGACTTGGTTTACGAACTTAAGGTACTGGTATCATTGCATTTAAAAATGACCTTTCAGAAATTATACCTATGCATAATATCGAGCGTACAAAACAGCAGACGTGAAGCAGAAGGAAAAAAAATGAGCATTTTTTTCCCGCCTAAAAACTATCGATATCTATATTTTTGAAAAAAAAAACAACAGAAACGTACATTAAGGCAACAGCAAACAGAGAAGAAGAAAAAAAAGTAATCGATAAACTTGTTACATTTCAAATTCAATGCCTCCATCGGGCAGGGATTAAAGTGGAGGATTAACCTACAGCCCCCGCTCAGACATTCCTGCGTGCGCCCCCTGCCCCCGCATTATTGGGAAGCCCCCCCCCCCTTAAACTTTTGATTAAGTGTTCCAGACGTCATGGCAGCTCTTTGTAGATTTCTTATCACAAGTTTCAAGGTCGAGGACTGAGTTTAACGTTTGACAAGCTGTTATAATATGTTGTTGTTTTATATGAATGAATGCATGAAGAAAAAAAAGAGAGAGAGAGTCCTTGCCCTTCGTTACATATTATTTCAACTACACCTCCCACTTCCTACGGCAACGATTTCCGCCACTGGGGCATGTTGTCATGGTAACGTTGTCATGACCTCATTAGAAATGTTTATTTAAATTTTGTACTTTTTATATTAAATTCTGGTTAAATAAAACAACTCAAGCTAAACTAAAGTTAACTTTAAACAAAAAAATCTAAATCAATTAAAAAGATCACACGTTTAGTGAATCTAAAATTCACCCTGTGAACTGGTTTACCCTAAAGTGTCAACTGTAAAAATTATTGCATCTTTCTTGACAGCCATTTTGTCTTTACACAGATCCATCTGTTAATGTCTCAATACTTGACATAAAAACGTGAATTATCTCCTCTTTAGTCTAAATTTGAATGTTTCTAAAAATAAAAGTCGATTCTTTTAGTTAATTCAAACATTTGATTGAGACTAAATGTTATATATATATATATATATAAAGTTGGTATAATGACTAGAACAGATTAGTTTGATATACAGATAAAGCCGTTGAATTTTTAATTACACCTATGTTTAAGCAGAAGACCCTATAGAGATGTCATACCATATCACCTGTCGCCATCTTTGAATGTCTTAACAAAATATTTTGCAATTTATTCTTTTTTTTTCGTTTAAATCCTGTAGCTATTTATGTAAAAAAAAAAAGCAATAAAAATAAAACAAGATGATCTTAGAACACATTGGTTTTTATAAAAAAGTGCAACTCTTCGAGTTACATTCAGTGGCGTCACTGTAGATGGGTTTAGGGTGTGCTGAAGAGATCGTCACGTGGGCGGAGCAACGCTTCAGAAAGAGGCGACATAGAGTTAAGCATTAGATAGATTTATTGTTCTTGTTTTTAAGATAATAATATGTGTATAGCGCTGCCAACTAACATAATGTAAGCTCGGGGGCACATTTAACATACAACTAAGAACACGGATATAATCTCTAGGCTAACAAATATATAACTAAATGATGATTTAAAACTTTACAAACATAGGACAAATAAAATAAATGAAGCATTTAACATGTAAGTAAGACAGTAGGGCTCTAAAGCATGTTATCTAGGGTAAATATTGAAATGCTGTGTTTTCTTATAAGTTTTACAGACGTTCCTTCTACATAGAAGATTATTACGTCCACTAGGCCCAAAACTCCTGCAGGGCGACAGGGATTGGTCGTGGCAGGGAACTAGCCACAGGACCAGCTGGCCTATTGGACGTTTTTAAGTTCTTTTTGAAAGTATCAATAGAGCTTGTTCGCCTGAGTTGAAAGGGAAGTAGATTCCACACATTCGGACCGGATGTTGAGAACCCAAGTAGTAGTGACCACGTGTCAGAGAAGTAGCTAGGCTATTTTGTGCCCAGGGGAAGGGGGGAACGAACTATAACATTGGCCCCATGCCCCTAACTCGTAAAGTCACTTTTATCTAATAGTAACGCCGCAAGCCCCGATTTGGCGTCCCTTTACCTTGTATCCCTTGCCCGCCTTTCAGCCACGCCTCTGTCCTGTAGACGCAATAGAAATATATTCAAATTTTAACGCAAATTACAGAATCTAAAAATAAAACGATTTTTATGTTAGAAAATTAATTTAATGTTCTATTAGTGTCGTTTTATAACATATTTTGTTGTTGTTTTGTTCTATTGATTTTTTGCAAACCTTAGAACAAACTCCAAGTTATAGAACATTAAAAACTATAGATATTACCAACGCTGTTCATTCTGTTTTAGTATTTCTTCCATTCAAGCAGTCTGTATCCCGACCCCCGCGGCAATTACCACAAACACACAAGTGACATAAAGAAAAAGAAAAACTGGTTGTCCTTGTTGGCATGAATGAGTAGATCTTTCGATCAACCAGACTCTCCGCCGTGAGCTAATTACGGACCCAGACTTGTTGAGGTGGGGGGGGGAGGGAGGGAGGGAGTGGGATACTAGCCATACCAACAGCTTCGGTTCCAAGAGTGCTAGCCGTCCGTCTCGGTTGGTTGAACGCCCCACCCTCACCCCACACCCCCAATCGATGCCTGCAGCGGTGCTCTTGGAAGCATTACTTTCGATCCGAGGTCGACTTACCATTCGTGTCATTATGCAACTGTAGGTTTTACACGTCTGTCTGTTTGTTCGTTTCGTTCATTCGTTTGTTTGTTTTGCCAGGGTCTCGGATGACTTCACATAAAACTTGAAGACTGGGAAGATATTTTCTCTTAGAAGCCTGAAAGCGTGACTCAGTGTAGAGAGATTGTTTGTTCTTTCATTACAAAATGTAACTGTGAGAAGAAAGAGAATTTATAGGCAGTTTTGTTTTCTCTTACACGAAATGAGAAAGGTGTAATTACTCGTCATTCTATACCTGAGCAATGAAATAGATTAGCGAGTCTATACCTGAGCAATGTAATAGATCGGAGTTTCCCGAACTTTCAGTAGTTCGTGGGCTGATTATTTATTTACACATTTGGTAGTTGACTGTGACACTCTGAATAACTATTAGTGTGTAAATGGTTGTGTAATTATGTACTGACTGAAACTTAGTAACACACAAACAATGGACTGCATTATTGTAACATGCTGACCAGACCTATTCATCTGATATATCAATATATATAATAATTAGTTTCTCCTTCATTTTGACGGGCATAACTCCTAGTATATATATTTAAAGTACAACGTTTGTGTCGATTCCGATCCCCATTGGTCAATTTCAAGTCACGCGACCCCATTTCCTTAAAGGCCAATTTAACTATCGCGATTTTTGTTTGTTACCACACGTGTACTCCGTGGTGTAGTGGTTGGAATCACTGCCTGGCAGCCGGGTGACCTGGGTTCCATTCCCCTTAAAGTATTTTAGTTTAACGAAAATGTTGCTAATTGTTACCCCGTGCAACGCCGGGCAATTTAGCTTGTATATTGATAGATTGATAGGTTGATAGATTGATAGGTTGATAGATTGATAGATTGATAGATTGATAGATTGATAGATTGATAGATTGATAGATTGATAGATTGATAGATTGATAGGTTGATAGATTGATAGATTGATAGCTTGATAGATTGATATATTGATACATTGATACATTGATAGATTGATAGATTGATAGATTGATAGATTGATGGATTGATAGATTGATATATTGATATATTGATATATTGATATATTGATATATTGATAGATTGATAGATTGATGGATTGATAGATTGATAGATTGATAGATTGATAGATTGATATATTGATATATTGATAGATTGATAGATTGATAGCTTGATAGCTTGATAGCTTGATAGCTTGATAGCTTGATAGTTTGATAGATCGATAGATCGATAGGTCGATATGTCGGATATGTCGATAGGTCGATAGGTCGATAGATTGATAGATTGGTAGATTGGTTGATAGGTTGGTAAATTGGTAGATTGGTTGATAGGCTGATAGAAGGATAGATTGGTAGAATGGTACATTTGTAGATTGGTTGATAGATTGATAGATAGAAAGATATCAGTACATGTACAACAACAGTAGAAATAGCTCTATTCTTGTAATTCCAATATGCTGTGCGTTATGTACCTTCTTGTTCAATGAGACTTAAAATAAAATCATTTTATCAACGAAGTGACCATAATAAATTAATTGTTGTATATTTGACAAAGTTCCTTCACACACACATACACACACTCACACACACACAGTTTGCATAAACGATGACCTGGAGGCAACGCCCCCCCCCCCTTCCCCGCCCCCCTGATGTTCCATGTGACGAGATCGCCTCATCTACTAAAAACATGTCGGATATATTAAACAAATCAATTATTGGCATCTTCTGGATGTACACAGGCCGACACAGAGAGAGAGAGAGAGATAGAGAGAGAGAGAGAGAGAGAGAGAGAGAGAGAGAGAGAGAGAGAGAGAGAGAGAGTGTGTGTGTAAGAGAGTGAGAGGGGGTGAAAGAGAGTATGAGAGTGAGTAAGAGAGAGTGGGTGAGAGACAGAGTGTGAGAGAATAAGAGATTGAGAAAATGAGAGAGTAAGAAAGTGAGAGTAAGGGAGAGAGTAAGGACGAGGAAAGGGAGAGAGAGAGTAAGAGAAAGAGAGAGTAAAGGAAAGGAAAGGGAAAGAGAGAGATTAAGAGAGACAGAGTAAAAGTATGACAGAGAGAAAAAGAGAGAGTAATAGAGTGAGACTAAAGGAGAGAGAGAGTAAGAGAAAGATAGTAAGTCGGAGTAAGAGAGAGCGTAAGAGAGAGTAAGAGCGAAAGAGAGAGAAAGGCACACTTACATACACACACACTCTCGCGGCGCACATAAAGACAGATGACTCATGTGCATTCTTCCAATTGACTCTCATTCTAATTAAACAACCTCAAGACTCTATTATATGAAAAAGTATCGGCCCTCGCCCTCCCTCGTCCACACCTACTCTCGCTTACGTCATTCAACCCTTCTCCCCCACACAACCCTCCTTTCCGTTCCCACACTGCCATATCATTTCCGTATTGTAAAACCAAAAAACCAAACCACATACCACAAGAAACGAAATAAAACATGAAATATAATTTTTAATTTAATTTACCCACAAACGTTCGCATGACCTTTTTTTTTTTGTTGTTGTTGTTTTTAATATACCCTTGCGCGCGCAGGCACGTGTCAGCAACATAAGCCATACAGTTAATATGATCTAAATAAAAAAAAGTCTTTATTAAAGACTCTCATCATATTCACTTGGGCCACACACACACACACAAACATACACACACACACAAACAAACAAACACACGTGTAAATAATCGCCCTCGTTCTATATCCCCCCCCCTCTCGTCTGGACTCGTAAGGGATGGAGAAAATTTATTTTTTTGAATCGTGGGTGAGGAGGGATGGAGAGAAGGCGTAAGCTTGTGGGGTGGGGGGGAACGGTGGATGGAGGGAGGGGGCTGTAGGGGAGGAGGGGGGATGGGTCAGAGATCTGCCTTAATGAGTATGATTCTAACCATAAATGTTGCCATGGCAACAGTTTGTATAATGCGCTTTACGGCCTGGGCGTTTTCCTTTTCCCCTTTTTTCTCCGAGAATTACCAAATTAATTTCAAATTGCATAGATAATCGATACCTAATTTTTACTTTCTCTCTCTCTCTATCTCCATCTCTGTCTCTCTCTCTCCCCTCATCTCTTACACTCACTCTCTGTGTCTCTCTAGAGCTTTCGCTCTCCCTGTTTCTCTTTCTCTATTTCTGTCTCTGTCTTTTGTCTGTCTTTGTTATCTCCTTTTCTTGTTATTTCTCTCTCTATATATATTTCTCTCTCTCTCTCTCTCTTTCTTCGCGACACTCTCCTTTTCCTTTACTTTCCCATGTTTCTCTATTTCTATCTCATTTTTGCACTAAACCTCCCTTCCTCTGTCTGTCCGTCTCTCTATCAATCTCTCTCTCTCTCTCTCTTTCTTCATCGCTTTCATTTTCTCTCTTTTCTGTTTCTCTCAATAGCTCTTCTATTTGTTTTTTGTTTACCGCTCCTTCTCTCTGTCTCTCTTCCTTTTACACTAAGTTTCTCTTTCATTCTCTCCATCTCTCTCTCCCATTCATTATTTGCCCTTCTCTGTTCTTTCATTATATTTATCGTTTTGCCCCATTACCCCATCAATCTCTCCATTCATCTCTCTCTTTACGATTCTTTAGTTCGCTCAATCCTTTTTTCTTCTTCATTTCTTTCTTTGTCTGTTCGTCTCTCTCTCTCTCTATCAATCTCTCTATCTCTTTCTTCCTCAATTTCTTTTCTCTCTTTTTTTTGGTGTTATCTGTGCCTCTCAGTAGCGCTCCCTATTTGTTCTCTTCAACTGTTCTCTCTCTCTCTCTCTTACACTTAATTTCTCTTTTCTCTCTCTTGATATACCTATCCTTTTCTATCGTTTGCCGTTCTATTTCTCTCAATCTTCTCGCTCTATTTTCTCTCTTTATCCTTATCTCAGTCTCTCTCTCTCTCTCTCTTTCTCTCCATTTCCAATAGCTCATTATACTGAGTGCGGTCTTTAAAAGCCCACCAAGGAATAAACAGAACTAAATAACGAAACCCAATTCGTCTGGGCCATACAGCTATATGTCGTCTGACGATCAAATCTACAGGGTATTACGTCATACTCCAACACCTGTCTTTATTGTTTGGTCATTAACGCACCGGTCCCAATGGGAGCCAATAAAGCAGCGGTTTTCGCGCTACTTCCCGCGGCCAGGACATACTATGGGATTGTGTGCACAATGCCACCAAGCAGCCTACACTTTCCACCAACTAATGTCGGTGTGTTACCACCAGAGCTTAGGTAGACTCGTGTGCAGAGTTAGCATGGATTCGAACCCGGGCCGTTTGAAATGGTTCAAATCCGAGCGCTCTGCCGCTTGACCACATATCGTTTTGATTTATCAAGTCAAGAATATTTTTCTCAGACCCTTTGTTTATCACACACGTAAAATAGTAATCATTGGTCGTAGAACCCCCCCCCCCCCCTCAACTAAATAACTCATCCACGCCCCTGAATAGAGATGTCTAAATAAAACTAGGGACTAATTCGTCTTCTCCATTTTTGTTTTTTGTTCTCTAGTTGTTGTTTTTTTTTCAAAATGGAGAAGAACACTGACATACATAGTTTTATTACTTCTGACGCGGTGCGCTTCCGGTCCATTAAACTGCCACAAAAGAACGTCCCTGTACCTGTAAAGTTATCAACAGATAGGCTAAACGGTTTTTAAAACATAACTTTGTCTTGCCTTGTGGAATATATTCCCCAATTTCAATGCTCCACTCACAAGAGAGATGTTATTCTTATCGAGCTTTTAAAAACTCTTGTTGAGGTTAATAATTAACTCGTGAGCGTCAAATCCTTGTCAATTGTAAAATATATTTCCGGTTTAATTGTACTTAAGTAAGCGGAAAGGATGGGGTTGTGGGGCATAGGGAATATTCCTTTTTTTTTAAAAAAAATTTTTGGTCATTTGCTTAGCCTGGACAAATTTTCGAATTGACAATCTGCAGGCTTCGTCGCGCGATCACTGCCCAATATTGGAAATGATACTGGTGTTCTAGATCAGGGGTCGGCAACCTTTTGCTAACAGGGTGCCGAACTATGATTCCGAAATCACTCTGCGTGCCAACACCCTGAAAGTCAACCTGCTCTATTATACTTTGTAAAAAAAATGATTTTTTAAAGGACAATTAATTAACTCCGTGACAAGACCACGTCCAAAATCAAAATATATTTTTTTATAGAGAAAATGGTCGAAGCGTTTAGATTTAATGAAAATAATTATTGTGTTTGTGATTATTATCCTTTTTTTATTTGCATTTATATCAAATACAATGTATTATTTGTCTACAAAACTTTCACATTTATGGTAATTATTGTCTTAAAAAGTATAAGGCTTATCATTTGGTACTCAAGAATAAGAGCTCACATATACTCATATTAAATAAATTGTGATCTCATTTACTGAGATGTCCTTTAAAGGATTAATGTTTGCAGAACAGCATTGATTCTGTTTTCTAGAAACTATCGTTAAAAGGTATAGATACGTGGTAATCAGACAAACTGAGTAGTAGATATAATGTTTAAAAATATACATATAAATTATTTAGTCATAATATATTTATACAATTTCCAAATACTTTTAAAAGTTTTTTTCATTTCAAAGTTATATCTTGTAGCCATTTATTCTTTTATAAAAAAAAGAAACAGACTAAAATTATTAGCTCAAAAAAATGCTTTTATTATCTCCCTTTAATTAAAAACCGTTTCCACATTTGATTCAATAGTGATGCCAAATAAGTTATGTTTTGTAATATAAAAATATTACTGACTTATTTGTATTACTTTATAAGTGTAAGTTGAACCAAAAGATGAAAGTAGAAGAGCGAATGCCTATCAGTTGAGAATAGCAGATGACTTTCCAAAGCTGAGCAGCTTCCTTTCGGATTTTTACGCAAAAAGGCACATTTGGATGCCAATTTTTTTTAAACTTTTTGAAAATCTTGGCTTTCTTTTAGAAAACTTAGCTTTGAGTACTTCGATGTACTTCTGAAAAAGCCTTAACTATCTATCGAAATATATGCCTTTATATAGGGATATACATGTCGTTAAATGGTTTGAAATTGATTTTACGGCAAGATTTCAAGTGTCCAGTTTCAATGCAAATCCATTCAGTGGTCATTGTAAATGCAAGTTCAACTCTCACTGAAATGTGTCGCTATGTCATTCAGAAACATCGGCTTCAACAGTCAGTTTTCCTCATTCAGAACCAGAAAATGCTGTAGTTTTTTTCATCAATAAAAAATAATTCTTGGAGGTCACTCGCGTGCCATTTAAAATTAATCCGCGTGCCAAGTTTGGCCCGCGTGCCTTAGGTTTCCGACCCCTGTTCTAGAAGACATTCAATAAGGCATTCTTCTGGTGGCCCTGATTCTTTGGGTAAAAAAAATGAATTGTTGCTGGGCGGAGTTTGGGTCCCTTAATTTATGACTGGGCGGAGTTTGAGAACCTTAATCCATGACTAGGCGATGTGACTGGGCGGAGTATGAGACGCTTAATCTATGACTGGGCGGAGTTTGAGACCCTTATTCCATGACTGGGCGGAGTTTGAGATCCTTAATATGTGACTGGGCGGAGTTTGAGATAGTAAAATTTTATTTGGGTGGAGTTTGCGATCCTTAATCCATGACTGGGCGGAGTTTGAGACCTTTATTCCATGCCTGGGTGGAGTTTGAGATCCTTAATATGTGACTGGGCGGAGTTTTAGACCCTTATTCCATAACTTGGCGGAGTTTAAGACACTTAATCCATGACTGGGCGGAGTTGGAGACCCTTTTTCCATTACTGGGCGGAGTTTGAGATCCTTAATCCATAACTGGGCGGAGTTTGAGACACTTAATCCATGACTGGGCGGAGCTTGAGACCCTTGTTCCATGACTGGGCGGAGTTTGAGATCCTTAAGCCATAACTGGGCGGAGTTTGGGACCCTTATTCCATGACTGGGCGGGGTTTGAGATCCTTAATATGTGACTGGGCGGAGTTTGAGACAGTAAAATATATTTAGGTGAAGTTTGAGACCCTTAATCCATGACTGGGTGGAGTTTGAGACCCTTTAACACGTGAATGGTGGAGTTTGAGACGCTTAACCTGTGACTATGGGGGTGAGACCCTTAAACTGTGACTGGGCAGAGTTTGAGATCCTTAACCTTTGACTGGGCGGAGTTTCACACCTACGAGACCTATGGAAAGGCATTCATTACGCTTCTGCTAGACAACCACTTCCCATAAGTACTTATAACAACGGAAGTGGCTTGCGTAAGACTTAAGCCTACACATTGCAGAGATAGTCTTTATTTTAAGCACACTCTCTCAGTCTGTGTCTTCCTCTCCTCTCTCTCTCTGTGTCTCTCTCTCTAATCTCGCACTGAGTTGATAATCCATATTCTGTCGTTACATTGATGGAGATTAAAGACAAACAAACAAACAGAAAAATTACCGACATCGCCAACACACAAAAAACTTCTAAGTGGGTGGTAAGAAGATAACAACAAGAACAACATTTTTTACTGACATGTGTCATGTGTTCTGTCATTTCGCACTTGTCATGCAAACATTTTTTAAAAAAAACATTGAGATATCGTTTTTTAAAGCAAAAAGATGTAAGCGGTCGCGAGGCCATGGCGAGGGGGTCGTTGGGTGCATTTACTTCAATCCCTCCGCTCTCATCCTCCACCACGCCCCACCCCAATGCTCCTAAGTCAGTGTCGGTGCACTCGGTGGGTGTCAGAGTGGCGCAATGTGTTGGTTTTTTAATGTCATAGTGGCGCGGTTTGACTTTTAAACGCAGTATGAAAGTGACGGTGGACCAGGTTTCCGGGTGCATTCACTAAGGTCAATCTGTCGAACACGTACACACATATAGACATACATACATACATACATACATACATACATACATACATACATACATACAGACAGACAGACAGACAGACAGACAGACAAACGGACAAAACCATAAAACAAAGATTTCTACCCGAGATATTTTAAAATCTCTCCCTCTTGTTCCCAACTCTACTGCGCATGTCCCGGAAGTGTCCCCTGTGGTGAAAAATAAAGTCGATCCGGTCGGCTGATCGTGACTCATTTAACGACAATTATCTCCCTTGAAAAAAATGGGAGGGGGGGTCAGTGCAGCAGACGATAGGAAGCTTGTAGGGTGGTTAAATGGCGCGGAACGGAGTCGTTTGGTCGTTACTCCGTCATCTCTCGGAAATATTTTTGTTTGTTTGTTTGTTTGTCTGGTTTTTCTCTCCATTTTTTTCCCCTTAAAAGTCCGTTTGTGGGCCACGTGGGGACGGATGGTTTGACCAACTGCTCATTAGAAAGTCGTAGAATTCTCGTCGTGGCTCGACTTTTACGCGGGAAATAGGTAAAAGTCATTTATTTCTTATACTTCTGTTTTAACAAAAGTGAAAAAAAGTTCAGTAATCCCGTCGGACTAAAAAGACCCATAAGGCCGGTGAAGCAGCGTTCCACAAGTTTCTGTGGCCACGACATTCTAAAGGAAGGGGGGGGGTGGCCAGTACAATGCCAAGCCGCGTTTTTACTTTACCCCTATCTTAAGTCGGGTACCCATCAGAGCTGGGTAGACTCAGGGGACACCCTCCAGACCCGGGAGCAAATCCTAGTCTCTATATCAAGATTCGAACCCATTACCTTCGGTACGCCAGCCGAACGCGCATGCCCGGCTCGGCCACCGCGGTGGACCCCACTTCCTCCAAACGCACAAAGACACTTAAAAAATGAGCAGACGCAACAAGACACACATATAAGGGCAGACACACACAAATAGACAGACACATAAAGATACACATACGCAAGGACACATACACGCAAAATACACTTACAGATTTACAGAAGCGCGTACAAAGACTTACTCACGCGCGCGCTCAAGTGCATCGGGCACACAAACGGAATGCGCGCCACACAACACAAACGTACACACATTATAGCTTTGACTTTCTCGCTCTATTTGAAGAAAAAAAAATGGAAGCATAAGAAAAAAAAAGGACTACAAGAACAACACGTTTTCTTTCACTTAGCTGAAATGGCCATTGAGAGTCTATTCGCACTTCTTCCGTGGCTCTTCACGGGCAATTAGCCGCCGACAAGCAGGTGGCTTTCTGGGGGCGCTTTTCAGACGTCACTGACCAGTGAAAATGACACTAATGTACCATCCACTGAGAGGAACAACTGTTCTCCCCTACGGTTCCCGGAACACTGGTTGTGTGATGATTTACTTTGGTTCTATGTCGATGTTTGTCAAAACAATACGGTCTCTCCGTTGAGCGGGAAAAATATTTTCGAGAGAACACGTTAGTTCCGTAAACGGCCTCGCATATTCTGAATGGGTACGCTATCCAGAAAGGGTTCACATATCTAGTAAGGGTTCACATATCTAGAAAAGGTTCACATATCTAGAAAGGGTTCACATATCTAGAAAGGGTTCACATATCTAGAACGGGTTTGGCTATCTAGAAAGGGTTGGGCTATCTAGAACGGGTTTGACTGTATGTATGATTTTGCCTCTAAAAATTAAATGTGTTGCCACTCAAACCTTTTTTTATGTAATATTTTGAGTGCCACTAATTGTACTTTGGGGGCCGTCCATTAATGACGTCTTGTTATTTCGGTCAAATTTAAATGGCGTAAATTTGCGCACACTGGCGTACGGAATGTCACTTCCGGGTGGGGTAACTCCAAATGACAACTACAATTTAATTCATTTATTCCGCAATATACTTGTAAGCACGAATGGCACTGCCTTAAAATCATATGACACATGTGACATAAATGACCGCTCCACTGTGTCGTACGGTTAAAAGGTGACACGTGTATCAAACATCCGTTTTCGAGTCGCATGCTGCTTGTCATGTGACTTGTGTTTCGACACTTCCTGTCGCTTTCTAAGTCAACGACACTGGGCACGCGCGAGGGCGGTATAGACTTCTGCTATCATCGACGTCTTCTGGGCTCCACCCACCGTTCTATTTCTCGTACACCTACAAGTGTATATGTTTATCAAAACCTCATTTTTACATTTTGCGTCAACTCTATTGAATATAATATAATTAGGGCCCACAGTTTACTGCGGCCTGCGCAATTTCACGCCCCGTCGAGGAATTTGGAATATTTCTCAAGACGACGAGACTCAGGCCACAGATAAGCGTAGGACGCAATAATCTTCTGTGTAGAAGGCGTGTCTGTAACATGGAACACTGAAGAAGAAGATAGTTTGTTGAGAACAATATTAGCCTTACGTATGTTTCAGTATTGTTTTCCTAAAGCAAATCTGTGGATTAAACTGTACTGATGTGAACGCTTCGATAAAGGCCTACATATCTTATTATGCATAATGATTAAAATGCATTTTATTTTGTTTGCGTTAGGAGTTAATCTTATGAAATTCGGTTTCTGCGTTTGCCGCGCCGCAGTGCGCCATGATACGGTTTCGGATTTTGACCAAAAAAAAAAAAAGCGTGCCGCGGTATTTACAATTTCTAATCGTGGGGATCTAAATACAAACAAACAAACAAACTAATCAAAAGTAGAAACTAACATGGTGTACGATTTTAAGTACGAGAAATTTCAAACAGGATTGGTAACAAGGCTACGTGCATTTTAGGTCTCAGACCAATCCTTTCCATTCGTGTTATTTCTGCTACTTTACACGCGCCATCAGACAAGCAGACGTGAACAAGAAAACAAACAAAAAAAAAAACACTTTTAAAACAACATGTAATAAGATAAAATAATGAAATGTGCACCCTGCTGACCTCCCCTTGCGGTGGTGGAGATAGTAATCGTATGGCGTGATTGAGCTGGCGCCCCTCCACGGCCCTTTCCTTCTCCCCACCCGCCCCGCTTGTCAACGAACGAACGACGGTGTGGCGTTTTGGGGAGAAGATTAACGTCACACTCAACTAAGGAAGGTCTTAGATGTAATCCGCTCTTATAAGATACTATAATCATCTCATATGTACGTACAAACCACTGACACTATGTGCCACTATTGAATGTCTGATTGGAGTAAGAATGTGTCTTTCCTTTCTATCTCCTATAATATTTAAGATTAAAGTATTTAGCTTGCATTGAATTTTATTTACATATATGTATACGTTCTGCATGCTTATCAGTATATTACTTATTGTTATACGATTAGTCATTGATATTAGTTCCCATTCATGTACATTATAAATGTTGTAGCACGTGTGTGTTCCTCCCCCCTCCCCGCCCCATGCCCTCGGAACAAGGCCAGGGTCATACCTGACGCAACCAAGCTAATCCCCCCCCCCCCCCACCCCACAGTCTCTTCGACCAGATCACAGGAAACTCACATCTCAATGACGGTTCTTCCCCTGGTCAGAGAATAGGGAACTTGGAATCTTTGATGCAGGACCCCGACGGACAAGAGAGAAAACTCTGACCAACAACACAGGGCCTTCGAAGTTTCCCTACCGCCGCGTCTTCTCCCCCCCCCCCCCGCACCCCCTCCCCACTACCGTTTGGTACTTATTTTCACATGCCAATCAATCAAATGTTGAATTGAAGAGACATGTTGACCAATCGGATACGCTATCTACTGGTCAATCTTACCCTTGCCCCTCCCCCTCATTACAATCACGTGGGAGTTGCAACCTAACTTGTTGTTTAACATGTAATGTAAATGTAAGTTAGTTTTAGGTCAGTCTGGCTTAAGGAGTCTCGAGGGTTGGATGCCCCGAGCTCCAATAGCACCAAGCGGTGCTATAGTCTGTTGTAGAGTCCTTGTTAGGACTATCTGCTACATGTAGTTTAAGCCTATGATTAAATGTACACTCTTTATCACTTGTATTTGGATTGTATGAATTATGTGCTCATGTCATCAATGATTGAATACGGACTTTCACGTGAATAAAATATTCGTTGTTACAATACGCCTTGCTTATCGATTGATAGAATACCTGTTTGTGTGACGTCCAGTGACAGTGTCAATTAGTCAACAGTTTAACTCAACCTACGTATTAACGAGCCAAACGAAACCTGGATATAAATTTGTCTTAGAATCACCTAGGAATCATCTGCACTTCGGGACCACATACCACCTAGAAAACCTGCCTAAATCACCCCTCCCCATCACCCTGTGTACCTGCTGAGTTATCCACTAAGTCTGCACTGATAGCCTAGGCTAATTGCAGGCTCGGTGACAGAATCTTAGACCAGCACGCCACACCTGTGGGCTCGTGCCGGAATTAGTTTTGCTTGACGTACATGGATAAGTACTCACGCTCAACATTGAACTCTGTGCTATGATATTCTTCACGTGATGAAAGACTGGGGGCTTAAGGTTTCATCAGGTGAGCGAACTGTGTTATTTGACTCCACTGCAAACACTCATCTATCATCGTAGAATTATACGTCAACTCTTGTTTCTGCCAATGCTATACGCTTGAAATATATCGCCTTGCCTGTTCGGATTATTTGCTGTATTACGTTTATTTGTCGGCTTCACGCCACAATAACAAAATCGCCACTCGTGTTTGGATAACTTGCTCTATTATGTTAGATGTCGGCCAGAGCGCCACCAATAACAAAGTCGTTTCCTGCTCGGATTAGCTCCTGTACAACTCTGTACACTATATATGCTTGCCGAATGCCGATAGTCAATAGGCATATCGACATTTCTGCTTGAGATTAGCTCATGCGTAACGAAATTATTTGCCAGATCGCATAACTATGTCCGCCAAATACTGTGAACCAGTACCCGCCCTGAGAAACACTGAAAATATTCGCGCCCACCGGGCCGCAATCCAGCCTGCAATCTTCAACATTACATATGTTCGGCCATTCAGCTATAATTCTTGGATACTTACAGCCACGTTCGCACTGGATTAAACTGTCATCAGCAGTACGTTTCCCGAAAGCTGACATTATTGCCTTTAGATTGGAGTATACGAACTGTTATCGGATTACCATGTGTATATATTAACTTTTGATGAACTGTGTTCCTTACACAACGCGTTGGATAATAAATGTGTTAGATTTTAAGACTGCCTACGGGCCCATTGACTGTTCTAAAAGCGCTACACAACTGATGTCATCCGATGTCATCTGATGTGCCAGACCACTCTGACGTCAAGATTCAAGACCCCGCGGTCTAGCGTGAAAGAAAATGAATGTGTATAAATAAAACGGTGAGTGGCATATATGTGAGTTGGTCAAATGTACGTACCGAGATATCATTGGTAGCGAATTAAATAATTGCTTCTTTACCGATTTTACAAATTTATAAAACGGGAATAGAGAAAGGAAAACGATTTAATCTTTACAGTAGCCAAAGTAATTGACGCCCCACTGCCAGCCCCCCCCCCCCCCCGACGCCAGGTAAAACTAAATCTGCCCTGGGCATCTGGTCAGCGAGACATGACGCGTGTAAGGGCCGTAACTCGCCCCCCCCCCCCCACACTTCTCTCCCAGCCGATAAACTGTATTGAACTGTTAAACAAGGAGAAATGTGTTGCTTGAGAAAAGAAGAGAAGCGAATAGTGTAACAATTAAAGTGAAGCTATGTCCGTGTTTTAGCTCTAGGGCCCAATAATTGCAAACAAACGACAACATTGATACAATTTCCTGGCCTATCGCGCCAGAGGTGACTTGACTACCACCTTACTCCGCCCCCCCCCCCCCACTAGAAGTCACTCGCGCGTGAGAAATCAGAATCCACGTGATCAGAAACACTAGTGTTTAGGCTTGTGTTGGGGTCAGCTGCACGCGCTCACACAACGCCCGCCGCCGCCCCCCCCCCCCCCCTGAAGAACGATCACTAGACCAGTAATGCATGTACCTACGTTAAGCAAAGGAACCCGCGCCCCACCCTCTATGACTCCGTCATAGATCCCCTCATACTTACGTTGCGATCCCAGATCCCCTCACCTGTCCGCTTTAGCGCGAGTCAGGGAGTGAACTGGTGGACCTGATAGTTCGATCAACAATTCGATCCCTATCAACCAGTTCTGGCATCCCGTCACGGAATTCCTCCAGATTCCGTAGAAACTACTGCCGAGGTCAATTAAGTGAATCCCGCATTTATAGCACATAGAAAGCATGAAATAAATAGATTTCCTAGCTAGTGCCTATCAAACTATCAATATATGAAAAAGTAAGGACCTAAGACAGTCACAGACAAACGATAAAATGAATAAACCGTGTCAATAGCTCGCAAATAAATGGGACGAACCTAGACTAAGCATTATGCCGGAATAGATTTAAAGTACTGTAAGAAACGCTAAAGCATGCTTTTCTCCTCCGCCCTCAATAGAAACGTAAAAATATTCGCCCGTCATCCCTTACCGCCTTGTCTCGACCTCCCCCCTCTTCCCCATAGCGATGACCACCCGCTTCGCTTCGATGGTCCAGAAACACTCATAGTGTAAATAGTAAATGCAGTAGGCCTACCTCTAATGGGTCAAATCTTTCATTATATGAAAGCTTTAAAACATGGCGGGGCAGGTGTGGCGTTTTGGGGAGAAGATTAACGTCACACTCAACTAAGGAAGGTCTTAGATGTAATCCGCTCTTATAAGATACTATAATCATCTCATATGTACGTACAAACCACTGACACTATGTGCCACTATTGAATGTCTGATTGGAGTAAGAATGTGTCTTTCCTTTCTATCTCCTATAATATTTAAGATTAAAGTATTTAGCTTGCATTGAATTTTATTTACATATATGTATACGTTCTGCATGCTTATCAGTATATTACTTATTGTTATACGATTAGTCATTGATATTAGTTCCCATTCATGTACATTATAAATGTTGTAGCACGTGTGTGTTCCTCCCCCCTCCCCGCCCCATGCCCTCGGAACAAGGCCAGGGTCATACCTGACGCAACCAAGCTAATCCCCCCCCCCCCCACCCCACAGTCTCTTCGACCAGATCACAGGAAACTCACATCTCAATGACGGTTCTTCCCCTGGTCAGAGAATAGGGAACTTGGAATCTTTGATGCAGGACCCCGACGGACAAGAGAGAAAACTCTGACCAACAACACAGGGCCTTCGAAGTTTCCCTACCGCCGCGTCTTCTCCCCCCCCCCCGCACCCCCTCCCCACTACCGTTTGGTACTTATTTTCACATGCCAATCAATCAAATGTTGAATTGAAGAGACATGTTGACCAATCGGATACGCTATCTACTGGTCAATCTTACCCTTGCCCCTCCCCCTCATTACAATCACGTGGGAGTTGCAACCTAACTTGTTGTTTAACATGTAATGTAAATGTAAGTTAGTTTTAGGTCAGTCTGGCTTAAGGAGTCTCGAGGGTTGGATGCCCCGAGCTCCAATAGCACCAAGCGGTGCTATAGTCTGTTGTAGAGTCCTTGTTAGGACTATCTGCTACATGTAGTTTAAGCCTATGATTAAATGTACACTCTTTATCACTTGTATTTGGATTGTATGAATTATGTGCTCATGTCATCAATGATTGAATACGGACTTTCACGTGAATAAAATATTCGTTGTTACAATACGCCTTGCTTATCGATTGATAGAATACCTGTTTGTGTGACGTCCAGTGACAGTGTCAATTAGTCAACAGTTTAACTCAACCTACGTATTAACGAGCCAAACGAAACCTGGATATAAATTTGTCTTAGAATCACCTAGGAATCATCTGCACTTCGGGACCACATACCACCTAGAAAACCTGCCTAAATCACCCCTCCCCATCACCCTGTGTACCTGCTGAGTTATCCACTAAGTCTGCACTGATAGCCTAGGCTAATTGCAGGCTCGGTGACAGAATCTTAGACCAGCACGCCACAAACATGGAACACTGAAGAAGAAGATAGTTTGTTGAGAACAATATTAGCCTTACGTATGTTTCAGTATTGTTTTCCTAAAGCAAATCTGTGGATTAAACTGTACTGATGTGAACGCTTCGATAAAGGCCTACATATCTTATTATGCATAATGATTAAAATGCATTTTATTTTGTTTGCGTTAGGAGTTAATCTTATGAAATTCGGTTTCTGCGTTTGCCGCGCCGCAGTGCGCCATGATACGGTTTCGGATTTTGACCAAAAAAAAAAAAAGCGTGCCGCGGTATTTACAATTTCTAATCGTGGGGATCTAAATACAAACAAACAAACAAACTAATCAAAAGTAGAAACTAACATGGTGTACGATTTTAAGTACGAGAAATTTCAAACAGGATTGGTAACAAGGCTACGTGCATTTTAGGTCTCAGACCAATCCTTTCCATTCGTGTTATTTCTGCTACTTTACACGCGCCATCAGACAAGCAGACGTGAACAAGAAAACAAACAAAAAAAAAAACACTTTTAAAACAACATGTAATAAGATAAAATAATGAAATGTGCACCCTGCTGACCTCCCCTTGCGGTGGTGGAGATAGTAATCGTATGGCGTGATTGAGCTGGCGCCCCTCCACGGCCCTTTCCTTCTCCCCACCCGCCCCGCTTGTCAACGAACGAACGACAACTCGACGCATGAATGAACAGAACATCAACAGAAAGAAGAACACAAAATAGAAACAAAAAACAACGACACGCGATTGGTTGCAAAGTCTTCTGACGTCATAATGTTTAGATTTAGCCAAAGGCTAAAGCTAATCTCGGGGCGAATTTCCTCCCCCCCCCCCGCCCTTAATCCCACCTCACATCTATGCACACCCCCCCCACCACAGTCTTTCCCTACTAACCCTGTTTCTGCCCCCCCTCCCCCTTCCTTAAAGTACGATTATAATATAATATACAGTCATACAGTCTTAAGGGGTTATACGTCCCAATCTCCTCCTTTTTATCTCGTGTGTATGTTTTAAAATTTCAGGAGTGTTTCAATTATTCCTAGTGTTGTCTGCCCCTATGAAGAATGAAGAATGTTAAATTCAATGTTTTCTACTTTAGGCCTATTAAACATTAGATTTAAACAAGAACATATTTTAAGGGAAATTTTGTAAAAAATGTTCTAATGTTTTAATCAACAGGATCAAATTTATTCAAAATCTTTGTTTTTTTTTTTTCTATTTTCATTTTTGAATTTTGTTAAAATTCACATTTATTCAGAGCACGCGATTGTTTCGTGGGTGGGTTGTAATAAAAGTGCAACTTTTATAAGTTGACCCCTCCGGTAACTTTATGGGGTTTGCGCACTGTGTGTATATGTGTGTGTATGTGTGTGTGTGTACTTGTATGTACTTTGGTGTGGGGTTTGCGCTCTGTGTGTGTATGTGTGTGTATGTGTGTGTGTGTACTTGTATGTACTTTGGTGTAGGGTTTGCGCTCTGTGTCTGTATCCGTGTGTACTTGAATGTACATTGATAATACGCCAAGAAGCAGACGATCAGATCACAAAATATGTACAGGTATTGAATTTCGTGTACGGTGTACAGTTAATCCTGCTTGATCAGGTTTGTAGAATATTTCATCTCGAATACAGTGATAAGCTTTCAAATGAATCCTCAGTCAGCCAGAAAATACAAAAGCTGACTCCTAAATGATACTTTTTCTTGTATGATAAAATGTATGATAGTGTGCTTCAATGTCTATTGTGCTTGAGTTCATATGGTTTTATAATAATATTGTTTTAACTATGCTGAAAGTCGGACTTTATGTAATCAAGTCAAATTTCCATTTGTTTGCATCTATAAAGTAATTTTATCTTATCTTAATTAGTACGGGATTAGTACTAGTACTTTACTTTTCTTAGAGTCAGTGTTAACCGTAAAAGGGACATCACCAATGGTGTTGCTATTGTTTGTATGTGCGTGCGTGCGTTTATATGTGTTAATGTTGCATTGTTGTTGGTTTGCCTGTTGTGTAAGCTGTCTCACAATGCATGTTGCTGTTGCTGCAGTGTGGTTAGTTGAGGCGTTACTATAATATAATATAATGCTTGTTGCTGTTTTTTTTTTTTAAAGTTAGTTTCTACATTGTCATTATGTAACTCCGCAAAGCGGAAATAGAAACTGTTGCTCACACACATTGTAATAGGAGCATAGTGGAGCATGGTGGAGCATAGTGGAGCATGGTGGAGCATGGTGGTGCATGATGGTGCAGGGGGATGGATGTCTTTGTTTACGTAATACATTAATTGCTTTACTCCTTTGTTGTTCTATTTATTTTTTCCTTGTGTTTATGTGTATGTTACTTTCCGACGTGGGTTGTTTTGTTTGTTTGCTTGTTTGGGTTTTGAATGGAAACTTCACCAAATGAACATGTGAGTAGGGAAAGCATTTAACTCACGGACCCTGATCACTGGAGCGTGAAACATGCCTTTATCTACTATACTTCCCTCATCACAATGGGCCCCCTTCATCGTCTCTCCGCTCACCCTCTCTCTCTCTCTCTCTATTTCTTTCACTCATTCGTTCAATCAGTTACGTCGCAAGTGGGTTAACGTGTATTGTATCATGCCCAATTGAGTCTATTTCTAGGGGGGTACCCCCCCCCATCCTCCACGCCCTTCCCTCTCATTTATCCCCCCCCCCCACCTCGCCCTCCTCAACTTTCCAGAAATAGACACAGCTCACTCACACGTGAAGAGCCGATGTGGCGCATGACTGTGGCGGCGGTACGGGGGAAAAAAAGGGGGTGGGGCGCTTCTATTTTCAGTGAATCCACCCCTCCCTACTGCAGCCATCTGGCAATAATTGTTTCAGTGTGTAGATGCGTTTGAGTGTAAATGTGCTATTGTTCCCCCCCCCCAACCCCTCAGCCGTGACTGCTTTTTAATAAAATTAAAACAAAGAAAGAAAAAAGGAGGAAATGCACACACACACCTTCCCCCCTCCACCCCCCCCTCCCTGGATGGGTTGCGTAATGATAGACCTGTGTTTGTGACGCCAACTGCGAACAAGGGATTGTTGGGCTGGCAGAATGAATTTCTCATTAGAAATGAAGTGGTCCGAGAGACTCCAGGGGCGGAGAGAGTAAAGGGCGGAGGGAGTAGAGGGGTGCGAAATGCGTGAGTTCTCTAACATGTAGAGTCCGTAGGTAAATAGAAGTGTCCGCCCAGGCGAGGCGAATTCTGCACTTTGTTAGGTAGGGCCCCGTGTTATATGCTGTTTAAATCTGGGGCGCATTAGTTAGATCAATGATATCAGACACGCCCCACCATTTGCGTGAACTGTATAAAATCATTGGGGCACGGTTGCCGAGTGACAGCGCGTAGCAAAGATCCTGGGTTCGAATCCTGGTAAGGGCTTGCTATTTGTTCCTGGGACTGGGAGGGTCGTCCCTGAGTCTACCCAGCTCAGATGGGTACCTGGCATTAGTCGGGGTAAAGAAAAGGCAGCTGGGCATCGTGCCGGCCCACATAATCCCCTAGTATGCCGTGGCCACAGAAGCTGGTGATCGCCGCTTTACCGGCCCTATGATCTATTCGTTCCGAAGGGTAATTTACTTTATATAAAAATCAGTGGCACTTTTCTGTCACGGTTAAAGTCCATTAAGTCAATTTGCAGTCATGGTCACAAGATAGCCAACAAAGTCAACAAAACTGGGATAACTTTCATGAAACGGACGGCCATTTTGTGGTCAATAAGTTCAACAAGAGAGTCCTCCAAAGGCGTAGTAAGTCGACTCAGCCTTGACAAGTTTGGGTGGGGCTTACACTGACCTGTCTGATATTCATTCTCTCTTTTGTCGTTTCTTACTGCCTACAACAAAAACAAAATTATATATTGAAATGCAATAGTTGAACCTATAATGACTTCTTCATTCCCATGTGTATTAAAAAAATATATATTTGAAACGGGATTTTCCAATATTGATTGGGATTTCCCGATAGAAAAGTAAAATTGATCATAGCTGCCTATGCTTTAAAAGCTTATGTTTATAAAGCTCTATCAACAAATAGTCTTACTCTTGTGTGTGTGTCCATCTCCCCCCCCCCCCCAAACTGTCTATCCAAGAACAACAAGCGCCCACCCCACCACCCCCTTGCGCCCCAAAACACCCCCGAAGGGGTTGTAGTGTCCAGCAGGTCATGTACGCGGTACGGTCAAGCGCAGAAGACAAGAAAATCAATAAACAGACTTTATCGAGTTGCCTCCCCTTCCCCCGCCCCATCTCTCGTCTACCTCTGTACTGACCATTAATAATTGGTCAGGCGGATGGGGGCCCCACCTCGGGACAGTTTAATGGCCCGCTCTGTTATTCGGGCTAAGTGGCCCTAGGTGTCCGGTTGTGACAACCGAGTCCGGCCAGAGAGTTTCTCTCCGTGAGCAGGTTATTGATATCCCGTCCGCTGGTCACTCTTGTATGTAGTGGCATTCTGTCAAAATACTGACATGTTTCCTATGCCCCCACCACCATCCCATCAATACAATGACTAAATTATCTTCTGCGCATATTGAAGATACAAGTTGTTAGTTTTTTTTTATTATTCCTGGCGAGATGAAGTATAACGCTCGTGGGCTAATTAGGCGGTCGTGTTGTTAGCCCAATGCATTTGTACGTTGATATTTTCATGATCTTTCCCTTCACATTCTGTCAGCGTGTAGAATAGTTCACGGGTTAACTATGCAGATTGTGTTAACAATACAGTGCACTGCTTTCCTCTATGTAGGGGATACCTTGGCCGTATCAGTAGTCGTACAATCGATCGTTGGTGTACGTTGGCCGATCGGCAGCGCGTTCGACTGGCGTACCGAAGGTCCTGGGTTCGAATCCTGGTGAAGGGCTAGAATTTTGTCTCTGGACTCGAGGGTGGCCATCCTGAGACTACCCAGCTCTGATGGGCACTTGACATTTGTTGGGGTAAAGTATAAGCGGATGGGTATTGTGGCTGGCCACGCCATCCCCTAGTATGCCGTGGCCACAGAAACTGGTGAACGCTGCTTCACTGGCCCTATGATCAATTTGGTCCGACGGGTACTTTACTTACTTTACTTTTACAATCGATCGTTAGTGATATCACTGAAACGAAACCGTCCATCTGTATGTACAGTGCAATAAACGTTAACACGGAGCACACATCAAGCAGTAGACATGGTCACAACAAACACACTGAGGCATTATGGGACAACAACACAGGGGGGGGGGGAGCACTCTCACAGTTCACACAAGGGAAACAACACAACAAATAGCCATAACGATTACAACAATGTTATAACCGTATTGTACCCTTTATCTCTAATACACATTTTGTATTATATGAAAACAGAAACATTTTCCGATTTAATAAAGACCCTTTTTAAACAAAATTATGTGGCTATCGTTTTAAACATTTTGATGTAATGTTAAGTATGTATAAACACGGGCGTTTATGAATTATCTTATGTGGCTATCGGTCAATTATCTGATGACATATCCAGCGTGTATGACCACATCGTAGATTGATCCTACCAACACACACAACAACCAAGACAGAATTTATTTCTAACTTCTTCCAATCCTTTTCAGTTGAATGCTAGGGCTTAACATCTTCACAGCCTAGTCTAATAAGGACGACCCCTGGCCAAATTCCTTGGAGGGCTCTAACTGACCAAAACACATTAAGCCCAAGTGTCGGACACCCTTTCTTTTTTTTTCCTCTTCCAAACATTCCCCCCCCCCCCCCCCCCGCTGTCGGTCTCTGAAGAGCTAGCTGGTCGACTTAGTCGGGGCGGGTGTGTTGTGGGAGGGTGTGTTTATTTGGGTAATTGATATTAGCGGGTTTAATTCGAAGCCAGGGACAAGACCGGGCACATGCCGGGGACATGGCGAGGGCTGCAAGGTCCCCGAGAGGCTCTCAATCTAGAGGGTTTACTAGGGATCTAATACCTTTGCACTTGCGTTCGACAAAAAAAACACAACACAATTTGGTGGCCATTTGGTGGTCATTTGGGGGCCGAAACCAGTTGACGTTTTGGGTTTCGCAAATCATTTTATAATTGAGAAATATTGAACTGTTGAACAAAGATGTCTGAAGTTCTTTGCGAGTATGTATTTCATGACTTGCAATGTTTCTAAGTACTTCTGGTTAGAATATTTTCTTAAGACTTTCGCTACTGAAAAGGGTCATTGGTTCAGAGAGTTGGATATTGTAACAAGTGGCCACTGTCTTTAGTGTTGTCTATGGACTGAATGTAGTTTACAAATAAAAGTTTTTTTTACAGAGTTTGTCATGAATTAAATGGACATCCGAAATCTGTGGAATTGAACAGACAGAGATATTAAAAACAATAAAAAGAGAACTGGACAACCAGATAGATAGATAGATAGATAGATAGATAGATAGATAGATAGATAGATAGATGTATAGATAGATAGATGTATAGATGTATAGATAGATAGATAGATATATAGATAGATAGATAGATAGATAGATGTATAGATGTATAGATAGATATATATATATAGATAGATAGATAGATAGATAGATAGATAGATAGATAGATAGATAGATAGATAGATGTATAGATAGATAAATGTATAGAAGTATAGATAGATAGATAGATAGATAGATAGATAGATAGATAGATAGATAGATAGATAGATAGATAGATAGATAGAAAGATAGATAGATAGATAGATAGACAGATAGATAGTAGAGACACAGACCGAGATATACAGATAATAGATAGTAATTTCATTGGTGAATGAATGACTAGCTATCTATTTCAATAGATAGTCAAACTATCAGTAAAATATCTATTTAACGCTATTCAATGCTTCACTATTGTTCACTTATGATTTTTTCATACTTTTTTACCCTTTCAGAGCCTCACACATCGCACGTGCTGGATATTTTAAATAAAGATAAAAGGTAAGCACCTATATATCTCTTAACCCTTCCCGTACCGACCTACTTCTATCTATGCTGCCTTCAGTTTCGCTATATACGCGCCCGGGACTGTAAGGGTTAACATCTCCATTGTACTCAGATTTGTACTTTGTACCGTTCAAACGGAAATGCAATCATCTTCCGCCTCCATGTTCCTTTTTTTGGGGTCTTCCGGTCCAATTCCATTTCCTGCGGAGTAAATCTCGTGACTCCCAAGAGGAAACTACACACAGTGGTCAGTCGATGTTAGCCGATGGTCACTCCGTTGAATTTTTGTTTTTCTTTTCTTTACGTTTTGATGTATTATATGACTTGCAGAATATAGAGCGGGCAGAAAGCACTGTCTGGTTTTCAAACGACTCTTTGAATACGTGTGTTTACATACAAATCAAAATGTCGGCTGTAGATTTTTCTTTTAATGGCGGTAATTTATTATTAGAAGGCATGACAGAAACAAAAAAAAAGGATGTAAAAGTTGAAAATACAAGTAAGGTTGCGTTAAAGAGATGGGACACAATGTCCGAGTGGCAGCGCGTTCGACTGGCGATCCGAAGGCCCCTGGTGGAGGCTAGGATTTTTTTTCCCGGGACTTGTGGGTGACCACAAGTTTGGGTAAAGTAAAGGCAGCTTTTTTAATTATTAAAGATTTAGGTAGGCACTGAGTAGGCATGCCTCCAGAAACCAGACGATGGATGTTGACAACGAAGAAAAGATAGAGTTTTTGGGGTAATAAAGTATAGGCTAGAACAAGGTCGGCAACTTACGGCACGCATGCGAGAATTGGCACGCAGAGAGATTTTAAAGGGCACGCAGAAGCCCTCTAAATTACACAACTCAAGTCTCTTCTACAAGAAAAAAGCAGGATAATTTTTGGGATGCTGGCGCGCTGATTGAATTAGAAATTCTTCTTTGGCACACTATTGTCAAAAGTTTGCCGACTCCTGGGCGAGAACATGGCCTCAAGCGTTGTACCAGATAAATAAGCCCAACATTCTGGGTTAAATGAAATACATGGCGATTATGTCGCCAGCACAAAAATTCGGGATGATGCCTATCAAAGGCTAACTTAACCCTAGGGAAACCTACTAAACCTGGCTGGCTGGTGGTGCATGAGTGGCTCAACTTGAATGCCACGGTTTAAATCCGATACGTTGACAAAACCAATCTACTACGGCTCTGTCACTGGCACCACGCAAGTCATGCACTACCCCCTCTCCCTCCCCCCTCCCACATCGCCATCGTCACGACCGGGTCAACTTGTGTCCAACTTGTCCAGTACAGTCCCCCGCCCCCCCCACCCAGACGCCTGAACAACGGCGGCCATTTTGTTTCCTGACAGGGGTCGAAACAAAAGCTGACCCAGGGAGAACAATGGGAGAAAACACGGGGTAATTAAGGGAGCTTCCCCCCCCCCCCACTCACACGCTCTCCCAGTTTGCCCTTCCAGGAGTGAAGCGCAGGCAAACCGCGCGCATTTGACCGTACGTGATCACGAAGCGACAGTAAATGGCCAATTACGTCACATCACTGACCGGTCTAACGGAGCGAAAATGTTCTAAACTCCCCACCCCCACCCCCTCCGAATCCCAAACACCCACACACCCAAACAGCCACACAATCAAACACACACACACACATTTACACACACCCTTGAACTTTAGATCGAAATAAATTAGGCAATAGCCTGTCTGTATAGGCGTGCCTATTGTTGTGTGTAGGCAGACCGCTACATCCAATGATCTTTAAAAAAATATTACCGAATGGAAACATTGAGAGAGGATTGAGGCGATAGTACGTCTGTGGGTAGAGTTTTTTTTTATCTGATTGCCTAACAAGTAAAACATAAAAAACAAAACATAAGAAAGAAATTTTATGTTTGCTAATTGTTTTTTTGTTTCGTTCATATTTTGCAGAATGTTCCTATAGAGCATAGGTTCTCAACGGGGGCGATATCGCCCCCCGGGGGCGGTGAGAAGCTTTAGGGGGGCGCTGACATTCCCGGGGGCGATTGGGGGGCGGTGAAGGGCAAGTGGGCGGTACAAACGTATCTGATATATTTTAACACCTATTTGAATCGATTAGTTTTATCTTATCTTATACATTACAGACACTCCTTCTAAAAAGAAGATTATTGCGTCCTACGCTCATCCGTGGTCCGAGTCTAGTCTTGCATTTTTATTAAGGTTTTAAATGATGTTAAGTTACTGGTTTTCCTGGCTTGTCCAGGCAACCCATTCCATGCCCGAATGCCACTCGGGAGGAAAGAGCACTAGTTTTGGAGGATGAAATGTGATGTAAACGAAAGTGCTGCTAAATATCTGATGTCCCTTGACAGTATGCCTACATATTATTATAATAAGAAGAAATATGAATCGCAGTGACTTTCGGATGAAGTAGGGCAAATACAGTGTGCGGCCGGCTGGTCCTGTGTTTGGTTCACCGGACTGTCAACCCTGCTGACCGATCACTGTCGCCCTAACATCTGCTAATATTAATGATATTATTATTTTGATCTCAGTTTAACGGAGATGCCTTATTGTGTTTTACATATTCACACTCACAAAGATACTAATGTTAAGCGGTATAGATGAGTAGTAATCATACAAACGGGGTAGTTATTGTAATGTTTGAAAATATACATATATATTCTTTAGTCATATAATATTTATATAATTTTCAAATACTTTTTACAGTTTGATCATTTCAAAGTATAAATTGTAAGCCATTTATCGTTTAAGAAAGGAAAAAAAAAACAGAAATATTAACTTAAAAAAAACGGGCTAATTATCTCCCTTTAATTCACTAGAGATGCCGAACAAGTTCTGTTTTGTCATATAACAAATATTACTGATTATTAGACCTAGGGCTTTTGCAACCAAAATTGAAACAAAAAGATAAATTGCTAGCAACACACCAGGCAAACGATTCGCATTAATATTGATTTATTTAAACCTTTAATTAAGACAATTTTTTGATCTATTAATTCTTACAATATGTGTCCTTTTCAGTTTTTTTTAAAGATAATTAATCACACAAAAAGTCTAGTCCGCCTAAAAAAATTGCGGAACCTATAGTCCAGATGGGCGGAAAGGGGGCGGTGAGCAGAAAACAATTGTAAAAGGGGGCGGTGAGCCGAAAAAGGTTGAGAACCTATGCTATAGAGCGTTCTCGGTGGGCGTGGCTTAGGTTTTTAGTGACGTATTTGTGTAAATATAAGAACCCACTTGAGGTACAAATGTAACGTGGTGAAAGTGAAGTTGTTCTTTATTATACAAAATTCACATCTGAATATTGGCTATCATACTCAAAAATAAGGAGGTAAATAGTAGTTCTGTAGATTAATTGATTAATGTGATTAGGCTAGGGCCGGCTAGACCTATTTACACTTTTAATTTCACTTTATAGGCCTACACTTTTAATGTTTCGTAGGCTAGGCTACGATGTCAAGTGATAGTGTTGGTGAATAGGCTATCTAGTCAAGTCACTAATAGGCTCACATCGTCTATGATCTATGTCTATGATAATAATAAAATAGCCTATTTTATTTAACATACATAATACAGCTTAAATCTTAATAAGACTTAAAACACAACACATCATTTAAAAAAAGCTCGAGCCTATATGAAACTTTATTAATACAGCGGCCATTATTACTTGTACACCATTACTCAAAGTAAACACAAATCACGTGCTTTTTGTCACGTGATTGCAAACGCCCTATTATTAAAGTTTTAAACTTTTTCATGTAGTTTTTTTTTCATTTATTTTAATACCATCTTTATAAGGTCTAAATCTTTGAATACTTTGAAGTATTTAAAATACTTGCCCTTTGTTAACTACTTTTCTTTTTGTGACGTTTTTTTTTATTAAACATTATTACATAATTTTTACTTGTATTTAAATCTATTTACGCCAGTATTAAGTTTTTTAGTGTTGGAAATAATTGTCATTGTCTTATTTCCCTCACGGAAGATTTCATTTAAAAAAAAACGTCACTCAATCGTTTATCCGTAATAATAATTTCAATCTCTACTAGACAACTACAATCATGATTGTCTGTGTATGCTTGCGTCTGTGTGTTGTTGCTTCCTCTGTCCGCGGTAAATACTAGACATGTTTGGACAGCAGATTTGTCTGTCTGTGTATGTCTGTGTTTACTCGTTGACTCGTGACCACGTCATCAAACTATTCATACGCTACACTCGCTCAGCCCCTCGGTAAATGAATTAATTGAATTATAAGTTTGACGCGCCATCACTTAGTTGGGTTTTTCTGTGTGTTTTGTTGTCCAGATTTCTATGTTGTTGTTTCTCCGCTCTAACGAATTTACTCTAGTTATTTCAGGCTTAGGAGTTAATAGTTTTATTACTTGCTTATTTGTTCATTATTACAGTTTGGCCTTTATTGGCGAAGTTTATTGTTTATATTAAGTCTATTTATATCTACACTGTCTAAATACACATTTTGGCCATCCTTTTAAAAAGTAATGATAATTGTATAAATAGAACTAATAAATGGAACCAGTTTAATGCTAATTAAGTGCTGGGACATTTTGAGATTAAATTAGTTACATTTTATTGTTCAGGAGAAGTATATAGCATAGCATAAGCATTTTATGCAATAGATTTAAAAATAGAATACGCATTTTGTATGATCTATATCAGGGATCGGCAACCTAAGTGACTCGTGCCAAACTTGGCACGCAGAGTAATTTTCAATGGCACGCGAGTGACCTCCAGGAATTATTTTTTTTTGTGATGAAAAAAACAACATCATTTTTGGTTCTGAATGAGCAAAACTGACTCTTGAAGCCGATGTTTCTGAATGACATAGCGACACATTTCAGTGAGTTGAAATTGCATTTACAATGACCACTGAATCGATTTGCATTGAAACTGGACATATATCTTGCCGTGAAATCAATTTCAAAATATTTAACGACATGTATATCCCTATATAAAGGCATATATTTAGATAGATAGTTAAGGCTTTTTCAGAAGTACATCGAAGTACTCAAAGCTGAGTTTTCTAACCAAAGGCAAAATTTTCAAAAACTTTTCAAAAATGTGCATTCAAATGTGCCCTTTTGCGTAAAAATCTGAAAGGAAGCTGCTTAGCTTAGGAAAGTCATCTGCTATTCTCAACTGATAGGCATTTGCTGTTCTACTTTCAGCTTTTGGTTCAACTTACACTTATAAAGTAATACAAATAAGTCAGTAATATTTTTTATATTACAAAACATAACTTATTTGGCATCACTATTGAATCAAATGTGGAAACGTTATTAATTAAAGGGAGATAATAAAAGCATTTTATTTGAGCTAATAGAATAAATGGCTAAAAGATATAACTTTGAAATGAAAAAACTTTTAAAAGTATTTGGAAATTGTATAGATATATTAGAACTAAATAACTTATATTTATATTTTTAAACATTACATTAACTACTCAGTTTGTTTAATTACCATGTATCTATTACTATCTATACCGTTTAACGATCGTTTTGAAGCTGCATTGTCTACGCGGTTCTGCAAACATTAAACCATTAAACTGAGATCATTATTTAATTAATATGAGTAAATGTAAGTTCTCAATCTTGAATACCAAATGATAAGGTTTAGACTTTACACAATAATTACCATAAATGTGAAAGTTTTGTAGACAAATAAAACATTGTATTTGATATAAAGGATGATAATCACAAACACGATAATTTATTTTCATTTAATATAAACGCTTTAACGATTTTCTCTATAAATAAATCTATTTTGATTTTAGCCTTGGTCTTGTCACGGAATAAAATTAATTGTCTTATAAAAATAGTTTTTTTTTAAAAGTATAATAGAACAGGTTGACTTTTAGGCTGTTGGCACGCAGAGCGATTTCGGAATCATAGTTCGGCACCCTGTTAGCAAAAGGTTGCCGACCCCTGATCTATAATATTTATGTTCTATATTTTTTGCTCTATATTCTGTATGTTCTATATTCTTTATGTTCTATATTCTGTATGTTCAATATTCTGTATGTTCAATATTCTTTATGTTCTATATTCTGTATGTTCTATATTCTGTATGTTCTATATTCTGTATGTTCTATATTCTGTATGTTCTATATTATATATGTTCTATATTCTGTATGTTCTATATTATATATGTTCTATATTCTGTATGTTCTATATTCTTTATGTTCTATATTCTGTATGTTCTATATTCTAAATGTTCTATATTCTTTATGTTCTATATTCTTTATGTTCTATATTTTGTATGTTCTATATTCTTTATGTTCTATATTCTTTATGTTCTATATTCTTTATGTTCTATATTCTGTATGTTCTATATTCTAAATGTTCTATATTCTGTATGTTCAATATTATATATGTTCTATATTCTTTATGTTCTATATTCTGTATGTTCTATATTCTAAATGTTCTATATTCTGTATGTTCTATATTATATATGTTCTATATTCTTTATGTTCTATATTCTGTATGTTCTATATTCTAAATGTTCTATATTCTGTATGTTCTATATTATATATGTTCTATATTCTTTATGTTCTATATTCTGTATGTTCTATATTCTTTATGTTCTATATTCTTTATGTTCTATATTCTTAATGTTCTATATTCTTTATGTTCTATATTCTTTATGTTCTATATTCTATGTTCTATATTCTATGTTCTATATTCTAAATGTTTTATATTCTTTATGTTCTATATTCTTTATGTTCTATATTCTATGTTCTATATTCTAAATGTTCTATATTCTTTATGTTCTATATTCTGTATGTTCTATATTCTTTATGTTCTATATTCTGTATGTTCTATATTCTATGTTCTATATTCTTTATGTTCTATATTCTGTATGTTCTATATTCTGTATGTTCTATATTCTTTATGTTCTATATTCTGTATGTTCTATATTCTATGTTCTATATTCTAAATGTTCTATATTCTTTATGTTCTATATTCTGTATGTTCTATATTCTGTATGTTCTATATTCTGTATGTTCTATATTCTTTATGTTCTATATTCTGTATGTTCTAGATTCTATGTTCTATATTCTTTATGTTCTATATTCTATGTTCTATATTCTAAATGTTCTATATTCTATATTGTAATCTCACAAACAAAGGACACCACAACACTATGTGTGAGATAGCAAGACTGCTATGGCCAACTTCCGCAATTGAACGCTCTCCGAACCCCCAGGCTGACCTCCTTCCACAGGACACCCGCCCACATAACTGACCCCTTTCCTCCTCCTCCCAACCCTCCGCCCTAACCTCCATGACCCCTGGAGGCCCTAGCATGCCCGTTAGTGAATGGTGCAAGAAATAACATGATAAATAATGCAGTTTCCGAATCTAAGTGTGTGTGTGTTGGAGGGAGTTAAGGGAGGTAGGGAATGAGGAAGGGAGGGACTGAGGAGGGGGGGGGAGCCCAATTTCCATTCCGTCACACTGGGGCTGCCCCGATGATCGATTCTGTGTGTGTTTTGTTACAATTGAGTGTCAGATGTGTTGTCATAAATAGTGACTCTGGCTATAGACTTTGCTCATCATGGCTTCACGTTTGTTGACACATTATGTTGTAACACATTCTAGTTTTTATTATTATTTATGACAATGTGACAATTATAAAGCCATAACAAAGTAACAATTATAAGAATATAAATTATTTTTGTTTAAAGTTAAAATGTAATAACTATAAAGTTATATTAAAAAAAAATAAACAATTGTAAAGCTATAACAATTACAAAGTTATAAACAATATAACAATACTAAAAAATGAAAAAAGTAATAATTATAAAGTCTGTTTTTTTTTTAAAGTAACAATTATAACAATATAACAGTGACTTAAACAATTATTGGAAAGTAAGCTGCCGGAATTAGAAAGTTCGAGTCTATGTGCTAATGACCTTTCCCAACGTTTTTGTTCCATGACTCGGTTCTTTGTAGACTTCTGCCTCTTGACCCACAAACAGATGTCATTGCTAATACAAGTCCAGTGGTAATACGTGACGTATATATATATATATATACAGGGCCGTATTTAGGATTGTGGGGGCCCTGTTCCAAAATGTATGTGGGGGCCCCTCAGGGCACCGCCCCTGCCTTCCGACACTGCTGTGTTAGCCTATGTACAGTGTTGTTAATGCTGTATGATAACCATTACCGGTAACCCACTCTGTCTGACTCTGACTGCCGAGTTGGCGAACAAATTAGCATTTCACTTTAATTTAACTTCAATTGCTCGTTTGAACATTCATACATGAACAACTATGTAGTACAGTATGCCAGTTAACAATCAAATGCGATTTCTCATTCACAGTAGATATATTTGTTGCAGTATTTTCTAGTTCAGTTCAGTATCTATCTGACTCTGACAGTTACATGCCCGCTTTGGTCTTTATGATTCATTCTCATCTGAGCTTTAATGAGTGATGTAAAAAACAACAACAATATGTTGTTGTTTTTTTTACTTCTGTTTTATTTCATGTGTGTGTGTTATTTTGTGTGTTAAAATATTAAAAATGTGTATTTTTGAATTGCATTAGTCGTGCAGTGATTTCATTCAATACTTGCTTACCCATAATTGACATCAATGGGCCGTATTGCTGCTGAGAGTTAACACCCTTGCCCCTTATACAAGTCAATCTTTTATGACTGACTTGTAATTTACTCTATAGCTTCGAGCCATCTTTGTCTTGGTCTGCCCCTAAGCCTCTTTCCTCTTGGTCTCTGGAGATATTATATTATATTATATTATTATATTATATTATATTATATTATTATATTATATTATTATATTATATTATATTATATTATATTATATTATATTATTATATTATATTATATATACCTTTGTATATTATTTCCATGCACGTCTCTGATACCCGATAATGTAGCTTTCCGTGGACCCGGTAGGTCTATCCGGTGGACACCGGGCATTCAAGAAACGCTGGGGTATAGCCCCTATCAGTTTAAGCGTTTTTCGACAAGTAAGGGGGGGGGATTGTGTAGCCATCACAAAGCCAACATGAAGTCAACTTCACCCCAACTGATGCTTTGAGTTTTAGCTGGTAAGACTCAAAGAATTTAAGTTACGTCTTTTGAGTAATTGATTTTCGAATGTACGTTGGCCAATGCGCCGCCGTTAGATTACATGTATTTAAACTCCCCTTGCATATATATTATATAATGTGTACCGGTAGTTCTTTTGGGCATAGACAATAAGTGAATTGAATCAGTTAGCGGTTTAGCCAACCATTGAAATCGTGTTTTGCTTGTGCACGATCATGCTGACATTCTAACACCCTTTGTTTATTCATTACAACTATAACATATTAAGAATTAAGTGAATGAACTAATTAAAGTATTTCCAAGTATCGACTAGTCGTTGCATGAGCGTGTTGTCGAGTCAAGTAAGTCACTCGTGCAGTCGATGTGTAACAGTGTAATTAAGCTACGAGTACTACTAAGCACAAGAAGTCAATCATCATAAGACGATTCTTTCCTGCAGCTAATTAGTCGCTCTAGTGCAATCATACATGGTGATCTAACGACAACATGCTTAGACTGCCATTTGAAACGATTTATCTCGAAACCAGGGTTTTTCTCGGGCCTAGAGGGCGTCATTGAGTCTATCCAGTTCTGATGGGAACCAGAAAAGCAAAAGGCGACTGGGCATTGTGCTGGCCATATGGTCCCCTTCATATGTTGTGGCCGCGGATATTGATGAAGGCTGTTTCACTAGCCACATGGACTCAATTATACAGGTAGTTATGCAATATATCAATTTTTAGTAGTAAGCAAAGTACCCGTCAGACCGAATTGATGCATAGGTCCGGTGTGGCACCGTTCACCAGCTTCTGTGGCCACGGCATACTAGGTGATTGTGTGGTCAGCACTGCGTCCAGTCGCTTTTTGCTTTTCTGGAACTAAGGTCATCAGAGCTGGGTAGACTCAGGGACACCCTCCAGACCCGGGGAAAAAATCCTAGCTCGCACCAGGATTCGAACCCGGGACCTTCGGTACGCCAACCGATCACGCTGACTACCGTGCCCCCTTGTCATTCCAACAGCCAATCAATCAATCAATCATTCAATACTACAGCCAATCAATCATTCAATCAATCAATCAATCTATCAATCAATCAGCCAATCAATCATTCAATCAACCGTTCGTTCAACGAACCTGCAACTCGATACAAACAATAAGTTGATTGGTCCAATGAATCAGACCATTCAACCAATCAGCTGCAGCCGAGTCTATTCAAGTGAAAACATGGCTCATTGCTTCTCTTACCGTTCCTTAAAACCCCCAATCCCTCCGTTCAACCAAGCAGAACAGACAAACAGACAAAAAACAAGAACAAGAACAGAACAAATATAAGTGCCAACGTCTTCGGTATTTACTACACAGAATAATGATCGTAAATTAAAAATGCATTCGCCAAGACCAGAACTTCATTAAGCCATGGGTGTTGATGACCTGGGTGAAAAGTTGGCAAAGTGTGAGGAGGGTGGTGAAGATGTTAGGGGGTGGGGGGCACCCAGACTATGATCGCCACTTTCTGTTGATCCCATGTGCCTAAGATCAGAATTGGGCCGATTCCAGACTTGTATAGTTCATAAAAACAAAACAAAAAACAAAAAAAAAACGAACTAACATTGAGGGCCTGGCTGTTCACCGAAGACAGGGGAGAAAAAGGCGGGCTATTGCATGAATGTTTCAAGGGAACAGCTGCGGGCTGATCACACACACGGTGGTCTATTCTTGGACCACGTAATAATGTATGGGGCGGCCCCCGACGCATCAAGTTATATGAATATTTATGGCACAGGCTACATAAAGCACTCGTGACTTTGGGCACGGAGGATGTTACTCGTGGCCTGCTGATGGAAGGGTGGGGCGGCGGGGGGGGGGGGGGCGGGGGGCGGCGGGGGGGGGGGAGGGAGTAAAAATACCACAAAACGATTAAAAAAAAAAACGAAATATAGACTAGAACTTTCTTTATTTCGCTTTTTCTCTCAATTTCTGTATTTCCCCTCTCACTCTCTACTATCGCCGTGTCAGTATCTCTTACATATTTTCTTATAAAAATATTTTTAGCTTAATCGCAATCACTCTTAATGTTTCTTTCTCTCTCTCTTTCTCTTTCTATCTCTCCTTTTCTCTCTTTCTCTCTTTCTATCACTTTCTCTCTCCTACTATTTCTCTCTCACCATTTCTCTCACTTTTTTTTTCTTTCTTTCTCTATCTCTCCTTCCTTCTCTCTATTTCTCTCTCCTATCTCTTGTTTTTTGTTCTCACTCCTTCTCTTGCGTTCCTTATTTCTCCTACTTTCTCTTTCTTTATCTCTAACGTCTCTTACCTCTCTCACTCTATCTCTCCACACTCTCTCTCTCTTCTTCTCTCTCTCTCATCCCCATCTTCCACATTTTCACCCTGTATCGTGTTCGTATCGCCATGTCTAACAGTCCCAGAGCTTCAATCCAGGTTAGATTTAGGGCCTGAATCTCTCTTCACGGGGTTCGTAGCATGCCCATGAAGTCTTTCAACCTCTGTTCTGTACCTGGTACCCTTGGGGTAAGGTTGTACTGAACTCACAATCCCTTTGTGATGCGTGGGATATATATATATAAGAATACATCTTGATTTCGCTTCGAGATTTATTCGTTATTTGGAAAAAGATTTTTAAGTTACTGTTTGTGCTGGTTTGTTCATGCAACCCATTCCGTGCCTGGATGCCACTCTGGAAGTAAGAGTACTTATAGGCATTTGTTCTTGCGTATGAGATAAGAATAGTGGTTTTTGTCCATATGTTTTATCTGATCATTGTAATAGATTGTTTCCGTGTTGTATTTCTAAGTATTAAACTTTTTAATATTTAAATATTATACATTCTCTGGTTTCATTGTATACTATTATAGTTATAGATGTATGTATCTTTGCCACTCGTAACTAGAGAGAGCTGCACTGTTAAATTATTATTGGACTCTGTCCAAATGGAACATGCCGCACGAACAATGAGGTTGAAATTTTTTTTTGTAGGTAGGATTAATTATGAACGTCCTTCAAGAGTCTAGCCTTTCTTCTCGTGAACGATCTCATCGCACGAGACTTTACCCAAGCGAGGGTTGTGTGGGTGAGACACGTCACGTGACCGAGTCACTCAATGAAAGTCAAAACGAGAACAACAGCCGTCGTATTGATGGTGTGACTAGTTTCGTGCACTTGCACTGCACAGGCGCACACCTCCCAAGGACACCCCATCTATCAGTTCAGAGGCGGACCTTAGTTGATACCTACCAATGGGCCATGGTGGCCGAGCCGGGCAGCGCGTTCAACTTGCGTGCCGAAGGTTCTGGGTTCGTCCCTGGTGAAGGCAAGGGTTGTTTTTTTTTTACCGCGACTGGACCATGAGTCTATCCAGCTCTGATGGGTACCTGACATTTGTTGGGGTAAAGTAAAGACGACTGGACATTGTGTTGGTCACACTTCCCCTAGTATGAAACGGGTGAACGCTGCTTCACCGGCCCTATGATCAATTTGGTCGAATGATACTTTACTTTATGATACCCTACGAGACCAAAACCTGGGCGACGCCACTAAATCTACTTGATAAGGTATTCCATTGTTATGAGTGTAGAGCCAGTGGTCCCTAAATGTTTCTCACTCATGGCACCCTTATTGGCGCCCTGTTTGTCTCATTTTGATCACATTTGAATAAAAAAGTAATTTTTTCAAATCATTATTATTATGGAAGCCATTCTAATATTCCGTTGACCCCCCCCCCCCCCCCCAACTGTAAAGTACATCACTTCCAAATCGCCCGCGGGCCTCACATTTTGGGAACCGCCGATGTAAAGGGGACGCACCCCAAGACAACAGAGGAATGTTCTTAGACGATTCCTGTTGTAGTAAAGAATAGAGTGATTACATAACAACGCCCCTAACAACGCCCTATGTTCTGAGCAGACTGAGCTGGGTTGGTGGAGAGGAGGGGGTAGCGTGATCAGAAACAATGAGAGATGTTTCCTTGTCGTGTAGTGGCTGTATTTTAGTTACTTTTATATTTCTTTCAACAAATCAGTAAATGAATAAAGAAGTAATAATACAAAAAGACATATTAAACTACAATTTAGAAATACAACACAGTAAAACAACCTGTTGCAAGGCTCAGATAAACATAAAGACAAAAACAACTTTCTTTATCTCTCACGCGAGAACAAATGCATATAAATACTCTTTCTTCCAGGGTGTCATCTGACGTCACTTGGGGTAAAGGCTGCCGGGCATGGCGCTGGCCGGCCACACTTTCCCTTAGTTTGCCCTGGCCACAGAAACAGATGAACGCTGCTTCACCGGTCCTATAAGTATGCCTTGGGCCAAAATTCTTGACTTGAGCCGAAATTCTTGATTTGAGCCTAAATACTTGACTTGAGCCACAATTCTTCAACATGAGCCCAAATACCCGACTTGAGCCCAAATTTCGGACTTGAACCAAAATCTTAACTTGAGCCAAATACTTACTACTTGATCCAAAATTCTTGACTTGAGCCAAATTTTTTACTTGACCCTAAATTCTTGACTTAAGCTAAAATTCTTGACTTGAGCCAAAATTCTTGACTTGAGCCAAAATTCTTGACTTGAGCCAAAATTCCTGACTTCAGCTATAATCTTAACTTGAGCCAAAATTCTTGACTTGAGCCAAAATCTTAACTTGAGCCAAATACTTTTTACTTGAGCCAAAATCTTAACTTGAGCTATAATCTAACTTCTAGACTGGAGCCAAAATCTTGACTTGAGCCTAATTCTCCGGACTTGAGAGCCAAAATTTTGATGTAGACAGAACCTGTCGAACACACACACAAAGTCGTAACATATCTTGAGTTGCTTTTTAACCAAAAAAAATACGGCGTTTGCAAAATTTGACATTGACAAATGTCAACAAATCGTATTTGTGATGAAATATAGCAGCAACTCCTGTTTGGTAATCAACTTCTGGAGACTTGAGACCAAACAGAGGGAGTTTGGGAGGAGGAGGAGGAGGAACAGGGCTTTAGGGAAGTGTGGAAGTGTGTGTGGGGGGGGGGGAGAGGTGGCAATTTCGTAGCACAGCGGTGATTACTAAGATAGCTAGAGACTGATAGAAAATGAGAAGCAGTAGAAAAAGGAATAAACGGAGAGAGAGAGAGTACATGAGCAAAAGAGAGAGAGAGAGAGGGAGAATGCAATGTAGGGAGAAAGGTAGGAAAAGAGAGAGAGAGAGAGATCTAAGGAAAAAAAAGGCTGATGACGGACCGGATGCCGGAAGATCAACCGGACAGATAGAGTCTCGAATGTTGCAGCATTTTTTTATGTCTCGCGGCTGGGCCGGGGGGGGGGGGTCAAGGGTCGAGTTTCTATCAGAAAGTAGGGGTGCAAAAGTCAGGGCAAAAGCGGTACCGGAAGTAGAGATAACAAGTTTGCGTGGCGCGTAGAACGACGAACTACAACAGTGTTGTAGTTCTAAAAATAGTTTAAACAACCACAGTGTTGTAACATCAATAGTCAACATTTTGAATTGCGTCATTGTGACTCTAGAAGAAATTAAAGTTTTTTTTTTTATAGGGCGTTTGCAATCACGTGACAAAAAGCACGTGATTTGTGTTTACTTTCTGAAATGGTGTACAAGTAATAATGGCCGCTGTATTAATAAAGTTTCATATAGGCTTGAGCTTTTTTTAAATGATGTGTTGTGTTTTAAGTCTTATTAAGATTTAAGCTGTATTATGTATGTTAAATAAAATAGGCTATTTTATTATTATCATAGACGATGTGAGCCTAATAGTGACTTGACTAGATAGCCTATTCATCAACACTATCACTTGACATCGTAGCCTAGCCTACGAAACATTAAAAATGTAGGCCTATAAAGTGAAATTGAAAGTGTAAATAGGTCTATAGCCTAATCACATTAATCAATTAATCTACAGTACTACTATTTACCTCCTTATTTTTGAGTAGGATAGCCAATATTCAGATGTGAATTTTGCATGTTAAAGAAGTAGGCCCTACTTCACTTTCACCACGTTACATTTGTACCTCAAGTGGGTTCTTTATTTAAACAAATACGTCACTAAAAACCTAAGCCACGCCCACTAAGAAAGCTCTATTTATGAAATTTTAATCACTCCTTAAAATCTCACGCATTCTATTGAGTAATTAGACTTACGATCTACTGTATATCATAGGTTCTCAAACTTGTTCGGCTCACCGCCCCCAACTTTTTTTAACGCCCCCCACCCCACATGGAGTGAAAGGGCCAATATAGTTCACTCAATTTTTTTTTTAGCACAGCTAGATTTGAGTGCTTATTTATTATAATCTTTTAAAAAGTTAAAAAGGAAAAATATTGTAAGAATGAATAGATCAAAAAATCCCATAATCAAGAGACTTAATTTTAAAAAAATCAATATTAATGTGAATCGTTTGCCATGTTTGTTGCTACTATCGACATAGGTAGCCTAAGTTTGTCTATTTTCTTTCAATTTTGGTTGCAAAAGTCTCAGGTCTCTCTACGCTTCACTATTTGCAGCTTTTTTTTTTTTTTGACAGCCAAATAATATTAGCATAAAATGCCATAAAATCAACTTTTCATAAAAGAGGGTGATAAGAATGCAATACAAAATTGTTGCCAAAAATCACAGACCTAGAGAAACTGATGGGTTCTCTCCCAAAGAATCGCATTTGCTTTTCAAAAACTCCAACACTGAATCCAAGTGTCTTACATTATATTTAAACAGTCATCTTTTGCGAACCAATGCACCTCTGTGTGCAGCAACCATCGCTTGTAATCCTCGTCAATGAACAATATTTATTTTGCAACACGGTACATACGTACAATAATGGCATAGTCAAAGACATAACAAGATAATTATAACATTAATAATCAATATAAAATTATATCGAGACAATAATAGTAATACAGATATTTTTAATAATAATAATAATACATTAATTTAAGGTATCAATGCAAAGCTAATTTAAAAATTCATTGAATGTATTATCTATTTGTGAACTGCCGTAATATTGTAGTGAGCGCTACAGAGAATCACCAAGACTTGTAGAAACTAAATGTTGTCACACAATAGACAGCCAATACAACTGAAGCAGACCACTTTTTTAACTACAAGTCAATCCACTATACGCCTTAACATGCCACTGGAGTAATTTCTTTTACACTAAAAAGTCGTCTAGTACAATTAGTCTAATAGATTTTTATATTTATTCATCTTTTCGAAATTGGACACATTTTTTCTTTTTTTTTTTACCCAAATCAACGTAAGCTAAAAGTAAAGCTTGATTGTCTGGTAGCGTGGACTCATCCAGTTATAAAGAAAATTGTGAAATCTTAAGGTTATATATCAATGTACTCTAAATCAGGGATCGGCAACCTAGGGCACGCGTACCAAACTTGGCATGCAGAGCTATTTTCAATGGCACGCGAGAGACCTCCGAGATATGTTTTTTATTGATAAAAACAACAACATCATTTTCCAGTTCTGAATGAGTAAAACTGATAGTTGAAGCCGATGTTTCTGATACATTTCACTATTGAATCAAATGTGGTAACATTGTTTAATTAAAGGGAGATAATTAGCCCGTTTCATTTGTGCTAATATTTCTAATGTTGTTTTTTTTTAAAAATAAATTGCTGACAATTTATAACTTTGAAATGATCAAACTGTAAAAGTATTTGAAAATTATTTAAATATTATAAGAATAAAAAATTTATATGTATATTTTTAAATATCACATTAACTACCTAGTCTGTATGATTACGACATATTTATTCCGCTTAAAGATATTTATGAAGAAGTCATTAAAGCCATTCAAGGACATCTCAGTAAAACTGAGATCAAAATATCATTATTAATTGCAGATATTAGGACGACAGGGATCGGTTTGTTATGCGGCAGGAATAGAAACCGCGACGTGTCGGTTAACCGTCCGGTGAACTAACCAATAACCACAGGACCAGCCGGCCGCAATGACCATACTTCTTTGAAAAGTCATTGCGATACTTATTTCTTATTGGTATAATAATTATGTAGTCCAACTGTTGGGGGATATCAGCTACTTAGCAGCACTTGCATTTACATCACATTTCATCCAAAAACTAATCGATTTAAATAGCCGGGGGTATTCAAATCATATTAGGTACTGCCCACTTGCCCTTCATCGCCCCCCAATCGCCCCAGGAACGTCATTACCCCCTTAAAGCTTCTCGCCTCCCCACTGAGGGCGATAACGCCCCCGTTAACCTATGCTGTATGGTCCATATGTTTTTTTGCCTTATTGATTATAGATAAATTATGATTTAACGTATGTGAACTATTTTGATTTGCGTTATTGGACTTTTGGTCTTTATTGATTTGTGTTATTGGACTTTGGTCTTTATTGATTTGTGTTATTGAACTTTAGGTCTTTATTGATTTGTGTTATTGAACTTTAGGTCTTTAATGATTTGTGTTATTGGACTTTTATGTATATTTATATGTATTTTGTGGAATATACCATTATCTGCTAAGATGTAATCAATTACTGTGCTAAATGCGGTTGTGGATTGTTCATTGTTCAGTGACTACTTGTATTTACTTTTTAATATTTTTTAAAATTGAGTCTTAAAATGAAAATATCACCCTTGTATTTTCTTGTATGTTAACTTAAAATGAATTTATTATTAGAATTTATTATTATTATCATTATTTCGGTAGCATTCTAGATTATATTATTTACCAATGTAATAATTCTCTAGTTATCTCTTTAAGTATGGCCGCCTTTATTGTACTTATGTACTAAGTGGCAAAATAATATTGTTCATTGTTGGGACGGATACATGTTCTAACAAACTGAAAAATGTGAAACAAAACTGAACTAATAAAAAAAAAACTGATTCGAATTTCATTTGTTTATAAAGTGTTCGTCGTCTCTCGGCTTAGCACTGACCCAAACAATCAGTTGTTGTTGTGGTTTTTTCGAGAGAAAAAACTACAAGATATTAAAGGCCAAACAAATTGAGATTACAGGTTTAATTAATCGGGCCCTTATTTTTAACTAATTAAATAGCCTCCAAACCAATTCATGTGATTTTTTAGCTTGTATAGGTAAGTGCGGATGGATAGTGGCGGACATATTTTAGCCCGCCCCGCCCCGCCCCCCTGCCACCCCCCCATCCTCCCGACAGTCCCTCATGTTCCAAAGTTTCAGGTGTGAGAGGAGGAACACGGACAGATGGAGGGACTTTATATTTTGCTGCACGTGCAACCACTCACGCGAGGAGACTGCTTTGCATTGTAAGGAGGGTCGGACGAGGGGGGGGGGGGGGAGGGGGAGCCGTACGAAAGAAAATCGCGCCGTTGAATGCGGAGACAGTTCTGCGTGGTTCATTACCTTTCTATCCGCCACTATGTCCTCCCTCCCCCCCCCCCCCGTCCCTTTTCCATCCTTTTCCGCACTAACACTGAATTCTCGTATAGTCTACTCCTACAATCCACATCCCCACACACACATCCCCACACACACACATCCCCACACACACACACATACACACACATACACACACGCACACACATATAATCACACACACACACTCACACAAAACACACACACACACTTAGTCATCCTTTAGACTTCTCAACAAGGTCATCATTTTTTTTTAATGCCATTTACGTTGACGTGAAACCTGCAGGTCGTTAGAAGGCGCCCGTGGAGGGTGAGGCGGGGGGGGGGCCCGGACTCTGCCAGATAGTCTATTTACCGCTTTAAATCCCCCCCCCCCCCAGCCACCACCTACTTTTTTTTTCTCCCTTTCACAACCACAGATTGAGTTAAAAACATTTTTGAGTTTTAAAAAAGAAACAAGACTAATTTCCGCGCGGAGACAAATTAGAGGCGAATTTTGTTACCCATGGTGAGTGATGAAGGGCGCTGAGGTGTTTGTGGCAGGGGGGGCGAGGAGGGGGAGGGGAGGTGCCATCGTAAGCACACACACATGCAAACTACTTCCATATTTTACAGATGCCCCCCCCCCCAAAAAAAAAAAACAAAAAAAAATGTGTTTGGTTGCAGGTGGGGGGTAAATTCTTCCAAATTATCATTACATAACTCTATATAAACCAGAATATTATATTTTGTCTTTGGGATAAGATAATAAGCACAAAATTCTTGGGCAAAATAACATTAAATATGTGTGTGTGTCGTTTTGTACGTGTGTTTGTTTGTACGCGTGTTTGTTTGGATGTGCGTTTGTAGGTGAGTTTATATGAGTATGTGCGTGAGAGAATTCCTGATTTGATTTCCTTTTTGCAAAGTTTTACGCTCACACTCATGACGTCACATCCGTTTCCTATTTTTATTCTCAAGTCTATTAAAACAGCCATTGCCGCTATAGAAATTTAGCGTGTGTTGTTACTTTATGTTTTTTTTCCCCTCCTTTCTTCTAGAAAGTACTTGATCAAATGAATGCACTTGGCTAGAAATTTTTTTCCTTTTTCAGAAATCCACCAGGTTTTTCATTAGCATGAAGTGCAGGGAATTAATGTCTATGCTTAATAATTCTTATAGGAAGGTCATGTACAAGTCTCATATTAAGCTCATTATGTATTGATGAATCCTTATGCTTCCGGTTTTCTTTTTGTTTTCAAGACTCGTGTGTTTCCATGCATCTTGCGAGCTCGTGGTCGAGTTGTCTACGTCAGTGAGTGATTTTACCACTAGTTTTACTTTGCGTTGATTATTTTATTTTTTTTAAACTTTATAATATCTAAATTCATTTTTTTAAAGTATGATGCTGGCTATAAAGCTCTCTGGTTATCTAACTATTGAGAAATTATTTATTTATTTTTTTTAAATTCTCATGTGAAATAATTGAGCTTGTGAAAATTTTTTGGTCGTTTCGGTCTCTTTTCTTTCTTTCTTTCTTTTTTCTTTCTTTCTTTTTTCTTTCTTTTCTTCTTTCTATCTTATATAGTAGCTTAAAACAATGACGTCTTGGACTACGCTTATATTTAGCAATTCGAAAATTGTTCTGAAGAATTGTACGGTTGAACTGGAGATCGTGCAAAGCTGTAATAAGCTGTTGTGTGTGCGCATTGAATGAAGGCAAAGCTGTCGTGTGCGAGCATTGAATGAAGGCAATACTGTTTTAAGCTGTCGTGCGTGCGCATTGAATAAATACAAAGCTGTTTTAAGCTATTGTGTGTGCATATCGAATGAAGGCAAAGCTTTTGTGTGTGCGCATTGAATGAAGGCAATGCTGTTTTGAGCTGTCGTGTTTACACGGCATGAAGACACGTAGATTCACGCATGTCATTTGGATGTCAATAATAAACAAGACATGTGCATGTGTGGAAAGAGATTACTATTCGTGGATGATGACGTAATAAATTGAATGGTGCAATGGCTGACGGTGCACAGAACTGTAACAGAACTATGACGGCATATAAAATTGTACACACTATGACATTTAGACTTGACATCACACATATAACTACCCATCTATGAGTGTGCATCACGTATGATGACACTCCTAACTATGTGTATGTACGTAGTATGATGTCAGAACTACGTCGCCTCATGTCTCAACCATTCCTTCATTTATTATGCATATGTCCTATGGGGTCATCCAAGGTCGCGATCCGTGTACCGCCAGAGGTCGAGGGAACGCTAATGTAATAGGGCTTCGGTGGCGATTACCCCTCCTTCCTAACCCCCACCCGCTCTGTGTTCCTCCCCACCCCCCACCCCCCAGTCACACAGAAAATCCACACCCCCACAAGCACACTACGGCGATGTTGTTGTTGTTTTTTTTTTTGTTTTTTTTTTAAATTGGATGAAAGGGGCCGCGATTGCAGCAAGCAAGTGTACAGAGTTGTAGAACTTGGTGTCAGCAGTGATAAAGTTCTAGTCTAGAGAGGTTTTTTTGTGTTGCCCCTCTCTCTTCTGCCTCCTCTCTTACGGCGTCTATGCTCCCCGGGCGCCGGGCAGTGGGGCGGAATGTTACGTTCGCATTAGGAGAATAACTTAGTTTTACATTAACCTATTTAGGACATTTTTTTTTTGTTTAATTCTTTTCTTAATCTCTGGGGTTTGTGTAGGAGTGTGGTTCTTTAGAAAGTGAGGGAGGGAGAGAAGGAGATAGGGACTAGTAGGGAGGTCATTGAACCACACTAAATATTAAATAATATTATCCAATGGGTGCACCATGGCCGAGCGGCAGCGCGCTCAGATGGCATACCGAAGGTTTTGGGTTCTACTTCTTCTTCAGCATTCCATTTTGCTTTCCTTTGCTGTGTCAGATTGGCAGTCCTGTTTTCTCTGACAAATCGGGCTGTTGTCTGTAGGAATGGCTCTGGGCCCCAGAGCTTTTCCTCCATGGTGGCTCCCTGAGGCCAGGCCTGGTTACGGGCCTCTCTGTGGAGTGGACACACCATTGCAGGATGTGCTCTTCATTCTGCAGTCCAGTTCCACAGGGGCACTCAGGGGTGTGACTTTGGCCCGATTCTGTTTTGAATCCTGGTGAAGGTTATGATTTGTGCTCGGGTTTGGCGGGTGTTCTTGGGTCTACCCAGCTCTTTACCCCAAAACAAACAACAAACAAACAACAAACGTAAGCATTCAAATATTAATTAACGACAACACTTCACCTAAAAATAGAATTTGTGTCGTCTGCAGAGTAAAACTGCCCGGGAGCAGAAGTCGTAAAAGAAAATGTTTACACGAGAATTTACAACCTCTACAAAGGCTCGCGGGAATTGAAAGCTGTTGTAGTATTTACTGTTGCGGTTGTAATTTGCTGTTGCTGTTTTTCATTTACTATTTTGGCTGATAGTATAGTGTAAATAAACACAAAGAAGTAGAAGAAGAAGAATTATATGCCTCCATAAATATAATAATACATACACAGACTTATAGTTAATGTCTGAGACAGACATTGCCACGCATATAAAAAGTCAATAGACACGAGAATGTCTTGTTTTCATTTGAAAGAAAGCAGTGTGGCTTTTTTAAGAGGGTAATAAGTGGGTACACTATGGTGATTGTGTGGCCATAACAAAGGTGAGTTAAAATTCTTTGTTTCTCTTAACGTGTGAACTCGTGTCGCTTGTGGATATTCTTCTTTTCGGATTCATTGCAGATGACCAATTAAAGACAAAATTGACATGACCAGATAGACAAAGATCTTTTTTTTTACCTCAATACTTAATGAAAATCCTGGATCTCCTGTTGTCTGTCTGTGTCTGGTTCACTGTGAAGTAATAGGCCTACACTCAAGCAACAGGGTGAACGTTTAAATAAGATGCGCAATAATGCGCAATAATATTAAACCTTACTGTCTATAATAAGTAGCATCTATATCACTTTGCAAAACGACAACAATAAACCGCACCACTGCGTGCCTTATATATTATGTGTTGGTGCAGAAAGTGCTGGAATGGACTTTACCCTTACAGTTTTCAAAATGAATAGGAAATATGCATACTAGAAAAAATGTAGAGACTACAAGAACACATATTGTTGAAAGGGGGGGGGGGGCGGAATAATCTCTAAGCCTTAATAAATAGCTCTAAATGAAATATCAATATAATTCTAATTACAGTATGAAAACTGTTTAAACCTGCTATACACAAATAGCTAACTTTTTTTTAAAGACAACTAAACGTCGAGATATGTTGAGCTGTAATAAAGACGGAACGAAAGAACGAAGAAATGAGATTAAGAAATGCAAGCTACATGGTCAACATGTGAACTGATTATAGAGTAATCTCATTAGACCCCCCTCCCCCGACACTCCAAACCACTGCCTTCCCCCCCTTACACACGTCCTCATCCCCCAATCCCTGGAGCTAGTCACCCCCCCCCCCTCTCTCTCTCTCGCTGTAGTCTCCAGCCCATATTGATATCCATCTTGTAATTTGTTGTCCGTTGACCCTCCGGTCATGTCGGTTAGATCCCTGGTCTGTCCATTCCTGCAATGGAGGTCACCTCATCGAACCAACAGATGACCCGGCAGTTAATATAAAATATATATATCAGTATCAGGCAATCAGTACTATAATGGCTACTTTCATATTGGCCTTAGACGTGTTTTAATAATAGTGTTATTTAGATATTTAAATAGACAGACATTCAGACAGAGACAGGCCGACTTTGCTTTACCCCCGAGTAAGGTCAGGTACCCATCAGAGCTGGGTAGACTCAAGGACGCCCCCCCCCCCCCCGGCCCAAGCCCGGAAACAAATCCTAGCCTTCACCAGGATTCGAACCCAGGACCTTCGGTACGCCAGCCGAACGCGCTGCCAACTCGGCCACTGTGCTAAAAATAAAAATGCGAACATCACTTTTCAATAATTGCATTTGGAACAAATCATCCAAGGAAGTATCTTGTTTTAATTGTAAACATCCTAAGAACTAACGATATGTTTATGAAGGCATATTTCTCATTCGAAGTATACTGGTTGGCGCATATTTGTGCTGCATGTGTATATAACTAACTATCTGTGTTTGTATGTGAGAGTGAGAGAGAGAGAGAGAGAGAGAGAGAGAGAGAGAGAGAGAGAGAGAAGCTGCTTGTGTAAATCGTCAGGATGTCCAAGTTATAATTCCTTGTCTCCCGAGAGATTAAAAAGAGACTGAAATATTCATCGGGGTCCAATAGAGTCTGCGCCGTCGACATAGTTGCGTTTCCGGTGCAAGCTGATTGGTTGAACTCGACCACGTCCTCGATTAGTGAGTCACATTTCAATACTTGCTCGTGGGTGTGTGTTTATATATCTCTAATTCACTGAGTTATATATGCATGGAGTTTTTCCGTAGTAGAATGGCCGATTTGGCACTGACATACATAAAATTAAATTAAAAGGCATCTACATTACTGAGCGACTGAAACCTACAATATTATTACAATTACTCTTTTATGGCATTTATTATGTGCATGAGTATAACCCGAATGATGAACTAACCAAAATACACTTATAAGTGTATATAATACAATACTTACTCAATTATTATTTATATTTTTGTCATTCAACGCTGACAATCGAGAAAGATCAACAACCGATTTGTTGAGTTCATTTTCATGGACGCATTTCAAAAGTACATGTTTAATTTTATGTATGTCAGTGTCAAATCGCCATCTTACCAGGGTAATACGTATCTATATTTATATTATGTTGTTGTTTTTTTTAAGTGGTTGAGCACTCCATGTATAGGCTATATAGGTCATTGATCTAATTCTTCGTTATGGGGACTTTTAAAAAAAAATATTATTACTCTAAAACCAATTAAATGTTTATTTATAAGAGCCGACTGTAAATTTTTCTTTGCCTTTATCATTTGATAGTACGGTTATAGATCGTTATAGACGAAACTACAACCTCTATTGTAATGAGAGATGTGTCGCGACCTTTTTAGAGTGTCGAACGACCATTTCACGGGTTCGCTTAAGACCATCGGAAAACATATATTTTCGATGGTTCTAGGAACCGATACGCCACTATATAGTTAATTACAGCGGCGTCTCGGTTTATATATATATACATATATATATATATATATATATATATATATTGTTACGAATCTCGGTCATAAATGAATGACGTAGTAAGGCATTGACCTCTTAACAAGTGCGTATCAGAGTCCAAAGCGACCAAGGTTTGACCTTTATGCCCTGAGGGCAGTTTAAATAAAATAATTCGTTCAAATCCCGTGGAAATTGGGGGATAATTCTGGATCGTAGTAATTATAGAGAAAGAGGTTAAAATGCGTATTAAGACCCTGTAGAATCTTCGATGATCGTTTTCTTTGTAAAGTCCCGACCTCCTTAAAGTTAGTTCAGTTTAAACGTTTGTAGAGTGAAGTCGCTATATTCATACATGTACATATAATGCCATTTTATTGATACTTATGTTGCCATCAGTTGATAAAGTTTATTGATCGTTTATATTGAGTCTACAATTTAAATAAAATTGTTTATTCAACAACTGGAGTTGTTTGATCAATCATTGTTGAGAAATGTGTTGAAGATAATTATCACGAATATAACTACATTACTGCATAGACCTGTCAGTCAAGGAACCCCTAGCTTGGGCTACAGATTAGCAGAATCTAGAGACTTCTAATAAAGATACAACTATATTCATTGAATCCGATTTAACGAGTCGTAATAATAGTCATCATAAAGAGGTCCATAACAGTTTGGGGTCTTCGTCCGATATAGTTGTATAGTGAAGCATATATTCAAGTTGTGTTGTGTTGTGTGTTGGAGCCGTGACCTACTGAGCAAGCCTAAGAACGCTGAAATTATTCTTCCGATTGGAAAAACGTAAGTTGGAAAAATTTACCACTTTATAAATCTCTTAACTAAAGAATGGAATTTATTGAAAATCCAGAAGAAGAAGTTCTGAAAACTTTATCAATAAAGAAGTTAAAAGAGATCGCTGAGATCTTAAAGATAGAAGTTACTGAAACTACACCATCGAGGACTGTGTTGACACAGATGATAAAAGATGTGTTGATTGCGAGTGGAAAGTTGAAAGTAGAATCAAGCGCGGAGGGATATCAAGTTGAAGGTCAGATGTCTGAACAGTTCCGATTTCAACTAGAAATGAAACGGCTTGAAATAGAAGAAAGACGTCTAGAAATAGAAAGTCAGGAAAGAGATAAGAAAAGTCAAAGAGAAATAGAAAGTCAGGAAAGAGATAAGAAAAGTCAAAGAGAAAGTCAGGAAAGAATAGAGCTAGCAAAGATAGGAGCTACTAAAAAAGAATCTCATAGTGATGTAGAGATGGCCAGATGGAAAAAGCTAGTCCCTACCTACATTGATAAAGAAAGTGAAATAGCTAATTTCTTCCAGACCTTTGAAATTTCTTGCAGAGATTTTAAGTTCCCAGAAGATAAATGGGGAATATTAGTCAGAACAGCTTTTACTCAGGGAAGGGCAAGAGATTGTGTTCTGTTGTTAAAAGAGGAGCATTTAAATGATTATGAAGTCATTAAAGACACTGTACTAAAAGCCTATAACCAAATACCTGAAAGTTATCGGAAAAGGTTCCGTCAGTACACAATGTCCCCTTACCAAACACACTTAGACTTCCTTAGAGCAGAAGAAAAGTTAATGGATCAGTGGATAAAATCCAGAAATATCTCCACATTAAAAGAAATGAAAGATATCATTCTGTTAGAGGATTTTATTAACAAAGTGAGGCCGGATATAAGAATGTATTTATCCGAGCGTGATATCACTGACCCACATAAGGCTGCTGATTTAGCTGAACAGTATGCACTGTGTCATAGGACAGCTGGTGAAAAGAATGTTAATAGGCCACAACGGCAAGCAGAAAACACACAAAAACATCGTGAAAAAGAGCATTTTGTGAAACAAAATGATGTGAATAAGAAACCTGTCAACAAAAACGTCCGATGTACTTTTTGTAAAAGAACAGGACATAGCATCGAAGACTGTTGGAGTATACGAAGCGACAAAAGACCTAACAAAGTGGTAATGTGCACTAGCCATAAACCAATACAGAATGTACAAGAAAGCGAAAATACAAACGAACTGAATTCGAAGAAAGATTATTCTAAACCAGAAACACTGAGGGTGGATTTGCCTGAGAGCAAAAGTCAGAAGGTAGAGAAATCTACAACTGAAGATAATGAGGATAAATATCCTGATTATAAATACAGAATGGCTACTATTGGATTAATTGTCCAAGTCCACAGAGACGAAAAAGTAGACCAAAGTATTTTTGACTCGGAAAAGAGTCTGAAGTCATCGAAAGATGAAACAACACCCGAAAGTCATGGTCAAGGGAAGAATAAAATTGACACAGAGACCCTGTGCAGTTTTCAACCGTTCATTAGTGAAGGTTGTGTGGCCTTACAAAAGGAAGGACCACTGAAGTCCGTAAAAATATTACGAGACACAGGAGCATCATTAACACTGCTGCTTAAAGATGTATTACCATTGAATGATAATACATTGACAGGACAGACTGTCCTATTGAGAGGTTTTGAATGGAAAGAAGAAATACCTCTACATAGGATATACCTCACATCTGACTTGGTGACAGGATATGTGACAGTTGGAGTAATATCAAAACTTCCTGTTGAGGGCATATCTGTTATCCTAGCAAATGATTTGGCGAAAGGGAGGGTGAGACCTGAACTGATTGTGAAGGAAAATCCAGACCCTAGTCCTATGGTGGAGACAGGAAAAGAAAAAGAACTTTATCCTGTAGGTGATGTCATAAATGGTATGACACCACAGAAAAAGAAAGAAGAAATTCTCTCACAAGAAAAGGAAAAGAAAGAAGAAATTCTCCCACGAGAGAAGAAAGGGGAAGAAGAAGTGGAACTTGATACTACTATTTTCTCCATGATTGAAGATTGTCCGAAAGGAAATCAATCAAAGAAGTCATCACAAAATGAATTGATTGCTGAACAGAAAGTAGATCCAGAGTTGCTACAGTTGCATGAGAAAGCTGTCGACGAGAAAGAAAATCCTACTACTGATGTCTATGAATATATAGACCACAGCATGTTCAAACAACAATGCAAACCTGCAGTTGCCGGTACAGATGAAGATTGGAGGAGCATCACTGAAGAAACGAGTGCGGAGAGCTGGACCGAAACTATCAAAAGCTATGGGTTACCACAATCCATACCGTCAGATCGAAGGACCAACTTCGCCTCGAAACTCTTCAATCCAGTCCTAAAGAACTTATGCCTGGAGCATGAGGTGACAACTGAATCCCATCCGGAAAGTCGAGGAGCCTATGGACCAATCTTTGGACCCACTGTCCAAGGACCACTCAAACTACTTCAAGAGGAATGGCAGACCGAATTGGATCTCCTTGGGCTGATCAAGTACCTAGATAAGTACATAAAATTTTTGTCTGACATAACTGTGTTTGTTAGGAAAAAATTGTACACTGCTCACATGCAGATGCCATTGTTGTGTGATGAAAGAAAGGCAAAAATATTATATCATTTGAAAATGATAAAGCCTTACCTTCTGAAAACAATTGGAATAAGCTTGATGTTGTTAACATTGTTACTCTTATTTGTAAAATTTATGCCTGGAGTACAGGATGAATTGAATGTCAAATTCACTGATAGTTAGTTACCAAACTTACTATTTTAAAACTAAATCCCTTACTTGTGAAGAAAAAGGAATGAATAAAAGTATTGTTAGAGTAAATATCATTATAGTGTGATATTTCTAAACAAACTTGTTAGGTTGAGCATTTAAAATAATTGCTATAAGAGAAAAAGATCAGTTTTATCCGCAGAATTGGTTTCTAAATCAGAGGACATTATAAATGTGGACTGATTATAAGATATGTTTGAGAATCTCTGGAAATGATAATTGAAACATTTGGCAGAGAGGATAATTTGATTGAAAAAGATGTAGATGGTTTTAAGAAAAGAGAATTTTCTATCACTAAAGTATTGAGAAATGTTTTATGATTGTACTATGGAAATTTATTTTATCATGTACTGTTGTTGAAATATTGCACTGAGTCAAGATGCAAAATTCTTCTATGTGAATTTATTCATTTATTATATTATCATTGAATGTATGATAATGTAGGGTAAAAATAGTTGCAGCAAGGCAGAACTATGACTAAAAAGAATTCCAAGAATTGTATTATATATGATTTTTCACTTTTAGGATACTGTTACATGAAAAGCAGACCAAAAGTAGAAACTAATAAAACTTTGTATCCTTGTTTGTATAAATTTAGGATATGGGCCACTGATTTGACACTGCAAACCAGAATGATTGAGAATTTCATGGTTGAAAATTTATAATGTTGACATACCAATGTTCAACAAATGTATTATTAATTAAGGATTTCATGTCAAGATTGTAAAACTAATCTATTTTTTTTGTATTAGTTAAAATAGATTGAATGAATTGTACTGAAAAGCAAAAGATTGGGTAGACCTGAACACTGTGAAGTAACAGGAAAACCTAGAACCTAATGAATAAAACCTTTATGGAAAATGGAAAAGAGCAATGTACACCACTGAAAAGATTGGAAATGAAATGTTTTACCACACCAGTCAAAACCAGCAGTTGTTTTGTACATAAATTGTTACATTGATTTCGCTATGAAAAAAAAAAAATTAATAGTAGCCTATGCTTAACTCTTTTCTACTTCAGTAATATTGTATTTGAAATGTCTTTGATGTAATCTAAAGAAAATAAGTACTTACTGTGTAGTACTATGATTGTATGAAGATAATATAATCTGCTTTAATTGATAGTTAATTCAGTAAATTAACCAATTTGTTGAGTAAATCCATGATTGTCTGAATGTTTCAATTTAACCTGCTACGATGTGAACTCTTTTAAAAAAGAAAATAATGACGTCGAAAGGTCATGGTAAAATGAAAGATTGAAATATTTTTAATGAAATTGTCTATAAACTATTTTAATTCTGGAACAGACTATGTTTAATTTCCTTAAACTAACATAAATGAATTTAATTTTGAGAAGATAATGGTTGTTAAATAATGCTCATTTAGTTACGATAACTATTTAATCGCGTAGCAATATTTTTTGACCTAGGCTGTGATGAGGTAAATTTGCATAGCGATGTCAACATTGTTAAAATCAATTGAGAATGAGAGAGAGAGAGAGAGAGAGAAAGGCGGAATTGACCTCAATTTCTGTGTCGCGTCACAGACAGTTGTCTAATGTGTTAGTCGGCCTACCAGCATGTAAAAATATAATACTGTCTACACGAACACTAAAATTTTTGTTGTAAAGTGAAATTAGGTCGGGGCTAGTATTTTTTTTGTGTGTTGTAACTGAGTTAGGCCTAGCATGTGTTCTATTAGAGCGTTTGGTTTTTTTTTCTCCTTATGAAAAAAATAAGTCGTGTCTGCATAAACATTAAGTGATTTTTTCTTTTGTTGTTTGATTACAAATGTAAAAGATATTAGTTTATAAATTAAATGGACGAGAGAGTTTTTATTACAGTGGAATGTTCAATGTAATAGAAGTTATTAACTTGTATTATATTATATCTATTAAGAATGATTATGTATTTTTCTTGTATACAAGATTTAGATAAACAATTTAATTGTCCATTGTTTTGAATTAAAAATCGAATGATTGAATGACTATAGTTAAGCCATTTGATAAGATGAATTTATATTGCATATATTATTATGTTATTGTTATCAGTTCGATTGAATTATTGGGATCGCCAATTGAACTGTATTGTTTTTCCCGGAATATTTTCTTTTATAATTATTCCTTAAAATTAACATTTTTCGTATGGTTAAAATGTAAAGGAAATAATTATAAAGCTTTAGAAGGGGGGGGATGTTACGAATCTCGGTCATAAATGAATGACGTAGTAAGGCATTGACCTCTTAACAAGTGCGTATCAGAGTCCAAAGCGACCAAGGTTTGACCTTTATGCCCTGAGGGCAGTTTAAATAAAATAATTCGTTCAAATCCCGTGGAAATTGGGGGATAATTCTGGATCGTAGTAATTATAGAGAAAGAGGTTAAAATGCGTATTAAGACCCTGTAGAATCTTCGATGATCGTTTTCTTTGTAAAGTCCCGACCTCCTTAAAGTTAGTTCAGTTTAAACGTTTGTAGAGTGAAGTCGCTATATTCATACATGTACATATAATGCCATTTTATTGATACTTATGTTGCCATCAGTTGATAAAGTTTATTGATCGTTTATATTGAGTCTACAATTTAAATAAAATTGTTTATTCAACAACTGGAGTTGTTTGATCAATCATTGTTGAGAAATGTGTTGAAGATAATTATCACGAATATAACTACATTACTGCATAGACCTGTCAGTCAAGGAACCCCTAGCTTGGGCTACAGATTAGCAGAATCTAGAGACTTCTAATAAAGATACAACTATATTCATTGAATCCGATTTAACGAGTCGTAATAATAGTCATCATAAAGAGGTCCATAACAATATATATATATATATATATATATATATAATTATAACACTTTTTGTGATTAATCACTATGCTTTAATTATGTTAAACTTGTAAAATACGCCACGCTAAAAAGATATTTACTTTACAATTCATAGCAGTAGCAAATTAAAGTTATACGCTAGCGACGAAAATAGCTTTATGGTTGGGTGGAAGGGGGGGGGGTCGCCATAACCCGAAAAGCTGTATTATTGGGTCGCGGCATAAACGAGGTTGGGAACCACTGCCTCAGATAGAGACACGTGTTAATAGATTTAACGTTACGGTCAAATCTCTATTAAAATCAATGGAAAACGGGCCTACCACTATTTCGTCCAGCCGTACTAATTTGCTAAATGTATCAGAGCGTCCTTATAATACGGTACAAGTTACTGTCAATACCATCGAATATTTTTGTCTCAATTTCTTTCCCTGAGAAAATATCGTTATCGCGTTCAGAAAAGCAATCACATACCGGTAATCGGCTGCTACCTGGAAATAACATGTCACAGAATAAATCTCTCTGGTATATAGGTCAAGGGACCATAGTGGCCTTGCGGCAGCGCGTTCCGCTGGCGTACCAAAGGTCCTTGGTTCGAATCCTGGTGGAGGTTAGGATTTTTTCCCGGGTCTCGAGGGTGTCCCTGAGTCTATCCAGCTCTGATGGGTACCTGACCTTAGTTGGGGTAAAGTAAAGGCGGCTGTGGATAGTGCTGGCCACAAAATCACCTAGTATGCCGTGCTTCACCGGACCTATGGATCAACTTGGTCCGACGGGTACTTGACCTAAATACGTCAAATAGATACCGTTATTAAAATACATTCATTCATTGTATTTTATTTCTTTAAGTAGAACCGTGTTGTCACCAAAAATGCTTTCTCTGGGAAAATCAAACTGGGTATTCACCCAAGGGTACAGAAGCTGTCGAAAGAAAACAATTTGTCATTTAAAAAACAACAACAGGGGGGGGGGGGGCAATTCGTCACGGTTGTCGGAAAACAAATTGTCGTGGCTTTAGAAAATAATGTTGTCCTTCTAAAAAAACAAACCATTCAGTGACAATGTCATTTTTCATCCTGTGTCGACTTTTTTTTAATTTAGTCGGTGTGCTGGTTGGTGGTGGAGTTTAGGGATGGACTCGGGGACTTGAGGGTCAAGCGAGGGTGGATAGAATAGGAAAAAAATTGGAGGTGCAGAGGTGGCCCTGGAAGGGGTAGTGGGCAAGTGTTATCGTTGTTACGTTCGTTTCATTCTGGGGGCCGTGTGCATGTGGGGAGGGGGGAGGGTGTCTAATCAACCCCGGAGGGCGGGGTGTGGAGCGGTATTCTAATCAAGCCCCCCATTATTCATTAGACCAATTTTAACGGTTCCGGGGAGGAAAGATTTAGCACCAGACGGCGTGACCTTTTCCCGCGCAGCTTGCCAAACCCCACGCAGGCTTCAGCCCAACTGAAGGATTAGGTCATTTATCATAGTCCTTACTTGTGCGTGTGTGTGTTAGTGTTTGTATATGTGTGTGTGTGTTTATCTGTGCGTGTAAGAATCGTACTGCGGATGTGGTACTGCATATGTCATGGTCGTTTGTTTTTTGTTGTTTGTTTTTTTCTTTTATGAAAGATTAGTTCTTAGTCTATCTTAACCAATTGGCATTTACTATATTTAAGATCAGGACATATAGGCTAGCACTCTACTCACATCTAAACAGAATAAGCCCAGCACAATCCAGCACAACCCAGCACAACCCAGCACAACCCAGCACAATCCAGCACAATCCAGCACAATCCAGCACAATCCAGCACAATCCAGCACGATCCAGCACAATCCACCACAATCCAGCACAATCACCAAACTGTATGCCTTGTCCTCACCCACATGAAACGGTAGACCACTTCCTACTTCAATGTCCCAAACTAACCAACCTCAACATTACTCATCCCTTAACCTACCATTACTAACCCACTATACAGCAATACAGAACAACTAACATATGTTTGTCTGGCATTGACTGCAAGAGAGCAAACAGTAGGCCTACTGTAGACGGGTTAGGAAGAAGAAGAATATCCAATATATTTGGTAGAAATGGTAGCAAAATATTTCGTACAAATACCTATCGGACTTAATTGATCTTAAGGCCGGCGAAGCAGCGTTCACAAGTTTCTGTGGCCACGGCATACTAGGTGATTGTGTGACCAGCACTATGCACAACCGCCTTTACTTTACCACCAACTAAGGTCAGATACCCATCAGAGCTGGGTAGACCCGGGAAAAAATTCCTAGCCTTCACCAGGATTCGAACCTAGGACCTTGGGTACGCCAGTCTAAAGAGATGCCCCACTGTTCCCCCTAAAATATTTATTACAAATATAGAATGTATTTGTACCGATACATTCAATGAACACAACTATATAGAATGTATTTGTACCGATACATTCAATGAACACAACTATATAGAATGTATTTGTACCGATACATTCAATGAACACAACTATATAGAATGTATTTGTACCGATACATTCAATAAACACAACTATATAGAATGTATTTGTACCGACACATTCAATGAACACAACTATATAGAATGTATTTGTACCGATACATTCAATGAACACAACTATATAGAATGTATTTGTACCGATACATTCAATGAACACAACTATATAGAATGTATTTGTACCGATACATTCAATGAACACAACTATATAGAATGTATTTGTACCGATACATTCAATGAACACAACTATATAGAATGTATTTGTACCGACACATTCAATAAACACAACTATATAGAATGTATTTGTACCGATACATTCAATGAACACAACTATATAGAATGTATTTGTACCGATACATTCAATGAACACAACTATATAGAATGTATTTGTACCGATACATTCAATGAACACAACTATATAGAATGTATTTGTACCGATACATTCAATGAACACAACTATATAGAATGTATTTGTACCGATACATTCAATGAACACAACTATATAGAATGTATTTGTACCGATACATTCAATGAACACAACTATATAGAATGTATTTGTACCGATACATTCAATGAACACAACTATATAGAATGTATTTGTACCGACACATTCAATGAACACAACTATATAGAATGTATTTGTACCGACACATTCAATGAACACAACTATATAGAATGTATTTGTACCGATACATTCAATGAACACAACTATATAGAATGTATTTGTACCGATACATTCAATGAACACAACTATATAGAATGTATTTGTACCGATACATTCAATGAACACAACTATATAGAATGTATTTGTACCGATACATTCAATGAACACAACTATATAGAATGTATTTGTACCGACACATTCAATGAACACAACTATATAGAATGTATTTGTACCGACACATTCAATGAACACAACTATATAGAATGTATTTGTACCGATACATTCAATGAACACAACTATATAGAATGTATTTGTACCGATACATTCAATGAACACAACTATATAGAATGTATTTGTACCGATACATTCAATGAACACAACTATATAGAATGTATTTGTACCGATACATTCAATGAACACAACTATATAGAATGTATTTGTACCGATACATTCAATGAACACAACTATATAGAATGTATTTGTACCGATACATTCAATGAACACAACTATATAGAATGTATTTGTACCGATACATTCAATGAACACAACTATATAGAATGTATTTGTACCGATACATTCAATGAACACAACTATATAGAATGTATTTGTACCGATACATTCAATGAACACAACTATATAGAATGTATTTGTACCGATACATTCAATGAACACAACTATATAGAATGTATTTGTACCGATACATTCAATGAACACAACTATATAGAATGTATTTGTACCGATACATTCAATGAACACAACTATATAGAATGTATTTGTACCGATACATTCAATGAACACAACTATATAGAATGTATTTGTACCGATACATTCAATGAACACAACTATATAGAATGTATTTGTACCGACACATTTAATGAACACAACTATATAGAATGTATTTGTACCGACACATTCAATGAACACAACTATATAGAATGTATTTGTACCGACACATTCAATGAACACAACTATATAGAATGTATTTGTACCGACACATTCAATGAACACAACTATATAGAATGTATTTGTACCGACACATTCAATGAACACAACTATATAGAATGTATTTGTACCGATACATTCAATGAACACAACTATATAGAATGTATTTGTACCGATACATTCAATGAACACAACTATATAGAATGTATTTGTACCGATACATTCAATGAACACAACTATATAGAATGTATTTGTACCGATACATTCAATGAACACAACTATATAGAATGTATTTGTACCGATACATTCAATGAACACAACTATATAGAATGTATTTGTACCGACACATTCAATGAACACAACTATATAGAATGTATTTGTACCGACACATTCAATGAACACAACTATATAGAATGTATTTGTACCGACACATTCAATGAACACAACTATATAGAATGTATTTGTACCGATACATTCAATGAACACAACTATATAGAATGTATTTGTACCGACACATTCAATGAACACAACTATATAGAATGTATTTGTACCGATACATTCAATGAACACAACTATATAGAATGTATTTGTACCGATACATTCAATGAACACAACTATATAGAATGTATTTGTACCGACACATTCAATGAACACAACTATATAGAATGTATTTGTACCGATACATTCAATGAACACAACTATATAGAATGTATTTGTACCGATACATTCAATGAACACAACTATATAGAATGTATTTGTACCGACACATTCAATGAACACAACTATATAGAATGTATTTGTACCGATACATTCAATGAACACAACTATATAGAATGTATTTGTACCGACACATTCAATGAACACAACTATATAGAATGTATTTGTACCGATACATTCAATGAACACAACTATATAGAATGTATTTGTACCGATACATTCAATGAACACAACTATATAGAATGTATTTGTACCGACACATTCAATGAACACAACTATATAGAATGTATTTGTACCGATACATTCAATGAACACAACTATATAGAATGTATTTGTACCGATACATTCAATGAACACAACTATATAGAATGTATTTGTACCGACACATTCAATGAACACAACTATATAGAATGTATTTGTACCGATACATTCAATGAACACAACTATATAGAATGTATTTGTACCGACACATTCAATGAACACAACTATATAGAATGTATTTGTACCGATACATTCAATGAACACAACTATATAGAATGTATTTGTACCGATACATTCAATGAACACAACTATATAGAATGTATTTGTACCGATACATTCAATGAACACAACTATATAGAATGTATTTGTACCGACACATTCAATGAACACAACTATATAGAATGTATTTGTACCGATACATTCAATGAACACAACTATATATAATGTATTTGTACCGATACATTCAATGAACACAACTATATAGAATGTATTTGTACCGACACATTCAATGAACACAACTATATAGAATGTATTTGTACCGATACATTCAATGAACACAACTATATAGAATGTATTTGTACCGACACATTCAATGAACACAACTATATAGAATGTATTTGTACCGACACATTCAATGAACACAACTATATAGAATGTATTTGTACCGATACATTCAATGAACACAACTATATAGAATGTATTTGTACCGACACATTCAATGAACACAACTATATAGAATGTATTTGTACCGATACATTCAATGAACACAACTATATAGAATGTATTTGTACCGACACATTCAATGAACACAACTATATAGAATGTATTTGTACCGATACATTCAATGAACACAACTATATAGAATGTATTTGTACCGACACATTCAATGAACACAACTATATAGAATGTATTTGTACCGATACATTCAATGAACACAACTATATAGAATGTATTTGTACCGATACATTCAATGAACACAACTATATAGAATGTATTTGTACCGACACATTCAATGAACACAACTATATAGAATGTATTTGTACCGATACATTCAATGAACACAACTATATAGAATGTATTTGTACCGACACATTCAATGAACACAACTATATAGAATGTATTTGTACCGATACATTCAATGAACACAACTATATAGAATGTATTTGTACCGATACATTCAATGAACACAACTATATAGAATGTATTTGTACCGATACATTCAATGAACACAACTATATAGAATGTATTTGTACCGACACATTCAATGAACACAACTATATAGAATGTATTTGTACCGATACATTCAATGAACACAACTATATAGAATGTATTTGTACCGATACATTCAATGAACACAACTATATAGAATGTATTTGTACCGATACATTCAATGAACACAACTATATAGAATGTATTTGTACCGATACATTCAATGAACACAACTATATAGAATGTATTTGTACCGATACATTCAATGAACACAACTATATAGAATGTATTTGTACCGATACATTCAATGAACACAACTATATAGAATGTATTTGTACCGATACATTCAATGAACACAACTATATAGAATGTATTTGTACCGATACATTCAATGAACACAACTATATAGAATGTATTTGTACCGACACATTCAATGAACACAACTATATAGAATGTATTTGTACCGATACATTCAATGAACACAACAATATAGAATGTATTTGTACCGATACATTCAATGAACACAACTATATAGAATGTATTTGTACCGACACATTCAATGAACACAACAATATAGAATGTATTTGTACCGATACATTCAATGAACACAACTATATAGAATGTATTTGTACCGATACATTCAATGAACACAACTATATAGAATGTATTTGTACCGATACATTCAATGAACACAACTATATAGAATGTATTTGTACCGATACATTCAATGAACACAACTATATAGAATGTATTTGTACCGATACATTCAATGAACACAACTATATAGAATGTATTTGTACCGACACATTCAATGAACACAACTATATAGAATGTATTTGTACCGATACATTCAATGAACACAACAATATAGAATGTATTTGTACCGATACATTCAATGAACACAACTATATAGAATGTATTTGTACCGACACATTCAATGAACACAACAATATAGAATGTATTTGTACCGATACATTCAATGAACACAACTATATAGAATGTATTTGTACCGATACATTCAATGAACACAACTATATAGAATGTATTTGTACCGATACATTCAATGAACACAACTATATAGAATGTATTTGTACCGATACATTCAATGAACACAACTATATAGAATGTATTTGTACCGATACATTCAATGAACACAACTACCAGCACAGCTACATCAGATCTAGACACGAATGCTCGATCTGGGCTCGAACAGAGAGATTTAGGAAATCGTTCCATTAACCGTTTCCGACGTTTCACCGTCATTTCCCAGGAATACCGGTACAAGATTCAACAGATCAAACTGTGGCACTGTAGGCAATTATCTTATCTTGTATGAATAGAATGGTATTCTCTGTCTTCGTATCTTAAATAGGTGCAGAAACAATTACATAACAAAAACACATACCACGTAGGTAATGCCTTGCTTATTAAAATGAGGGTCGCAGGTGTCTCATGAGCAGAGAACATTAAAGAAAATTATTGTGTTGGTAGGTTTAGTAATTTCAAAAATAGACAATTACTCTATAGTAAACATTGTTCAAATTTTCTGAATCTTAGCTCTACATTTTCTCATACCTTTTCTTGAATTGAAACTTCAATCTCAATTTTCTGCACTGCTTCCTTACCCAAGGGCCTTAAAGCGGCGAAGTGTGGGAAACCACCAGTACGCTTGCACGCCGGTGGGCTAACGCATTAGGGGGACAACCCCTGCTGCGCGTCCGAGACTCACTGTACCGCCGATAGGCCCCCTCCCCGAGGCTCGGTGGGGAGAAAGCAATGAGCACAGAGTTCCCACCTCAACCCCGCTCTGGCGCCTGGATGCCCATACTTATAATATGGGATTTGTAATTTGTACTAATGGGCGACATTGCAGGTATACGGGCGAGCCGCCGCGATAATGCTCCGAGGGGGAATTCCGCAGTGGGGAAAATATGGTACGGTTTCCGCAGCCAAAATGCTCTAAGTTACACGCCACGGCACGCCGAACCGGACAAAACCATGGTGTGTCTCCCCCCCCCCCCGGTTCGCCCCAGAACATCGTTAGACCCTGGACATAAGGGCCGGAAGGCTCGTCCTTTTTTTTAAAGGCAGCTATAGTAGGCTATATTCCACTGCCCCGCCGCACCGAATACAACCCTGAACAGAACTGGAGCTCGACGTTAGTGCTAAGCTGCCCATTCGACGCTACGCCATAGATGTATCAAAACTTGTCGAATCCAATGAAATATATACCAGCACGTGCACTCTATTTAAATATATATGTTAATGTATATATATTATAGAGAGAGAGAGAGAGATCATTTGTGTAAAAGACTATAAAGAAAATATTTGGGCTAGGGCGCCCTAGACTAAACTGTTCAGCGCCCACCAGTCACCAGTAGCAAATAAAGAAAGATATATAATTATATCGTACCCGCGAACGGACTTCCGGTACAACCTTCAAGACTTTTTAGGGCCCTCCTGACCCCGCCCCCCTCCCGCTAATTCCCCCCGTTCTATTTAAACCTTGCTAGGCTATTTTCGTTACCAGTCTCCTGCACTTCCGTTTCACGCCTGCAAACACGCCCCCCGTCCCATCCCCTGCCAGGGGGGTTGAGATTTACCTTATAGGATAAACGAAACAGTCAAACGGATAATAAAAAGGCTGGCATTCTACTATACTACACAGTCTGGTCGCAATCACTATTTCCCAACACCCCGCCACCACCCGCACCCACGTGTCTTGGTTTGTTTCTTCTTTACGTCATACTATGCTCATAGTAAAGGGAAGTCTTTGTGTGTGGGGGTGGGGTGGGGGGATATTCTTTCATATCTATAACAAATTGATAACTTTTAGCCAAATGTTGTTTCTGTTATTGATAATGATGTTGATGTTATTCTTTTCTGTGTTTTCTTTTCTTTATTGTGACAGTGAAGCAGCGTTCACCAAGATTCCGTGACCGCGGCAGAATAGTCTAACCAGCACAATGACCAGTCTCGTCTACACTTTATCTTATATATTACAGACGCTCTTTTTATAAAGAAGATTATTGCGTCCCACGCTCATCCTTGGTCCGAGTCTAGTCTTGCATGTCTATTAATGTTTTAAATGATGTTAAGAATACTGATTTTCTTGGTTTGTTCAGGCAACCCATTCCATGCCCGTTTGCCACTCGGGGATAAAGAGTACTTATATGCATTTGTTCTCGCATAACTCGCTAGTTAGTAAAAAAGGAAGCCCATTGGTTTTGAGCGTTATTAAATGGATGTAAAACTGTCGGGGAATTTGGGGGCAGGGGAGCGTGGGGAAGCGGGGGTGAAATGGTCAAAGGGGTGGTGACGAACCTGGAAAAGTTGATGGCGACGTAGAGGGAAACCGGGCGCAAGGCTTTTTTTTTTTTTGTTGCCTTTCACACAAACTCACAGCGGGCGGAAAAATTCGCTCGGGCGCGCAAACCGCGTCAGAAACGATCGCGTTGAAACGTAAATAGCGCGCGGGTGGATTAAAAAACAAAAAGCTAAAGAAACAACAACAACTAAATGAAACGAAACAAAATAAACTCGACACTAAAAGCATTGCAAGTGTGTGTGTTTGTTAGGGGGGGGGGGGAGGCTGTTGGATGGGGGGGGGGAGATGGCGCCATCCAAACTCCCCCTTTTTTTTTAGTGAGTTTTTTTTTCTTTTTTTTTTGACACACCAGCCCTTGGGCGCTAACCATGCGTGGTTAATCCGTGCAGCCAAGCGCGAGCTTACAACATGAATTGTGATAGCTTTTAACTGGATGAATGGGGGGAGCAGCATGGTATTGGGAGGAGGGGGGGGGCGCTAGCAATCCACTAACTGCACCATCACCACCAGCCGCCAAACTCTGAACACGCCTCTCAAACCCTTTTGTTTTTAACTTGTTTAGCCTTTTGATAAATATATGACTGAAAAGGGGAGGGGGTCAGATTCAGTCTAAACATACTGCAAAGCTGTGTTTTCAATTAATCATTGGACCAACACAACAAAAAAAAAAAACGTTCACAACGCAACAACAACCATTAATTGTTTCGCTTCATTTCATCAAAAGCACTCGCTAAGCTCTCGAAAATAAATTCTAAATGTAAAATTTACTTCCGGTGGTGTGGTGTTTCTGGGTTGTATTTTTTTTTTGTGTTTTTGTTTTTTTTGGGTGTGAGGGGGTGGGGTGTGTAACAGGGGTGGACAGGGGGGAGTCTCGACTAGTTATGTCCGATCGTCAAAGCTTTGTTATTGCATTACGATCCAGCGGCATTGCGCTTGAACTACCTTCGACCAAAGGTCCGGGGTTTTTACTAAATAAAAGTCCTATATGCACGGGGCAATGTTTATAGTTATAAACTATTCATTAGTAGCGTTGCCCTTTATCTATAAATGCTGCCTCAATACTAGAAAAACTGACCACAAAAAAGGTCAATCGAAAAAAGAGACAGAAAAAAAAAGTCTTATAAACGTCCATGCAAGCTGAGGTCATCATTCCTCTGTCTGTCAATCTCATTCAATCTATTTTATGCCTCTATTTCTCTATCCCTCCCTCCTTCCTCCCTGCACCCCTTTCCCATCACCTCTCCTCGAACTTTCAGCCTTGTCCTCGAAAACGCTGGGAGGGAGTTTTAGCGGACTCATGAAGCATAGAGACACGACAAAATGTACGATTTTTTTTTTTCCGTGAATGTTTTTTTTCTTTTAAATGAAGAGACGAGACGGACAGCGAGGGCAGCAAAGAAGCAAGGGGAAGTGGCGGCGTCGAGGGAGATGTCTCACGGGATGGGGGTGGGGAGGAGAGGGGGGAGATGTCTGTCCTGAAAGGTTTTCTTAGAACAAAGTTTGTGTTCTTTGTTCTTTGTTCTTTGTTGTTGTTTTCTTTGATGTGTGCACTGGATGGATGGGAAGGGGGGGGATTCAAAATGGAGGAAAGGGGAGGGACTAATTATTGTAAGTTCTATCAAAGTCATAACTCAAAATTCCGACATTAAATGCTTTCAAAAAAGACAAAATGGATAATGGTTTTTGAAAAAAAACAGGAGAGTGGTGTGCACAATTCCCGAAAGGGCCATGATGTCTAATTTAAGAGTTGCAAAGAAACCGGAAATTCCCGCATTACAATTGGCGGTAAACCCGATTATTCTTCTAAACCTCTCTCATTTTCCCAACATTCAGATGTTTAGGGGCAAGTGCGGTGCATTAACGCACACACTAACAAACACACACGCACGGGCGCTCACAATGAGATTAAATTTATGCACCCAAAAAGGGCAATGGAAATATTGCATTAAATAAAAAGGGGACTTGAAAAGGTCACAAAATGTAGGTCAATCCATGGAACTAAAATGTGTTGATTTTGTCTTTATAGAAAATTTATTTTAATTCTATCATTAAAGGACATGGAGGCCGAGCGGCAGCGCGTTTGACTGGCCTACAGAAAATCCTGGTGAAGGCTAGTTTTTTTTTTTCGGGGACTGGAGGGTTTCCCATCTCAGATGGTAGCTGACCTTAGTTGGGGTAAAGTAAAGGCCACACAATCCCCTTAGAATGCCGGGGCCACAGAAACGGGCGAACGCTGTTTCACCGGCCCTATGATCACATTTTGTCCGAAGGCCTTTTTTTTTCCTTTTTTTTTATATATATCTATTATTATATTATAGTTGCTACATCTAAAGGATATTTAATTCGCGTATAAGTCAATTCCTAACTTTACATTAACCGTAATCTCTTTAACAAATGTACTAATTTTGTCAGAATTGAGGGCACTTGTTTGTCATGGCATGTGTCACTGATTGTCATTGACACTGACACATGGCAAGGTTGTAAAGTAATCTACACACAAAAAAAGATTAACCCCGCTTTGAACATTGAAAGACCTTTCTATTTAATCCCACGGAAAGCTCTCGTCTGATCCAACAACCGTGTTGTCTGTGTCTGTACTTATCTACCTTTTAAAGTGTATCCTTGATAGCAGTGCTCGCTGTGTGTAGTTGTTGGTCAAGGCATATCCTCCATTAGTATTATATGCCCTCTATTATTATGATATGCCCTTCATTAGTACGACATGCCCACTTTTAGCAGGCTCCGTTCCCACTGGCAGCGTCTGTCCTTAATTAGTACTGTATTTTCGAAAAAAAAAGCGTTTTATCCATGTAAGTACAGTTTGTCCCTGTAAGTACAGTTTGTCCCTGCAAGTACAGTTTGACCCTGTAAGTACAGTTTGTCTCTGCAAGTACAGTTTGTCCCTGTAAGTACAGTTTGTCCCTGCAAGTACAGTTTGTCCCTGCAAGTACAGTTTATTCCAGCAAGTACACTTTGTCCCTGCAAGTACAGTTTGTCCCAGCAAGTACACTTTGTCCCTGCAAGTACAGTTTGTCCCAGCAAGTACACTTTGTCCCTGCAAGTACAGTTTGTCCATGCAAGTACAGTTTTTCCTTGTTAATAGAATTTGCCCTTGTTAGAACGCTTTGTCTTCGTCGGAACATTTTGTCCGTGATAGTACAGAGTATTGTAATATATTTTATAAATACATCCCTCTCTCTATTTCACAAAATCTCTACTTTCATAACCTCTCACCCCTTTCAAGGGAAAAAGTCGGTGTAACCGCATAAGTTGCATCGAGTTGTTTCATGATCAAAACTTGATAATAAAACAACAAAAGCAAATAACAAAATCAAATAGTACATGGAAGTCAGACAAAATGACATTCAAGAACTGACGATGACATTATTTGCACTAATCACCATGACAGGTGACATCTCAGTTCTTCCAAGAAAGAAAAATAAATCAAGAAACCAAAAGTTTGTCACTCTACGACGAACTAAACGTTTTGTCTCGTGGCTAATCTTTGCCACTAATCTCACGAGCTATACGTCGAGGGCGAAAACTTATGGCTTGACCTCGGGCACACATCCACATATAATTAATTTTAAATACATAAATAAAGAACAAAAAAAAAAAAAAAAAAAAATTACTAATGGCCCCCTTGAACATGCGCGCGCCTTACATAGAAACATAAGTACGATACAGGGGATTTGGTTGATACCTTCAAAAGCAAGTAACCGCGACCTGTTAGTAGAAACACGATTTTACTTTCAGGTGTGACGCCGTTTCTGCTACGTGTCTCTCTTTGAATAATCCGAGTTTGTTGTAGGGGGGAATTTTAGGTTACTATTTTCTTTTTATTTTCTTCTCTTAACGGATAATTCAAAGCTGACAACGTTTCAAAATAACAAGTAAAAAAGATTTATAGATAACATCTTTGTTTTTTTAAAAGTTAGAGGGCTCCAAAGGTTAAAACCTGGCTTAGAGTTAACATATTCCTTGACCTTTAATGGAAAATATATCGTTAGTTATAGTTTCGGTAAGGAGTGGGGTTTTTAATTTAGCATGTAATTCTAGTGGTGTATGGGGCAATATGGCCCCCTGACTGTATTCATTGGATAGTTTGTATTATACTAATGTACAATGTAGTAGATGGGAAGACGGTGGCCGAGTTGGCAGCGCGTTCGGCTGGCGTACCGAAGGTCCTGGGTTATCAATCCTGGTGGAGGCTAGGATTTTTTCCTAGGACTTGAGGTGTGTCCCTGAGTAGCTCTGATGGGTACCTGGCATTAATTGGGGTAAAGTAAGGACGGCTGTGCATAGTGCCGGTCACACAATCCCCCTAGTATGTCGTGGCCACAGAAACTGGTGGATGCTGCTTCACCGGCCATATGATCAATTTGGTCCGAAGGGATACTTTTTTTTTAGTTTACAATATAGTAAATAAATATTTGCTCTTTAGCATTATGATAGTATTACTTTTTGATGTTGTACTTAACTTGTTATTGTTGTTGGTTTATGGTTGTCTTTTGGTGCCTTCAATTTTGCCAAACACGGGTGCATAGGCACACACACACACACACGCCGCACACACACACACACACACACACACACACACACTCACGCGCACAGAGAAGGTAATATTGAATTACAACCTTTTGTGTGGGACAGGCCGACACCGGAGTCAGCATCGAAATAACAGCATCAACAATATCAACAGTAACCGCAACGGCAACGGTATCAACAACAACAACAACAAAAACAAACACATCGTCAATAACTACAGCAACATCAAACATTGTCAACAGCTACATAAATAGTATCATCAGCAGCAACAACACATAATGGGATTCCATCATTCCGACCAGCTCAAGAACCATAATCCACCATACTCCACAATAATAATTGTGGCGTGTGCAAAAAAAAAAATAATATTAGATCTATATAATCTTACCTTGTTTGTGGGATGGGGGGGAGGTGAAGGATGGTGTATCAAAACAGGGGCGCCAAGACGCCTGGATCACCTCCGTGCTAATTTGACCAGTGATGGAGAAAAGATAAACTGTTTTGTTTTAGCAGTGGCTATTTGTGGCCCACTATCTCCCTCTCTCCCCCCCCCTCTCTCTCTCTCTCTCTCTCTCTCTCTCTCTAGCATTCCAAGGTGCCAGAGGTTTAAGAGTACACGCGAATAACAAAAGCAGGTAGTCGGCTGGGGCATCAACCTCACCTGTTTTAAAAGTTTACATTTCAAAGTTTATTATCCCCCCCTCCCACCACCTCCAACTCTTTCATCATAGCCCGTTGTCTCTACTCTGCCCTCCCCCCCCTCCATCCTCCCCTCCCCTCAACCTCAGCCTCGTAGACCAGGAACACTTGTTTTCGTCATCGGGTCATATAAGAAGTTTTGATACAACTAGACGGGCTTAGAATTCATAACATGTATTATTTACATTATTAATACAATGAATTAAAAAAAAAGAAACTGCCGTTAGAAGTTCTGTGGCTGGTCACGGTAAAAGACTTAGCTGAAAATGAGGTGGCGCCACCAGGGGGGGGGGGCGCCCGTTGAACGCCCCTGTATTTGACGATCTAGTCACTCGTACTGTAAAACCTCGATGGAAACAGTTCCAACAAATTCTATCAAGTTAATCTACGATGAACCTTAAATTATATGCGCCGATACTCAATCTTGTGCTCTGTGCAAAACTTCACGGCTTCTATTCTAGCTTCGGTTTATTTTAACGATAAGTCAGTTAGTGAGTTACTTAGTAGAACTAAATGAAACTCAATGGCTGGCTAATGGTTGAATTAACGTGGTGAGATAGTGAGACAAACTAGCTAACAGTGGTATGACGTGGTGAACTAGTGAGAACAAAAATGGCTAACTACTATTTTCCGGCTGAAAACCAAAGGTTAAAAAACTTCACAAGTGCAATAATTTTTTTTTTAAGTATTGACAATTGGTGGTGGAACATCGGCGATCTTTAGCACTGTTGTAGAGTGTCATTGAGTGCCGAGAACTTTTTTGAGATTTTGGAGATTTCTCACAGAACTCAACCTGAGAATCACTTGTTTAAACTAGTAAGCTTAAGATTGTCTTTGACATGGGGCAGCGTATTCGGCTGGCGTTGCTGAAGGTCCTGGGTTCGAATCCTGGTCAAGGCTAGGATTTTTTGTTCCCGGGGGTCTGGAGGGTGTCCCTGAGTCTACCCAGCTCTGTTTATTTGGGGGTAAAGTATACTCGGCTGGGCTTAGTGCTGGCCACACAATCCCCTTAGTATGCCGTGGCCACAGAAACGGGTGAATGCTGCTTCACCGGGCCCTACGGATCATTTTGGTCCGACGGGATACTTTACTATGTCTTTGACAATAACGAAAGGTGGTACAGTTCTGGAGAATATAGTTTTGTGATACTGTGGTTCAAAACGTACTATGGAACTGTGTGGTCAGCTCGTTTTTCTAAACAATGATGGAGAGACTATTCAAAAGATTCTTCTTTCGTAAACTTCCAGGGCAACTAAGAATTGGATCGTGACCTCTCCGACTCCCCCACTCCCCCACTCTCCCATTCTCTCTCCCACTTTCCCGCCTTCTCCCTCCCTCCACTAATGGGAACATGGTTCACGTTATTACTCAGACGAAAGACCCAGGACATAACTAATGTTATTTTTAGCCCGCGAGTAGATTAGTAGGTCTTGACCATTTAAAGCAGGACTGGGGTCGAGAAGTTTGTAGGAAGGTTGAGGAGAGGGGGGGGGGGGGGGCGCTGAAATCTAGATATCCGTTTCCAGGGTCTAGACTCTAGAGTGTCCGCATTAAGTTGTTGATGTGGTGATCTAAGTGGACATGACGTATCCAGATATACCTTGCACCAGGTGACCTCTGGGGTAGAAATAGCACAGGTGAAAGGACAGTTAGAATACAGACAGACGGACGGAAGGATTGATGGAAGGATGGATATGTGGATAAATGAATGGATAGATGGAAGGATGGATGTGTGGATAAATGGATGGATAGATGGAAGGATGGATGTGTGGATAAATGGATGGATTGATGGAAGGATGGATAGTTAGAGGGATAGAGAAAGAGAGATATAAAGAGAGTCAAACAGACATACGGATAGTCGGATAGACGGATAGTCGGATAGACGGATAGACGGATAGACGGATAGACGGATAGACGGATAGACGGATAGACGGATAGATGGATAGATGGATAGACGGATAGACGGATAGACGGATAGACGGATAGACGGATAGACAGATAGACGGATAGATGGATAGTCGGATAGACGGATAGACAGATAGATGGATAGACGGATAGACAGATAGACGGATAGACGGATAGACAGATAGACGGATAGACGGATAGACAGATAGACGGATAGTCGGATAGACGGATAGACAGATAGATGGATAGACGGATAGACAGATAGACGGATAGACGGATAGACAGATAGACGGATAGACGGATAGACGGATAGATGGATAGATGGATAGTCGGATAGACGGATAGACAGATAGACGGATAGACGGATAGACAGATAGACGGATAGACAGATAGACGGATAGATGGATAGATGGATAGTCGGATAGACGGATAGACAGATAGACGGATAGACAGATAGACGGATAGATGGATAGATGGATAGTCGGATAGACGGATAGACAGATAGATGGATAGACGGATAGACAGATAGATGGATAGATGGATAGACGGATAGACAGATAGATGGATAGACGGATAGACAGATAGACAGATAGACGGATAGACGGATAGACAGATAGACAGATAGACGGATAGTCGGATAGACGGATAGACAGATAGATGGATAGACGGATAGACAGATAGATGGATAGACGGATAGATGGATAGACGGATAGACGGATAGACGGACAGATAGAGATAGATAGATGGATTGATATATAGATAGACAGACTGACGGACAATGAGACAGATAGATAGATAGATAATAGATAGATAGATAGATAGATAGATAGATACATAGATAGATAGATAGATAGATAGATAGATACATAGATAGATAGATAGATAGATAGATAGATAGATAGATAGATAGATAGATAGAGAGATAGATAGATAGATAGATAGATAGATAGATAGATAGATAGATAGATAGATAGATAGATAGATAGATAGATAGATAGATAGATAGATAGATAGATAGATAGATAGATCGATAGATATTAACTGTGAAGTTAATACTACTATAGAAAACCATTCAGAAAGAGTTATTCGAAATGCGACAAAAAAACAAAATGGCGGAACTAGTTAGACAATATGTCTGCCGCGGTCATCACGTGCTGAGTTAGTGAAACAAAAAGAAAAAAAGTGAAGACAAAAAACAGAATGTATGTAACACCACACAGCCAAAAAGGAAGAGCTAGGTGCAGAAAACATGGCAGGTAATGTGTTGCAACTTTCTCCAGGTAACACTTCCTGTCTGCTCGATACTTTCCGGAAGTTGGAAAATGCCTCAGCCGTAATTTGAATAAAATGTACGTCTTTTATCCGCCCACTTGATCTTTATTGATTTCTTTTATCTCTCCCTCAAGAACTATGTATTTCTCTCCTCTCTGTCTCTCTCTCTCTCTCTCTCTCTCTTTGGAATTCTTCGTTCACTCTTCTATACATATGATCGCTTCGCCCTCTTTTCGTCTTTGCCTGTTTTTCAATATCGCACTGTTTCAGTCATTCTTTCTATCTATCCATAAGTATATCATTGTATTCTTTTAGATCTCATTCTCTTTCACTTCTCTCTGTGTATGTCTCTCCTCCCCCCCACCACCTCTACATTTCCTCTTTCGGAATATCTCCCCTCTATCCCTCGATCTCTCTCTCTCTCTCCCTCTCTCTATCCCTTGCTTCCTCTAATTATATTTATATCTCCCCCTCTATCTTTCTCACTCTAATCTCTTTTCTTTCTTTCCAGCCCCCCCCCCTTTTTTTTTCTACCCTTTATCTTGTAGGTTACATTACAGACGCTCATTATATAAAGAAGATTATTGCGTGCTACGCGCATCCGAGGTTTGAGTCTCGTCCTGCATTTCTATTAGTGTTTGAAATGATGTTAAGTTACTGGTTTTCCTGGTTTGTTCAGGCAACCCATTCCAAGCCCGGATGCCACTCGGGAAAAAAGAGTACTTATATGCATTTGTTCTCGCATACGGAATAAGGAAGGTGTTTTTGTTCTTATTTATATTTTTCTGAGCGTTGCGACGGGTTGTTATTCATGGGCGCCCGCAGGGAGGGGCAAGGGGGGGGACACTTGCCCCCTCCCCTTGATTGATTGATATAAAAAAAAATTGACAAAAATAGACAAAAAATTTATAATGAAAACATTTATAATTAATTGTAAGAACTGTTACTCGTTCCATTGTCATATCGATATCATTATCTTTGGGGGTGCATCCTCCCCCACCCCTCCCCCCGATGCTCTACTTTAGTTAACTCGGACTAAATGTGAACCATTTGGACCGTCGATCGAACGTCCTAGCTTACTCTTGGAGATGTGTGTTTTAGCTTCTCCCTGGAGATGTGAGTTCTAGGTTTAGCCTTGAGTTGTGCATCCTAGCCTGTGCAGCACAGGGAAAGTGGACAAATATATAAAGCTTAACTTTTGTTTCCATTTTTTACTGTTTGCGATACGAGTGCTACGTTGAGTTGATTTCTAATTCGTTTTAAAGTTTTTTTTAAGATAGTTTCGGAAACCAGTTCAAAGAAGAATTCAAGGTGCCTTCATTACTACTGCCTTGTACAAAGTGCAAAGATGTTAATGAATGTGCCAGAAACCATGTCAGATCAGCATGGCATCGTGGGGCTCAACAAGATGCTGAACACTTCGTGTCAACCATTAGAGATCCATATAAGGATATTATTTGTCAGATAATTTAGTAAAACGAACTATTGAAGAACACAGAAAAAAACTGTATCATATTATTTCAGCAATCTTATGTTGCGGAAGAAATTATTTGGCCATTCGTGGGAAAGAGAGCACCAAAGGAAATGTCCAACAACTTTATGCGTATCGAATTGAGGGAGGAGACAGCATTTTAAAAAACATTTTGATACAGCTGATGAAAATGCACGTTACACATCAGACCGAACGCAGAATGATTTCATCAACTTGTCTGAACAAGCTCTGCGAGAAGACATTGTAAAAGCTGCCAACAATGCTGTTGGACTCTCGATAGCCGATAAAGCAGCAGATATCGCAGGAACAGAACAGTTATCACTGGGAGTCCGGTTTGTAGATACGTCTAGTGAGAAGGCTATGATTCGTGAGGAATTCCTTGAATTTTCTCCGCTGAAAAATATGACCGCTGCCACGATATCAGATTGTATTATTCAACATTGCAAAACATTTGGGCTTCTCCTTAATAATCTGCTGGGTCAAGGTTATGATGGGTGCTTGACAATGGCCGAAAAAGAAAATGGTGTTCCGGCAAAAATTCGACGCATTTACCCCAAGGCTGCCTTTGTTCACTGTGCCTCGCATGGACTGAATCTCGTAGTAAATTATCTTAATAATATTGCAGTGATACGAAATACTATTGGTACTATCAAAGCAATTATTACATTTTTTCGTGAAAGCCCAAAAAGGAGGTCCTCTGTTCTAAAGATCTTCTGTCTGAGACACGCAAGTATAAAAGTATTCGGATTTTTTTCTAGTATATTTAAAGATATTTATTGTCAACTGGAAGAATTTTCATTGCATGCAAGTGGAAATACGCGACAGGCTGCACATCAGTTATATTGTTCATCAAAGTCCAGCACGTTTTTATTTTGTCTCAATATTATTTCGCAGTACTCTGCCATACTGGAACAAGTTACTCAGGCTCTTCAAGCTGTTCAAGTTGATCTTCCAGAAGTCCAACTGCAAGTTCAAAACCTGCTCAGTGTAGTAAAACTTCACCGAAGTGATTCCGATAACTATTTGAGGGATATTTTTAAGAAAACAGTACAACTCGCACAGAAAGTATCCTTAAACTGTTGCGATTCAGTTTGCACAATTTCGAAGGATGTAGCAACACTAAGTTAAATTGTGCACTGTTGGCTTCACAAAATCGACTCTCCATTGAGCTAATTAGAGAATCTAAGTATGGAATGTAAACTGTTTGTCTGAAGTATTCTTCAACACAGTCAACACTTATAGTTCCCGGATTACTTCGACGCTTTTGTCTTCCACATTGTCTTGGGATAATCAGTTCAATATCCCAGTTTAAGAAAAACAATGTCTACTATTAATCAGGTATACCACATTGATAATTTTAAAAGTGAATCCTTGAGTTGGTTTGATTTTTGAAAAACGCGAGAATACTAAAGTAGCCAAGATTTCAGCGACTTGTTACCTTTTTACAAAGTTTTATCCGGCTGTCAGGTATAGGCTAAACCACACTATACTCAAGAATCACGTTTCGACTGTAGGCCTAATCATGATTCAGCAAAAAAACTAGAATCTTGTTTCAGAGCGAATCAGAAATACACTGTTTCACAATCAGCCATGCCACACGTAAAACACGATTCACAGAAAATCACAACGCGCAATTTTATTTTCAAGAATCAATAAAGTGTTGAGAGTGACTGTTCTTGCCATGTTTGTTTTGTTTTTAACTAGGCTAATGATCACATGATCTAGTTTTCGCTTCCCATTGGCTGACACACCTTGAATCAAGAATCATGTTTCCAAATTTTAGAGCATGTTCTAAATCTGTAAATCATCGCGAATCACTGCTGAAACTGATTCTGGTGAATCACGTTTCGCACTATGCCACATTTGAAACGGGGAAAATCATCGTGATTTTTTAATTGAATAGCTGTGAATCACTGATTGTGTTTCTAGTGTGGCTTAGCCTTATGCCTTACTAGTTTTGCTAACATTACCAGCAACAACATGTACGGTGGAGCGATCGTTCAGCACGTTATGTCGTGTAAGAACATGGCTTACATCTACAACATAGGTTTTCAACCTTTTTCGGCTCACCAACTCCTTAAAACAAAAATTTTCCGCTCACTGCCTCCCAGCTTAATTTTAGAGTCTCCACCCCCCCACCCCTCTGATATATAGTTTCCGCTATTTCTTTAGGCGGACTAGACTTTTAGTGTGATTTATTATCTTTAAAAAATTGAAAAGGAAACATATTGTAACAATTAATAGATAAAAAAATTACCTAAACAAGAGGCTTAAATAAATCAATATAAATGTGAATCGTTTGCCTGGTGCTGCTAGTAGTTTGTCTATATGTGTTTCAATTTTGTTTACAAAAGCCTTAGGTCTCCACCTTCACTATTTGCAGCTTGTTTTTCTTTTTTGACAACCAAATGGTATTAACATAAAATCCACTTTCCACAAAAGAGGGTGATAAGAATGCAATACAAAATTGTTGCAAAAAATCACAGACCTAGAGAAACTGATTGATTTTCTCCCAAAAGAATCGCATTTGCTTTTCAAAAACTCGAGCACCGAATCCAAGTCTCATACATTATGTTTAAACAGTCATCGTTTTGCTAACTAACGCAACTCTGAAGGCAGTATCCACCGCTTGTAGTCATCGTCAATGAACAATATTTATTTTGCCACAAAGTACATAGAACAATAAAGGCATAGTCAAAGACATAACAAGAACATTATAAAATTGGCAAACAATAAAACATTATATCATCATCTGCTATTCTCAACTGCTTCCCATTCCCTCATTTACTTTTTTACTCAGTAGCTTTTTGTTCCACTCACGCATGTGAACAGATTTTATCGCACATCAAAGCTGTTTTAAGCATACAAAGAGGTTATCTACACGTGACCGCTCTTTAATTGATACAGACTAATTACATTTAAACGAGTTTTTATGCTCATCTTATTTAATTTAACATAAATATAGTTAATTCTAAAACAAATTTATATGTATTATTAATTTAGAAAAAAAAAGACTTTTTTAATAGCATTATATTAAAATATAAACTCTTTAAATGGACAAAACAATTAATGCAGGAAGTGTTTAACGTAAATTCTTTTCATCCTCTAATAATTAAATCTTGTTATAAATACCATAATGTTGAATGTATATAAAGAAATAATAATAATCAGTAATATTTATTACATTACCTAACATAACTTGTTCGGCATCACTATTGAATCAAGTGTGGACAAATTTGTTAATTAAAGGGAGATAATTAACCCGTTTCATTTGAGATAATATTTCTAATGTTTGTTTTTTTCTTTAATAAAAAAAAATGGCTTACATTTATAACATTAAAATGATCAAACTGTAAACAGTATTTAAAATTTTTTAAATATTTTATGAATGAAGTATTATATGTATATTTTCAAGCATTACAATAACTACCCAGTTTGTATGATTACTACGTATCTATACCATTCAACCACAGTCTTTACAAGCGTTGCATAAAATTCTGACGCATTTATTGCACATCCAAGTGTCCCCCGCTGATAAATGGTCAGCGCAGATAAGACCCAAGAAGAATTGCGAAATCCCCCATTACGTAACTATTGAATACGAAGGGGATCCACGCCGCTATCCTCTTCTGCTGACGGTCACCGGGAGGCGCCAGTGTTGATATCGGTGTGGCTACGCTTTTTTATTATTTACCTTTTTATTGTTTGGTATTGTGGTTTCTTTTTTCTTTTAGATAGTATATTATTGTTAATTTAATAGGCTATTATTAATAACAAGTCAAGTCAACACAACTGTTCGCTATGTTTTAATACCAGAAGCTTATCAGTAACAATTATGCATATGCCAGGGTCAGGGCGACCAGAAACAATTAAAAAGAACAAAAACTAAATACCGAAAAGAAACGTTCATTTTCTTTATTGTAATAGTCTCTTTTCTTTCTCTCTTAACAAAAAACATTGTAGTCCTTCGTTTCTCCGTCATTTTGACGGGCATAACCACTAGTATAAATATATAAACAAACATATAAACAAACTCATGGTAATTATATATGTTGATTAGCAGATGTTGAGGCGATAGTGATCGGCAGTGATCAGTGATACCACTCCTTAGCTTTTTTTCCAAAGATCTTGGCTTTTTCGATCCCAACTTGGGATATTGGCTTTATTTTCGAGCACATCGGCTTTTTAACTTGGCTTTTTCTATCAAGAAAGTATTAGCATTTTTTTTATTATTTTAGTGTCCGAAATGTACTTTGGGAAGCGATTAAAAGTCTAAATGCATAATATGTCATCTTTACTGCTACAACAGATTTGGCTAGACTCATAGTTTTAAAAAAAAAAACAGTGCTGAGGTGGCTGGAAATTGAGTGAATGGATAAGGTGGCAACGAGGATTGGGAGGGGGGAGGTGAAGTGGTTTATAATTAATCTCTAACCTCACATTAAAATTTGACAACACAAAATTAATTGATCAGAGATCATGGTAAACACCCGCCGTAGTGAATAGAAGAAATAGTCCACATCATATGACTATTATGTAGGATATTAACTGGAAGAGGTTGATACAAAAAACAATGCGAGGTGGGAGGAGAGACAAATAGTGTAAATAAGTAGGGAGGGGGGAGGGGGCAAAGGGTAGGCAAATAGTATAAAGGGTGAGGGGGGGAGCAACACTTTGCATCGGGAAAATAGTGCACGGTTTTGGGGTGGGGGCAATAATAAATCAGGCTTTTTCTTCACTTGTGCATGATTTCACCCTAAACAATTCGTAAACTATTTTTTTTTTAAGTATCAAAAATTGAAACGTAAACAGATCATTGATCTTATTAGAAAACAACTTATAATTAGACTAGGCCTAAATTTCGAAAAAAATAAATTTTAATTTCATAAATCAAAAATGTAAAAAAAAAATATTTTTTTTTAGGCTCAAGTTTTTAGTTTTGGGGGGAAAAAGGGAGGGGGCGGAGAGGTGCACATGAGTGAAGTTGGAAAAAGATAATGGGGGGGGGGGGGAATAGGTTACCGAGACCATTTTTATTATAACTTGGCTTTTCTGGGCTTTTTTTAGGAGCTCAACTTGGCTTTTCTGAAATTTTGGAGCGGTATCACCGGTTGACAGTTCGGTGAACCAACCATTGGACGAGACGGCCGCATACCATATTTGCCAAATATTGACCCAGGGCTTCAGCCCAGGGCCTCAAGATCAAGAGGGACCTCAATTTAAGATGCCTTAGACAAACTCTCTTCAAGGGATAAATTTAGGATTAAATCATTTATTCCTATATTAGATGCACTCGAGTCAAATTTAGGATCAAGAGCTTCTGTTTATGATGATGTAGTGAAAATATTTTCCTTTTTTTGATGATCTTACATTATCAAAGGTAGAACTTCAAAGTGGTGTTTGAGCCGTCAATGCAAGAATACCCAGAAGATGTCAACCAAAATCTCACTGAAGAACTATTTAATTTCCACACATATCATTATGTGAGACAAACGCATAAGTCTTCAAAAAAAAATCCACATTGTCGCATACAGAATTGTATCAAATACTATTCAAAGAAAATATTCAAGTGGCCTTCCCCAATGTGGAATCAATCTTACGGCTGTTTCTCAGTTTAATTGTCATTAATAGTGTTGGAGAAAGGTCATTTTCAAGACTTAAAAATATAAAAAATCAATTAAGAAGCCCAATGACCCAGACGAGGTTGTCTGCATTGAGTATTTTGTGCAACGAAAATGAGACCTTCAGAAAAATAGATTTTGATGAAGTTAATAAGAATTCTGTGTGAAAAATTTTTGAAAAAAATTCTTCTAATCTACTATTTCGTTTTAAATGTATACTTGGATTGAATCAGTTCTTAAATAAAATAACTATTAACATTGAATTTAATATGATATACAATTTGATATTTTCTTTTTTGTCATATGGATTTTGTTTGAATAAAGTTCCATGTTCGGTTTAGTTTAAGACTTAAAATTCATAATAATTCATACTTAAACTTTGAATGCAAAAATATTATGAAATAAATTTATCTGAATTGAATTTGGTCATTCAATGTATTGAATATATTTAATTAAATTTCCTAGAAAATATGATAGTTTTTATTGCTTATTTTATTTTCGTAGTCAAAGATTTTCATTATTTGAATTTTGTTTCTTTGTAAATGTTGTGTGTTATGTTTGATTAGTTATTGTTGCAAGTACTATATATGGTGCTGAGAATAAATGTCTAAATTAGTGTTGTCGATTTTTTTTTATTTTGTTATCCGTTCCACATTAGTACCTATTACAACATGTTTTATTTAACATATTGATATATATCACAGTAATGATGTATCTTATTATTATTAATTTACAAACTTAAAAATGGGAGGTGAACCGTGAAAGGGCCTCATAAGTGGAATAGCATAGGGTCTCCTTTCATCTCAATCCGGTCCTGACTGACCCCTACTTCATCGAAAAGTCATTGCGATTCCTATTTCTTATTAGTTTAATAATATGTATGCCTACTGTTAGGGGATATCAGATACAGCACTTGCGTTTACAATAGTTTACATCATATTTCATCCGAAAAAAAATCGATTCACATAACTGAGGTGTTCAAATTATATCAGGTGCGTTTAGTATAGCCCACTGGCCCTTTACCCCCCCCCCCCCCAATCGGCCCCAGGAATGTTAGCGCCCCCCTAAAGCCTCTCACCGCCCCCCCCCAGTCGGAGGGCGATAACGCCCCCGTTGAGAACCTATGATCTACAATGTCAGATGAAAGTCTGTCTGGGTTGAGCATGTTAAGCGTACACAGAGACAAAGTGAACTGCAACAAAAAATACTTTGTGGACCAAATTGTCGATATGTTTGGTAGCGATAACAGACGACTCGAGTTCTTGTTTAAAGAATAAATTTTATTTTAAATTTATGTTGTAATATCTTGTGTGTAAAGTAATATTTTTGTATGTTTTACGTTTATTATATACATATATTGTGTTAATAAAAACTTCTGTCTCTCCCCCTTTTCTTTCCGCCACTCTCTCTCTCTCTCTCTCTACCTATCTATTTCCCTCCCCGCCCTATCGCTCACACTCTCTCTCACTCTCGTCTTCTACACGAAAAATTGTATATTCTATTTCTCTACTTTATTCCAAATGTATACAAAATGAACAAAGATTTTTCTCGTGGTTGATTTACAAAAGATTCTGTTAGTATAACTATAACATGTGTATAAGTATAACTAGTATAACTATGACATGAGTATAACTATAACTAGTATAACTATAACATGTAGATCATATTAAATAATTTTATCATCATTTGAAGTTTTTTCTCTTTAAATCCAATGCAGTGGAAATACTATTGACACCACAAAGAGACCGGGCTAAAGGGCTAGTGCACCGAACTGACCAAAGGTCAACAGCTGAGGACTGCGTCCGTCCACACCTCTTTGATCATCCCAGTAGACTTCAACCCTCCTCCCACCGCCACCCCACCCCTCGGATGTTCCAACATGTCATCGCCCATGTCGAGAAGTGATGACGCCGTTACCCCCCCCCCCCCCTTGGTCTCTCTGCGGGTGGTCATTGGAAGCCCCAGTAATGCTGATAACGTTGGGGAGGGGGGGGGCGGAGAGTGCCGGGAGGCTGAGGGCGGACAAGACAAATTACAGGGATGTTCACGCACTGTTTCCAGGCGTCTGCCCCTCACAGACGAAGACCAATTAAAATTCCCCGGGTCTAATCACGTGATGGTCGAGGTCGCCATTTAAATCCCCTCCCCCCACCCCGTACCCCTTTCCCCTTTCACTGGAAAGCGGAATGCTGTACCGGTGATGCTTGGATGACTTGTGCTGCTGTGGTCATTCCCAGAAGCCTCGTGTGGTCATTTTTTTTTCTGAAAGGGGGAAGGGGGGGAGGGCGTCTCAGGTATTTCAAAACCGTTCTGATTGTCTGCCAAGTACTGACGGATGGGTCGTTTGTCATGTCAATGGGTCAGCCGAGCCATTCCCCATTATTAGCATGCTCTGTTGGGACTTCCTGTCCGACTCATTGGTCAGATAAATTGTTGCCGTGTGTTTTTAAACTATGCGGGCATCGTGGCATGCATCTGTTGGAATGATTATTTGAGCGCCATTTAAACACTTTCAGAAAATTATATCTAGCTGCTTCACTTAACACGCAGTTTTTCCAATTCTCAACTATTAGTGCAGAGAATAGCGATTAACAAGGGGCACAGTGGCCGTGCGGCTAGCGTACCGAAGGTCCCGGGGTCGAACCTTGGTGCAGACTAGGATTTTTTCCCGGGTCTGAAGGGTGTCCCTGAGTCTACCCAGCTCTGAAGGGTACCTGACCTTAGTTGGGGTAAAGTAAAGGCCGGTGGTGCAGAGAGCTAGCCACTCAATAACCTAGTATGGCGTGGCCACAGAAACTGGTGAACGCTGCTTCACCGGACCTATGGATCAATTTGGTCCGACGGGATACTTTACTTTACTTTACAGTGGCCGGACGGCAGCGCGTTCGACTGGCGATCTGAAGACTACCCAGTTTCGCTGCTTCACCTGCTCTATGATCAGTTTGGTCCGAAGGGTACTTTACTTTTTTTTTATAACGATTATCAAAAACAACAACAAAAAAAAACGAAGTGTTTCGCATAGGATTAAACCTACAACTAACTTCTATCGTCTATGAAAACTTTATAAAGAATACAAAATTATATCTTAATCTTATCTAATAAGCTACATTCGCTCTTTCTATGTAGATGATCTTGGGCACGCTCGCCGTGCGGCAGCGCGTTCGGCTGGCGTACCGATGGTCCCGGGTTCGAATCCTGGTGCAGGCTAAGGTACCCCGGGTCTGGAGGGTGTTCCTGAGTCTACCCTCTGATGGGTAAGATAAGATCAATGATTCCATTCCTTTTATAATTATTTTTTTTATTGCCAATGGAAGTTCTTTCTCTAATAATCTTTTCCATTCATCTCACGCATTATTCTGTCTATTTAAAAGTCTTCATCTCTCTTTCTTGATTTAACATTTCATATACAAAAGGCAACAGCAACATTCCAACAAACTTTAGCAGCAGTGGTCTAGCGGTAAAGTGCTGATTTCCGAAAGGCATTTCCTCATGCTCTGTCGGTTACCCAAGAGTATTTAAAGAGATCATTAAAAATATTAATATAAAAAGCTGTCCACGTGTTATGTGGCAAGGTGGCCGAGCAGCAGCGCGTTCGACTGGCGTACCGAAGGTCCTGGGTTTGAATCTTGGTGAAGGGCTAGGATTTTTTCCTGGGTATACAGGGTGTCACTGAATCTACCTAGCTCTGATGGGTACCTGACCTTAGTTGGGGTAAAGTAAAGGCGGCTGTGCATAGTGCTGGTCACACAATCACCTAGTATGCCGTGGCCACAGAAACTGGTGAACGCTGCTTCACCGGCCCTATGGATCAATTCGGTCCGACGGGAAACTTTACTTTACTTACTATGTAGATGATTATTGTATCCTTTATGATTACAAAAAATAAACCTAACTGGCATAAATTAGATCAATATAAATCAAAATATCACTAAAGCATTCCAAACTACATAGATATGTGATAAAAAAAAAAAAATAATATGTCTATAGCGCTGCCAACAAACATAATGTTAGCTCAAGCGCATTTAACATAGAGCAACAAACAACCAAGAACATGGATATAATTCTCAAGACTAAAAAGATTCAATTCGTGACTACAAAGAACAGCAATAAATGTCAATCACACTTCTTTCAAATCCCTAAACCACTAAAGTAATACTGTGTTTTAATTACAATGTGAAGTGAATATCATTCAAAGATTCGAAAAAAGCCCTCTGTGTATAATGCACTCAAAACATGCCCCTCTATCATACGCTACCTGACTTGGACACGAGTTACCTTTCTTTGCCATTCAACTTTACGGAACTCTTATAGAGACGTTAAAACCGAAACGAAAAAGGCCTTACATACAAAAACTTAGACCGTTTTGTTTTTTAACTCAGGGATTCTCAAATGGAATGGGCTCAGGGGCCACATCGTAAATTGTAGGTATGGTGGTAGTACGCACTTTAATAATGAGCCAAGTGTCTCTAAAAGTATGCAAATGTAACAAAAGAAAAAGTATGAAAGCTTTAATTGATATAAAAGTTTTCATCTTTTTAATAACTTAATACACAATTTGATAAACGCATACAAGATTCATTTGAAAAAATTTTTCCCAGAGATATTAACTTCAGAATAATGCAATCTGAAATATATTTCATACCCATTTCTTGAATTTTTGTAAACATCCATTGCAGACCACATATGGCCCGCTGCCCATTAGCCGTTATTTGAAAACACATATTTTCTTATAAACAACCAGAGCAATTGAGAAGTAAGAATTCCGGAAGAAAAACATCTAGTTTTTTCTTTGTTAAAAAATTAAACACGTGTCCTAATTGATTATAAAGTTTAGATCTAGTGTGTTCGTTGACCTCTGACCAGTAAAATCAAAGTATCCTTATTCTAACGGTTTCCATTATGGGACATGGTGTGCAGCGCGTTCGACTGGCAACCCGAAGGTTCTAAGTTCGAATCCAGGCTAGGATTTGTTTCCCGTGACTGGAGGGTGTCCCTGAGTCTGCCCAGGGGTACCTGACATTAGATGGGGTAAAGTAAGTACCGTAAAGGTGGCTGGGCATTGTGCTGGCCACACATCCCCTAGCATGCCGTGGCCAATGAAACGGGTGAAGGTTGCTTAACTGGACCTATGATCAATTTTAGTACGAGGGGTACTTTACTTTACTGACGGTTTCCCTTAGCGAAGAAAAGCGCCAGACGACCTTTTTTAACAATCAAATAGTCTTTTGCATCTCTAGATAATTTCCCAAACCCATTATACCAGTAAAGAAAACACAATGATTAATTAAAGGTTGGCCTATTTTGGTTTTAGATTAGTCGATTTTATCCTTTACCAATGTTCCACCAAGAGACTTGGACTGGTCTAGTACACCAGACTGTCAACGTGACGACATGGGTTCTATCCCTGCCGCCATCTAATCCCTGCCGCCCTGTTAGAGTTTTGGGCCAAGGAAGTTAAAATCTTCCATCTAGAATCTAAAACCGCATGTAATAAGCTTATAATAAGACAAGTAACTGGCGCGCCTTTAACACAGAAGACTTTTGGCGTCGTACGCATATTCAATGGAAGGGGTTATGTTCTGCATTAAAAAAAAAAAAAAGGTTTCACGCCATATTGAATTTGTTGAATTTTCTGCATAGTTCGGGCGAAACCAATTCCGTGCCAAGAACGCCAATCTCTTGGGGAGAAAATGGAATTAATCTGTCATCTCCGCCGACGTTTAAATGACAATAAAATGATCATCCAATAAAATTCCCCACCGCTTGCCGCCTAAAACATGACAATGGGAGGAATTAACGGTGGGTTTTAGGTTACCTTACATGTGGGCGAGCGAAAGACCCGCCCGGGCGCGCCGTAGAGAAGATGTCAACCAAAGGAGAAAGAAGGGGCCGCCGCGTTGACAGCTTGACTAGCGTTGGACATTAGACGAACACGGGTTCCGACAAGGGTGCGGACGCCTGAGTTACACGTGTCCGTCGTCACTTGTGGTGTGTGTGGGAGGAGGTGGGGCAAGATATGACCGGTCACCACCGCGTTGTGGTGTAGAGGAGGGGGGTGTACATGGAGACGGGCAAGGTCAGCTGTCACCAAACGACCGCTAGACATGTGACTGAGGCCCCCCCTACCCCCCTCCTTTGCCCCTTTTCGACGCATGTGAGGGGTGGGAGGGATAGGTGCACTGATCGAGGAAGTTAATTTTCTTTCTGGGGAAGAAAATTCTCCCCCCTGTTTGTTCCAATTGTAAAAGCGACAAAGCTGTTTAGAATTGGGGACCTATGACACAGACAATGTCACCGACAAGGCCGCGGACAATGTCATTTGAGAGGACCACAGACACTGTTATTTGACAAGGGGTTTACATGATGGTCGCCGTGTCCTTTTTTCCATCTTTACGTGGACAGGGGCGGATTCCGTGCTTTGGTTGTGGGTGGGACGTTTGCCCATTATAATTACTGATGTCTTATTATTATTCCGTAGATCGTAATAAAATTAAGTCTTTCTCGGCTTTTCTGGGAAATATACATGTAGGCCCCTTCATTCTGGAATCGCCAACTGTCAGGGCGCTCAGTACTTCGTTGTTCAAATCCTTAATAGACCAATGTGAAATTGTTGTTGTTTTTTTTACTACGTTGGTTTCGCTTTTTTACGACCAGCAATTTAAAGAGCTCATTGGTGTTGTATTGTTCCTTCTGAGCCATTGCGACAGATCCTGGTAATAAAAAAAGAATATATTATACAAGCCATATATTTACGACATGGTTGGACAACTTAAACCCTTGCTGTAAAAGAGATAAGTTAGGCTAGTTTTAAATTACGGAGTTAAAAAAAAGGTACCGTATATACTCGCATATAAGTCGCACCGGTGGGTAAGTCGCAACTTCGCAACTCTAGTTTTGATAGAAATTTTGTTTTCAAAAGTGCGACCTATACGCGAGTATATACGGTAAACAACTGAGCTAACCAACGACTTGACATCATTTAAAACACTTATTTAAAAAATTCAGGACTAGACTCAATAATTATCTTCTGTATAGAATAACAAATAAGATCAGATAACATTACAGTTTTGTTTTATTGTTATTGTTTTGTTTTTTTCTATCATAAAAATAAATATTGCACACAATGGACGGAATCGAGTCTAGATATAATTAAAAAAAACATACGACCTCCCCCCCCCCCCCCCACACACACACCTGTTGTCTTGTCAATATGACGTAGGTAAGTTCTTTTTATTTATTTAATGTTTCTGTTAAGCATATCTGGCTTAGTTGGGGGTGGCGCGTATTTATTGATTTTAAAAAATCATTGATCACACGTTACATAATGAGGTATACAGTAAAGGCAGTAGAAATAATACACAAAATGGTAAGCTCAAAATATATTTAACTTTAAAGAGTTAGGCACCGCATATACTCGCTTTATATGGAATAAACATTAATTTATTATTTTCATAACCAATCCCTTGATTTTTGTGGTGTTGGTGGGGGGGGGGGGGCGGGAGCGAATGGGCACCTCAGCAGTCAACTTTCTCCACTTTTGTCTATCTTGAGCGGTTGTCAATAGTTGAGTCAACTGCAGTCCCTGTCCAATATTTTATGTTGTCGAACCAGCATCTCCGCTGACGGTCTCTCCGACGTCCATCTTCTAAAGTACCTTGGGGGATTGTTCTTGGCAGGTTATTATGCCGCAACACATGACCGAACCATGTCAGTTTGCGCCGTTTGATTGTTGTCATAATGTTTTTCTTGAGGGCCTGCAATTGAGGATATTCAGTCCAAGACATGCTCATTAGTCCTTGGATCTACGTAGGAGATTCGAATTGTCTTTCTCATGCATTTATTTTCGAATGGCTGCAACTTGTTTTCAGTTGCTTATAGTATAACTTATAGTTATATAGTATAACGATTATAACTATAATGTACTATCTTAATTGGAGCGTGAGAAAAAAGATACATGAACCAACTCTCAAACTAGACTATTGTAAGTGAATGGACCAAATTATCCATTCGTTCCGAATGCAATAACAGCGCGCGGGCCGCGTCCAATTGTTAATGACCCCTATACAACAACGCGAGAACCACCCAATTCAACAACAACCGTGAGAAAAAAAAACAAGAAAAAGATTCGGTCAACTAAACACCACGCCTGATTGAATTTCATTTTCAAGCTTTGATAGGTCACTTCACTCGAGGCGCCAGGAGACCTGTGGTCAAGCTGTCTCTCAGCTCTTCACGGCTGACTCGGTCGGGCTTATCCTACGTCGGTCACCTTTCTCAGTAGTCAAGAGGTTGAATAAAAAAAACACCAAGAAGCGATAGAAAAAGAAAACTACCTTCGGGGATTGTTTTTTTTTTCTTTTTATTGTCAGGGAGATTTGTAGTGACTATTAAATAGCCACACCTCGCGGTCATTTTATTTCAATGGACATTGGGGAAGGGGGGAGGGGGAACACACACCAGGTGGTCCGGCGATTAGAAACGTAATAAATATATTAAAAAAAAGAAAACCGCGCCGCTACTGCGGACGCAACGCGACCCAGCGAAGGTGCGTAAAACTTCATGATTTTATGTGCTACGCGACACTTCCGCCTCGGTCAATGACGGGTGAATGGTCAATGAAAATAAAGCCCAACGTGTTGCCTTAGGTGGGTATTTATTTACCGGTACACCGTTTTATGGTGGACAGATGTGGGGTGGGGGGAGGGGGCAATTGTCCACGGGGGCAATCAGCCTTTTAAATCACTGGTGGTCATTGGGCTGGTCAGTTTATTAAGATATAGAATATCACAAAGGGATGACGCCCTCCCCCCCCCCGTGTCGACAGCTACGGTGACCTTGCCGCTACCTGGATGACACGCGTGGAATAACCAATGGCCTCATGGGATAGTAGTTTCAGTAAACGGAATAGTAAAGTATCCCGTCGCACCAAATTGACACATAGGGCCGGTGAAGCAGCGTTCACCAGTTTCTGTGGCCACGGCATACTAGGTGATTGTGTGACCAGCACTATGCACAGCCGCTTTTACTTTTCCCCAACTAAGTATAGGTACCCAGCAGAGCTGTAAGACTCAGGGGACACCATCAAGTCCTGGGAAAAAATCCTGGCCTCCACAAGGATTCGAACCCAGGACCTTCGGATTGACAGTCGAACGCGCTGTCGGCTCTGCTACCGGGCCCCATTTTTGTACCTATGTACTATGTGGCAAATAAAAATATTGTTCAATGTTACAACATCGTTGTTGTCCCCCCCCCCCCCTCTTCCCATATCAGTGGGGGGGGGGGGGGAGAATAGTTCCCTCATCGGAAGCATTCTCGTTTATACTGAATTATTCACAGCGGCGTTCGCGCGAACGCCAGAGTCCGCAAAATCACGCCACCGGCCATCTCTATGACACCCAACAGTTGAAGTAAGTGGATGACTGTCTTCGTGGACTCCTCACAGATTTATAAATAATTTTCCAGAGAGGTATAAATAGAAAGTTACGTTCGAACTGTATTGGGACATCAACATGTCTTGGGTCATCAAGATGATTTTTGTGTTGTTGTTTTTTTACTGGGACTTGTACGTCCATCCATCCATCCCTATGGCGCTACAGCCCATGTAGGGCTTTGGCCTGCTCCACCACCTCCTTCCATTCGGGCCTATCGAGATATATATTGTCCGTATTTGCATTTTTTTTTTAAATTGTTGCTGCTAAAAGCGAGATGTATTCATATCTCTCCCCATTTATTTGTTTATAATAGCAAAATGCTTTAAATGTTAACTATTTATAGTAGAATATGAGAAATACTTAATATGTGTAAGCCATATAATAGAGAGTATGTGTGCCTGATCGCATAACTCTTGGCGTAAAATCATAGACTATAATAAGATGGACTGCTTGCTCTATTTTTAGAGGTTATATGTACTTTTTTTTTCCGTGCGCAACCAATAAGGCTGTCTTAAATTACTTCTACGCACCTCTTTGTTTATTAAATGTTTCCGCTACATAGAACTTTCGATTTTAATTTAAATTTTTCATTGAGAAAATCAAAGCGATTCAATAAAACGGAAGTGCAAAGTATTATACGAATCGGGAATTCCGAAAAGCAGTCTTTCGAGTCATCATATAGCAGAAATACTAAAGCAAGCGGTCCATGTGTATTATATATATAGTCTCTGGTAAAACCAAAGACTATAATAAGATGGACCGCTTGTTTTAATATTTCAGCTATTTGATGACACGAATGACTTCTTTTCGAAATTCCCGATTCCTTTTGCATTGCACACTTCCGTTTTATTTAATCGCTATGATTTACTCAATGAAAAATAAAAATAACAATCGAAAGTCGTATAAAGCGGAAAAATTCCTAGGCAAACGTAGGAGCGTAGAAGTAATTTAAGACAGCGTTATTGGATGCGCACGGAAAAAAAAAACATAAAATTTCTAAAAATAGAGCTAGCGGTCCATCTTATTATAGTCTTTGGTAAAAGCTTATATTATTAAATTATTTTTTGAATGAGTATTCTTTTTTTACTATCTTTCTTCTACTTATTGTACTTCGTGGCAAAATGTTCATTATTTATTGCACAGTATATCAATGGCCTACAGGTGCGACGTTTTATATCGGGTTTTTCCATATCCAGCGCTTTGGCCCCCTTCTATTTAACTATTTAAGTCCTCGGTCGCCTGCCCATCAGACGCCCGCCCCAATGTCGTACATTGAGGGGGAAGGGGGTGTTTACTTAGGCTAGAGTGTTGGAGGTGGTGTGTAGGGGTGGTGGTTAGTACTTACTTGTTTTTGTTTGTTTATAAATAGTATTCTGTACCAAACACGACGTGGTCCATTTAGAGTGGACAGCATCTGGTTGGCTAACTGTTTCTCCACCTTCGAATCTCACCTCCGATCCCATTCATCTCCACGACATCCGGGAAAGATGAAGTAAAAAAAAGGAAGACGTGTGCGGATAACTCCTTGCCCCCTCCCCCTCCCTCCCTTCCCCCCCCCCTCATACGTTCTCCTAGTATTGACCTAAAGTGTTTAGCTATAGCAGAAGGCGGCTTAACTTTCGTGTGGTCAAAAAAGGGACCTGTTGCTCAAATAATACGTCGTGTTTGGTCAGTCAACAGAAAGACTTTCTCTATTAACTGTACGCGGGATAGAGGCTGAGTCAATGGACTTTTTCAACAATAGAGCCGAACAATAAGTTACCTGCCCTTGTCGTTTCATCTAACGCTAGCCCCAACTCTATTAAAAAATTTGTTACGTCTGTCTGTATATATCATATATAAAGTAAAGTATTCATTCGGACCAAATTGAAGCAGCGTTCACCAGTTTCTGTGGCCACCGTTTACTGGTTGAGTGTGTGGCCAGCACAATGCACAGCCGCCTTTAATTTACCCCAACTAAGGTCAGGTACCCATAAGAGCTAGGGTAGACTCAGTCCCGGAAAAAAAATCATAGCTTTTACCAGAATTCGAACCCCAGGACCTTCGGTACGCCAGCCGACTTATAGCTAGACCGACGGACAGAAGTACGGTCGGGACGACGAGTGGGCGGATGGATGGATGCATAGTTAGATGAATAGATACGTAAAGTATCTGGTGGATACCTGGCATTAATAAAGGTTATTTTACCTTTTTTTTTGGACACACAATCCTCTAGTACGGTGTGGCCACTGAAACAGATGTAGCATCACCGGTCCTATTTACCAATATCAATAGGGCCCATAAAAGGTTACTTTCCTTTTCAAATATTATATTTTCTTTTGGGGTTCAGAAGAAATAGACACAACATCTTAAGTTTCCATATTTTGATATCTGGTGACGTAGCCAGCCACGTGGCTAACTATCTTCTTTACATTTCGCTTATCCGAGTGTTTACTAAGTTTCTACCCTCTCGCCATGGCCAGACGTGCGCCCTCGTCCTGTGGATAAATCAAGGGCTCAACATCAGCCACCCGATGACAGACTCGTGTCGTATCATTTCACTCGCGGACTGTATCATCTTTCCGGCGGGAAGACATTTAAAGACAAAACAAAAGTATAAAATTAAATCTTTATTATATTATAATACAACATAAAAGAATATATTTTCCAATGCAGTGTCAGAAATTGAGGTACCAAACGTTTTGCAACAAATTGCCGCTCGTGATAGATAAAAAAACACAAAAAAAAACACACAATTAACATCAAAAAATTATATTTGTTCTTATGGATTTGATTTTCTTTGTGGAATGATAAGTGTTTTTTGTCTATTTATCTGTTGGCCTATTGGCCTGTTGGCCCGTTGCTCTGTTTGTCTGTTGGCCTGTTTGTATGTTTGCCCGTTTATATGTTTTTTCCAAGGACTACTGAAGTCAGTAGTCCTTATTTTTTTATTTTTTTCCTGTTAGCCCGTTAGCCTGTTTACCTTTTTGGCCGTTTGTCTGTCTGTTTGTCTGTATTTTATTTGTTTGTTGTTTTCTTCCAAATTCTGACCAATACAACACACAACCCTACACACAATGTCATCACATGCTATTATTGTACCTTTTATTTCTCTTTGTCCAATCCATGGTCTAAAGTCTAACGTCTAGGCTGGGTGGCTGGGTGGCTGGGTGGCTGGGTGGCTGGGTGGCTGGGTGGCTGGGTGGCTGGGTGGCTGGGTGGCTGGGTGGCTGGGTGGCTGGGTGGCTGGGTCGGTGTTTAAAAAAAACTAAAAGCAAGCAGCAAGGGAAAACAAAAGAAGAGATGCTGGCAGAGTGACAAAATGGGGCCCTAGACTGGGGGAGTGATGGGGGGGGGGGGGGGGGGACATTGTTTCGCGTTCCAAGTTCCACCCTTTGCCCTGCAATGGGAGCAACGGAGCGTAAGTTTACCGCTATGTGACGTGTCAGTTTCGTGTGAGCGGCGCCGCAGACAGGTGAGACAATAGATCCCGGGGGGGGGGGTGTCTCTCGCCTCGCCCTCCCCCACATTCTTTGACGCCCTCGTTGTTGTGGGCTCCAGGGACAGCCTGGGCCTCAGTGCCTTGCTGTAAACAAAAACAACAACCGGCCACAATTTAAAGATAATGGCGTTCGGTAGACAGATGTCTTGTGTGGAACGACTAGGCTGTGGGTGAACTACAGTAATATAATCAATGAGATTAGAGAATGAATCGTACCATGAGACTGTTTAATGCAAGAGCGGCACGAAAGGATGTGGTCAAGCATGACAACGTCCCCTCCCTCCTACCCCCCACACCCATGGGCTGTAGCACCACAGGGATGGATAGTTGCGCAACGAAACGACCGAAACGACCACGTTTCCGAACCGGGGGGCTTAGCGAACTCGAACCCAGTCTCAAAAGCAACAACACGGATAAAACGGACACCTAACAACCGGCCATTCAGCACTTCAGCAGCATCAACCACCACACTTATCAAGGCATAAAAGACTCCGTATCTGGAAATTGTACATTGTATTATTAAGAAACATAGACATACATTTGCTTCGAACTTGCTCTTTATGATTATTTGCATGTTTACGCGTGAATTTATATACATCAACGAGTCCAAAATTACAAAGTCAACTATCGAGACAGTTATCGAGTAGTAAATTTTTCCACTCCAATCAAATAACAATTTTAAAAAAACAACACTGTTCAAGGTTATAAATGTGATTTGACAGTGTGTGTCTCTTATTTCCAACAGCATGCCTTTCTTTCTCTCTGTGGTGCTGCTTATTTCATTCCACGACTAAGATTTCCAGCCCTCCCCGCCAAAAAAAAAGCTCACGCTGAGCGAGATAATTAACATGTAAAATAATCTCCTTTATTCTAGGACACATGCTACTCAAACCATTGAATCTTTTTTTATTATTGTGTTCACGTGATCCATATCCCCTTAACCCCCCGGGGAGGGGAGTAGTTATCTGAACTCAGGTGGAGGGGAAACCGTTTTTTTTTTTGTTTTGGTTTAATTTCTCACCTGTCCTACATTTGAGCTAGGTAATTTCCGGTTTTCTGTCGCGCGCTCTGTGGATAGTTCCTCTATCCCCCCCCCCCCCTCTTCAATTCCTTACGTTGTTCTTCACACCAAGCATGAAATTTACTTCAGTAACAAGCAGCATCGATAACTTTTAGTAAATAGTAAAATCGTAGGGCTGAGGATCTGATCAAGAACACACAAAAAAGATTTGAACAGTCTGCCACTTGGTCATGTACCTAGGAGGGCACTGTGGCACTAGCGCCAGAGATTTAGGGTTCGACATTCTAGGGTTTTCCGGGTTTGAGTTCAATAAAATTATTCTGGAGGGTTTCTCTTCTAATTTTCCGGGTTTGAGTACAATAAAATTATTCTGGAGGGTTTCTCTTCTAATTTTCCGGGTTTGAGTACAATAAAATTATTCTGGAGGGTTTCTCTTCTAATTTTCCGGGTTTGAGTACAATAAAATTATTCTGGAGGGTTTCTCTTCTAATTTTCCGGGTTTGAGTACAATAAAATTATTCTGGAGGGTTTCTCTTCTAATTTTCCGGGTTTGAGTACAATAAAATTATTCTGGAGGGTTTCTCTTCTAATTTTCCGGGTTTGAGTACAATAAAATTATTCTGGAGGGTTTCTCTTCTAATTTTCCGGGTTTGAGTACAATAAAATTATTCTGGAGGGTTTCTCTTCTAATTTTCCGGGTTTGAGTACAATAAAATTATTCTGGAGGGTTTCTCTTCTAATTTTCCGGGTTTGAGTACAATAAAATTATTCTGGAGGGTTTCTCTTCTAATTTTCCGGGTTTGAGTACAATAAAATTATTCTGGAGGGTTTCTCTTCTAATTTTCCGGGTTTGAGTACAATAAAATTATTCTGGAGGGTTTCTCTTCTAATTTTCCGGGTTTGAGTACAATAAAATTATTCTGGAGGGTTTCTCTTCTAATTTTCCGGGTTTGAGTACAATAAAATTATTCTGGAGGGTTTCTCTTCTAATTTTCCGGGTTTGAGTACAATAAAATTATTCTGGAGGGTTTCTCTTCTAATTTTCCGGGTTTGAGTACAATAAAATTATTCTGGAGGGTTTCTCTTCTAATTTTCCGGGTTTGAGTACAATAAAATTATTCTGGAGGGTTTCTCTTCTAATTTTCCGGGTTTGAGTACAATAAAATTATTCTGGAGGGTTTCTCTTCTAATTTTCCGGGTTTGAGTACAATAAAATTATTCTAGAGGGTTTCTCTTCTAATTTATTTCTTGAGCTTTTGGGAGTTTACGGTAGATATTTTGAGAATTTTGTTAAAACGTTCCAGAAAAAAAAAAATTCGTGTTTAACACAGAGATTTATGTTGGAATCATTTTCAGAAAATTAATGGTAAACCAAACAACACATTAGCGAAGCTTGTGGGTTCGAACATTAATGTAATCTTTTCTCTGGAATGACCAATCGAATATATAGGGTTGGTTTAATCGGTTTGATCAGTTGCTCATTGTTCTGGCCACACGATCTTTCTTCAATCCGGCTAGCCACTAATCCCATAATTCTGTCTTACAAGAAATCTTCCAATTCACTAACATGTATCTTGTATGGGAACAGACATCCAGGTCAATGCATTCCAACAAGGCAAGTATCAGTATCAGTTTATCCGGCTGCGCTGACCTCCGGTCAATTAAAGACAACTCCCCGTTGACCAAGTGTCATGTCTGATTTGTCCCACCTCGGCAAGCGCAATCTATTATTCAAAGGGGGTTTTCATTTCCTCAATGTCAAGGTCGCTGATGGGGAACTTCCGGTACATACTGGTTGTTTGTTTCGTGTTTTTTTTTAAAAGCTGTTTAATTTTTTAATTTTTTATTTTTGCTTGTGATTGTTTGTTTGTGTGTTTGATATTGTTATTATTGCTTCAATATGGTAGCAAGTAATCACGCCGGACACCAGATTATGTGGCTACTGCATTCTTTAGGGAATTGTGGCCAGCACAATGCCCAGCCGACCTTCTTAACTTTTTACTTTACCGCAACTAATAGTCAAGTACCCATCAGAGCTAGTAGACTCAGTGACACCCTCCACTCCAGAGCATAAAACAAATCCTAGCCTTTGCCGGGATTCGAGCCCAGGACCTTGGGTACGCCAGCTGAACGCGCTGCCCGGATCGGCCACCGTGCCCCACTGCTTCAATATACCGATCATCATAGACCAGGGGTGGTCAATTACTTTCCGTTGGTGGGGCCGCATTGCTAAGATGTACATGGCTACTGGGCCAGATACTTAGGCCTACTCTAAGTCGCGTCATTGTTTATTTTCATTATTAATTTTCACGAAAAGCTATGTAGCGTTTAACATTATTATTGGTGTGTACTTAGTATTACCGGACACATTCCATTTCTTGGGCTACGTATTTTTATATTACAAAAACACAAAACACAAAAAAAGTTAAAAGTATTGGATAAATATGACTAGTTTTTACTACGTAACTCTATGACGCACTAGTGGGCCGGATGCAACGTAGTGATGAGCCGTATCTGCTCCCCATCGGACGGGTCTCGTACTATCGGCGAGCGTTTAAACACAACATACATTCTTATATATTAATATTAAATCTCACCTCGTAAGAAGAGGCTCGAAGAAAGACTTCTTTAGTTCTCTAAGTAGGTCATGCCTCCCCCCCACCCCACGTCACTCTCACTCCTTACGCAACCAATAAACACTATAAGACTTCTTCCATTCTTTTTACCGTTTTTAAGCCCTCGTGCATGCCTCAATGTGGTTCTGCATCATGACTAACTCGTCGCGGCTAAGACTTTTTTTTGGATGCTTATTCTTAAAAAGGCAATAGAAATCGGGAGGTGGGACACCTGTCTGAGGCATGCCGAAATTATCTTCGTCGGCAAGGAAATCGTTACTGTCGTCTGCTATGCGCGCAGGTGCTAGAGTCTCTTGCGATTGCACACGTGGACAAACGGAACACGCCCTATAGGGCCGAAAAAGAGTTAACGGTTATATGGTCCTCCTTGCGCGAGGGGGTTAACAATGTGCGTGGAAGCTACTTCAGCACAGTTGTTGTGCGTGAAAAAAAGGGATTGTGTGGCCAGCACATTAGTTACGTACCGTACACCTGACTTCTGGTAACTAATTAGAGACCTGATGACTTGGTGAAGTCTTACAGGTGTTACAGTTCAGTTTATTCACTGAAACATGATTTTTACAGTGAGCTGATTTGATTTAGTTTTTCCCTAAATAAATATAAACAGTAGTGAAGTGTGCAAAAGAAGAATGTAAGAAAAGCATGATTTGAGTGAGTGGTCAAGAGTTGACAAAGGAGAGAATGATAGTGTGAATAATCAGTACATGTTGGATCCTTCTGATAGAAGGTGGTATTTCTATAATAAGTTATATTGGACTAAGTGTTTTAGTGATTCAAGTCCAAAGTGAGACTTAGAATATTATTGTATAATTAAAGTCTGTTTAAAGAGCTAGATACAATCAGTGTACTAGTGAGAAGAAATGTATGGAGATTATTAAAGTAACATATAAGTGAATATTTGAAAGACTATTGAGAACTGTGTGTAATGATCTTATTCGTCCAATGAGGTTTTGTATACTATGTCTATATAATAAACTTTCATCTGAACCTGATTCAACGTGTGCTCAAGTCTGTGCTACTTAGTATTTAATAATACAATAATAATATCACAAACAATACAGTAGCAACAGGTTGTAGAAAAATGAATCTATCCAGGATTCGAACTCATGGACCTTTGAGCCAATAAACCTTTTTATACCTTCAACCCATCACCATCCTTTTTATCATGATTGTGTTTATGTCTTCTTTTCAATGTAAATGTCTTTCTTCAACTTCCTCTTCTTCTCTTCTCCCCACCTTTGCCAATTTTCTCTCTCTCTCACTCTCTTTCACTCCATGTCTCTCTTTCTCTCTCTCTGGAATTCTTAGTTCACTCCTAAACATATTATCGCTTCGCTCTCCTTTTGTCTTTGATTTTTTTTTTATCTCACATTGTTTCAGTCGTACTTGCTCTCTATTCATAAGTATATCCTAAGTTGTATTCTTTTAGATCTCTCTTTCACTCCAGCCAGTCCTTCGTCTCCCCCTCTCTCTCTCTCTCTCTCTCTCTCTCTCCCTCTCTCTATCTATCTATCTCTTTCTCTTTCTCTAAATATAATAATCAATACATTAAAAAACAAACAAAAAAAAAACAACTAAAATACTTAGATTTGAATAAAAAAGAACTGTGTGACCTCTACTACACCCCACCCACGCCTACCTCCCCTACACCCACGCCTCCCTCCCCTACACCCCCACCCACGCCTCCCTCCCCTACACTCAGACCCACGAGTATTTCTTAACTAGATTCGAACTCCACTCCAACAACATTCCAACGCATAAACTATTCATTTGGTAGTCTACTCGGTCATCCGGGTGAAGAAGGGGGAGAGGGGGGGGGCACAAAGTGGGGGAGGGCGGGGAAAGAGTGGGGAAGGAATAAGGTGGTAGAGGGTGGGGGGGGGGAATAGGCGTGTGTTTGGGATGTGATGAAACTATGTGGATGAGTGGGAAAACACACACACAAACACACAAAATGGCAGAATGTGAATGGAGAGAAAGAAAAGAGAAATTTAAAAAAAACTACATATAGGAGTCAACCTAACTCCTAGCGACTAGAGAGTTAATTGTATCCCCTACTCACTTTCGCATCTCAACCTCTTCTCTATAAAATATTCAGTCGTGGCGGCCGACGGAGGGGTGGGTGATAAGGGGGTGGGGGGAGGGGTAAAAGAAGTTTTTTTTTCTTCGAAAGACCGTCGTTTTAACGGACGTTTCACATGCAAATGAAAATGTGGCTGAGGGGAGGAGGAGAGGTGTTTCGCAAGGGGGCTGGGATGGGGGCAGGGGGAGACAGGAGGGTGCTATAAACTTTTAAGTTTGGGGGAGTCACTTGGTTCAATGTCATCCTGATTGTAATGTAGTGGGGACTGGGAGGGTGGTGGGCGGGTTGTTAAGGTGCCCCCCCCCCCTGTCTACGCCAATAAGTAGACATATATTACTTACAGTCAGGATGTGTTGTTGTTTGTTCTGTTATTGTTTCTTTGTTGTTGTTTTTTTCTAAAAGTCTTTTAAAAACATTGATTTTCGTTCTCATTTTCAATTTTCGATACCAAAATTTTTTTTTGCATATAGCCTACTAGACTATATATTTTTCTCCCGAATTTGTGGGATTGAAAATGTTTAATTATGGACAAAAAATGCCAAATATTTAAGTAAAAAACGTGAAGAAAAAAAAGAACAATGTCACGGATACGTCTTTTGTGGATGACCCCTTTTTTTTCCCTTTGTGACAACTCAATCTAACGCGAACGTTTCTTTTTTTATTGTGTTTTTTTTACAGGAAATAAAGAAAACGTCCTCAGTCTCCACACTTGACTCGGGAGTTATCGTCCCCTTGCTGTTTCCACTAACAACCAATACAACAAAAGAATTGAGACGATCGACTTGCAAAGGTAAATTCAAATCGATCTATTTATATACATACACACACACACTGTCACACACGTGCCTTACTACGCATACACAAACAAAAACAGCAGGGTCGTTTAATTAATAGTGTGTACTTTCTAAGTTCTCAGTTAAGATATGTAAAAAGGAATCTTATAAATCCAATAATATATGCATTTTTAGTTGCGCTTTATCCTTTTTCGAAGAATTCGGCCATTTCCCCACCGCAAAGAAAGAAAGAAAGACAGAAAACAAAAATATAGAATGAAAGATAGAAAGTAAGAAATTAGAAATAAATGTGGAATTATTGAATTAATATTAGTCAGGTTCTTTCAATAAGTATACCGTCGGACCAAATTGATCCATGGGGGGAAGGACAGGGAGGGGAAGCAGCGTTTACAGTGCCCTCACATAGGGGGAGGCAGAAGGGGGCATATGCCCGGGGGCGACACTTCCAGGGGGGCGGCAAATGTAGTCTAAATATAGCAAATATAGCACTAAACAAGCAGTTACAGCATGCAAGGGGGGCGACGCTGAAACTTTTGCCCCGGGGCGCTACATAAGCTTGTTAAGGCTCTGAGCGTACACCAGTTTCTGTGGCCACGACGTAATTGGGGATTGTGTGGCCAGCACGAACCATGAAGTGTAAAGAAAAAAAAATTTGGTGGAATGTACTGCAACAAGGTAATTTGAATTAAAAATGGCATCTGTTTGCCCCCAGCCTGGCAATCCCTCTTCATGGACGCAAAAGACGACCACTTCCTTTATTTTCAACACCATGTGGTTGTGTCTTCATTGTCTTGTTTGTTGTTTTTTGTTATTGTTTTTATTAATATTTTCCCAAAATTTCATAATGTTGAGAAAAAAATTCAACAACAAGATGATAAAGTAAAATTATCCCTTCCACTCCCCACCCCCTCCTCTACCACGCGAAATAATCCCCCCCCGCCCTCTTTTGACCCCCAACGTATTCTATTTATCCCCCCTCCCCATCTTTTTCTCTTTATCCCCCCCCCCTTCCGAAAAGCCCTCGGGTTAAGTATCTTGTCATCACCACCCTCCAAAAGGAACAGACGCGCCTGCTTGCCTCCCTCCCTCCCTCTCAGAAATGGCTGGAAGATAAAAGATATTTTATTTATCTAGAATTTCAACATGGCGCACTTTGCCGGCCTGTTGTGTTTATCGTCTGCTGACATCATTGGATGGAATTTTCACTTTTTGGAGTAGATTTTTGTTCTTTTCAATTTTCTTTGTTTTTTTTTTGTAGTTTTTTTGGGGGTTGTTTTGTAAATTCTTTGTGGTTTTAAGTTTACGGGCAACGCTTCGAGCCTTCTAGAATCTATTTCAGGATTTGTCAAAATCTAAAATGAATTCCTTAACATCCGTTCCGTTTTATCTAGTTATTTTATTTCGTTACTTTTTTCCCGCTATATTTTCCTTTTGCCAATTTCTTTTACAAAGTTGAGTTTTTAAACATGGTAAATTGACAAATAAAAAGTAAAGTAAAGTACCCTTCAGACCAAATTGATCATAGGGCCGGTAAAGCAGCGTTCACCAATGTCTATGGCCACGGCATACTAGGGGATTGTGTGGCCGGCATAATGCACAGCCGCCTTTTCTTTACCCTCAACTAATGTCAAGTACCCATCAGAGCTGGGTGGATTCAGTGACACCCTCTAGACCCAGGAAAAAATCCTAGCCCTTCACCAGGATTCAAACCCAGGACCTTTGGTACGCCAGTCGAACGCACTGCCGCTTGGCCAACGTGCCCCATAACAAGTGGACAGCTTTTTATTAATATTTGTATGGTTTCTATAAATAACTATTGGGCAACCGATAGGGCATGAAGAAATGTGAAGGCATTTATTAGGATTTAGACTCGTATATTTCGGAAACCAACACTTTATCGCTAGACCACTGCGGCTAAAATTAGTTAAATTAGTTAAAATTAGTTATTGCTTTTTGTATATAGACAGAATAATGCGTGAGAAGAAGCTTTTTGCGTCCTACGCTCATCCGTGGTCAAAGTCTAGTCTCGCATCTTTATTAATGTTTTAAATGATGTTAAGTTACTGGTTTTCCTGGTTTGTTCAGGCAGCCCATCTCATGCTTGAATGCCACTCGGAAAGAAAGAGTACTTATATGCATTGGTTCTCGTATAAGGGACAAGGAAAGTGTTTTTTGTCCTTATGTTTATCTGAGCTTTGTAACAGGTTGTTATTGGGTTGTATTTCTAAATTAGAGTTTAATGCCATATGTATTATTACTACTTTACTCTTTGCCCTTCTGTCCTCTAGCGAAGGAGTCGGCAACCTTTTGATAATAGCAACCAAAGCAAGATTTTTAATTCATCCAGCGTGCCAACAGGTTAAAAGTCATACTGCTCTAGCAGTCAATTTCTCGTCGAAGAGGCCTGAATTGACATTTTTTTTGGTCTTTCGCGTGCCATTGAAAATCGTTCAAAGTGTCAAGTTTGGCACGCGTGCCATAGGTTGCCGACCCCTACTCTAGTATTTCTAGGTTTAGTGATTTGACTATTGGTAGATGATATGTAAATGGATATGCGGATAGATGTATCCATGGGTATTGACAGATCTACAAACCAATAAATACAAAGGTACTCAAATTATATGCACGTACTTAAAAAAATGTCCCTTAAAAGTTGAGAAGACCATGATGTTTAAAAAAAATATTTCTAAGATAAGAATAGAGTGGTAAAGAGCGTTTGATTTACAGCATAGGTTCTCAACCTTTTTCGGCTCACCGCCCCCTTTTACAATTTTATTTTCCGCTCACCGCCCCCAACTTAATGTTTAGCGCCCACTCCCCCCTTCCACTCTGTAGCCAACTATAGTTTCCGCAATTTTTTTTTTTTAGGCGGACTAGACTTTTTGTGTGATTTATTATCTTTAAAATAACTGAAATTGAAACATATTGTAAGAATTAATAGATTAAAAAATTACCTAAACTAGAGGCTTACATAAATCAATATTAATATGAATCTTTTGCCTGGTGTGTTCCTAGTAGTTTGTCTATATGTGTTTCAATTATTGTTGCAAAAATCTTAGGTCTCCACGCTAATGTATATATAGAAATAGTAATAATCAGTAATACTTGTTACATTACAAAACAGAACCTGTTTGGCATCTCTATTGAATCAAAAGTGCAAACATTTGTTAATTAAAGGGAGATAATTAACCCGTTTCTTTTGAGCTAATATTTCTAAGGTTTTTTTTTTCTTTTAAAAGAAAAATAAATAGTTTACATTTATAACTTTGAAATGATCATACTGTAAAAAAGTATTTGAAAATTTTCTAAATATTATATGACAAAAGAATTTATTTGTATATTTTCAAGCATTACAATAACTACTTAGTTTGTATGATTACTACGTATCTATACCGCGTAACAATAGTTCCTACATGCTGCGCATACTATTAAAACGCATTAAAGGACATTTCGGTAAAACTGAGATCAAAATAATAATATTATCAGATGTAAGTATCATGTAAGGCGATAGTCCGGTAAACCAACCATAAGACCAGACGGTCGCATACCATATTTGCCAAATACTGACCCCTAGTTCATCGAAAAGCCATTGCGATTCATATTTCTTGTTAATTTAATAATATCTATCCCTCCTGTTGGGGGATATCAGATATTTAGCAGCACTTGCGTTTAAATCATATTTCATCCAAAAACTAATGGATTTAAATAGCTGAGGTGTTAAAATTATATCAGGTACGTTTGTACCGCCCACTTGCCCTTCACCACCCCCCCCCCCAATCGCCCCCGGGAATGTCAGCGCCCCCCTAAAGCCTCTCACCGCCCCCCGGGGGGGGGGGCGATAACGCCCCCGTTGAGAACTTATGATTTACAGTAAGCTGCTATTGAATTAAATCATTAAATCTCCCTGACAAACCGCCCCCACCCCCCAACCCACCCCTTCCGACCTCTCCACTAAAACAGTTTTTGCAATCTCCACACCTTACGCTACGCAAGTGACTATAAACTATTTTTTTCTTTTTTTTAAAAAAGCTTGACGTTCTAAGAGGGAGGGGGTCCCCCTAATGACCCCCTCGGATTAAAGGATAAGCCAAACAGGATTAAACGCTTGTGTTACGCCATGCGTTTCTCTTGAATTGTATCCAGAGCCCTAAGCTGTTAATGGTTTGCGGCTTATCCCTCCCCTTTCATACACACGTGACATATACAAGAAAAACATGTCTATTTCAACGTAGGCGAGAGGTTGTGAAGGGGGGGGGGGTAGGAGGGAGCTTTGCCTTAAGTGTATAGTGTATAGTCTTAAACAGGGCGGTATACAGTACCCACGCGACGAGCCTGTACATGACATTCCTTGTTGCCGACACTATGCACATACATATTATAGGGTCAGCAATATGTGTGTAGGGCCTATGTAACTTTATGTTGGATAATGCCGCCATCTTGGTGAGACCACCGGTAGGCCATCTTGGATTGACTTCTACAGAAAAATGAATAGAGATACATGTATTTATTGAGGGAGAAAGGGGGGGGGGGGTAGAGTGAGAGCCGTAGGTCATTCTTTGGTGAAATAGTACATGTCTGTTTGTTAGTATAATGTTCGTTGGTCATTCTTTGTTGAAATGGTACATATCTGGTTGTTCGTTGAATGTAAAATATCGCCAATTTGAACTATTTATTTTCTAAAACATCATGGTAGCTGTATTGACATCAAATCAGCCGAAGAAGCTATCGATGGCTTCGTTTCCTCCCTTAACATTTCACGCGAGATTGCGGTTTGATTTGCTTAAATGTAAGAAAGGTGTGGATGTTTGAGACTCTATCTGGACTATATGAAACCGTTTCAAACTGGTTTGTGTGACGTAAGAAGTAGGTAAGGTAATCACGTCCGATCAATGTGAATCCAGGGCCGGTAAAAGCAGCACGCATCAGTTCCTGTGCCAACTGACATACAAGGGGGGGGGGGGGGGGAGTGTATGGCCAGCACAACCTCTAGTCTCGGGAATAAATTCTGGCCTTCAACGGAATTCGAACCCAGGACCTGCAGCTCGGCCACTGTGCCATATAGTAAAAAGAAAGTGAAAGTTAACCTTGGTGTCTTGAAGATCTTGAAGGTCAAATTCTAAAATCTCCCCCAGCACCCATAGACACATTCGAGGGCACCGGTTTTAAATGACCTTGACAGATATGCTACTCAACTTGAGCTAGACAGGAATTTGTTAGCGTTTAAATTTTTAAGTAATTTTAATGAGTCTTGGATAAATATTATTAGGAATTCTCTCCGTGCTTGTGTGTTTGTGACAAGTTTGTATGTTTGTATGTTCTCTGGCAGCGTGTGTGTGTGTGTTTGTATGGTTGTTTTTGGCAGCGTGTACGTGAGTGTGTCTGCTTATTTGTTCTCTGGTTTTGTGTGTATGTGCATGTATGTGTGAGTGTGTGTGTGAGTTACCGTATTTCATTTAAAATTTAAAGAAAATAAAATAAAATTTACACCCTCGCTCACACCTCGAAACTTTCTTGCAAACTTTGGGCAAGATGGTGTCCAGAGTGCTTCCTGTACAGAGATCTGGTCAATGAAAAGGATATGGATATCTCTCTCTCTCCAGGTTTGACCTCCATCTAATGGGCTGACCCCCGGAAGTAACTTTTGCCTATACATCCGCAGGTTTCATTGCGTAACTAGCTTCTAGCAGGTGTCTGGAATCTTCGCAATGGTCTTTTGTGTTGTTGTTTTAGGGAAGAGAGGAGACGATTGTTGGTGAAGTGAGGTACGGTTGGGGAATGAAGTGGCGAATGTGGTGGCGAATGGCGAAAATTATATTAAAAAAATTAGCCAGGCATAGACTATCATTAATTAAAAAAAATTGCTTATGTTTTGGTCTGGGCTATCGATGCTGAAAGGAAGAAGATGACTCTCATGGAAATGGGTTCATTTACCGAGAAAATATTTGAGTGCTGAAATCATAATATACAGAGCATAAACAAAAGATGTGCTCAGATTTACAATTTTAAAAATCGCAATATTAATGCATGTTTAAAAGTGTTATCTTGTGGGGGGGGGGGGGGGGGGAGGCGCTAAAACAAATTGTAGTTCATACGAGTTGTGGTTAGGGTTAAGAATATCACATCGAACAATGAACACAACTACGCCTTGCATGTTTATAGTGACCAGAGGTGATGTTAGTAGCAAAGATATTGATTCACAATAAACGGTTTGTTATAAGTCTCCATATGCTATGAAACTAAATCGAACATAACTTATATGAATGCTTTTTGTATTTTATATTGTATATATTATATTATATGTTTTTTTAAGCCAAAAGTACTATTGTGCTAAACATATGCACCAAAGACAAGGCATTAGATCCAGTGCGCATGACTGATGCCTCCAGAGTACTCAAGAACATGTTCTGAAAGTCTTCCCTTCTTTATGAAGTACGGTAGTTCGCGCAACAAGTTCTGTTTATAGAAGACCTCGACCAGCACAAAACTGTACGGGAGCTAGACAGACCATATCTATAGGCCTAATAACTTCTTATTTAAATCCATTCATTGGCCAATGTTCGCATATTCAAGATTGGACCAATCATAATAAGTCCCACGTGTATCTAAGTGCATAAAGTTACTAGCGACCTTCTTAAACCAATCAACTGATCGCTTTAGTGCTTTGGTAGTGCTAAATGAATCATTCATTGGACCCTTGACACTGTATTGCAAAACGTTTCACTTTTTGTGCGCCATTTGTAAACATTTCCCTGACAACGTGCGCCATTGTGAAATTCTCGGTGAATAATAAATGAAATATCTATAAGTATTTTCTAACATTTCTGAAAGAGAAAGATAGTTAGAGAGAGGCTGTTGCGTCTTTGCTTATGCCGAGTGAATGGGGAACAAGATACATACCCGAGACTGGTGGTTTCAAATTAAATATATGTCAGTGTGTTTTTAAGAATCTACTTTCGATTGAAAAGGACTTTTGGGACACTCATGATTCTCTAGGCTGGGCGTGCCATTGACACACGCACAAAAAAAGAGTACCGTGTGCCACGTAAGCTGCGCACCCCAGGGGTTTCATAATTGGATGCATATTCATATAAAGTATAAAGGCGCGCTGATTCACGTGTTCGCATACTTTCTGTTATAACCACAAGTATGAATAATTCTGCTTGACAGCTTTGTCCTTTGAACACATTTCACATGAAGTCTTTAAATGATAATTGTGTTTTTTTAAAATTCTGTCTAAGTTTGTGTGTGTGTAATAGCTTCTTTGAATAGGAATATATCCAGGTATTAGTTTTGAAATATCTTCAAAGTAGGACGGGACGTACGCTTAGTAAGTTGAATGCTCACCCCCCCCCCCTTCAATCCCACTCTATAAATAGACAACAGTGGACTTTGAAGAGAATGCTTAAATACTTTTGTGTGTTTTGATGTGATATAATCAAAAGTAACTAATGTCAAGGACTCTTATGTCAAACTGTAAAACACGACCAAAAAAAAAAAAAAAAAAAAAAAAAAAAAAAATAAAAAAAAAAAAAAAAAGCCGAAAGGAAACATTAAACATTTTACTCGGGATTTTAAAGTCAATATATATTAGCCTATTATAAACATATTCACAATCTGGTGGACAGATGATGAAAAATCTTAACTCGTTTCATTAAAAACACATTAGAGTTGTGCTTTTTTAAAAATTAAGAATCTTTATAACAACTTAGCACGTCTGGTCCATTAAAATGTGTAGCTAAATATGCGCATCTCTCAAATTTTTCTTTTAAAAATCTAGCCCTCGCTATCCTGCTCGGTAATTTGATAATGCAGAGTGTAACAGGAAGGCGTTTTTTTTTCTTCTTCCTTTTCTTTATCGTCTGCCAGCGTTTATTTCCTTAAGTGTAAACTAAATGAAACTAATTTGTCTTATGTTGTTGTTTTTTTTTCATCATACAAAAAAAATCCTCTTAGATCATGAGATATGATGACTGGATAGGCAGTTAGGCAGATAGGCATATTTAAAAACAACACCACAGCACATCATTCGGTCCATTTTGACTTGTCATCCTTTCTTCATTCTGTTTCAAATTCATTCTTTGATCTCAGTTTTTATGTTGGTGTATAAAGCACACGAGTATGGGCAACCACCGGCACGCCAGGGTGGATTATGGCATGCAGATTTTTTTTTGCGTTGGGCGCGCCTAGTGAGAAATTCGAAAGGTTGCTTTTTTGCTTTTTGTCGTTTAGTAAATATTATAGTTGATATTAATTTTCCAGAATATCATGCAGTCTGTTATTATGTGTGTAGCAGTTGATAATAAACCAATGGTTGTATGTATAATCAAACTTAGTTTTTTTTTTTTGTCATTTAAATCTTGAATGGTGTGCACACAAGCACACAAACACACGCAAATACACAAACACATACACACACAAACACACGCATAAACACAAACACAAATACACAAACATACTGCTTCGAGTTAAAAGTTTTCAATAAATTGCTCCATCATTTTTGGAAAAAAAAAAAAAAAAAAAAAATCTCAAAGAAAGAAATTAATAGACCTTTCTTTTCTTTTCAACTGTCACGTCGAGGTCACCTTTGAAATTCTCCACAAAATTAAATTAACTAGATTGTTATACAATTACATATATTATACATAATATATCATACATATATATTTTTTATACAGGTTCGTTTCCTGGCTAATTTTATATTGACAAGAATCGTTTGTGCTCTTGGGGGAAGGACGGCGGGGGGTTCGACGTCACTTCCCTTTCGACGTCACTTTCCTGCTTCTCGGATCCTTAAAGTGCAAACAAAGACTATAATTAGATGGACCGCTTGCTCTATTTTTAAAGCTTATATGTTCTTTTTTTCCAGTGCGTCTTAAATGACTTCTACGCTTCTATGTTGGCATTAAAGGTTTCCGCTGTATACAACTTTCGATTTTAATTTTTTCATTGACAAAATCAAAGCGATTACATAAAATGGAAGTGTACAGTGTAAAAGGGAATTCCGAAAAGAAGTCTTTCGAGTCGGCAACGAGAAATATTAAAGCAAGCCGCCCATTTTATTATAATCTTTGATAGTATTTAGAGGGGGCGGAGAAAGATGTCTTCATTCTTAGTGACGTCATTTCCCTATTACCCGTCTATTGACAAGTCTTAACGTGTATGCATGCATAAAAGGTCACGTGCAAAAACATTTCCGTTCTTATTCGATCATTTTATTCGAAACAATGTCCGTGTGCTACTTTACTGGTTGTACTCAAATTTGTTGGGGATTAAAAGTTATTTCATTTCCAATAGATGTTTACAAAGCAAAACAATGTATTGTGAAAGTCAGAAGGGAATAATCACCTTTTTAAAATATCAAACTTATTGCTTAATGCAAAAGAATTTGTGTTTTTCGTTTTTATGAATTTACGCATTTTGTTTTTCAATAACCAAGAAAACGCAACTCTTGACTCATTTATTTTGTAAACAAATAAAAATTTAACGTCACGCGACTAACACTTGAGTATTACTGATCGCCTGTTCACTTTTGATGTTAAAAACGGATTCCTCATAACTAATATTGTATCCTTTGTATAATTCTAAAAGACTAGAACTGGCCGTCGAGGTTGAAATCAATTGTCAAACACCAGCAAAAGCATGCTTTTTTGTTATTAGTTTAAAAATAAAACAGGAAGTTCACGAACATTCGGGTTCAAAAGTTCACGCCTCATTAAGACTTGTCCATTGCGGCAGTGCTATAAATGCACGAGAAAACTGTCTCCAAAGCTGAGTTTAGCTATAAAAGCTTTGTTAATACGAACGATTATCTAAACTCTAAATCGTTATTGCACCAGCTACTGCGTTAAACCATAGTATAGTGAGCTTTTTTTCTTTTCACATTGAATTTAAATTCTTGACATAGTAGAGTTTATTTTTTAATGTCAACGAGACATTTGACTTCGGAGCAGATTTTTTCTTCCTAAATTTTCGTCAATTTTGTTTAAAAGTAAGTAAAAATATCCAGTTTTCAGACCACTGATAGGAGATTGTGTAGCCATTACAATGAACAGCCACTTTGACTTTCCTCTGCAAACTAATGTCTACTCATCAACGCAGGCTATACTCTGAGACATCCCACAGAATCAAGAAAAAAAACAACATCTCCTCACTTTAATCTGGTTTTGAGCCTTCTGTATTTGTATCCAAAAACGCTCTTCTACTGGACCACAGGTAATGAGCTACTAGATGAGGGCTCGGCAACTTAAGACACGCATGTCAAACTTGGCACGCTGACCGATTTTAAAGGGCACGCAAAAGACCGCCCCAAAATGTGCCCTTTTAGGCTGTCGGCACTCTGAATGAATAAGAAATCCTGCTTTGGCGCACTATTATAAGAAACATATTTTACTTTTCAAACTGCGGAAAATCTGGCAACGCAAAATACAATTTAAAAACAATAAAGGAAATTATATGGAATGTCTAACAAAAATAAAAACTGGAAGACGATTGGTTGCAGCTAAAAAAAAACAACAGGGGAAGCCAATCTTCAATTAGAGCGGCTAATTAGAGTGACAAGGGCTCCGGTTTCCTCCCCCCCCCCCCCCCCCTCAATCGGATTTCTTCGTCCATACGGAGACAAGATTTATTTAATTTTAATCTTAAACCTAAACTAAAATTTTCAAAATATTTTTTTTACGGTCAAATGAAAGAGCCTCCGTGTGTATTGGGGGGGGGGCGGGGGGGGGGGGCGGCACGCCTTTAAGGGCCAGGGTAAGCTGACTTTGTTTTTCTCCCTCGTCCATTTTGTTTTGTTTTTTGCTTTTTTGTTTTCCCCGACATGATCCCAGCTTTAAGGATCCAGGACTTTAAATTTATGCCGACATGTTTTTAGAGTGAATTTTTTAAAGCCACTAAAAACAACAAGAAAACGTTTGGGAACAAACTGCAGTTTGACGATGCTTGCAGATTTTTTTTGTTGTATTTTGTTTTTGGTTAGCAGATAACGAGGGAATTGTAGAGCGCCTCATCTTTTTCACAGCCCTCAGCTGTGAATTTGAAGAGTTCTGAGTTGTACATTTATGAAATTACATGTAGTTGTTTTTGTGGGTTTTTTTTAACGTATATACTCGCGTATAAGTCGCACCCTGAGTTAAAGATTATTTTTCTAATATGTTGTCATTGACCCCGCGTTTAAGTCGCAACCTAATCTTGAATCGAAAGTTTTAAAAAGTAATATATGTTGTTGTTTTTTTTCTCCAAGATTGATCAAAATTTTTAGTTTTAAAAATGACACTTATACGCGAGTATATATGGTATTTATTTGATCTTTCACAAAAGAAGATTAGATATATTTACAAAAAAAAAAAGGGCACAATGAAAGCGAATATCTATGTGTGAAAGAATTCTGAGAATGGAAGAGAGTGGACTTGACTCATCGTCAGTGGGCGAACCCAGGCATATTTATAGCAGGTTGGGCTGAACTTTCATGTAACAAACATTTATCAATTTTGTTACAATTAGAGTACATATTCGTAAAAAAAAAAAAATAATGTAAAAATTTCAGGTTGGGAGGGGGGGGGGGGTCTTAGCCCCTTCGTGGCTTTACTCCTCCAAGAAAAGCTTGGAGAAGAAGTGGGAAAAAAATCAAGTTTCAAATTTTAATTGTGGGAAAAGATAACAAATAGTAAAGTTTGTATCTACGAGGTTACGCCCCTTGATTGTAAGTACATATGAGGGTAGGAATTAATAAGGTGGGTTGATGGTAGGGGGTGGGATGTGGGCGAGTGAGGAGGGGGGAGATAATAAATGTGACAAGCCACTGCGGAAACCGTTCTAACGCGGCAGGCCGGGGCGGCCATCTTGAGCTCATCAGCTCGGCACGGAGCTCAACTCGATGTGGCAGCCTTCTAATCCTTCCCCAACCTCAAACCGCCAACCCCCCCCCCCCCCCCACCAAAAGGCACGTTTTTATTTCAGAAGACTGGTTGTTGTTTTTTTTTTAAAATATTCGTCATCGGAACGTACAAAGCAGAAAGTGTACAAATTTTATTTATATTTTCTTTTTATAGTCGGAGCGTTACGGAAGCAGTATATGAGCATTACATGAGCCTACTCTTAGAAAAAAATAATAACCGCACAACTTCATGTCCATTTATAGAATTTATACAGCTTTCTGAATAGAATTAGCGCAAGTTAATTTGTGCGCCTTCCACATCTTGTCAAACGCGTATTGTCAACAAGTACGCTGACAGACAACAAGAACACACGCAAGAAAAGAGTTATTGACCTTTGTTGGGTTATTCGAAACCTACTCGCCAAACAAAATATTTCACTGACTTCGTTTTTGGACGTTCATTTTTTGACACTTCGTCTAGACGTGAAATATGATGTTTAGTCTAGACTTCAAATGTGACGTACTGTCTAGACTTAAAATATGACGTTTTGTCTGGACGTAAAATATGACGATTTGTAGAAATGTAAAATATGACGTAGCCTACTGTCTAGACATAAAATATGACGTTTTGTCTAGACTTAAAATTTGACGTGTTGTCTAGACTTAAAATATGACATTTTGCCTAGACTTAAAATATGACGTTCTGTCTAGACGTAAAATATGACGTTTTGAGTAGGCGTAAATTTCAGCGGCAATAGATTACCAGATAATGTTCAATTCAATATTTGATATCGTAGACAGAGTTAAAGAAAAAAAAAACTGAACTACTATTGATATGCACCTGACGAGCTGTAGGCGAGTTCAGTAGCTTCCGTGGTACGGATGCGCCAGTAGTCAGTTATGTAACTTGTGCACGTCATTTGCCTGTGAATCATCGCAAGATGGGGCGCTGTGCGCCATTTGGTGCTAATCATTGACACAACATGCTCAAGGGAACGAAAGAAAAATGAAAAAAACGAAAAAGTACATAAAGAAAAAATGAAATGTCGCGTTCTCGATTTTTTTATTTTGTAAAAGTATATATGTGAATTGGGAAGCTGTTCTTTCGGGCCATATGGATGGTATAGTTAAAGACTTGTTTTTAAGCCCGTTTCACAACAAGTGGATTGTGTGGCCAGCACGATGCCTTACAGACTTAAACTTTGCCGAATCGGGGTCAGGTTGGAGCATGGTATATTTCGGGAATCAAAAAACGTTCTGGACATTTCAAAGAACAGGATTGGAACCAGAAACCATCGGATCGGAAACCCAACGCCCCGCCGCTGTATCACCGCGAGATATAATGGCGTCATCAGCTTTTTTTTTTTTGACGAATCAAACACATAGAGATAGATAGTCAGAGATATAGAGAGTACAAATGAAAGAGAGATGGGGAGATGGAGAGATTTTTAGTTTAGAGAGACTAAATATGTTGCCTTATTTGTGCATTTGAAAGATGACGTCTAAAGGTCACAAATCTAAGCCAGTGTAAATAGATCAATTTAAATTTAACCCACCAAAGGACCTTATGCCACGGCGGACATGACGTTATGTCACCGCCGCATACATGACCTCATATAACTCACACCGGAACATGGCACCTAGCATACCACAATATGACCTTATGTCGACCAGCATGTGACCTTATGTCACCTGGCACGGCCATATTCTTCAGCCCAAGTCCTATAGGTAGAACAGTTAGACGGGTATGGCCAGGCTACACGCATATAAGGGCACACAAATTACTTAAGACACAGTTGTTGATCTATCCCTTATACATTTTATACCTGTGTATGGTGGAAAGGGGGAAGGACACACGCACTTTTTTGTGGGGGGGGGGGGGGGCGACGAGCGTCTAGAGAAACACCCATGTGGTTACTTTTTGTAATATTCCAGATTGGGGGAGGGATGCACCCACAGTGTAGGCCTATGGTTTTATGACTCCCCGCCCTCTGTCCTTCCCCCACACTTGGGAACTGATACGTCAGCTAATCTTCTCTACACTTTCTTACCGCCCCCTCGCCCCCCTCTGATCCCCCCTCCATACCCCATGACAATAAAATACCTTCTCAACCACAAACCATGACTCTCGACGTCTCGAGCCTCGACCCTCCGCCCACCTTCATCCCTACACCCTCCGTTTCCCGTCACCACTACAACTGACACAAGAGCTGAAGAAGAAAAACAAAACATAAAAAACATACATAGATCAAGAGAAGAGAAAAAAAAGAAGGCCACAATAAAATTAGTTTCATTCCTTGGCGCCCTGCGCCCGTCGTTGTGCCACCACCTCTCCTCCCCACACCCATACTCCTGTAAGAGACAGTACAAGGTGTCCAATGACGCGACATATTTCGCACCAGGCGCCCGTCTCTTGCGTGATGTCTGTGCCAAATAAAAAACTAAAGGCGACGGTCGCAAAAAAAAAAAAAAAAAAAAAAAAAATAGATCAGAACATTACGTCTGCATCTGAAACCAGTACAAAATGTCTGCATTTGAAACCAGTACAAAATGTCTTCATTTGAAACCAGTACAAAATGTCTTCATTTGAAACCAGTACAAAATGTCTTCATTTGAAATCAGTACAAAATGTCTTCATTTGAAACCAGTACAAAATATCTTCATTTGAAACCAGTACAAAATGTCTTCATTTGAAATCAGTACAAAATGTCTTCATTTGAAACCAGTACAAAATGTCTTCATTTGAAACCAGTACAAAATGTCTTCATTTGAAACCAGTACAAAATGTCTGCATCTGAAACCAGTACAAAATGTCTTCATTTGAAACCAGTACAAAATGTCTGAATCTGAAACCAGTACAAAATGTCTTCATTTGAAACCAGTACAAAATGTCTGAATCTGAAACCAGTACAAAATGTCTTCATCTGAAACCAGTACAAAATGTCTTCATCTGAAACCAGTAGGCTACAAAATGTCTTCATCTGAAACCAGTAGACCTACAAAATGTCTTCATCTGAAACCAGTACAAAATGTCTTCATCTGAAACCAGGAAGAAACAACAAACAAACAACATGGCGTCTAGTTTTAGGCTGCGTCAAAATTTGCAATAGCTGTCGACAGATTGATAATATCCACTCATGAGGGGGGGGGGAGCGGAAAGGGGCGGGGGGCTGTCACACTCTCCCCATGAGCTGTGTTAGAATGGTGGTTGGAAACGGTTGAAGGGTGGTGGGAATTGTGGGGAGAGAAAAAAAGTAGGGCTCCCTCCCCCCTTTTGCGTATCTTGTTGCGCCAGGTATTATTTTCATGACAAGGGATTGTTTTTCACAAATGCCCCCCCCCCCCCCACCCCGATCCCTCCATCACCACCAAAAAAAAAAACAACAACCAGATTACAACAAATGTCGGTTTAAATTTTCTAATCCTACCGTCAAATTATGTTGTCACTGTGTATTCACTGTGTATTCACTGTGTATTCACTGTGTATTCACTGTGTATTCACTGTGTATTCACTGTGTATTCACGGTATATGTTCAGTGAACGCAGGGAACAGAATAAGTTTTATCTGCAGTATGTGACTGGCTCTATCTGAACTATATTAGGCAAAAAAAAGTAATCATCTCCGTTATATGACTGAACTATGTTTTTCTTTAATCAGATTATTTAAATTAATTATTAATTCATCTAGTTTAACATATTACATACGAAAAAAAAAGTACAAAAAGTTTGTTATTTAATTTACAATTTTAATATAAATTCCTTTTGAGATGAAGGTTGTTTTTACGTAAAAAAAAAAAAAGATTTTTTTTAGTGATAGACTAACTGCACTTTTAGAGCTATAGTAAGTAAGTAGGTAAAGTAGGCCTACCCTTCGGACCAAACTTATCATAGGGCTGGTGAAGCAGCTCAATATTTGGGCCAACATTTTTTGGGCCAACATTTTGGCATTTTAGCAGACCAATATAGTGTGCACATAGGGTAAAAAAAAAAGAAAATTGCGACTGCGCATGCCAGAAAAGTAGACGGCGACGCGGGACATACAACTCCAAAGACTTCCCTCACAAATTATTGTAATTCTTAAACAAAAAAATGTGATTCTTAGAATAAACCTAGTCTAATTGGATTCAATTTCTTTTACATTGAAAAAAAAAAAGAAGTGTAATAATAAAGTCGTGAAATTTGATTATTTATGTCCAATGAAATAAAGTTGCTTGTGTTGTAGTAACTAAGTAATGGCCTCATTGGTCTTTGAGCGCCAGATAAAGCAGATAGCCTACGTGGGTATCAAAAGGAGGACATAGAGCAGGGGTCAGGAACCTTTTTGTCTGAGAGAGCCATGGACACCACATATTTTGAAAAGTAATTCTGTAAGAGCCATACATTATGTTTAACACTAAAAATTCAAGTAAATTTCCCTAAATTATTATGGATTCAGGGTTGCTATTTTTAGGTCAGCGGAGTTTATCTCCTTTACAACTTCTGATGCTGAGATGCAGTAGACTTTAGCTCATTCGAAGAATGAAATATTGAAATGCACTTAATATGTAGATCAAATGAGTCTTACGAAACATTTTTTTTATAATAGAACATTTGTCTGCGAGCCAGATGCAGTCATCAATAGAGCCACATCTGGCTCGCGAGCCATAGGTTCCCGACCCCTGACAAAGAGAGACAAACAACAGGAGGACATATTAAGTGTTTCACTTGAGTCGTACCGGATTAAGGGCCCGCAATCAGAACTCAGAACAGTTTTAGTAGGCCACTGGTTGCCAATGATTATCTATTGATGAAACAGACCAAGAAATTGTCTGGTTAAAATTTAAATATGAATTTGTGATTGAGACTGTATGGTATAACAGGATGTATAGAAGGGAGGAGAAGGAGAAGAGTGGTAAAAAAGTTTCAGTTGGGCACGTTGGTCGAGCGACTCTGCATTCGACTGGCGTACTGAAGGTCCTGGGTTCGAATCTTGATGAAGGCTAGGATTTTTTCCCTGGACACGAGGGTATTGCCCAGTGGCGTAGCCAGGTTTTGACGCTAGGGGGAGCGAAATTGTAGAAAAAAGGCCCCCACTTTTAGCAATTATTCCAGATTGATAGAATAACTAAGAATTCGTAACATGGAGAAAACGCTGTGCCTCAGGATTCACACACTGTATAATAGTGCATTTTTTATTTAAGTCTCTTCTAGAAGAAAGTCATACGGAGTATATGTAAAGTCTTTGATACATTCTTTTCTTGTCTGGAAGCAATTAAGATGAATTTAATGGAGAAAAAAAAATCATTATTGAATGAGGAGAACTGACTGTGGAAGCCAATGTTTCTGTATGACTTGGCGTCACGTTTTAGTGAGTTTAACTTCCATTTACAATACTGGGTCTAAAACCAGTACCAACCAGAAGTGTTGGGCAACTGGAATGGATTTACATTGAAACTGGGCATATCTTTCCGTGAAATCAATTTCAAGACATTTAACTCTTTCCCTAATTTAAGGCAAATTAAGATAGATGTGCATTTTCAGAAATAGGCCTACACTTTTAATATCTATATTAAAACAGTTAACTCGATTGGTATCACTAGCATCAAATTTGGAGAATTTACTTGAAGGGAGATAATTAAAATTAACCCGTTTTCTTTACATTAATATTTTTAATATGTTTCTTTTTGTTTCCTCTTAGAAAACTTAATGGCTTACAATTTATTACTCTAAAAATGATCAAATTACACAAGATAGTTAAAAATTATATAAATATTTTATGACTAAAGAATGTGCATGTACATTTAAAAACATTAAAATAACTACTCAGTTTGTATAATTATTATAAGATAAGATAAGATAAGATTGCTTTATTGATCCAAATAAATAGAGATTTAACTTGATTACATAAATTCCGTCTTTCAGCATACCTACAAGAATGCATAGTATATTCCCTTCGGCTTAAAATGATATGTTAGAGTTAGAGTAAATCTCAGTTGTTATGAGATAAATCATTAAAGACTTTATATCTATTATAAGATTAATTACTTGACAACTAAATTCAAATTAATGTATTAATGTGTAAGTTGAGTAATGAAATTGTGTATTAGCTACGAATGTTTTTTTTTTTTAATCTGATAATAACAAACAGGTTATTTTTTTATTAAATATAAAACGCTTTAATGATTTTCTCTATTACGCTCCTTTTCTTTTGGTCTTGGTCTTGCTACGGCACTAAATAAATTGTCTTATATTATAGGAATAATATAGTTGTTCAGTTCGACTTTTACGCTGTTGGCACGCTGAATGATTCAAATGATTGTAATAAATAAAAATGTTGAAAAAAAAATAGAAACATCATAAATTGTGCTTCGTGGCTTGTTAAAATTATAAATTAATTTTTTTTTCCCCGAAAAGCAGAAAAGGCCCTTTTTTTCGAAAATGGTCGTAGGGGGAGCCGCCGCTCCCCCTGCTCCCCACTGGCTACGCTACTGGTATTACCTAGTCTACCCAGCTATGACGGGTACCTAACATTAGTTGGGGTAAAGTAAAAAGCAGCTGTGAATTTGTGCTGGCCACACAATCACCTAGTATGCCGAGGCCACAGAAACTGGTGAACGCTGTTTCACCGGCCCTATGGATCGATTTGGTCAGACGCGATTCTAACACACCCACCAACCAAGGAATAGAAGTCCCAATAGTCCCTTTATAAAAGATGTACTTTAAAGTTTAGACAATGTCGAGATTTAATGCTTGATGACAAAGGGAGGAAACCAACGCTACAGAGTCAGTGTAGATAGAGGGAAGATAACTCAGACAACAATAGAAACCCCAATGACAAATGTTTTTCTTTCATCTCATGTATCCTAATGGGGTTTTTATACAAGTACATCGCTGTACAGTGTTTGAAGTCTTAACCCTTACAGTCCCGGGCGCGTATATAGCGGAACTGAAGGCAGCATAGATAGAAGTAGGTCGGTACGGGAAGGGTTAAAACAATTAGCTCCTCTTTGTGAGGGCATGGGGCACTGGCAAGGTAAACTTATGACAAGACTGGTACATAGTAAACAGACAATAGTTTTCACCCGTATAAGCCATATAACCGTATAAAGAGTTTCATTCAACTAGAGGCGCCCAACATTTTAACAATTGATTGACTTTATTAGTTAAAACAAGCTGAATTCCCCGGCGTTGCCCGAGGAAAAATATTACTTAGGTATAATCTATAGTCGGATATGCTTACCACATATACCGGAAGCGAGATCGCAAAAGTAAAATATGATATTAGGAGGCTAGAAGGTCACGTGTATTTAAATCAACCAATGGGGATCGGAATCCACACACACTGTCTACTATATATATATTGTCATATACTGTTGGTTTTCCAAGTATTGGAACACACAATGCTTATTCCCCCCTCTTTTTCTCCCTACACACGATTTTGTGGGCGGGGCTTTGTCTTTCCAATACCTCGACTTTTAGTACGAAGGCGAAAGATTCTAGGTAATGTTGGGATTCCGTGTTGACCTCAAATTCTCGGAGTGTCTAGGAATGGGTTATTATTTCTGCTTAGGGTAGTTCCTATCATTTTTATTATGAGTTATGTGATGATACCATTATTTTCATCCCTCCTAGTAATAGGTCTGTCCCCTGCACCACTTGAATAGTATTTAATGATTTGTTTGTCTGAAAGGCAGTGAGTTTCGAGATAATTTCTTTTGAGGACGCTTGTGTTTGCACTATTTTATTCTTACTGAACATAATCTCCATATTGTATGTATCATTGAACATATCACCTGAATTAAATTATCAACAACATTTACACTGAAGCTTCCTCGTCAAGTTACTATTCTATTGTGTTGTTTACAATACTATAATATTTATTTACTACTCTAACGTCAAGAAAAGGAACTGTTAGAACGCAAATCCTGAGTTTGTGCCCAGGACTATAAGGAGAGTTCGTGTAATACTGAAAAATAAATAATAATAACTAAAGTCTACCCTAGGACCAACGAGAATTATCAACGATATCTACACGGCTCTGGCCACAAGGGGATTGTGGACGTAACAATATATATATATATATATATAGATTAGTACATCGAGTTTACACAAATGCCCTTAAAAGCTCTGTGGGGGCCACAGTCAAAGGCTTAGCGGGCCGTGGTGTAGCCCTAGGGCCGCATGTTGCACGCCCGTGGACTAGTTCATGAATTGACTTTCTTTTTAAAAGATGATGTTGAGCTGATCAATGATAATTGAAATGAAACTAAAATCTTTCTTCTGGAGAATGAATTCAAAGTTTGACTCATCGATTCTTGTGAAAAATTGAATCAATCTAATAGTTTTTAATTTTTTTTTATAGTATTTATACTTAATTGATCTAACCACCCCGAATCAGGAATTAACCCATTCGTGAATCTGTGACAAAATCTGTCACATGCCCAAGGGCAGGTAACCTCTTGACAATGTCACTGTCAATTATTTTTTTTATATGTGCTGTGTATTCTTTCAACCCTATTCTCTGTTGGGGCGGGGTTGGGGTGAGGTTGGTGTGAGGTTGGGGCGGGATGCCACTCCCTATTACTCGACCATTTTCTCAAACATCTCATCGGACTAATTATTTAGTCGACGCGTGTGTCGTGCCGTTAAAACAAATCGTTCCTCGTGCCAAGCAAATCACGCTTGCCTGGGGATGCCGATGCCTTGCTTGAATCCCCCAAAGCTACCTACAGGAGAAAAAAATCGATTACACTGCGTTAAAAAAAAATAATTTATTTTGAGATAAATCACAAGCATAAGTTCAATCAATAGAATCTACTCACGCAGATGATTGAAAACAATCACACAATCAGTCAGGATCCCCCCTCCCGCATGTAGTTACTGTTCAGTCAAGCCACTCAGCCCCTGACAAGTTATTTAATTAAAGATACTATCGCCAAAGAGTGTGTCGGTACGCATGCAAGTAACGGCCCTCGGCGCTGCCTCAGATCACCGGCCCATCACTTTCCTCTCAGTTTTGCCATGGGACAAAGTCACGAGAGACATAAGACTCGAATCTTTTCGCGTCCGTGCGTTCCACGAGAGCAACAAGTCATCATAACAGGCGCATGCGCGTTAACATGTTTTTAGTAGAGCAAGGTCATCAAGGTCATCCATTTCCAACAAATAAAAATAAACGGGACAATAATTGAATATTTAGTTTGTAAAACTACATAAATCTCACAATTAGACCATACATTAATTAAATCCTACCCAATTGACTTAGTGTGTATTTCGGATACGCATTCTAGGTGCCAATGTATCTAGTAATTTAATTAAATTTGTGCCATCTATATTTAATTTTATACCAAAATATTTTTTGTTTGTTTAACCAATCATATTAGATCTAGTGAATTTACAGACACGTAAGCTTATTGTCTCATATAAATACTTTTGCGATTTCACTTCGGACATGTGTCTTTGCTTGCTAATTGGTTTACGGCTCGGACTGCCATACGGGCGACCCCGGTTCGATTCTCCAGTTAGTCTAATACCTTTTTTTTTCAAATTTTTGTTTCAATTAATTTTTTATTTTTTTTTACAAGATTGTGAATCTACGGGCTTCACCAGGCAAGTTAGATTTTGTTAAATAAAAAGACTTGCCTATTTTTTTACCCGATTACAATATGTATTTTAAATTACTTTCCTAAATGTCTTCGGTAAAAAAAAAATATATTTAATTTTTAGATTTATCGCTTTCTGTTCATAGTAGTTTAAAATATTTGTATCTGTAGCTTATACAGACCTGGTTATTTTCACCCGGGCAACGCCGGGCAATTTAGCTTGTTTATAATATAGTATACTTCGCACTGAAAATCATGGTCACGTGCCTATGTTTATGAATGCATTTATGTTTATTAACCTTTCCTAGTACAAACAGTTTCTCAACAAAATAATTCGGGGCGATGGGGTGAGTTGGCCGTGGGCGCCGTGATATCAGTGCCGTAAGATATCCTAACTTTTCACTCTCCTTGTCTCTCTCTCCCTCTCTCTCTCACACACACAGAAATATACACACACAAGGAGACGTTGTTTTTTCTTTCTTTCTCTCGTGTTCCCGAGTAAACGAACGAATTGAAGTACTTGCAACTCGAATCAGTTGAACGAATCTACACGTGCACGAGTTCCTCCACTCGGTGATATCGCGCCTTCGACACACGGCTCGGGCTGTGCCGCCACGTGACGCAAACAAACATACAATCGGAGTTGGCAACATCTTCTCTGCTCCGCCCGGTAGCCGTTCTATCTCCGCCATCTTTGTCTTCCGTGTTGTGATGGGAAAAACATACCGATAGGGAAAATTAACAACTCTTTATTAGTTTACTTTATGTTTCTTCCAACGTATTTCTCTTTCTTTCTTTCTATTACATACTTTCCATTTGTTCTTTCTTTCTTTACTTTCTTTCCTTTTGATTATTTCTATTCCTTACTTTCTTTTACTTTCTTTCTTTTAGTTTCTTTCTTTTACTTTCTTATTTTTACTTTCTTTTACTTTCTTTCTTTTACTTTCTTATTTTTACTTTCTTTCTTTTACTTTCTTTCTTTTACTTTCTTTCTTTGACTTTCTTTCTTTTACGTTCTTACTTTTACTTTCTTTCTTTTACTTTCTTTCTTTTACTTTTTTCTTTTACTTTCTTTCTTTTACTTTCTTTCTTAAACATTCTATCTTTTATTTTTTTCTTTTACTTTCTTTCTTTTACTTTCTTTCTTTTACTTTTCTTTCTTTTACTTCTTTTACTTTCTTTCTTTTAATTTTTTTCTTTTACTTTCTTTCTTTTACTTTCTTTTTTTTACTTTCTTTTTTTTACTTTCTTTCTTTTACTTTCTTTCTTTTACTTTCTTTCTTTTAATTTTTTTCTTTTACTTTCTTTCTTTTACTTTCTTTCTTTTACTTTCTTTCTTTTACTTTCTTTTTTTACTTTCTTTCTTTTACTTTCTTTCTTTTACTTTCTTTCTTTTACTTTCTTTCTTTTACTTTCTTTCTTTACTTTCTTTCTTTTACTTTCTTACTTTTACTTTCTTTCTTTGACTTTCTTACTTTTACTCTCTTTCTTTATTTTCTTTTTTTACTTTCTTTCTTTTACTTTCTTTCTTTTACTTTCTTTCTCTTGCTTTCTTTCTCTTGCTTTCTTTCTCTTGCTTTATTTCTTTTACTTTCTTTCTTTTACTTTCTTACTTTTACTTTCTTTCTTTACTTTCTTTTTTTACTTTCTTTCTTTTACTTTCTTTCTTTTACTTTCTTTTTTTACTTTCTTTCTTTTACTTTCTTTCTCTTGCTTTCTTTCTCTTGCTTTCTTTCTCTTGCTTTATTTCTTTTACTTTCTTTCTTTTACTTTCTTTCTTTTACTTTCTTACTTTTACTTTCTTTCTTTACTTTCTTTTTTTACTTTCTTTCTTTTACTTTCTTTCTTTTACTTTCTTTTTTTACTTTCTTTCTTTTACTTTCATTCTTTTACTTTCTTTTTTTACTTTCTTTCTTTTACTTTCTTTTTTTACTTTCTTTCTTTTACTTTCTTTCTTTTACTTTCTTTCTTTTACTTTCTTTCTTTTACTTTCTTTCTTTTACTTTCTTTCTTTTACTTTCTTTCTTTTACTTTCTTTCTTTATCTTTCTTTCTTTTACTTTCTTTCTTTTACTTTCTTACTTTTACTTTCTTTCTTTTACTTTCTTTCTTTACTTTCTTTCTTTTACTTTCTTACTTTTACTTTCTTTCTTTTACTTTCTTACTTTTACTTTCTTTCTTTTACTTTCTTACTTTTACTTTCTTTCTTTACTTTCTTTTTTTAATTTCTTTCTTTTACTTTCTTTCTTTTACTTTCTTTTTTTACTTTCTTTCTTTACTTTCTTTCTTTTACTTTCTTACTTTTACTTTCTTTCTTTTACTTTTTTACTTTTACTTTCTTTCTTTACTTTCTTTTTTTACTTTCTTTCTTTTACTTTCTTTCTTTTACTTTCTTTCTTTTACTTTCTTTCTTTTACTTTCTTTCTTTTACTTTCTTTTTTTACTTTCTTTCTTTACTTTCTTTCTTTTACTTTCTTACTTTTACTTTCTTTCTTTTACTTTTTTACTTTTACTTTCTTTCTTTACTTTCTTTTTTTACTTTCTTTCTTTTACTTTCTTTCTTTTACTTTCTTTCTTTTACTTTCTTACTTTTACTTTCTTTCTTTACTTTCTTTTTTTACTTTCTTTCTTTCTTTTACTTTCTTTCTTTTACTTTCTTTTTTTACTTTCTTTCTTTTACTTTCTTTCTCTTGCTTTCTTTCTCTTGCTTTCTTTCTCTTGCTTTATTTCTTTTACTTTCTTTCTTTTACTTTCTTTCTTTTACTTTCTTACTTTTACTTTCTTTCTTTACTTTCTTTTTTTACTTTCTTTCTTTTACTTTCTTTCTTTTACTTTCTTTTTTTACTTTCTTTCTTTTACTTTCTTTCTTTTACTTTCTTTTTTTACTTTCTTTCTTTTACTTTCTTTTTTTACTTTCTTTCTTTTACTTTCTTTCTTTTACTTTCTTTCTTTTACTTTCTTTCTTTTACTTTCTTTCTTTTACTTTCTTTCTTTTACTTTCTTTCTTTTACTTTCTTTCTTTATCTTTCTTTCTTTTACTTTCTTTCTTTTACTTTCTTACTTTTACTTTCTTTCTTTTACTTTCTTTCTTTACTTTCTTTCTTTTACTTTCTTACTTTTACTTTCTTACTTTTACTTTCTTTCTTTTACTTTCTTACTTTTACTTTCTTTCTTTTACTTTCTTACTTTTACTTTCTTTCTTTACTTTCTTTTTTTAATTTCTTTCTTTTACTTTCTTTCTTTTACTTTCTTTTTTTACTTTCTTTCTTTACTTTCTTTCTTTTACTTTCTTACTTTTACTTTCTTTCTTTTACTTTTTTACTTTTACTTTCTTTCTTTACTTTCTTTTTTTACTTTCTTTCTTTTACTTTCTTTCTTTTACTTTCTTTCTTTTACTTTCTTTCTTTTACTTTCTTTCTTTTACTTTCTTTCTTTTACTTTCTTTCTTTTGCTTTATTTCTTTTACTTTATTTCTTTTACTTTCTTTCTTTTACTTTCTTTCTTTTACTTTCTTTCTTTTACTTTCTTTCTTTTACTTTCTTTCTTTTACTTTCTTTCTTTTACTTTCTTTCTTTACTTTCTTTCTTTTACTTTCTCTCTTTACTTTCTTTTTTCTTTAAACTTTATTCTATATTTTTTGTCATATCCTTGATGTGTTTTTTTTTCGTTATCCTTCTCTCTTGTAAATATTCCTTAAGTGCTTCTGTCTTCTTTTGAAGCATTTGTTACTTGCAAATGAAAGTTTTGACATATTGTTATTGTTTACAGATAGAAGTCTTTTCTCTAGACCTGACCTCAATTCACCCCCCGCCTTACTTTCTCCTCTCCACCTCCCGGCTCCGTTGATTAGACATAGACCTTGGAGATAGACACACACAACTTGACATCCTGTGCCCTGAAAAGCTAAAGGAGAAAGTTTTAGCTTACGACTGCTAAACGTCATCCTGCTTGTCATGACAACGAGGTGAAGTCAAGGTATGACGAGGCCTATAGCCGAGGGTTTCTTGTTTCTTCATCATCTGCTGCTTCTTGTCGCTTTCGGGAAATTCCGATTCTAGAACTGCAGACTAAACCTTTTTTTTTTTTTTTTTGGCATTTTTAAATTATTGCACTTCAAAAAAATATGTTTTTTGTATGACATAATAACCTTGAACTAGATCTAGTCTATATAGTATCGCTAATATTTTGTCCTAAATTTTCTTTGTGTGTTTGAAATTGTGTATTTTCTCAACAAAAAAAACTACATATCTGAATTCCTAGAAAGATTTATTTGTTCAAACATCACGTGCAATTATTGTTACGGATGAAAACTTTTCAGAAGTTTTTCTATTATTTTTGTTTGTTACGAACTGCGCCTTGATTGAAAGATAAATGTCATTTTTTGTCTCTACAGAGTATAGATCTATCTATTAGAAAGATGGTTTCAAAGACATAAAGTCGCTTATGGTTTAATTGGCATAAAAAAAAGGCAGAGATGAACAGTAAAACTATCCGCGAGACGAACTTCTAGGAGGTCTTTTGGAGTTTTTAAGTTTTCAAGGGCTTGGATTGCAATTTTGGGTAATTATACAGTGTCTAGGACAGGAGATCATTCTCCACTACTAAACTTTGGTAGGGGAAACTAAAAGCATTGGCCCTTGAAACTAGAGTTAACATTCAAATGAGCTCACAGTGGACACATTTTTTTGTAAACAGTTGGGTTGATATGGGTTAACTAACTGACCACGGACGAAAAAAAAAAGTTCTAATTCCCTTAATGATATCTAGTGGATGTCAAATTACGGAGTCATGGCTGACGGTCACGGCGGATGGTCGCATATTTAGGTTACCCCCGTGGCGTCTTCCACACTCATTGCACCCTCGAGCTTGCTTGGATTTAAATTTAACAACAAAAAAAAAGGGGGGGGAGTTGGTGAAAGAGAATCTGATCCATAGAATATTTCCAAAACAAGCGAATGTGTCCTCAGCATGTATCCACCTCTTTACTTGGCGTGTACATCAAAACAAAAAAAAAACCACCATCCGGGCTACTGTTTCCCGCCCTCTTTGATCATGGGCGTTTTCTCCTTTTGATTACGGACACGTCAACATATGAGGCGGGTGAGTTTTTGTGTGGTGCGGAGGGGAAGAGGTCTAACGTAAAGAAGTGTTGAGATTGAAGGTGTGAGGAGGGATGGGGGGGGGGGGGGGGGAGACTGAAACCAAATCCAGATTTTTTCTCGTCTCCCAGACTGGGTGTGTAGACCAGCCACGTGCATGCAGTTAAAAAACATGGACGGCACCAAACGAATTTATATCGTAACACCCCCCCCTCCTCCCCTTTTTTTCCTTTTCTCAACCTTTGCGCAATGAAAGCGACGCGGAGGAAACCTTTTATTCTGTTTTAGTTTTTAGTTTTAACCCTTACAGTCCCGGGCGCATATATAGCGGAACTGAAGGCAGCATAGATAGAAGTAGGTCGGTACGGGAAGGGTTAATATTGAAATGTCTGGGTTAAAAAACAAAAGGAAGAATCCATTTTAGTACAAATTTTTTATTTGTTTTAGGGGTCAAGAGAGAAGCAGTGCTCCAAGAGTTTACATTGTAGACGCATACAAAGGGGGAGTGTTCTGCCAACACAATGTCCAGTATTGCCCAGCCAACTTTTGATTTTGCCCCCCCCCCCCCGAACTCAAAGTCAGGTAACTGACTTAGCTGGGCACAAATTCAAAGACACCATCCATTACCTGGAAGAAGAAGACATCATCCATTACCTGGAAGAAGAAGACATCATCCATTACCTGGAAGAGGTCAAAGAAACAAAGTTGCGTTAAGTTTGGCTTCGAACTCTAGCGGTCACACTACCGATGTACCGACATAATAAGTAAAGTACCCTTCGGACCAAACTGATAATAGGGGTGTTGAAGCAGCGTTCACCAGTTACTGTGGCCATAGAATAGGCCTACTAGGTGGTTGTGTGGCCAGCACACTGCCCAGCCGCCTTTAGTTTACCCCACTAGTGTCAGGTACCCATCAGAGTTGGGTGGACTCAGGGGCAACCTCCAGTCCCGAGAACAAAATCCTGCACAAGGATTCGAACCGAGAACCTTCGGATCGCCAGTCGAACGCACTGTCTCTCGGCCACACTGTCCCATTGTCCCTTTATATCCCGCCGGTGGTAGTATCTTAAGTCTCTTTTATTTATTTTTATTTATTTATTTATTTATTTATCCAATAACAGCATAACGTCGTAACGAGGGCAATTTAGTGCAGGGGGGTGGTGGATGGTAGGGGGCCTCAGGCTGTCGCACCCAAGGTCTCTTTCAACACTTTGTGGCATTTTGGCAAAGTAATGAGTTCCCCCCGAATCAGCTCAGAAAAAAAAACTCTTCAACGGTAACATCGTTTTAAAATGCGCGCCTATAGTTATTAAATCCCGAGACATATAGCGAGTGCAATAATTTTAATTTAAAAAAAAAGGGGTTTTCAAACTACAAATATAAGATACGATGATACGTAAATGCAACTCCCAATATCAGACACAGTGTCAGTTATATTATATTTTTTTTTAGAATTGTATTTTTTTAAAGTTTTTGACTGTCTGGTGCATGTCAGTTGAATCCCATTTATTCCAAAGATAAAATATTCTATTCGAATTTAGTTAGTTTTTTTTTTAAAGGAGTTAATCTCTTTATATATATATTTGTTATTTTTGGCATTTACCCTGATAACATTTATTCCGATCTTAAGATTATGTCTTAATCTACGACTTATCCTGTTCTTTTAGTTAAGTAAAAGTATGCATCCCCTCTTTGTGGCTAATTTTGATCCATGGAGCGAGAGAAGCAGCGTTCACAAGTTTTTGTGCACACGGTAGCCTATACATTGTATACAAGGATCCCCAACTTCTGTAAGGTGTAGACTCAAGGACACCATCCGGGAACCCGAGAACAGGTCCTAGACTTCAACAAGATTCGACACTCGGGACCATCGGTATGCCAGCCCAGCGCGCTACCATCAGACGTTACTTTTTTTTCCTTTTCTTTTTGTTGTTGCTGTTTTGTTGGCTTGTGTTGCAGTATTCTACATAGCCCCGGGCATCAGTTCACCTGCACCTAATCAGCCCTGTCTAGGAGCCCCCCTGGTGAGCTTTTATAATCAGGTAATAGAGAACCGCTTGGCGTATGTATGTGAGTGTTTTTGTGTGTATGTTTGTGTGAGTGTGTTCGTGTGTGTGTGTTGTAGTCTATGGGATGTTGTGTTGCTGTTTTTAATGGCGTAAAGTGACTGGCTGTAATTGCTTGTCTCGTTTTGTCAGATTTAAATTATCACCCTCTTTCTTTCCCACTTATCTCTCTCTCTCTGTCTCTCTCTCACTCTCTCTCTCTCTTTGTCTCTCTATCTCTCTATCCGTCTATGTGTCTCTCTCTGTGTCTCTCTCTCTGTGTCTCTCTCTCTGTATCACTCTCACTCTCTCTCTCTCTGTGAATCTCTCTCTGTCTCTCTCTATCTCTCTATCCGCCTCTCTGTCTCTCTCTGTGTCTGTCTCTCTCTCTCTCTGTCTCTCTCTGTCTCTCTCTCTCTGTCTCTCTTTGTCTCTATTTTCCTTCCTGGTATACACAAATATATAATGTGGATTCCGATCCCCATTTGGTTAATTTAAAGACACGTGACCTTATTATCTCATATTTTACTTTTGCGATCTCACATCTTGCATGTGTCATCCCTAGCTGAGTGGTTAGTGTATCCGACTGCCGTGCGGGCGACCTGGGTTCTATATCAGCCAGGGATAGTCCTAACTTTTTGTTAAATAAATTATATTACCGATCCGGCCCTGCTTACACCTATAATCTAACATGCACATTTTTTTCCTGCATTCTCAGGTGAGTATATTATTTATGCGCATGTTTACTGTTAATATTGTACGTGTGTCTTAGTGCGACGCAATGCATGGTCAAGCGATAGCGCGATCGGATCACCAAATGCAACGATTATTTTAACCCGGGCTTGCATTGTGTCCCCTGAATCTATCCAGCTCTGGGTAATAGGCTACCTGACATAAGTTGGGGGGGGGGGGGGTAAAGGTGACATTGTGCTGGCCACAAAATTACAGCCCGAAAATACAATATAATACGCACATTCAACATTTTGAACCAACATTTTATAGTTCTATCCAATGTTTAATTAGTTTTATCGTTACAATTATGACCACGCATGCCCATGATCCCGGACGAGCTCCTTAAATATGTGGAAGGTTGTCTTAATCCCTGCATTAATTACTACGGACATCCCATCCTAAAGCCTGACACATGACAGGCACAAGTTCTCGTCAGATGACATCCGTCCATGTTATTTATGGAACCCAGGCACGTTCCAATCAGTCGTTTGACCTTTTTGTTTGCGCCGCGCGGGGAGGGGGGTGGGGCATAACCCACGGGTCCTGGTGATAAATATTGATGTAGGCCTTTTTTCCGACCAGAGTTGTGGAAGTGCTCTGACGAACTAATGAATAAAGTAAAGACGGCGGGACATTGGGCTGGAAACACAATCCCTTAGTATGCCGGGTCGTACTTCACCGGCCCTTGGGTTCAAACTGCGCCGACGGGGATACTTCACTTTACTTCTGGTCAAGGCTTTAGGTAGTTTGCAGGACAGTTGTAAGATAAACTGATATAACCCAAAAAACAAAAACAAGAGCAAACGGTATCTTCGGCAATGTAATTTTTGGCAAAGGTAAATTCGGCAACGGTAATTTCGGCAAAGCTATCAAAGCGGTAAGTTTGTCAACGGTAAATTTGGCAAACTTAAAATATCCACTGTTTTTTTTTTTGTTGTTTTTATAAGGCCGTTGGCACGCTGAAAGATTATAATATTAGTTCGCGTGTACATGTGTGTGGGCGTACGGATGGAAGAGTGTGGATTGATACAATGTGACTAATTCCTTTTCTCGTCTCCCCCTAAATTCACGTCATCCAACTATATTCCCGCCTCGGTCAGCGTGTGTCTACCCCCGCCCCTTCCCCCAACTACCTTTCAGAAAGGTTTTGTTTTTGCTCTGCGTCTATGGGCTTCACTACCAGACCTTGCCTTCCCACATAACTTTTTGTCTGTTTGTTTAAAACACAGTCACCCACCCCCCGGAACCACCCCAGCTTCACCCCCCTCCCTCCAGTTTTTGTATCATGGGGTTATAAAAGCATGCACTTGTTTGCTAATGACCGCACACCCCACCCCCTACCCAAATCCACATTCATTGCATCACCCCATGTCTACGCTGACCAATATCCTTTTCGCAATAACTAACGTGCTTAGTTTGAGAGAAGAAGCAAAGCAGGAAGCCGAAAGAATGGGATGGGGGGGGGGGCGTCATTTCGGAAATAGGTGAAAGGGGGGCGGGCGGGCGGGGGGGGGGGGCTTATTAAAGTATTGTTAGCTCAAGTGATAGATTACCGTCATTTGCGGATCGCCCCCCCCACCACCTCTTTCACCACCCTAAACGCTCATTAATCCCCCCCCAACCTCTATCCGCCCTCATTTCTACAATGGTAAACTCCCACCCTCCCCCATCCGCCCCTTTCATAATGGTGTAAACCCCTCGCTCCCCCCCTCCCCCATGTGCATTAGATATGCAAAACTATGTTTGTACTCTGCCTCACCTTGACAGACTGTTTAATTGGGGGAGGGAATGGAGAGGGGGGAGGGGGGATCAGGTCCGCAGGACAAACATGGAATACTGAAGGTATGAAAAAAAAAAGAATAGAGGGGTGTGCGCTCAGGGATGGGGGGGGGGGGTACATACGTCTGCTTACAAAAAAAATACAGCGGATCGGTGACACGGGGGGAGGAGGGAGTGGGGGGGGGGGGGTAAAGAACAGGAAGGTTTGATGATGTCAGGTGCATGGTTGGGGGGGGGGGGGGTCTGATCCATGGCCATGACTAAGAATTCTGGTCCACGCTTCAAATTTCACGCTTAGGGAATTGCCATGTCTGGGAGGAAATCTTCTTTTTTTTTTATGTTTGTCGTAAGTCGTCTGGATATTGAGTCGGGTGAGTATATAATGAGGAACTTATTTAAATGAATGACTCGTCTCTGCGTAGTATAGTGTCTGTATCTGCATCTGTAGTGTAGTATCTGTCTATCGGTCTAACTATCGATCTGTCTGTATGCATGTCTGTCTTTCTATATGCCTTTTTATCTGTCTTTCAATTTTTCTGTCTATATTTCTGTCTATATTTCTGTCTATATTTCTGTCTATCTTTCTGTCTATCTTTCTGTCTATATTTCTGTCTATCTTACTACCGAATCGGTAGATTTAAGCAAGGTCATATTGGTAGGCCCAATCCCAATAGAAAGTGTCATGCGACACATAAACTAAAGCCAAAGCTAAAAACGTGAGACATAATTTAAGAACAGTGTAAATTTTGGGCATCTGGGCTATCGGATATCCAACATCTTTGTTTCAACTACCCTATGGTGAAGGCGCCCGCCTTCGTGGTCGCCGCCTTTGAAACGCCCTTTATAATATCACATGGTATGAGATTCCTGCAAGCTATCAATCACAAAGCTTTAACGGTGTCGCCGACTAAACATTTGAGGGAGGATGTTAAAAATCTAGACTAAATGTTCTTACGTTAATGTTTGAAATTTTCAAATGAATTGTATAATGTTTTATTGAAATTTCGTTATTTAGAATAGAATAATAGAATGCCCCAAACTAGCCTATCTTTAATCAAAGACTATAATCAGATGGACCGCTTGGTATATTTTTAGACCTTAAGTGTTGTTGTTATTCCGTGCGCAGCCAATAACGCTGTCCTAAATGACTCCTAAACGTGCCTAAAAACTTCCGCTGTATTTTAATCTTAATTTTACATAGAGAAAATCATAGCGAATTACTAAACCGGAAGTCTAGAGCAGGGGTCGGCAACCTATGGGCACGCGTGCCAAACTTGGCACGCAGAGCGATTTTCAATGGCACGCGAGAGACCTTCAAGAGGTGTTTATTTATTGATAAACAAGCTACATTGCCCGGCGTTGCCCGGGTGAAAAAAAAAAGGACTGTCTGGGGTGCAGATAACAAATTTATAAACTATACTTACTGAATACTTTTAGGAAAGTAAATAAATATTGTAATAGGGTAAAAAAAATAGTCAAATATTTTTATTTAACAAAATCTATATTGCCTATAGATTTACAATGTCTTTTGTTTTTAAAAGTTTGAAAAATTAATTGTCGAAAAAAAAAAGTATAGTCTAACTGGAGAATCGAACCCTGGTCGTCCGTATAGCAGTCCACTACGTTTACCACTGAGCTATCGAAGACACATGTCCAATGTGAAAAATTATTAGACCAAGTAAAAAAAACAGCATTTTGTATCAACAATTTTTATTTTTTAAATAAACAATAAATCTCCATCATTTGGTGGCCATTTTGTGAAACCTGCCATAGGCAAATATAGCGTAGGCATAGGCGTGTAATAATTTTTTAGGCTATAAGCTATAACTTGCTATAAGTGAATATTAGTAGCCCATAAATGAGATAATAATGAATTGGCCTGCCCAATTATATAAATATAAGATAGGCCTGCCTTATATAATAGCCCAGATTAATTAGGCCTACATTCAATTTCTAAGATATCTAAAGTTATCTATTTTCGATACCGGTATTAGGACAATTAGGTATATCACTATCCTAAGACTATACTTTGAATTAAAAATGTACTGTGGTCGTACTGGTAGACGCCGAGGAAAACAATTAAAACAAAGATAATATTAATATGTAAAATATAATAATAATAATTTTTTTACTTACTGAAAGGTATTAAAAGTTGGTCAACGTTGGTCAACGTGCTCTCGGAAATGCCGGAAATTGGCATGATTTAATTAATGGCTTGCCAGATAATAGTAAATATCAAGCCAAACTGAAATGAATGCATTTAATTTACAAAGTTGTTACAACAAAACTTAAAAAACAATATTAATTTATTGTCCGATATTATTGAACAAAATAAATTAAAAAATGAATATTTTGTAATCATATTATACACATTTTTACGAATATTAATCAGGACTATTATTAGACACTATATAGGCCTAGATAGGTCAGTGACACACGTGTTTTCAAATTGACCAATGGGGATCCTCGCGGGGCTTAACACTGTCTTTTTATATATATAGATAATACATTTTCCGGATGTGACTAATTACATTTAAAAAGAGTTTTTAGGTTCATCTTCTTTAATGAAACATAAATATAACTAATTCTAAAACAAATGTATTAGTATCATTAATTTATTATAGATAAGAGACGTATTTAATAGCAGTATATTATGTAATTTCTGTAATTTTTTATGTTTAAAATATAAACTCCTTAAATGGACAAACAAATGCAGGAAATGTTTTTTTACAACTGTTCAACGTAAATTATTTTCATCAACTAATAATTAAATCTTGTAATGAATACAATAATGTTTGATTTATATAAAAAATATTAATTAGTCAGTAATATTTGTTATATTACAAAACATAACTTTTTTGGCAGCCACTATTTAATCAAATGTGAAAAAAAAAATTTGTAAAGGGAAATAATTAACCCGTTTTTTTTTTGTTTCGCTAATATTTCTAAGATGTTTTTTTTTCTTTTATAAAAGAATCAAGGGCTTAAATTTTATAACTTTGAAATGATCGAACTGTAAAAAGAATTAGAAAATTATATAAATATTATAAGACTAAAGAATTGATTTGTATATTTTTAAACATTACATTAACTACCTAGTTTATATAATTACTACGTATCTATGCGGCTTAACGGCGATATTAAAGTCTTATAATTTTTCGATACGTCAGAAAAACATTTAAGGATTTCTCAGTTCTCACTTAAACTGAGATCAAAATATAAAAGTAATATTTGCAGTGTTAGATCCACATCTTGACTAAAATATGATAAAGATAAGACAATAATTATTATAATTGTAAAAGTTTAGTAATAAAATATTGTATTTGATATAAATGCAAATAAAAAGGATTAGAGTCTATGATCAAAAAAAACACAAAAATTTTATATTAGATATAAAACGCTTTAACGATTTTCTCTCTATATAAATAATCTCCTTTGCTTTTGGCCTTGGTCTTGTTACGGAGATAAATTAATTGTCCTATAAAAATAGTTCTTTTTAAGTATAATAGAGCACATTGACTTTTAGGCTGTTGGCTCGCTGAATGATTAGCAAAAGGTTGCCGACCCTTAGAGGAACGGGTGCGATCGGAAAATCCGAAACAAGAGTATTTCAAGTTGTCAAATAGCAGAAATATCAAAGCAAGCCGTCCATCTTATTATACTCTTTGCTTTAATATACTTTATAGTAGCCAACGCCTCTACATACCATTACCTACACAGTCTACGACTCTACGATAACAGAATAAAACAACACCTAAGAACAAAGTTGTTTAGTTTTATATATATATATATATATATATATATATATTCTTTATGTGTCTTTTTTGTTATGCATTAGCCATCCCGAAGAAAGAAAAAAAGATACGAAGGTAACATTAGACTTGTACAAGAAAAAATATATCTCTTAAAAGCTTAATAGCGTATACGTATTATTATGCTGTTAATGGCTGTAACTAGAAATATAACGAAGTATCAATAGAAACAAAATACATATTTTATAATGAAAGAATCGCAGGAAGCAAATCGCAGTTAACATGTTATGAATTATTCATGTGCATCAGAATGTAAAATGGGCGGGAAAAAATGTAAACAACAAACAAACAACTTTTTTTGTGAGTTGACGTGGTGGGATGTGGCTGAACAATTTTATAGAAGGTGTTGTCCTCAGCTTGAAGTCTATGTGCCAAGTTTCAACTCGATGGAATGACTGGAACTGTGTCATTTAGGCAGCCAGAGCTCCGGTACGCCAGTTGATAGAAATAAAACAACAGTGTATGTTAACTCTTCCCGTACTGACCTACTTCTATCTATGCTGCCTTCAGTTCCGCTATATACGCGCCCGGGACTGTAAGGGTTAATAATATAGTATAGATATCAATTTGAAGTGGGTTTTGTGGTTAGTTTTTTTGCGTTGCGGTATATCACGGGATTTGATCTTTATAATACAGGGGTCGGCAACCTTTTGATAATTGTGTGCCAAAGTGCCAAAGTAGCATTTCTAAGTCAATCAGTGTGCCAACAGCTTCAAGATCTTAGCCTAATTCTCCTTTCTTGTAGAAGAAACTTGAATTGCCTTGTTTGTTTTTGGTGGTCTTCCGCGTGCCATTAAATATTGCTCTGCATGCCAAATCTGGCACGCGAGCCGTAAGTTGTCGATTCATATACGAGTATATTGAACCTCGTGATACAATTTACACTATTAACAGTATAAGGAATGGGCACAAGGATGACACGTCGAAATTTTATACGCGCGTTGGCACAGAAAACTCTTACGTCAGGGCTTAGTTCCGTCTGGTTGGAATTAGAATGTACGTAGGAAGAAAAAAACAACAACAAATTGAGCCTGGTTCCAATTAGAACCTTGTAACTTTAAAACAACAAACAGCAACTGTTCTTGTTCCAATTACGACTCACCCCATGTCCGACAGGTCTACCTGGAACATGCGCGCGTCAAGAGTCTGTGACTCAACAAGGAACAACGCGGGAACCCTGAACTGGACTCCCTCCCCCCTCCACCCAGATAAACCCCCCTGCGGGGTCAGGTCTTAAAAGATAACGCGCCGGGTGGGATAGGGGGTTTGGGTGGGGGAACTGTGCACACACCACCCGGTAAATTAGGGCAATTAGGATGGGGGGGGGGAGCCAATTAGGGCGCGGGTGTTTACAGGGCCATGGCGTGGCGCTGTGTTGAGTTACAGGTTCCTCCCCACCGGCGTTGGGGGAGCCCTTATCAGAGGTTACTTTTATCCTGTGTGTGTGTGTGTGTGTATTTGCCAATGGGGAAGATTTGGAGGGGGGGGGGAGGGCGCGTGATTGGTGAAGGTCCATGAAGTGGACTGGAGTTCTTGCTGAATGATTTATCATAATCAACTTGATGCTTTTGTAATGGAAGCGCGTGAGTATTAACGAGTAATATAATACATTGTAAGATTTAATCTAGGTAAACAGGTAACCTTCAGATTGAAAAAAAATGGTAACGGCCAAAATGGATATAGGAAATGTGGCACAACAAAATATGGCAACTACAAATCGCATTAGCAGGAAATGGGACACATGTTTTAGTTGTAACCATTTTAGAGTAGTCAATGTTGAATTATAGATGTAGAAGTGTTTATAAACGTCTAGCTAGAATGTTCTGGAAACTATGAAATTGGAACGAATGAAATGCGCCTTTGCGGCGCAGCTTCAGAAAATGCAGAGCGAGTCCTTCAAACCTACCGTAAAGTAACCCGATGTTCCATTCTACCCGGATTGACTTCTAGCGGCAAGCATGACAAGCTATATGGAGAACACAAAACTACAACTGATATATATATATCTATCTATATATATATAAAAAGACCGTGTTAGGCCCCCCGCGGATCCCCATTGGTCAATTTGAAATCACGTGATATCACTGACCTATCTAGGCCTAGCCCTATATACCGTCTAATAATTTTTCACATCGGACATGTGTCTTCGATAGCTCAGTGGTAAACGTAGTGGACTGCTATACGGCCGACCAGGGTTCGATTCTCCAGTTAGTGCCTAAAGATTTTGTGAAAAAAAAATATTTGCCTTTTTTTTTAACCCGATTACAATATTTATTTACTTTCCTAAAAGTCTTCAGTAAAAAAAAATATAATTTAAATATAAGATTTATAGCTTTCTTTTAATTGTAGTTTATAAATTTGTTATCTGCACCTCAAACAGTCCTGTTGTTTTGTTCACCCGGGCAACGACGGGCAATGTAGCTTGTATATATATATTATGTGTGTGTGTATTTAAAACAAGCTAAATTGCGCGGGTGAAAATAAAACCAGTCTGTATAAGCTACAGATAAAAAATGTATAAACTACAATGAACCGAAAGCTATAACTATAAATTTAATAATAAATCAAATATTTTTACTGAAGACTTTTAGGAAAGTAATTTAATTAGAAAATTGTAGATAAAAAAAAGGTAGGGTCTATTGACTAACTAGAATCGAACCAGGGTCGCCCGCATGTCAGTCCTATACGTTAATCACTTAGCTAACGAAGTTATATCGCAAACGTATTATATGAGTCAATAAGGTCACGTGTCTTTAAATTAACTAATATAATTGGTTGAACACACACACAGTCTACTTAATAATTTATATATAGATCTTGGGCAGGGCTCGGGAACCCCTTTGCCTGAGAGAGCCATGTACACCACATTTTTAGAAAAGTAATTTTGTAAGAGCCATACATTTTATTTTTATTTATTGAGGCATTTTTATATAAAAATAAGAGCCATACATTATGTTTAAAACTAAAAATTCAAGTAAATGTGTGCATTTTGTGTAATTTCAACACTAAAAGTACAATAATTACGTCTCTGAATTCTTCTGATGCTGAGCTGCAGTAGACTTTAGCTCATTTGTAGAATGAAATATTCGTATGCAATTAATATGTCGATCAAAAAGTCTAAAAAAAATTTTTTTTATAATCGAACATTTGTCTGCGAGCCAGATGCAGTCATCAAAAGAGACACATCTGGCTCGCGAGCCATGGGTTCCCGACCCCTGATCTAGGGCCTATAGAATAAATGTATGTCTATTTGTAGGCCTACCATTTCCTCATCTAGAGTTTAACCGAAAGACGCGTGACCTAAAATTCGTGTCTTAAATCAGAGTTCCTTCAAACCAGTCGCCCGGTTAGCTCAGTCGGTAGAGCATCAGACTTTTAATCTGAGGGTCAAGGGTTCAAGTCCCTTATCGGGCGTAAATTTTTTTATAATTATTTTTTATACAAAATAATATAATTTAGATTTAAATTTTTGTAATTTCTCTGTTGTCTTAAATTTTTTATCTGCATGTAGATGTAGTTTTACTTACGGCAACGCCGAGTAGTTAAATTTTTATTTTAAAAAAAAACAACACATAGCCAACAAGAATTTCTTGTTAAGACTGGGTCGGGGGGGGGGGGGCAGTAGTCACGTGTCCTTTTTCCCATCCCTCTCTCCCACACCACTAGTTTGCCTATTCTTCAAGAGGCAAGGTGGCCGAGTGGCAGCGCTTTCGGCTGGCGTACCGAGGGTCCAGGGTTCAAATCCTGGGGCTAGAATTTTTTCCCGGTTCTGGAAGGTGTCTATGAGTCTACCCAACTCCGAAGGATACCCGACTTTAGTAGGGGTAAAAGTAAATGTGGCTGGGCACTCTGATGGACAGACAATCACCTAGCATGCCTTGGCCACAGAAACTGGCGAACTCCTAGCGTATGGATCAATTTGGTCCGACGGATACTTTTGTTTTAATCACAATCCTTCTGTCAGATATCGCCAATATTGGTTTGATTGCAATGGATTAAACAAACAACAACAAAAAAAAAAAACAGAGTGTGATGGCCACACGATGAAATTCGCTCCAATGTGCTGGGTGTCAGTAAAGTCAACACATAGTGCTGGTTGGCGTGTCTTCGTGACACTGTTATAGGCATTGTCTTTCGGACAAGACAAACAAAACGGAAAACAAAATCTCATGGTCAAGGTGTGTGTCCGGTAAAAATAACGCTTGCGGCTAATGGTCGTTCATCTGTCCGGCTTGCTGTTGCGCGATGACACTTATTTTTTTGCCAACGGGCCTCCCCGAAATGAACAACTTGTTATTTTGTTATTGTGTGTGTGAGAGAGAGAGAGAGAGAGAGGTTTCAACCCCCCCCCCACCTCTTCCCTATTCTCTCTCCCACTCACACCTCTTACGCGGGGCTCCTCATAACAGCCCTCGCCTCTTGTCTCGCTGTATGAATGCCCCGGGGGGAAAAACAATCCGCCACGTGTCGGTTACCTTGTTTCAGGAGCTAATCCCCACCGTTAATCTGTTTTTAATCCTCGACTGGCACGCTCGCATTCAACGAACTAGAACAAATATTGAGACGCTTAATTCTATACTCTCCATCCGTGAAGTGGGGGGGGGGGAGGAGAGGGAGGGGAACCTAAGGGGAGGGGATAAGGAAACGTTTTGTAGTCCGCGATGATCTAGTTGAATAGTCCACTCGGTCAGTTCTGGAGAGGTGTTAACTCAAGACCACCGTAAGTATTTACGATGGTCTTGGTTAACTACACAGGTGTTGCCTTGTGGGGGAGGAGGAAAGGGCAGGTAATCGGGTAAGAGATGCCCTTAATTACTTGGCAGTTGCCTTCGTTTTTTTGTTGTTGTTTTTTTGTTGTTGTTTTGTTGTGCTCGATGCTCGAACGACGGACATTTACGGATGTCGTGTCCGATCGGGGTTGGGTGGAGAGGGCGGGAGGGGGGGTCTTAATGACGATCTTACTTATAAGTGGCATCTTCTCACCCCTCCCCCCCCCCCCCTCGCCACCGGACTTTTCATCACCTGTACATTATCGTCAAAGCACAGTACTATAAGGTCAAAGGTGTTGGTCGATGTAACAGTAGACACTTTCCTGTTGTTTTGGGCTTGGACAAGACCACCGTAAGTATTCACGATGGACTTGGTTTGGACAGGGTATCTGTATTGGCATGAAGTCAGGAGAATATTTTATTAATTGACAGCGGGTGAAAATGGCAAGTGAAAAATGGCAATTTAGAGATAACCGTAAGAAGGCCTACAAGAAAAAGATGGAGAGAAAAAAAAACAATGAAACGAGCAAGCTTATTGGGCAGAAAATTTTAATGAGGCAATAAGGGAAATAGAAAAGGAGATAGGAATAGAGTGAAGGAGAAATTGTTTTTTTTTAAGAATGAAAGAAGAGCGAAAGAACCAGAAGAGAGAGAGAGAGAAAGATGAAAGCTATAGAAAAAGAGTAGTTAACGAAAGATTGATAAATATATAGATATATAGATATATAGATAGAGCGATAGATAGATATATATATAGATAGATAGATAAATAGATAGATAGATAGATAGGTAGATAGGTAGATAGAGAGATAGAGAGATAGAGAGATAGAGAGATAGAGAGATAGAGAGATAGAGAGATAGAGAGATAGAGAGATAGAGAGATAGATAGATAGATAGAGAGATAGATAGATAGATAGATAGATATATAGAGAGATAGAGAGATAGATTGATAGATAGAGAGATAGATAGATAGATAGATAGATAGATAGATAGATAGATAGGTAGGTAGATAGATAGATAGATAGATAGATAGATAGATAGATAGATAGATAGATGGATAGATGGGTAGATGGATAGATGGATAGATGGATAGATGGATAGATGGATAGATGGATAGATGGATAGATGGATAGATGGATAGATGGATAGATGGATAGATGGATAGATGGATAGATGGATAGATGGATAGATGGATAGATGGATAGATTGATAGATAGATAGATAGATAGATAGATAGATAGATTAGATAGATTAGATAGATAGATAGATAGATAGATAGATAGATAGATAGATAGATAGATAGATAGATAGATAGATAGATAGATAGATAGATAGATAGATAGATAGATAGATAGATAGATAGATAGATAGATAGATAGATAGATAGATAGATAGATAGATAGATAGATGATAGATAGAGAGAGAGAGTCAGTGACGTAAATATGAATGCAGTTGTGGCTGGCATTTTGGAGTTAATACAAAATATTTCCATAAGTCAAACGAGACATACAGCGAGGGCAAAAAGGTGTGGGTGTTTAAATGTGGAACCAATCGTTTCATGTGAAACTAAAACTGATAATCCCCATTTATATAACGTGCGCGTCAAACGGTTAAGGTTATTATTTAATAGAGAATACTTCGTTCGTACGAATTTCTCTTCTCAAAATTTTGGTTTCGCACTCAGAAAAATTCGGTCATTGAAAACACGATTTCTCTCACCTGCCTAAAGGTGACTCACTGCGAACAAAACAAAAAACGAGAAGGGAAAAAAAAAACAACAGAAGGACTGATATCTTTATTTCTTATCAATCTGACCCACAGAGTCTATTATCTTTAGCGTCACATCACATCAGACTCACTCGCAACAGAGAGAGAAAAATCGCAAAAAAAAAATAAGGTGATGATGCCCGCGCGCGGTCTGTGTTTGAGTGTCACGTGGTCAAATGATAAAATCGCAGGTGACGTTTGGTGAAGACTTATTCACTGAGCCTGTTACTTTTAGTTTTTGATGAAAAGTTTGAAATGTCGCTCATCTTGGTGCTACTTACATCCGTTTTTTTAACAATGGTATAAGGCACTGTTAAGATAAGATACGATAAGAATGGGCATTTCTTATAGCGCTTCTATTCATGCTATTAAATTAGCATGCTCAGTGCGCTCTTGGTGTGAATTGCAGTGGCAGATGTATTAGCCAAAGAGAAAGGTCTTCTAGTTCTTTTTATAAGATTATCTTGTCCCAGATTCTCTCAGTGAGAGAAGGCGACACTGACTCAAATGAGCGCACTCCCAGGTACTTCTTTTTGTGTCCATCCAAAATAGGAGTTTCGAGGAGTGACTGTGTTGAAGAGCGCAGTTCCATAGATGGCTCATGCCTTTATATAAGCTCTCGAAGATAGGAAGGAGCTTTGCCCTTTATACATTCTTACGTAATGGTCATAATTCATAATTTTGTGCTCTATTCGCGAAACAATGCGCGTCGTGGTGTGCTGCACTCTCTGTAATCTCTGCAGCTGGTTCTGGGGCAAACCCCCGCAGGCAACTATTGCAGTAATCCAACCTTGATTGGCAAGTAACACCATTAGTTAAATCACTAATCCTAGAAACGCTATTTGCAGCTTGTTTTTCTGTTTTTGACAACAAAATGGTATTAAAATAAAATTTCATTTTCCACAAAAGAGGGTGATAAGAATGCAATACAAAATTGTTGCCAAAACTCACTGACCTAGAGAAACTGATTTTCTCATAAAGAATCGCATTCGCTTTTCAAAAAATTATAGCAACGAATCCAAGTCTCATATATTATATTTAAACAGTCATCTTTTGCTAACCAACGCAACTCTGTGTGCAGTAGCCATCGCTTGTAGTCCTCGTCAGTGAACAATGAACAATATTTATTTTGCCACATTGTTCATAAGTATAATAAAGGCAATAAAGATATAGTCTAAGACATAACAATAAAATTATAACATTGGCAAACAATATAAAATTATATCGAGACAATAATAGTAATACAGATATTAATAATGATAATAAATACATTTAAGGTATCAATCCAAAGCTGTCTAAAAAAAATTAATTGAATGCATTACTTTTTTGTGAACTGCATCCAAATGTGCCCATTTGCGGAAAAAAATCTGGATGAAAGCTGCTAAGGAAAGTCATCTGCTATTCTCAACTGCTAGGCATTCGCTCTTTTACTTTCAGCTTTTGGTTAAACTTACAACCGTGAACAGATTTTATCGCACATCAAAGCTGTTTTAAGCTTACAAAGAAGTCACCTAAACTTGACCTCTCATTAATTGATACAGATTAATTACATTTAAACGAGTTTGTATACTCATCTTCTTTGATTAAACATAAATATAAGTAATTCTATAACAAATGTATTTGTATTATTACTTATTTAATAGCACAATATTATGTCATTTCTGTCATTAGTATTATTTAAAATAAAAATTCCGTAAATGTAGGCAATGTTTTTTTACAACTGTTTAACGTAAATTATTTTAATCCTCTAGTAACTAAATCTTGTAAATGAATACCATAGTGTTGAATTAAAATAAAAAAAACAATAATAAGTCAATAGATCTAATATTTTTTTATATTACAAAACAGAACTTGTTTGGCATCACTATTGAATACAATGTGGAAACATTTTTTAATTAAAGGGAGATAATTAATCCGTTCTATTTGACCTAATATTTATAATAAATTTTTTTCTTTTATAAAAAATACATGGTTTAGGCCTACAATTTATAACTTTGAAATGATCAAATTTTTAAAAGTATTTGAAAATTAGGCCTATATATATATTTTGTGACAAAAGAATGTATACGTATATTTTTGAGCATTACATTAACTTCTTAATTTGTATGATTACTACGTATCTCTTCCGCATAATGTTATTAAAAAGCCAAAAAGTATGAAAGTACATCTCAGTAAAACTGAGATTAAAAAATCATTAATAATATTAATATATGCAGATGTTAGATCGTCATCTTGACTACCAAATGATAATGTTTAGACAATAACGACCAAAATGTAATAGTTTAGTTACGAAATAAAAAGGATGATAATCGCAAACCCCTTAACTGTGTATTAAATATAAAACGCTTGAACGATTTTCTCTAAACATAATCACCTTTGCATTTGACCTTAACCTTCCTAAGTAGTTAAATTAATTGTCTTATCAAAATTGTTTTTAAAAAGTATAACAGAGCAGGTTGACTTTTAGGCTGTTGGCACGCTGAATGATTTAGAAATATTAGTTGGCACACTAAAGGTTGCCATTTCTTCAATTCGTCTCTGCATAATGCTAGATTATTACCAAAATCATATGTCTAGTTATACATAAGTTCCAGTGTATTATGTTAGATAATATTTGTCTTTTGTTTAAATGCATGGCTATATCAAAGCTTTTTTTTTATATAAATCATTTTGAAATATATTTTATTCTATTTAAAACCAACCGATCTGAAAATGCGAACTTTCAGTAGCCGTTGCACTGATTCAGATATTTAATTTAATGAATACTGACCTTATCCACTACTTCTAAACGTCATATTTCTCATTAGTATAATATGTGTAGACCTACATAGGCCAACTGTTGGGTGATAGAAGATATTTAGCAACACTTTCTTTCTATCTCACATTTCATCCATTAACTCAGTGGTCTCTAACCTTTGTTAGGCCGCGACCCCTTAATATAGAAATATATGAGCTTTCCGATGATCTTTGGCGACCCCCGTGAAATAGTCATTCGACCCCCAAGGGGGTCGCAACCCACGGTTTGGGAACCGCTGCCATTAACTAATCACCTGAACTTTGAAAAATTACAAATTATAATTAGCAGAGGCGATGAAATTATTTCAAGTACGTTTGCACCTCCAACTAGCCCTTCATGGTCTTCCCCCCCCTCCCCGACCGCCCCCGAAAACGTCAGTGCCCCCCCCCCATATCCTATTTGTGCTTCATACCAACAGGACACTGTTAACTGCTTCATGCATGTAAACAAAAAAAAAACAAAAAAAAATAAAATAAATAAATAACAACAGAGTTCCCGAAAAAAAACGCAAATTTTCACATTGCAAAAACTGCAGAGAATAATTTCATCACGCTTTAACAAAGTAGACAACTTTGCTGCCGCTAAGATAAAACTGGGTACTTGTAGGAGGTCTGGCAGACGATGTTACCTTTCCCTGCTACACCTGGTAATAATGGTCTGAGAGATCTGTGTAATTTACCTGTAGAAACTGGCCCATGTATTACATATCTTTTTTTGTTTTGTTTATAGTTACCCTGAAAATTTTGTAAAGCAACCTCCAGCGCATGCGCACAGAACACGGACGGTAGGCCGGTGTCAAATTTTTTTCAACAAAGTTTATTGGATATGATAAACACTTCCGTTTATCTTGTGGTGCAACCTCCCTCCCTCTATCTTATCAAACTTTCGTGTGTGTATGGGAGGGAAGGGTATGTATGTTTTACCAGGCCGCAGGCGAGATTTGTAAAAATATCGTTGTTGTGTATAGAATATGGTGGTCAAGCGAAGCGCGTTAGAATTTGTAGTTTTGAAGGTCCGGGTTCGAGCCCACATTATCGCCAATGTTTCTTTTCCCCGGGTCTGATTGGTGTCCATGAGTTTGCCAGATCTAAAGAGAATCTGGAATTAGGAAAAGGGAGGGAAGTTGGCTGGGAAATGTGCCGGCCACACAATCCCCCTTGCGATCGCTTCTTCGCATGCCCCACTTTCTGTACCCAATGGGCCCCATAGCTGTAGAAGTGTGTAAACCACCGATACGCTCCCATTTACGAGCGCACCGGTTTGCTAACGCGTAGGGGACAGCCCCTTGTAGCACGTCTGAGATTTCATTGCGCATGCAAGAGCCACTGAGACTCGGTGGGGAGGAAGAAAAGTGCGCAACAGCACTGTCTCGCCAAGCCCGGTGTCTGCCTGGATGTCCCAGGTCTATTTAAGACAAGTAATTTGTGACACCGGGCGACAGTGCAGGAATAACAAGCAAGCCACCCGCGTTAAATGATCAGGGGAAAATTACGCAAGTGGTGCGTGTTACTGCGGAGACCGTAGTTGGTTTTTTTTTTGTTACGTGGAAGGCTTGTATGATTCTCTTAAGTCAAGAAGATTTTCGCTTGTGAAAATGGACCGGCAGGGTATGAACGGGTAAGGCCTAATTTACTACTGTTTCTAGGATGGGATATATATATTATATATTGGCATACAACACTCAGTACTTGAGAATGCGATAGTCGATATCTCGTTCCACTGTGACAACTTGATAACGGTGACAAGGCTCCCCCCTCCCTCCCAACGGTGTGACATGATACTGTCACATACTGTCACATATGCGCCAACAGTGTTGTCTCGGGCGAGTGTATGTTTTCATGTTACTGTGTTGCTGTTTTTTGTCTTAATCCCTCCAACAAATTGTCGTGTCAATAGCGCAATGAGATTACGCCTACCACTGTTTGCTACCACCCGTGACAGTTATAATAAGTGACATATGATCTTAAAATGACATTTCTGCAAATGGAATGTAGATTTGTTTTTAAGGGTGAATTCTCTTCTTTTAAGCACAGGTATTATTAGCAATTTATTCTCTTATACAAAAAATATTACATTCTTTTAATCTGACATTGTGGTTTTTTATAATTATTATTTCTTTACTTTAGAACTGTGATGAGCTGTTACTAGAGGTACTATGAGTCGTATACAAAAGTCCCAGTCACAGGCTAGGAATCGTAGTTACGGAATATGAGTCAGATATGGAGAAAGTCCTGGTTTCGAATCCTGTTGAAGGCTAGGATTTTCGTCCTATATACATAATACTATAAACATAAAACACTGGAACTTATGTATAACTAGACATATAATTTTTGTAATAATCTAGCAATAATCCATGGTGTCCAGCTCTAGCAGTGGACTTGTTTTGAAATCTTTTCAATTGAAAAAAAAAATTCAACAATCTCTAGTTAATATTTCATTAACTCAGATAAACATAAGGACAAAAACTCTTTCCTTATCCCTTATGACAAAACAAATGCATGTAAGTACTCTTACTAAGCATGGAATGGGTTACTTGAACAAACCAGGAAAACCAGCAACTTAACATCATTTAAAACACTGATCAAAATGCAAGACTACGCTCAAACCACGGATGAGCGTAGGACGCAATAATCTGTAATATATAAGATAAAATTTTTAAAGTATTAAATAGGGAAAAAATTAAACAGGGAATAAAAAATTCAAATATATAGGTGGCTGGCCAACCAAAGAACAAATACATGTATGTACTCTTTCTTTTCAAGTGGCACCCGGGCATGGAAATGGGTTACCTGAACAAACCAGGAAATCCAGTAACTTAACATCATTCCATATTAATGCGTTGAATTTAAGTGCGTTTATGTTAAATCTTCGGCATTCGATAAATTCTGTATCTTGTGCTTAAACTCAACACATAAATTTGTGTGACTGCTTTTTTTTAAAAGTCTTTGAGAGCTTATACCAGCCATTGCCGGCCTTCTGATATAACCAAGCGACAGGCGGATAAGAAATTTGTTTGCCCTCTAAAACTGTGTGAAGTGACAGCTCTTTCTATATAGTAGGCCTACATGTGTGTGTGTGTGTTTGTTTATAGTGCAGGGGGGGGGTAGCACTGGAATGTTGGATTATGAAACTTATCAGACTGGGGTTGTTGTAATCCATGTTTGTACGACAGAAGAGCTCCTTCGGACAAGGTAGATTGGTTGGTAAGCTTTAAAACAAGCCATAGAAAACAATTGAACGGAAAGAATATGACAGGTAACCATTGGTGCCCCCACCCCACCCCCTCACTCCCCTCTTTCAATCAATGAAAATACTATAAAATACAAAACAATAACAGCCTGTTATAATGCTGAGATAACTTAAAGACAAAAACACCCTTTCTTATCCCATATGGGAGAACGAATGCCTATAAGTACTCTTTCTTCCCTAGTGGCACCCGGGCATGGAATGGGTTGCCTGAACAAACCAGGAAAACCAGCAACTTAACATCATTTAAAACACGGATGAGCGTAGGACGCAATAATAACCTTTATAGAAGGAGCGTCTGTATCATATAAGATAACATTTTTTTAAATGTTAAAGAGGGAAGAACTTAACCCTTCCCATACCGACCAACTTCTATCTATGCTGCCTTCAGTTCCGCTATATACGCGCCCGGGACTGTAAGGGTTAAATAGTTAGAATCTTAGAGATGTCTTGCGTACCAAGCTCTTCCCGTTCAAATGAAAATAGTCAAAGTAAAGTATCCCATCGGGCCAAACTGATCCATATCAGTGAAGCAGAGTTCGACAGTTTCTGTTGCCACGGCAAACTAAGGCAGTGTGTGGCCAGTACAGACTGAGGGTCACCCTCCAAACCCCGGGAACAAATCCTAGCCCTTCAGCAGGATTCAAACCCAGGACCTCCAGTACGCCAGTCCAATGCGCTGCCGCTCGGCTACCGTGCCCCATATGGAAGAAGAACTGAAGGTCATCATCATAACCTGGCATAAAGACAAAGTTTGATTTGTTTAGTGTAAGAGCGACGTGGCACTATTAAGGACAACTATTAAGGACAACAACAAAAAAAGGGGGCGGGGACATTACGGAATTATAGGAAAATGTTCATCCGATATTCTAGAAAAGGGGTCGGAGTCCAATGCACGCGTTTTAGACAATGGCACACAGACGAGGCACGCAGAAGAGGCACGCAGAACAAGCACGCCGAAGAGGCACGCAGAATATGCTCACAGAAGAGGCACGCAGAAGAGGCAGTTAAAATTCCATCTCTAAAAAAAAAGAACAGGATGACTTATATGCTGTTGGCACACGAAATGAATTAGAAATCCTACTTTTGGCATACGTTTATCAAACGGTTGCCGATCACTGTTCCAGAGAAGATGGTGTCGACAGCCTAGCGTGACCCTTGATCCCAAGTACCGATACTCTCTATGTAAATATTCATTCACATTTGGACATCTCTTAACGAGAGTCACGTCGAGGGAAAATATAAAATAAAAACAAGTGCATAATTTAAAGGAATGCACCTATTATATTTTCGTTACGACCCTGAACTCACGTGTCACGTGATATCCTTTGACAATGGCCGCAAGACCATGTCCGCGAATGCGGTAATCTCGCTGGGTCTCGACTCTCGACATTCTCGCCATTCCATTCGTTGTTCAAAGAACTGCCATTAAAAAAATGTATCTATAATATATACATGTATTCTAGCGTCTCTATTGCATTGTATTGAAGCGACTCAACTTTTCCAGAATGCATTTGTATATTGAGTCTAGACTATTCTACAATTGATCTTTGTTTGCATGGTATTGTTCGCTGCTGGACCCGATGGTGTGGTACCGAATCAATACAACACAATACAACAATAGATATAGAGAATTCATTGTAGAAACTCCGGCTGAATAGAGATAGTGTTTTACAAATTGTTGTTCTTTATAATCAATACAATAGAAGTGTTGATAGAGTCCGTTCATTCGTTGTTAGTTTTTACAACTTTTTTCATTGCGTATTTTTTTTATTTTTGGATATTCCTTCGTTTTTTTTTTTTGCATTCTTTATGGGAAGAATAAAAGGACTTCATAACTTGACCACCAAGTACTAGATTTGCACTTTGCAGCAGACTTCGTTAGCTCTACCCGTTTCATGCCGTACCGCCACATCTCTCCTTCGCATGACCTTCATCGAGTTTTTCTTTTTAGGTCAGTTGATTTGACTTTGACCTTAAAGGGGATTCCATTGCAGGGACTGTCTTGTAATGTCTTCCGCTGGTTTTCTGAGAAATTGGCCCATCCCATCTCTAATTATATCCAGATAACTTCTGTTTATTATGTCTTGATTGGTCAACTTTCGTAGGCCTTCGTTTTTTTTTAAATCCTGTCTATGCGGCTGATCTTAAAGATGTTAATAAGACAGTTGTTTACATAAGTCTGCAGTCTGTTGAAGTCAAAGACTTGGCGTAATTCCAGGTTTCTGAGACACACAGTGCAAGACTGGACAAGATAGAGAGAAATTACAAGATGTGAACGAGAGTGAATAAAAGGGATAGCAATATAGAATCGTGTAAGAGCGAGAAGAATTGATAAACTGAGTGAGAAAGAGGGGGGGGGGGGCGAATCGAATTATATATTTTACAGATGCTCCTTCTATAAGGAAGATTATTGCTATCGTGGTCTGAGTCTAGTCTTGTATGGAAAGAATAAGAGCGATAGAAAGAGAGAGTCGTAATAAATGTCTAGACAAGAGATTACAAAAACAGAATGAACAAAAGCAAATTAAGAGTGCTTAACTCTTTCAGTCCGTAAAATCAAGCCGAGCCATAATGTTACGGCATACAGTATGGCAAAACGTAGAGAAAGAGTTAAGTAATAGAGAAAGTCGTAAAATGGGAATGTATTCATTGTCGTAAATGGTTCTGTCTTCTACAATGTCTTCACTGCACAAATCCTCAATCCATATTCACAGACATAAATGTATTGTTGTAGCTTGTGTAGTTCGTTGTCATTCTAGCTACACAATGCAGACGCTTATCTTAACTTTGTGCTTTACAACAATAGAACTACAACAACAAAAGGAGAAGGCAAACGATAATGACATACGGATAATGTTATTTTATTTTTTTGTCTGGCCTGCGTATCTCCGAATGAATGGATTGTCTTCCTGAAGTCTGTCTTAACCGTCTGTCTATGTGTTTATTTTGTTTAGAATCTGTATGATCCAGGTTTGTCTGTTTTGGAAGAAAAGATTTTTAGGAAATTATTTGAAAGGTAGATTAATAAACCTAAAAACTACAAGCTCAGAATCAGGGGAAGTAAACACCATGGGCGTCAACATGTGGTGGAAGAGGGGCGAAGGAGAAATCACAATCCTCCACACCGTAGAGTTACAGCGGCCTACTTATGAACCACACAATTATCTTGCATGCCATCAGAGCTGGGCAGATTCAGGGACACCCTTCAGACCCGAGAACAAATCCTAGTCTTCACCAGGACTCGAACCCAGGACCTTCAGTACGCGAGACGAAAGCGCTCCCGCGCTCGGTCACAGTGCCCCCTCTGTATAATATATAGCAGACGAGTTTTTTTGTATAGTAACTCAAAGATATTATATATACGTCCTTTCAATGCATGTACAATGTATTGTGTCTTGTGTTCTATATTCTGTAATATACTTTGTGGCGTGGTCCAAAAAAAAACAACAACACTTGAAATGTGCGTTAACCTTGAACAGATCGCCGGATCCGATTAGTTGAGTAGACCTACACAACGAAACCACTTCGAGGGCTGAAATTAGTTTGGGGGCGGGGGAACTGCGCGTAGAGGCCAATTTGTCCAGCACTTCTGGACATCTTTCTGTTGCCCACCGGCGAGCCTCGCACCGGCCTCGGTCTCGATGTCATTGATAGCGATTAAGTATTACCCAAGGTGCAGAGCTTGAAATCTAGTTCTAATTGTCCCTCTCCCCCACATTTTACGGGAAATTGGTGTGGTGGCGGTGGTGTGTGGGGGGGGGGGGCACTATTAACAATTACGAAACGCTGCGGTCTAGTGGGATATTAGACATAGGCCTACCATTAGTACAGTAGGATGATAATAGGATGTTGTTTTTTGGGGGTGGAAAGTGGTTTGGACGCGGGGGGGGGGGGCGCACATGTCGTGGCCGTGAGCTTGGTCAGGGAGGATAGGACGTCACGTGACCCTTTACAACAACTTCAACTCACCACACAAATATACACGCACCCTGGGCAGGCATGAAGTTATTTTAAAACTAAAAACCTCCTCATCGCCCCTCGACCTCTCCGTGCTCCTCCCGGAGCGAGTGATGACGTCACACGGCCTGGTCTGTGACGTAAGAAACGAGAAGGCTCTCTCCCTTTCTCCTCACTGCGGGACGTACCTTAAGTGTCACGGAATACGCAACCGGACAAGGGGAGACCACATCCGATTCCCCTTCGGGGGGGATAATTACTGTAAGCCTTCACGCCCCTCCCCTCCCCTACATCTCCCCCGCCCTCCCATACCATTCCTCCCCACTGAGAAATTGTTCCATCATCTGTGATGCTCTTTGATTTAAATCCTCCAATTCTCTTTCCTCTCATCCGCCCCCTTCTGTTGCGTCTGTTCCACCCCCCCCCCCCCCACTTGCATTCCCCGCCTCCAGGCCATCGTGTCCTCCCCCACCCCCTACCCGCTTCTCTGTGGATGAATAAAACATTCAGATTACGGACATTACACACTCCCCCCCCCCACCAACTGGACATAACACAATGTGTAGACTGGACACTTGGGCCATCCTTCACCCGTTGACCTTGTACGAAGTACACACACATACACACACGGTTTCACGCACGACTGGGCATCGAAAAAATCCTAAAGAAACATTGTAATGAAAGTAATGTAACCCGCCAATGCCTAGCAAATCTACGGCTAAACACAATTTACATTGGGAATTACATTGTCACCTAGTCGGATGCCTGGTGGCCACGCTGCAGCGCGTTCGATTGCCGTACCGAAGGTCATGGGTTCGAATCCTGGTGAACACTGGGATTTTTTTTTCCTGGTCTGGAGGGTGTCCCTAAGGCTACCCATCTTCGATGGGCTCCTGACCTTAGTAGGTGTAAAGTAAATGCGGCTGGGCATTGTGCTTGCCACACAATCACCTAGTATGCAGCGGCCACAGAAACTAGTGAACGCTGTTTCACTGGCCCTGTGGATCAATTTGGTCCGAAGTGTTCTTTACTAGTCGTATGCAAACTTGCAAAGGCGTAGTCTCTATTTTGTTTAACAGTTTAGGGTTTAGGGTCTGTGTTCCTCCTTATCTTATCTATTACAGACGCTCCTTCTATAAAGAAGATTATCCCAACGTGGTCGAAACATAGTATCGCATTTTTATTAGTGTTTTCAACAATGCTAAGTTACTGGTTTTCCTGGTTTGTTCAGGCAACCCATTCCATGCCGGATGCCACTGGGGAAGAAAGAGTATTTATATGCATTTGTTCTAGCGTAAAGAATAAGAAAATTTGTTTTTGTCCTTATGTTTATCTGAACATTGTAACAGATTGTTATTGTGTTGTATTTCTAAGCTAGAATTGAATGCCCTGTGTATTATAACCACTTTACCCTTTATCCTTTCTTATACGTCTAGTTTTTAAAAACATATTTAAATGGCAACGATATAAAAAAACATTGACAAGGCAAAAACGGCAGCACTGTTTAACATTTCACACACAACTTTTAAAGTACTGTATTACAATAGTTATTATCTAGGCCTATATTTAAGTGTAATGGAGCCCATGCAATATCGCTTTGTTGTTATTTTTTTTTATATCATGTGCATTATTATTACTGCATCCTTATCGTAACCATATAATTTACTGTCGCGCCTTCTAAAAGAGAAGATTTATATGCGCCATATTTGGACAGATGAGAAGAATAATAATGATAATAGGCTACCAGGGGCGAAGCCAGAAATGTTTTCCAGGGAAGGGGGGGGGGGGTTAAATTTTGCGTGACAAACATGTACCGAATTTTTAGCAAACTTAGTACTCATAGAAAAGCGTTAAAATTTTTTTTTTTTTTTTTTTTTAAATTACAACGGAAGAGGGCTAATAGCCCTCTTCAGCCCCCCCCCCCCTGTGACTTCGCCCCTGATTGAAGGCATACACCTTTTGTGCCTTATTTACCGAATTGTCTCTGTCAATTCTGTCCAGGGGCCGTAAGTGTAGGCCCTACATCTCTTGGCGCCACAATGTCGTCTGCTGAATTCTTTGTACATGTGATAAACAAACATTTGTTATCTACAAACAGTGCAGTTTTGTTTTTTCATTAAATAATTGATAGTGTTTTGGGGTTGATGTGGTTTTTTTATTATCGTGATAATTGTCTACAACAGTGGTAGGCAATCTTCTGTGTGTCAAAGTAGGATTTCTAATTTATTCAGCGTGCCAACAGCACTAAAAGTCATCCAGATTTAGCATTCTTGTAGAAAAGACTTCAATTTAGCCAAATTCTTTTTTTTTTTTGGGGGGGGGGGGGGGGGGTGGGGGGATCTTTTGCGTGTCAAAATTTGCTATGTGTGCCGAGTATGCCAAGCGTGCCCAAGGTTTTCGAACCCTGGTCTACACCCATTTATATCTTGTTCGATAGAGTTAACACAAAGAAGTGCAAATAACAGCCAATACGATATTTAACAGATGGATTCAATGAACATAATATAGGCCTACTCGTACTTTATTATCACACATCACTTTTCTTTTAATATTATAAATTATTTGTAATTATTGCAAACGTCACAAGAGATTACCAATTTTACCTTCATTGGTACCATCTTAATGACCTTTGAGTTGCCATTTTTAAAAATTCTTTGCCTTTGTTAAAAACCTTTCGATTTTTGCCGTTGCCAATTACAGAATCATTGTATGTTTACGAAATTAACGTGACATTTTGTATGTTTTCATCAATGAATTCAATGAAAGCGTCCGTTTGGCTTTTGGCCTTCTTAATTTCGATGTCTACATTAATGGTGTGGGGGGGGGGGGAGACTAGATGACCACAACTGATAACGCCTGTGGTCAGTTTCACCGCCTCTGAACGTAATACCCGCCATGATCAAAGGGAATGAATGACCCAACGCTCTTTTTCTCTCGCGGCAAAAGAAAAACATGCCCGTGTCAATCTTGTTGACGCACCTGCCCGGAAAAACTCGCGCGCTCCGGACACCTACGTAACGCTGGACACCGGTCAAGCAATTGATGAGATCATGTTACACCAGTAAGACGCCGTAACACCCTTCCGTCAAGTGGGCTGCAAAGATGTGGGTATGTGGTGGTTGTGGCGGTTCAAAGAGGGAATGGGCGTACACTTGAACTTTTCCAGACGTATATAGAAGGGCAAAGGGTAAAGTAGTAATAATACCTAAGGCTTTGAATATTACATTCTAACCTAGAAATACAACATAGCAACAATATAATACAATGCTTAGATTGCTTACATAGACATTGTTTCTAAGCTCTTCGCCCTTCTTTCCTTTAGACTATAGTGTTTATAGGTTTAGATTTTAACTTTTGTTTAAATGTTGCTTTTGTCAGTTGTGATTAGAGGACAACCCACATTCGGTTTTGGTTTGGGTGCCGAAAGTAGGCCAATGGCTTTATGACATTCTCGCCGTTGACAGCTTTGCCGTTGCCATTTTGCGGTTGTCACTCCAGTAATCCAGTATCTTTTTTTTGTTGTTCGAGCTTGGAAGTTTCCATTTTGTACCGCAGCCATTGTTTATACCATGCCATTTTAGCCGTTGCCATTTTAGCCGTTGCCATTTTAGCCGTTGCCATTTTAGCCGTTGCCATTTTAGCCGTTGCCATTTTAGCCGTTGCCATTTTAGCCGTTGCCATTTTAGCCGTTGCCATTTTAGCCGTTGCCATTTTAGCCGTTGCCATTTAAGCCGTTGCCATTTTAGCCGTTGCCATTTTAGCCGTTGCCATTTTAGCCGTTGCCATTTTAGCCGTTGCCATTTTAGCCGTTGCCATTTTAGCCGTTGCCATTTTAGCCGTTGCCATTTTAGCCGTTGCCATTTTAGCCGTTGCCATTTTAGCCGTTGCCATTTTAGCCGTTGCCATTTTAGCCGTTGCCATTTTAGCCGTTGCCATTTAAGCCGTTGCCATTTTAGCCGTTGCCATTTTAGCCGTTGCCATTTTAGCCGTTGCCATTTTAGCCGTTGCCATTTAAGCCGTTGCCATTTTAGCCGTTGCCATTTTAGCCGTTGCCATTTTAGCCGTTGCCATTTTAGCCGTTGCCATTTTAGCCGTTGCCATTTTAGCCGTTGCCATTTTAGCCGTTGCCATTTTAGCCGTTGCCATTTTAGCCGTTGCCATTTTAGCCGTTGCCATTTTAGCCGTTGCCATTTTAGCCGTTGCCATTTAAGCCGTTGCCATTTTAGCCGTTGCCATTTTAGCCGTTGCCATTTTAGCCGTTGCCATTTTAGCCGTTGCCATTTTAGCCGTTGCCATTTTAGCCGTTGCCATTTTAGCCGTTGCCATTTTAGCCGTTGCCATTTTAGCCGAAAACAGTTCGCACCACATAAACTGGGCTATAATTTTATTCCCGATCTTACAATGTCTTCCCGTTTTCTTGTTGTTTTTATGTTGTTATTTTTTATCAAATAGAATACAAAAAAAAAAACCCAATATTTTTGTCCATATTTTTTTGACATTTGCATGTCAATTAGGGATATTTCTGCAATGACAAAAGAAATAAAACGGTCATATGATCAAAACTATTAAAAAAAATTGAATTCGAGATGAAACGAAACAAAACAGAAAATGGAACAGAAAACTATAAAACATTTTAAATGAAACATTAATGACTCAGCTATTAACCGCTACAAACAAAGCCTGACGTAAATTAATGCTAAAAATTAATTCAATTAATTTCCCTTTTGTTGCCATTATTGATTTGGAAGTGTTTATTTGTAATTTTGGCACTTGACGAGCCTCGTTAATAGGATAGCAATGTTTCATATAAAACTATTGTTTTTGAAGATCAAAAAATGGCCTGGCCTATTGAAAAAAAAAGGGTTTGTTGACATTGTAAGCGAGGAGCGGATGTAACCAGTTATACGGAATTTTTTTTTTTTTTTTTTTTTTTTTCATTAAACAGGCGATGCGATAAAAGTGAATTTATAAAACTTGTTTTTTTTTTACATTTTACTCGGTCGAGTCCATCGGCGTAGCCAGGATTGCAACGGAGATGGTAAATAGTGCATGAATGGAAAGTGGGCGGAGGAAGGGGGACATATAGGTGAATCCAGCCCTACTAAACCCAAACAACCTCATTTCAAACTATTAAAAAAATCAATCTAGACTAATTGTGAATGATTAATTAGAATAAGCCTATCTCAATATTTTAATTTTTTTTTTTTTGCAAGATTTTTTTTGCAAAATTATCAATTATTTTCTAGAATAAGGTTTAAATAATGTCACACAGCATGTGGCACGGGGAATTATCAGCAGAGCGTTTACTGGCGCACCAAAGGTCCTGGGTTTGAATCCTGGTGAAGGCTAAAGGTTTGTTCCCGGGAGTGGAGGGTGTCCCTGAGTCTACCCAGCTCTGATAGGTAGGCTACCTGACAGTAGAGTTCGTGTAAAGTAAAGTCGGTGGGACATCGTGCTGGCCACACCTACCCCTAGTATGCCGTTGCCACAGAAGCTGGTGAACGCTGCTTCACCGGTTTTATAATCAATTTGGCCTTCACCAGGATTCGAACCCAGAACCTGGTCCACCGTTCCCAGCGATTAGGCTTGCTATATTATAATTACTTATGTAAAAGAAATTCAAAAGTTAGGTAGTTAATGATATATACTAATAATAGTGGAAATAAATGTTCAGAAGGTGTCGCTGGCTCATTTTGTTGTATCAAATTCCTGACGTGGCCCATTGACAAAGAAATGTTGCCCAACTCTCTTCTAGACTCTAGACCAACACGCTAGACCAAGACGTTAACCCAAGGAACAGCTGAGTATGTAAAACGAATGTCATAACGTATATCAAGTCTACATGCTGGTGATGCAATGCGCTGTTACGTGGTGACTTGAAAAAAAGAGTTAAACGTGACGTCACAGTGACGCGCTGTGTGTGTATCTCCTTGTTTCATTACGTCATCAGATCCTTCGTGGTGGTGGTGGTAGTGGAGGGAGTTGAGGGAAAAGGAGGGTTGGTTGGGGTGTGAGACGAGGGAAAGGCTTGCTACACAACATGCCCGACGTGCTAGGGCATTTGAAGGAGGTCTCTTGGGGGAGGGGGTGGAGGCTAGGAGGGAGGTTGCCGGTGGCCCGTGGGGGATTGGGGGTGTTTGGCAGGGAGGGAGGTTTCGGCACCACAGTTGCCTGACGTCGTGGAACAGATGTAACGTGATGATAGTACCGTGGGAGGATCGAGGGCGGAATATGGAGGGTGGGGGAGAGTTAACCGCTGTTCTCTTTCAACGCAAAGTCACATTGGGAGGGAAATTTTGGTGGATGAGAAGAAGGGGGTGGGGGGAAGTCACGATCAACGTTGACGGGATGGGAGGGGGGGAGAGGGAAGTTTGTCATAATCAACAGAATTGAGGCATGTCCTCTCACGAATGTTGTTATGCGATAGTCTAATCTAATTATGTGAGGATTGTGGGGAAGAAAATTGGGTGAGTATTTGTTTGGCTTGAGTTGGGTGTTTTTGTTTTAGGGACGATTATTGGATGATGTCATATGCGTGCCCTGGAATCTTGTCTGTCTGTCTTTCTCTGTGTCTGTGAATAGCTCTGTCCGTATTACCCCCGTTTTTCTATTTGAAAACCTGACCATAACACCTTTCTCCTGCTGTGTTCTGGTTTTACGGTTACATTTATGTTTTGTTTGGAAAAAAGAAGGGATCTATGGATATATTTTAGTTCAAGCGACCCCTTTTATTTTTACTATGGGCCCTCGCCAATGGTTTCGGGGGAAGTTGTAAGTAAATTAGTAAACTACACGGCATACACGAGAGAGTAAGAAAAGTGGCGAGTGAGTTAGATTATTAACACAGAGAATTGAGAAAGGTTGAAGAAGAGAAAGGGGGTGAGAGTATAGAGGGGGACAAAGAGAAGTACACGGGATAGTGGTCGCGGTGGGTGCAGATCTGAAGAGAGAGAGAAAGAAACAGAGAAATGAGGCTAAAAAGGTAAGCAATTTAGTACCTGTTTGAGACGAGAGGACATTCAGGGAGGCATAACTAGAGAGAGGGAGAGAGGACTTGGAGGATGGGAGATATGAGAGAGAGAGAGAATGACGAGAGATATTTTCATATGAAGAGGAAAGAGAGATAGAGTGAGTAAGACTAGGGGATCATGTGGCCAGATCTATTACTTTTATCCAACACTAACTTCATGTAACCATCAGGGACCCTCCCCCCCCTCTTTTTTCCAAGGATTCGATCCAGGGACCTGTTGGGACCTGTAGGGTGAGCAGTAGTGCTTCCACAAACCCTTGTTTCAAATTTAATCTTATAACTTAATAATAGATTATAATAATATCTGTATGTCTACAAGGAACATTTCTGTCATTTCAAGATCATTTACAGTTACGTTGGACTGAAAATTAACCCTAGCTGCCCATCTATAATTACACTATAGCTTCCTCAGATAGTTATTTTTATATATACCAGGCAGCCACGAGTCGGTATAATAAAAAAGCTCAGGGTATTCTTAGCTTTTACCGAGGCCAAAACCGAGGGTATAAATGTGTATCATTGACTTTGCCTTCCCTCTCGTCCGCGTACTCGACTTCCACCATCATTAGCAGACACGAGAACACACACTCAGACACACAAACACACACTCAGACACACAAACACACAAACATATTCAATAGAACACAGTAAAATAACAGCTAAACATAGTATAAGAAAGAAAATGAAAGGGAGGGGAACAAGGGCTAGGGCCAGTATCCAGCAGAAAATTTCGTTCCGTGAGACGGGCATCTCGTGTGAACAACGCATACATCTTCTCATAAAGAGTGGACAGTCCAGAATACAGAGACCCTTGATAATGTGGTCGCGGCAACGTAGGGATATTTGTGCACGGATGCGGTTAAAGGGCTGGTTGCGTTTACTTACCATTGACAAGTTTATTATACAATTATACAAACGGGATTTTTTAATACTCTGTTGTAGATGTGCCTCTTTAAAAAATTTATTTAAATTAATATGGCGTTACTTATAAATGGTTTATATCAGTCTATCAGTCTATTAGTCTGTCAGTCTATCAGTCTATCAGTCTATCAGTCTATCAGTCTATCAGTCTATCAGTCTATCAGTCTATCAGTCTATCAGTCTATCAGTCTATCAGTCTATCAGTCTATCAGTCTATCAGTCTATCAGTCTATCGGTCTATCGGTCTATCGGTCTATCGGTCTATCGGTCTATCGGTCTACCAATCTATCTATCAATTCATCAAATCACCAATTCATCAAATCATCAAATCATCAATTCATCAATTCATCAATTCATCAATTCATCAATTCATCAATTCATCAATTCATCAATTCATCAATTCATCAATTCATCAATTCATCAATTCATCAATTCATCAATTCATCAATTCATCAATTCATCAATTCATCAATTCATCAATTCATCAATTTATCAATTCATCAATTCATCAATTCATCAATTCATCAATTCATCAATTCATCAATTCATCAATTCATCAATTCATCAATTCATCAATTCATCAATTCATCGATTCATCGATTCATCGATTCATCAATTCACCAATTCATCAATTCACCAATTCATCAATTCACCAATTCATCAATTCACCAATCCACCAATTCATCAATTCATCGATTCTTAAATTCATCAATTCACCAATCCACCAATCCATCAATCCATCAATATCTATCAACCTATCAATAAAATAAAAACTGAATTCTAAACGATTATCTACCCCTGTTTCCGTACTTAGCTTCAAACGATATAATATCATTTTAAGTAACTGGAGGTGAAGGTCAACACATTTATGCAGCACCTTGACGTAAAGTACACACGTGTAATAGGTGTGTACACATTTGACGTCTCTCACTATCTCACCATTTCATGCGTGTCTTTCAAATTTTTCTTTCTCTCTTCTATCCCTCGAGCAATATTTTTTCTATAGTCCGTTTCTCTCTCTCTCTCTCTCTCTCTCTTTCTTTCTCTTTCTCTCTCTCTCTTTCTTCTCACCTCTTTCTTCACGAACACCGTGGCACCTTCTTTGTGCGTCTTGTAGAGCCTGAAGAGCTTCTCGCATGGAGCGTTACTCGAGTGCTTCTTTCGTTCACCATCCTCACCCCCCCCCCAACCTACGGACCAGCGACACCCTACTACCCCCGCTCCCCTCACCCACCTCAGCGGACTTCCAATAATAAGTTTAAAAAATATTGTTTTCAAATAACTTTTTTTTTCCTCCACGCTCTCTCGCCCCGCCCCTTTCTCCCCTCCTCTCTTCATCCGGGTATTCGATGTCGTCCTTTCATATATCCGTTTTGGTCTGGGTACTTTTCTTATTTTCCTATGACCTACTTTCCACGCTTCGCTGCTCAAAGCGCGAGCCAACATCGGTACTCACTCTTCTTCCCACCCCTACCTTCCCCCCCTGCCCTCGGCCTCGCCTCACCTACCAGTTCTAGCATGTCATTGGTCGTTCCTTTCTTTTTTTTTTTTTTTTAAACTTTTTTTTTTATGTTCTGTTAACGCGCTTTAACTTTGTGATGAGTTCAAAGGTCACGTAATCGATTTATTGCCGGACCCGCCCCTTCCCAGTTTCCGTCCGAATGGCGTGGGTATTTTTTTCTCTCCCCGTTTTTCTTCTCATCAAAGAGCAAGGTCCTTGCATGACACAGGTAAGAAATTAAAAAAAAAACAACACTAAGGTGTGGCGGTGTGATAACGACCATTAACACGTACGGCCCAACAAGCAATGTTAGATTAAAGAGTCTTGCAATGGACTGACAGAAACTTGCCCCCACCCCTCCCCTTTTCCAAACTCACAGTTCTTCTTTTTTTATCGTACAACCGAAGAAAATCATAGTAAATTATTTTTAGGCTTTTTGTTTTTGCATTTTGGTTAGACGCTCCTTAGAGTGTCATACGGAGGCGTCTGCCCAGCACTGATGGGTACCTGACATTTAATTGGAGGTACTGTCAATTCGGTTGAGCCTTGTGCTGGCCACACGATCCCCTATTAGAGTGCCTTGGCGGCCACAATAAACTGATCAACGCTGCTTCACTAATCCCTATGATCAGTATGGTTCGAATGGTAGCCTACTTTACGTTACAGTAAGGGCGTCGCATACACAAGATCCGCCCCTGGCAGTAACTAGTTATCAGCTATCTTGTACAAAATGTCCACAATGTGTTTGTGTCTTGTCGATTGAAATCTACACACTCCGAGAAAAAAAAAACTCTCGTTCATTTTTGTTTCGAATGAAAAGTGGAAAATACTCTCGAACAGTAATGACTGCTTGCAGACGATTAGATTATGTAAACTAGATATGGATGCGAGAAAAGCTGCTTGTCTATTTTTAGCCCAGACACGTCTCATTGATTTTTAGATTTTGTTTCTGTACTAGAGTCTAGCGATTGTTGCAAATTTTTTTTTATTCTTACAAATAAAACCCTCGCCACGTCCTCCCACTCCCCTCCAATGTCAAGATGTGCAGTCTTTTTTTTTATTTTTATTTTGTTACGTTTTTTGAAAGACTTTAAAATTTCATTCTGTTTTCTTTCCCATTTCTTCTTTCCATCACTTTTTCACACCCGTTCGCCACCTCTGCTGGCAAAGCGAGGGTCGAACGAGAGTTCGTGAACGGGGCACTAGCGAAAGAGAGAGAGAGAGAGGGAGCGAGAGAGAGAGAGAGCCATGGCGCGCCGCATCAAACCTTTTTTTTTTTTTTTCAACTATAGCGTTTTGGGTTTGAGGGTAGGGCTACGGTAGCAGACGAGAGTGCTTCCGAGTGTAGCAGAAGCGCTAGCGACAGGGCGGCGTGAAAGCGCAATCGTTTGGCTGTTTGTGGATTTCTCAGCAGAAGTAACGGCGAGGCGCGAGGGGTTATAGTTTTGTTAGTGTTGAATCAGTGACGATAGGCTCTGGTAGTAGTAGTAAATGTAGTCTTGTATCCCACGCGATTGATAGAAGTGAAAAAAAAAAAATCGTTTGGTTAGTTTTCTCTTGTACGGCGGAACCTAACACAAATTTGGATAAACTGTTGGATCGTCTGCTGGTAAAGTTTGCTTTTCACTATCGTGTGTTGTGTGATAAGGACTGTGTTTATATTTTATCCTTTGTTAAAACTACTCTGTTCATTGGATTAACAATATATTATATTATCATATTATGTAAGTATATTAGACATTATAGAAGTAATTGTTTTTATTAATTTGCTATTATTGTGCCGGAATCTGCCCTTTTTGTGTGTGTGTGTGTTGGTGCCGAAATGACATTTATCTTTTTCCCGAAACTAACGCCGAGTTCGGTAATTATTATTGACATATAAATTATAGTTCTGCTTTGGTCGAAGCTGCAATCGTGCGCCGTTCTTGTGTCACAACATGTTATTATATTATAAGTAATTGCCGCCTTATTTGTAGGCTATACTCACCCGTGTCTTGCATTACCTGCAGAAGCGGGAATTACAAGAGCTGGAAACATTGAGACATGTAAATTATCGCGGTTTAATTACTTCCATTGAACTATAAACATTTTTATTTTTTAAATATTCTGAAATATAAACATGTCACTGGTGTGGGAATGTGGGGCCTAATTGTTTGTTTTTTATAATCTTAAACCTTGCGCGCGGGTTGTCAATAACATCTCTTTTGAAAAAAACAACCTTTTTCATACTTTGTTTCTTTTAAATATATAGATATCTAGATCTAGGTCCTAATATTTATATAGGCGGCCTATAGATCTAAATCTAGGCCTAGATATAAAAGATAGCCAATTGATAGAGACTAGGCATAGGCTGTTATTGAGTTATTATAAAAATTAATAATATTTAAAATATTTATACATTAGGCCTATTAGTCGTAACTTTTTAACAAAAGTTTAAGCATAGAACTAGAAAAATATATTTCAATATAAATAGTAATATTTTTATAGGTATAGGCCTACCTCGATCTAGATCTAGATATACATTTCATAAAAGTTGGTAAATACTTTTAAACTCAACTAGATCTAGATCTAGACTCTATGTTAGGTAAAAAAATACATGAAAAGATAAACTTTATTTTAATATAAAAAAAATACTATTATAATATATAGATCTAGTAGTTAAAACTTTCGAAATTATTTCATTTATTAGAGTATAGATCTAATTGACTGGACTTAGATCTAGATCTAGATTGATTGTTAGTTTAGTTTAAAAATGAATATTTGGATAAATTAATAGACTCATTTTTTTCTTCTATTTTCAGGTTTTTACCGTAATTGATTACACCGGAAATTGAAATACAATATAAAATTTAAAATTGTGTGATTATTCTGGGAATTCAAAAAGCGTGTATTTGAACAGTGTTATTTATTTCACGTTTATAATAAGGATTTACAACAGTGTATAAATGACATTGCCCATTGCTGTATGTGATCAAGTTGGGCAGTCACATAAATTCTGACAATATTTCTTCACTTTGTGTGTGGATTTACTATCGGCTGTCGGAAAGCAGTAATAAATTCTAATTGTTTTTCTGATGGATATTTTTTTGGGATTATCTTAAAAGAGGATTACTATAAATTCACAAAAGGAACACGAGAACTTGGATTATAATTTAAAAGAGGGTAAGTGTGAACAGTTTCTTTCATTATAATCATTGTTCAATTAAGGCCCGGCATTAGGCCTAGCTATATAGTAGGGCTATAGTCTATAGGGCCTACAGGTCATGTCAATGTCAGTAGTTTTTGATGAGGCTCTTAAACATTTTTTTGGTGTGCCTATGGAGTGACATTTGCGACATTTCGTGCTTCAAAACGCATAAAATGTGATCCACGTCTGTATTTTTTCGAACAGCCAAACTCACTAAACCGTCGTAATTACCGGATAGTAAAAAGCTTAGATCTAGATCTAGTCAATTTTAATTAAACCGTACATCGGCGATTCGATATTTTGCAGTTTTGAACTTCAATGCCCACCAATGTTTATTTATTGTCTGTGTATCATAGAAAAACACAGCAAATATACTTTAACCCTTACAGTCCCGGGCGCGTATATAGCGGAACTGAAGGCAGCATAGATAGAAGTAGGTCGGTACGGGAAGGGTTAATAACTAAATACCGAAATAAGAAAAACAAAGGGTTAACAGTAATTAACAAGTAGCCTAATAAAATGTCAAAAAAGTGAATTATAAGTTATAACTTATAAGGCCGTAAATGATATAATCTAGATATAATATTTAAATAATTTCCCTTAATGCATTTTCATTTTTATTAAAACCAATTTAATAAAAAGAAATTATTTAGGATCATACAATCAAAATTAAAAAAATAATGCTACTAAATATGTATAGTCTTTATTTTCTAAACAATTAAAAAGTGTTCATCAAAATATCTCAAATTCCAGTTTACCTTTTTTACTAGACTAGATCTATTTGCTAGCAGACTATTGTAAATTAATTTCTAAATGTATAATCTATCTCATACAAAGAACGAATAAATTTTTTTAGCTTTTTTTTTTTTTTATAGTTTTCTTTGCTTTTTAAAGAAAAATTATTTGTAAAACAACACAGACAAGTAGTTCAGTTTGTTTTTCTTCTGTAGAAATTTTTTAACAGCTAGACTATCTAAGATTTTTTTCCCGCCAGAAACAATGCAACAAATCTGATCGTCTGACCCGGATTAAAAAACAAACATCTCTTTAAAATTGTAAACAATTTATATATTAAATACAGTGTGTGCGTGGGGGGGGGGGGGGGGGTCTTTAAAAGTAACAGTTTCAATGTTTTGGCCACGGTTCAGATTATTTTTTTTAAACAGTGGGGGAGTAAATAGTGAAATGGAAACATTTTTTCTAACGCCTGTCTATAAGATGAGGTTTTCCTGCCCTCTTTTCCTTCTCGTTGAGGATCTTTTTCCGATTTCTTCCCACAGTTATGACATGAATTTTTGTGGGGGAGGAAGGGGGATACACTCAGAGCTGTTCTTTAAAAAAAAAAGAAGAAAGAAAGAAAAGAAAACATTTGTAGCCGAGTCGTTTTGAGTTTTGGTGTGTGATACCGGTGGATGGGCGAGGGCGGGGGCGGCTAAGACTTGTACTCGGAACATGAACTTTTGAAGTTTGGTAACTTTTTTTTTTTATAACCCTCGGAATAAGATTTCCGAGGGAGAGAACGTGTTAGCGGGAGTAGAAAAAGAGTCAAGGCAATGACTCGCGGCCGTTTTAATTTGTGGCTGTAGTTTCCGAGACTCTAGGGTGAAAACATTCGAGGGGTTTACGCCTGTAAAATTGTTGAAGACGATAGCGTGTACAGATCAGATCATTTCCCAAAAGTCTGTCAACCAATCTGTCTATCTATCTCTCCATCTTTCTATTTGTCCGTCCACCGTCCATCCATCCATTGACTCATTCGTCCGTCCGTCCATTCATCCATTTATCCTTCATCCCATTTGTCTGTCGAACTGTCTACAAATTACAAATCATGCATTCATATATAGCGAGTTTTTAGCAATCATACTTTTGTATAGCGAGTTATTTAAGCAATCATCCTATTATATAGCGAGTTTTTAACAATCATACTTTTATATAGCGAGTTTTTAGCAATCATAGTTTTTAGCAATTGAAACGGGTCAAATTTTCTAGTTTCATTTTGTTTAAAGAACATGTAAAGGTGCTTATATTATTCATAAACTTCCATTTAACTTGTCTACCTAGGCAAGAAGTTAACAGTGCTGGTTTTTTTTTAATTCTTTGTAGCCTTTAAATAAAATAAAGAATGCTGAACAAGGTTTGAAGTTATTCTGGTAGCCCACTTTCCATTCACTGGCTATTTTTGTTTCTTGGTTATCTAAAAGTAAGACAGCATCGCGTTAAAATCAATGTCTTTAAAAAAAATATGTAAATTTCTATTTATGTAAAGATATTTTTTTTTATAGTGAATTTCACAGAAACCCGTCGTTGTTGTTTCTTTACTCGCCTTATAATGATTTTGGCCGAGGCATTAAGTTTTGTGGAGTTTAAAATGTTGGAGAGCCGGTGTGATAAAGAAATGTCCAAATTGACACCCAGAAAGTGTGTTTAAAAAAAAACACCACGATAACGATAAACGTCAACCTATAAAATGGCAATCTTTCTATCTCTTCTTCAACAATAAAAGACGATGCAAATATGGCACTACAAGAACAGCGATATCGAATGTATACAAATAGAAGTCTATACTATATAATTAGAAGGCGGATGACTTGAAAACTAGGAATTATTATTTCAGTTGACAAAGTCTTGATGCGTGGTTCTCAAGACATTCTATTCTAACCCCATAGCCTCCCATGCACTTCCCGAGTGGCATTCGGGCATGGAATGGGTTGCAAACCAGGAAGACCAGTAACTTAACATCATTTGAAACATTCATAAAATTGCAAGACTAGACTCGGACCACGGATGAGCGTAGAACCCAATAATCCTCTTTATAGAAGGAGCGTCTGTAATGTATATAAGATAAGTTGTACTATTCATGCAAAACCCCATCGTGTTAGGCCTGCATTTTACATTCCACAGCAAACATTTTCTCCCTTTTCTATGTTCACTCATGCATGCTAACCACTCCTAAAGGATATATTGACTAAGGACTAAGGTGACCCTCCTTTCGCCTTCCCATAAACAATAAATAATCATATATATATTTTTTTTAACTAGTATATTTGTAAGAGTTCAATCTGCCCAGCTGTTTACATTCTTAAAAACACATTTGCATTTTGGGGACTTTACAAAAGTACTCGCTCAATTGCGCTCACGTGGATAACAAAAAAAAACAACAACTGGTGTTTGTAAGCTACTACTACTCGGGGCATCAGGAGGTTATTCTCAACTTTCTTGCGAAATGTGTTCAGGAGTTCAGAACTCGAGCCGTATCTCGAGGGCAATTAACAACCGTAAAAAAGACCCGATTATAGCCTCTGGTAATTGGATTATGTCAAAGGCGAGTTGGCGCTCGTATATCAATAGCCTCCCCCACCCCCAACGCCCCCGATTTTGGACCTATAGCAATAATAACTCCAACCCCCTTCCTCCCCCCCCCCCCTGAAAATATCGACTGCCTGGGGTGGTCTCCGAGGCACACATGTATCAGTAGCTTGTCTTTAAAAAGGTCCCACTAAACATCAGTGGCGTGTCCTCGGTGGCCCACAAAGCATCAGTGCTGGTAGAGGTCTGGGACTCGATAAATCAATGGCGTCTTGTCTGTTTTCAAGCGCAGCTTGTTCTTTGACACTGTCAACTCGGCGCAGCCTCGTGCGACGTGCGCGTAAATGGCGAGACCAGGAAAGAAAGAAAGAAAGAAAGGAAAGAAACAGAAAGAAAATGTCCAATTAGAATAAAAGAAGAGAGAAAAGGCGTAGTGGAGGAGATGGGAGTGTGCTGGTCGGAACATATGTGTGTTAGCCCGCGCGTGTGTGAGTGTGTATGGGGATGTAAAGAACATATTGTAAGACTCACGCGACATGGGCTTGTCAGATGCAGGTCATGTCACATTAGAGCTGTTCATCGTCATTTATTGACACGATGTGCTGGGCAAAAAAATACACACACACACACACAAAGAAAAAAAGAAGTGCAGACGCAATTTAATTTTGTTGTTTTTTTTAATTCAAAGAGATTTTGTGCATCGAAATAAGAACGCCGTCTGTTCAAGACCGCGCAAAACTGCTTGCCCAGTACTCGCGTATTGCACATTGTGCACAAGTAGCGGGCTGCACTAAACCTCACTGATCGTGTGACATTCGCCCGTGTTTTTAAACCAACGCGCCAGCCTCGTACTAGAGATAGATAATGTGATGAGTGTTTTGGCGAAGGAGAAAACTCTAGACTAACATTAGAAACAAAACCAAAAAAAAATGTGAGAAATGTTTTTAAAACTTTGCACCAAAGTATGTTCAAGAATGCGATATTGCTTAGTAGATAAATGAGTCGACTTTCTTAAAGGTGCAGTAAGAAAACGTAGTTTTTTTTTGTAGTAGGCCTGTGTGTTTAAAAAATATTGTGTTTTTGCTGTAATGTTGAACGTGGGATATGTATGAGATATCTTGATCTAATGACAGTGTTGGATTGTTATTCCCATGTATATAGAGTTCGAATCCAGGCTAAAACATAAGGATGTTAGCATACATGTCGTTATGATGGGTATATGCTATTACTCGTGGAAAGTATAGGCGTTGTGTTGATCACACTATCCCGTTGGTTGGCCTAAAAACGATGCTTCACTACCCTAAAGCGATCGTAATAGCCTCAAAGGATTATTTTATACATGTAACCCTTTTCACGTTAACAATAATTCACTCGTAGGTGCATCAACTCCTTCCCGCCACTTCCCTACTTCCTTTTTACTGTTCACCTCCCCCGGACGCCCCTGAAATTCACACAAGGGCGTGATCTCACACTCTGTCGAGAACCTCAACCTCCCAAACGTAAAGTTTTTTCAAGGCTTCACTAAGTTTCAAGGCTCCGCGCGTCACCCAACTTCCCGTCCTTCCCTATCTCGTGCAGAAACCCACGGCATCTCTTGCTAGCCTAGAGCCAGACACCTGTTGCCAACAATTAATTTTTTTGTTCGGAACGGGGTGGGGGGCATCCTTGCCCCCACAAAATGAAGCCCCAGCCCCCCCCCCCCAATCTCTTCCTCGCCCAATTGTGTTTTTTTTTCAATGCATCTTTTTCCCGGCCAGAAAATAAATTAACTCAGACGATGGGAGGAGGGGGTGGGGGGGGAACTTTCACTGGGGGCGCTCCTTGACACCCTAACGAGGGCGAGGGGCGGGAAAGGTAGATTTATGGGTCCGGATCGTATTATTAGATAGATGGAAGGAGCCTTCGTGAAAGGAGGTTAAAAAAAAAAGAACGAAAGGGTTTATCGTCTGCAGGGATGTTTCGAGTTTCAATTATAATAGTTATGTCCCTTTCTTATCTACATCCCTTGCGCCATGGAGTCTGGGAATAGAAAAAAAATCCCCCCAACAAAACTCCCACTTCCTTTTGAAGGCTGATGAGCAGTAAATAAATTACACATATTGTTTTTACTCGACCTCGTTATGTTATATATCATTCTATAAAATGGCGTTAATGGCGTCCCCCGGTATGTCAGTTTATATATAGTGTACAGTGTACAATGGGGTCTAGTCTATACCTGCCAAATGAAACTGGTTAACACCCCCATTCTTTTTATCTGACTTGAAATTTCTTATATACGTTAGCATCTGAGATTTATTCATTCCTATCTAGAACTATTTGGATATTAAACTCCGAGTAAACATGTAAGGTTCCAGAAGAGATCAACGTAAGTTGGGTTCCAGGACAGTCCCCCGCCTAAAACTCCAAGAGCCGGATGCAGACATTTCATTAAATGCCTTAGGAAACCATTATTGACCCTTCCGAAATGGACATTTAAAACTATTCATTAATAACTTTAAATCACGGCTATACCAGTACAATAGAATGGCCGCAAGCATTGCTGATGCTAAATGTTCCATTGATTATTTATCTCTTGTATTTCAATTGTAATGTAAATGATACGTGTATATATGTGGCGATGCTAAGTGGTAAACTGATCACCAACATTTAAACCCTCATTACGGATTTTTCTTTAAGTAAAGTATATAAAAGTAATCTCTCAGCTTTAAGTTAATTGGATTTTATAGCTCACAACAAACCAGCAACAGATCAATATAAATAAAAAAACAACAACAACTAAATTCAGCTATAGGCCTATAACAAAAAATAAAAATTTTTAATATTTATTTTTTATCTAGCACGAGTTTGCAATTAAATAGATTAAATTACAACTTTAATTCGAAAACAACAACAACAAAAAATATCTTTAATAAATTCATTGACGTTATCGGTTTAAAAAAAAAAAACAACTAATAAACAACTGTTGACAAAGAATAAAATACAACTCAGTCTCAACGCATTGCTTTTGTGAATGGGTTGGCGGTTTAGATGGAGGGGTCTCTCTTACTAAAATTGAAAAAGAAAATACTTTTATTCTCTAAATCAGGGTTCTCCAAACTTTTCAACCCGAGGGCCGCATTAACCATTAAACAGCAGCTCGAGGGCCGACCACACACTTGAGGTCCAAATAAAAAAGAATCAAAACATAAATGTTGTTTTTAATTATTTATATAATATTATTTTATTCAGTTATTATTTAATAACACATTGATACACTACACATGAACACCTGTATTAGTAGGAATTGTGAAATTGTTTCCTGGATGCAAAAATAGTAGACATTTCTGGTAAATAAAAAGGTCTCCATGGGCCCGTTGCGAGGGCCTCGTGGGCCGCATCTGGCCCGCGGGCCGTAGTTTGGAGAACCCTCTGCTCTAAATGTTAAACTTTTACAATTAAAAAAAAAGAATTTTTAAAACCTTTTTTTTGTTGAAATAATATTGTAATAAACGTGCAGTAGATCTATAGATTGTGATCGAAAACCTTTTATTAAAAAAAAATTTCATTACATTAAATATTTAAAGCCGTGTCCTCATGTTGCAAAGGGTAGAATGGAAAGGGAATTAACCGTCAGTGTAGAGTTACCGCCTCATCACGACCAGTCTTTACATTGAAAAATAGTTTCCGGCGCTTGTTGGTATCTAACTATCCATTTAAAATTATCTATCTATCTATCTATCTATCTATCTATCTATCTATCTATCTATCTATCTATCTATATATCTATCTATCTATCTATCTATCTATCTATCTATCTATCTATCTATCTATCTATCTATCTATCTATCTATCTATCTATCTATCTATCTATCTATCTATCTATCTATCTATATTGTATATATATATATATATATACTATTCCGTAATTGTAATGTAGAAATACAACACAATAACAGCTTGTTGCAAAGCTCAGATAAACATAAAGACAAAAAAAAAAAACACTTTCCTTATCCATTATGCGAGAACAAATGCATATTATAAGTACTCTTTCTTCCCGAGTGGCATTCGGACATGGAATGGGTCACCCGAACAAACCGGGAAAACAACTAACTTAGCATCATTTAAAACATTAATAAATGTGCAAGACTAGACTGGGACCACGGATGAGCGTAGGACGCAATAATCTTCTTTATAAAAAGAGCGTCTATAATATATAAGACAAGATAAATTTAATATATCTGATGATAGCCTTGGGTCAGACTGACGTGTGTAGAAATCATGGGCCGTTCCAATTTTAATATCATTCACAAATAATTTAAACTTCTATTAAACCGTATTTCACATGATCTGTTCTCCCCCCCTCTAAATCCACTGATGATTTTGGGCTTAGAGCATTATGTCAAACAAACATCACGTATTAAATTTATCTTTCTTTGTTTTTTTGTTTTTTTAATGTGTGTTTTGTTTTTATTCTTGTTGTAATTGAAGACTTTATTTATTGTAGGTTGTTTAGTTTTAAGAAATCAGCCTATTTTTTTTAAATTATTTTATTATCTCAAATGTACGTAACATTACCGTGACATTGTTCCCCCCCCCCCCCCCATCCAATTCCCATCGTTAGTTTTCTCCCCTGTTAACTGCATCCTGTGAGCTTTTAGAGAGAACTGTGGGAATATCTTGTGGTGATTTTTTTTTTAAAGAAGGGAACGGAGTGGGTGGCAGTAGGTGTCAAGTAAGGGTTTGCCGAGTAGGCAATGATTCCAATTACTTATATCACTTTACATGAATGTTTGTTTTATTGGAGCCCCCCTTCTCCCCCCCCCCCCCATTGTCTGGTCATCAATCTACATCATTCAAACGCTATAGAAGAACTCCCCTGACCTCCCCCCCTTATTTCCCTATTACAACCTACAAAGACAGTCCAGAGATCGTGTTGCGCTCGACTCCCCCCACACACATAGATACCTCGTTGTTTACAGAAGCCACCCTCGGCATTGCGCTCAGTTTTTGTTTGCATTTCTAAAGCAAGCAACAGATAGAGTTTACTCGTTGGTTTTACAAGCATGGAGGTTCTTGTTCACCCTTGTTCACCCTCTACCAATGTCAAATATTAAGCTCCCACCGTCTACATACTCCTTACATATTTTCAGCCCATGGATCCTCCATAAAGAGCAGGGTAAAAGGTGCATAAAATGAACTCACACCATCTTCAAGTTTCTTTATACATTTAAATTGTCTATTATGTTTGTCCCGCTTTCACCCTTCTTTTCTTTGCAGTGATACTACTCTCTGAAGCTCGCTATTGATAGCCGGCACGTGTTTCTCTCGGCTTCATCTTTTCTGGAGTCTTAGGCCGAGGGCCAATGACATCTACTGTATAAACATGGGCAAATTACCCAAGTGTTAGAAAGAACGCAGGGACTGGGAGGGGGCAGTGAAGTCTTTGGGCTATTTGTGTTAGTCAGCGGTTGGAGTTTTTTTCCCTTACTTCTTTGTTGTTGTTTTTTTTTGCTCTTCTTCAAAAGTAGGACCGAATGTGTATTAAGAATTGTGTGGGGGAGGTGGGGGCCTGATGGACGTTGATTTGTCACGTGATAGTCTACTAAAAGAGAGTCTGAAATAAAACATAACTTAAAGATCATTAGAGATCATCCGGGTATCGATTTTTTTCTCTCTGGTGGCAGCGGGCGATGAGCTGTCTGTCACTGTGGGGAGTAAATAAAAAATTCAGCGCTGACCAAACCAAGTTCTGTTTTTTTATATATTTTGGTTTCAATGTTATTTACAAATCGATTAGATTCCAGATTCTCTATCGTATACCGTATAACACACTGTATACTGTATATCAATGTATCAATCAATCATTCTGTCTAACACACTGTATACCAATGTATCAATCAATCATTCTGTCTAACACACTGTATATCAATGTATCAATCAATCATTCTGTCTAACACACTGTATATCAATGTATCAACCATTCTGTCTAACACACTGTATATCAATGTATCAATCAATAAATCATTCTAACACACTGTATATCAATGTATCAATCAATCATTCTGTCTAACACACTGTATATCAATGTATCAATCAATAAATCATTCCAACACACTGTATATCAATGTATCAATCAATCATTCTGTCTAACACACTGTATATCAATGTATCAATCAATAAATCATTCCAACACACTGTATATCAATGTATCAATCAATCATTCTGTCTAACACACTGTATATCAATGTATCAATCAATCATACTGTCTAGCTTCATATCAGCATATCTATATATCTACCTATCTATCTACATGTCTAACCACTCGTTGATATGTTCATTAAAAAAAAATATGCATTGTATGTACCGAATTGTATAATATACCTGACTTTAGTTGGGGTAAAGTATAAAGGCAGCTGGGCATTGTATTGGTCACACAATCCCCTGCTGCTTCACCGGCCCTATGGATCAACTTGGTCCGACGGGATACTTTTTTTTATATATGTCTAATCTGTTTTCCACTGTACTTGTTTGTGTATGTCTAAAGTCTAAATGTATGGTGACTGTGTGAAAAAGTTTTGCTATATAAAGCTCACATCCTCACAATAAGGTCAACTGGTCTTTCTCCATGTAAAGTCTATAAATACGAGTACATATAACAAATTAGTTTGGCTACCGACAACTGTATTATATTACCTTCTATGTATGTTAATTGCATGCGTAATTATCACATTAACGCATTTATGTGATAATTGGCAATAACGGGCTTATTAACGTGAAGCTGTAATTATGTGTAAAACCTTTTCCCTCCGTATTTTTTTAATACTCATAACAAATCATTACGAATAAATCGGTCTTGTATTGGACTCATATTATGTTTACGAGAGGGAATCGTTTTCACGCTCGTTATTTGAACACCAAACCCCCGCTCGTTCTTCTCACCTCACTCGCGCCCCTTTAATTAAGTACATAACCTCTATAACTTGAGCTTAATTGCGAGGCATCATATTATGTGATTTTCACCCTTACTTTATTTCCCCCTAACTTAGCAAAAGCATATTTTGCCATCTCACGCCCAAACCTTGCAAACCTTGCGTATTTGATTATAATTCTGGTATTTAAAAAACACAATTGGCCCCTCTCCTAGTTTAAGTCTGGGTAACTTGGGCCTTGGATAGACCTAGCTTTGTTTAAACAGTATTTAAATAGGAAAAATCACTAGAAAGTAATTTCCGGAAAAAAAAGCTACTTAAATAGATCTAGGTCTATTGTGACACTATAGTCTATACCCAATATCATCTTTTCTTTTTTTTGTTGATTCCAATAGAGCGTTCTCAGTGGGCGTGGCTTAGGTTTTTAGTGACGTATTTGTGTAAATAGAAGCCACTATTGGTGTACAAAAATGGTGGAAGTACTTCTTTATCATGCAAAATTCACATCTGAATATTGGCTATCCTACTAAAAAATAAGGAGGTAAATAGTAGTACTGTAGATTAATTGATTAATGTGATTAGGCTAGGGCCGGCTAGACCTATTTACACTTTCAATTTTACTTTATAGGCCTACACTTTTAATGTTTCGTAGACTCGGTTTCGTAGGCTAATGGCTAAGTAAAAGTAAGGCAGCTAAGATTTCAAGTGATAGTGTTGGTGAATAGGCTATCTAGTCAAGTCACTAATAGGCTCACATCGTCTATGATAATACTAAAATAGCCTCTTTTATTTAACAGCCATAATACAGCTTAAATCTTAATAAGACTTAAAACACAACACATCATTTTAAAAAATGCTCGAGCCTATATGAAACTTTATTAATACAGTGGCCATTGTTACTTGTACACCATTACTCAAAGTAAACACAAATCACGTGCTTTTTGTCACGTGATTGCAAACGCCCTATAAGCTTGACCGGATTTTCCCTATTTATCTAGCAAAATGCACAATACAAAAAAACAACAACAACATGTACTAACCATTTTGCATCTTTCCGTTGTTTTTTCTTTCTCCCTCTCACAAAGCCAACTCGCCCATTCATGCTGGCTCAAATAACGAGGCTTGTATAGGAGGGTTGCAGGTTTACAGTGTATTGTGTAAGCAATGAATTTTTGACATTTTCCGTATAAACCTGATCTGGCCTTTGACAAGTTATCTTAACTCGGACTATTTCCTCGAGCAAATATTAGCGTGACGTCACTGTGTTGACTTTAGGTGGATCATCCACCCCCCTCGCCTTTATTATTACCTGTGGAAGTTTTTTTCACTTTCCTTCCTTTCTTATTTTCTTTTCTTTTATACGTTCTCTTTCTTTCACCTGAGACTGCTGAACGGTTAGACAATGAGTGAATCCCCGGGCATAAAAGTATCAGAAATCAGACTTAAAACTGTACCAACAGGCCCAGGCAGGTCACGCCAAGCCTCCTAACCGCGGACGTCTGCTGTGGGAATCTTTCCTAGGGAGGTGAGCAACGAATTCCCCAAATAATTCCCATAATAATGACAATTTTCTCCGCCCGACAGGGGGTGCACCAAGTAATGGTGCCGTTAAGTGCACCCCCACACACAACTTGTGCAGACGCCTCTGTATGTAACTTCATTTTAAAAGCTTAAATAAATAGCATATATCCAGACGCTTGCTGACCACCTGGCCAACGATTTCGTACCAGGTAAACTTGTAGGAAATCATTAAAATGGCGTTTTCAGAACTCAATAATCTTCCACCTTAAAACGTATTTCTTCACTTACCTGTAGCCCTATGTGGTTAAAATGATATTATTTGACCTTTAAAATCAATTTAGCCGTGTAATGTTTCTAGCTTTCTACAGTCTCTTTAAACGTAGAAACGTACACTAAATACGATTCGTTGTTTCAGAATTGTGCTGGTGTGGCTACTCAATTCCCTTACATAAATCTGGTTAAAGCAGCCACATACTTCAATATGGAGGGCTATTTTACCTATTTTAATGAATATAACAGTTACAATAGTCAAATGTTTATATTAATTCGCTTAGACTGTAAAAGGGAAATAAAGATCACCAGTTTCCGATAAGTGAAGCTACGGTTTATTGACATAGGTATAGCGATTTCTGCCCTTACGTTTTTATAACAAACAAAGCACATTTTGAATTATTATATTAAATCACATTTTCTTATAATTGCACTATTCTCTCACCATACCTAACATAATACAACAACCTCGGTCTTGTTTGTTTTTAAAACCCTCGACACCCTTCTCGTCCATTCATTTACCTTCAAGTTCTGATTTCGTGCTTTGCGTATTACATATTATATTATATATGTAGGCTATGTATGTATGTATGATCAGAGATGTGGTTCACCATGTACTGCTCCCTGAACTGATTCAATTCATCTTTGTCAAAGTTTAAATTAGCAGCCTTGCACCTGTGGGACATACACATTTTTACCTATTCCTTAACTACACCAAGAAGAAGAAGAGAAAAAAAAACTTTACCTTCTCTCTGTCTCTCTCACTTCTTTCTTCCTCTCTATTCTGTATTCCCGTCTCTTTTTTTTTTTTACCTGCTAATAGCAATCTTAATGCTCCAATGACTTCACCCGAGTGAATAGTAGAAGAAAAAAAAAGAAAAAAAGAAAAATGGCGGCAGGCATTCTGCCTGTATTCACAAACACAATAATTTGACTTCGAGGACTCATCTCCCGTCGCGTCCACCCCCCCATCCCCTCTTCTCTTCTGTTCTCATTTCTTATCACAACGACAGTACAGAGAGACATACAATTCCCCACCTTTTTTTCTCTTCTCTTTTACGTCCTTACGGGCTAAAATTATCAACTCCCCCTTCCCCCTTCACCCCCCCCCCCTTATTTCGTTATTGTAAGGGTGGGGGCGAGGGGGGCGCTGGCTTCTTTTTTTCTTTCTCTGACATATTTGTTATGATTTAATTATGACCACTTCACCTTTTCGAAGTCAGTCGTTGGAGGTGTCTTTAAAAGAATATATTTCTCCCCGCCATATCGTCTGATTCAAACGTATAATCTTGCTGGGATTATGTCCCTTGTCAAACAAGCTAGTATAAACCCGCGTTCCCTTCCAAACAAAAAATAAGGAAAACATAAAAAGAGGCATCTTCATTGAGATAAAATGTGTCGTACAAAACTAGCCCCCCCCCCCTATCTTTTTGCCCCGACTAGCGCCCCTGCCCCGTTAACAAAAGATTCTAAATCTGAGTGTTTAAACTCCCCCCCCCCCAGCCCCTCGTCTTTTTTTCGCCCCATCCCTCTCCCATACCTCATTTCTTCATAGCTGTATACAAAAAAGCCGTCAGTCCCGCCTGCGCCCTGTCAGTTAATGGTTTAAGATGTGTGGGGTCACGGTTCGACGGTTTCGTCTTCTTGACAGCTTCGGTGTGTCCGTCTCAGCTGGCCACATCTCCACCATCCTAGACCCAAAATGTACTGGCCACACACTTACACAAAAGTATTATTTTAAAATATTTTACAGGTCAGTAATTTCTCAAGAGTTGAGAAAAAAAGTTAAGGTGGGGTGTGTGTCACTCGCGAAGTTTTTTAATTTTTTTTAATAACATTTGGTTTTTAAATACTTTAAAAGTGCTAACTTTTAAGAGTATCGAAGAACAAAGTACCAACTATTTCATTCATAAAACTCACAAATACCTAAACCAATAGTGCAAAGTACTTTTAACCCTTCCCGTACCGACCTACTTCTATCTATGCTGCCTTCAGTTCCGCTATATACGCGCCCGGGACTGTTAAGGGTGAAGAAATACAACACAATAATAATCTATTACATTGCTCAGATAAATATAAAGATAAAACCTCTTTTGTTTTTCTTATCCCTTCTGCGAGAACAAACGCATTTAAGTTCTCTTTCTTTCCGATTGGGCATCTGGACATTGAATGGGTTGCCGGTACAAACCAGGAAACGCAAAAACTTAACATCATTTCTAACACTATTCAAATGTGCAAGACTAGACCCAAACCTCGTATAAGCGTAGGACGCAATATAGAATCATATATATATGTAAGATATAAGTTAAGATACTTAGAAAAAAAGTGTGCGCACCGACGCGCAAAATGTGTGAACTAGTTAAAAAAAAAAAAGGCGCCACCTGGTAGCAGTACAAAACAATATGCTGCCATTCTGTCTCGTTCGCAGCACATACGTCAGCCACCAAAAGTCACCAAGGGAGGGACAACGGAGAATATTTAATTTCCGCCCTCGCTGAAGCTATCGCGTTTTGAGAAAGAAGATAACACCCAAACTTTACATATTTGAGAACTTGAAAGAAAACATTCCGTGCCTCACCCTCCCTTGACGCTCACACATATCTGTGATTTGGCCACTATTTACTTTGTGTTTTTTTTTTGGGGGGGGGGGGGGATAGGGACCTAGTGCTTTGTTTTAAGTCGCTGGAGGTCCTGTGCTTTGTTTTAGGTCGAGGCCTTAAACCGTTCATCCCCACTGCCGTCCCCGCATAAGCCACGAAAGCGCGTGACAAATGCTTTGTGCGTTTAGTCACAAGTTGTCCTTCCTTTCCTTTTTTCATTCCACAGTTTTACTTATTCCCCCCTAGCCCCCCTCTCCACCCAGCCACTTATTCATATACCTCACTATCTACTCTCTCTCTGCCCCCCTCCCCCCTTTTTCGATCTCCCGCTCTGTCTCTTTCGTTCAATTTGACGATATCTGTAGAGAAAAATCTTTTTAGTGATAGTTATCTTTCCCCGACATCTGCATTTCTTAGCGTAAGAGAAGAGAAAGAAGAGAAGAAAAAAAACACACGAGTCCTTAATGGAGTGGTGGGTGACATTTATTTCCCTCGACTAAGCCTCGGTTGTTTTTCTCTTCAATTAACGCCCATAAGAAAAGGGAGAGAATATATAATTTTGCTATTAACCCTAAAGCCATTGTGAAAGTATTTAATTCACGAGATTATGAAGACAGGATGCACTTTACATAGAGGCGTTCCTGTTACGTGCAAAAGCCACGAGCCTATAAGCGAGGGTTGTTTTTCAATACGTTAGTATTGCTTTAACAACAATTGCATGGTCAAGGATTGCAGTGTGTTTAGGCGTATCCCATGGCGCAATCACTAGCTGGACATGGGTCAAGACTACAAACAAATCTCGTGCATAAACGCCATTCACCCTCCCCTTCCCCCCAACACTAACACGCAAACACTCGGGCCCCGTGTGTGCAATGAGGTAAATATTGACTCAGAGCATGCGTGTTTGAGTACTCGTCTCGGTTATGTGTGAGCAGTAGTGTGTTGTGTGTGTGCGCGCGCGCGTCTGTATGTGTGTGTAGTCTAGGGATAGACAAGTGGTAGATGATGAGCCCCCCCCCCCCCCCCGTCCAAGCTTCCATCTCCATTAACCAGCGAATCAATAGAGCCCGGTATAGAGAGAGGGAGGCTCTTTGTGTCGACGCGGCATCCCCTCGACGAGCGTTAATCCCTCGTTGTCCATTGCGCCTCTCCGAAGCTCGTTGTGTTGACTCTTTACAATAGATACATAGTTGAATAGAAGCAAGAGGAACGGGGGAGTTCGGTGGAGAAAAAAAGTAACTCGCGGGAATGGCAAACGGAAATAATGTAAGTTATTTTATTAGGTCGGGGGAATGGGGAATACATGGGAATCCTCTAATGGCATCTCAAATTAATTAGAAAGTGGAAAAACAAACATTGGGGAGTTTTTTTTTAAATTTAATTTTAACCATATGTCTTTTTATTTCGGAGCTTCTTCTAACAAGGACATTAAAAGTACAATGAATTTAATATATTATATGTGAGTGATAGAAAAGAATAGACATGAAAGGGAGAGAGAAAGAAAGAAAGAGAAATTCTGAAATGAAATGAAGACATCGTCCATGTTGCAATTCACGTTGGAAGACACACGTGCTTATGAAGTAAAGAGACGCGAATCACTTCATTAATTAGATTTGATGTAATCAGTGGACGAGGAGGTCGCGAGGAGTAAATATATTGTGGAGCGTGTGTGTTTTTTTTCAAATGTGCGCGTCAGTGATAGATTCTTATTTTCATTATATATATATATAGAGAGAGAGGTCTATATATATGAAATTTTGTTGGTATATATTTCGCGAAGGGAATAAAACAATTTTATAATGTAGGTGAACAACCTTTTGCCCTGTCACCTCTAGCTGGTGTTTTATCGATCAAAGTTTTTTGTGTGTGTTTTTTTTGGACACAGTTCCGCCCCTGTAACATCTGCCTCTGATACTGGTACAGCCGTGGACGTGCGGAGCAGGGGCGTGTGGTGGGTGCGGGGGGGTGCCATCAATAATTCTTCATGTTTTGATCTTTTCATGCTCACACCGCACTCCCTCCCCCTCCTCCCCCCCTCCCCCATTCTGTTCATGGTGTTAAGACCCCATGTTTCAAGTCAGCATTAGTATTATTCCACCCATCCCCCACGATACGTTTTCTCCCCCCCCCCCCCCCCGCTACCGATGGATGGGTGAGCCGGGGGAGGGAGGATGCCTGGGTTTGGGTGAGCGTAGGGTCACAAAGTTCGTAGGCGCGTGAGCGAGTCGCCGGGTCGCTTGTACGTTAATGATGATTTAAACGACGACGATATGTTTTCTTTAGACGAAGGTGAGCACACACCCCACCTGTGCCTAGAAATAAGATTGGAAAAAAGATAGAAAGAAAGAAAGAGTGATGGATATAGAGATAAAGTAGAGAGAGAGAGAGAGACAGAGAGAGAGACAGAGAAAGAGAGAGACAGAGAGAGAGAGAGAGAGAGAGGGGGAGAGACAGAGAGAGAGAGAGAGAGGGAGAGAGACAGAGAGAGAGACAGAGAGAGAGAGAGACAGAGAGAGAGAGACAGAGAGAGGGGGAGAGACAGAGACAGAGAGAGACAGAGAAAGAGAGAGACAGAGAAAGAGAGAGACAGAGAGAGAGAGACAGAGAGAGGGGGAGAGACAGAGAGAGAGAGAGAGAGGGAGAGAGATAGCGAGAGACAGAGAGAGAGAGAAAGAGAGAGGGGGAGAGACAGAGAGAGAGACAGAGAGAGAGGGAGAGAGAGAGACAGAGAGAGAGACAGAGAGAGGGAGACAGAGAGAGACAGAGAGACAGAGAGAGAGACACAGAGAGAGACAGAGAGAGGGAGACAGAAAGAGAGAGAGACAGAGAGAGAGAGACAGAGAGAGAGACAGAGAGAGAGACAGAGAGAGGGAGACAGAGAGAGAGACAGAGAGAGAGACAGAGAGAGAGACAGAGAAAGAGAGAGACAGAGAGAGAGAGACAGAGAGAGGGGGAGAGACAGAGAGAGAGAGAGAGAGGGAGAGAGATAGCGAGAGACAGAGAGAGAGAGAAAGAGAGAGGGGGAGAGACAGAGAGAGAGACAGAGAGAGAGGGAGAGAGAGAGACAGAGAGAGAGACGAGAGAGGGAGACAGAGAGAGAGACAGAGAGACAGAGAGAGAGACACAGAGAGAGACAGAGAGAGGGAGACAGAAAGAGAGAGAGACAGAGAGAGAGAGACAGAGAGAGAGACAGAGAGAGAGACAGAGAGAGGGAGACAGAGAGAGAGACAGAGAGAGAGACAGAGAGAGGGAGACAGAGAGAGAGAGACAGAGAGAGAGAGAGAGACAGAGAGAGAGACAGAGAGAGAGGGATATAGAGATAAAGTAGAGAGAGAGAGACAGAGAGAGAGCGAGAGACAGAGAGCTATATATGTTGGACCTGTGCTTAGAAATATGCTTGAAAAGAAAGAGCGAAAGAAAGTAGAGAGAGAGAGAGATATGTTGGACCTATGCTTAGAAATAAGCATGGATAGAAAGAAAGAGTATAAGAGAGATAGAGAGAGATAAAGTAGTGAGATAGATATGTTGGACCCCTGCTTGGAAAAGAAAGAAAGCGTGTGAGAGATATAGATAAAGTTGAGAGAGAGAGAGAGAGAGAGAGAGCTTATATAAATTAGACTAGTCCTGAGAAATAAGATTGTAAAGAACGATTGAGATAGATATATAAATAGAGAGAGAGAGAGAGGGAGAAAGAGTTATCTATTGGTGAGCAAGGAGGCAGAGAATCTAGTTGTACTCACTAGTATTACTTTCCACTTTACCTCTCCATGTTATGGCCAGATTTTATATTTGGCCCAACTTTTTAAAAAAGTAATAAAGGGTTGCAATTTTATTATTTTTTTAAACTGCAGAAGCGTTTTCCCCTCATCATTTTCACAGCTCCCCACCCCCCATTCCCACCCTTAATTGTATCTCGAGCACATACACACCCTCGCTCAAGCTCGTGCACAAACGCACACGTTTTACGCTTTACACGCACACAAATACTGGTGGCAGTCAGTTCATATTTTTTTCCGCGAGTGCTTAAAACTCAAAATGTTTTCAGAAAAGCTCGTTCAGAGATAGAGAGATATATAATACACGGACGGCGTATTCACTAGTACCCGTGAGCTAGTATAAGATATCAAGGTTGCCCCATGCGCCCTGAATTTTCATTTCGTTTTAAATATATATAATACTATATATAATAGCCCATAGTAGTGAGTAATAAAGTGAAACCAAAATTTTTCTTATACTTTCCTTTTAAGAAATGAATATTGTCATAAGTGTAGTATTATTAAGTTGTTTTTACTGAAAATTTGATAGGATGTATTGTTAGTTGGGGCAAGTCTGCTGTCCAAATTTCAGCTCGATTGGACCACGGGAAGTGGTCGAAAAATCGAAGCCAATTCTTGCTCCCACGACGCATGATTGCAATCAGACAGACAGAAAATGCAACTTAAAATAAAGTGAGTAAAAAGATACATTTACACATGAAATCAAAGTCGTTCGCGAGGGTTAAAAGGCTCGTTGTGTTAGTCCGGGTGGGTAAATCTGAAAATGGCCGTTGTCTTCTATTTTGCCGGAATCCGAGCTAGGTAAACAGTAAACATAATACCAGAGTAGTTCAGGTCAACAGGTAAAAATAAAGAGCTAAACGCCAGAGAAAGCGGTAAAAAATAAATTCAAATAGATAAATCAATTATTTTTTTTTATTGTTGTTTATAAAAACTAAATTTCATTTTATTTAAACGTAAACCTTAAAGTCATCTTTCAATAATGCATTAGCTAGCATTGGTTAGCAGATGTATTTCCGTTTGCATTTGGGTTTTTACACAAAAAATTTAAAAAAAAAGGAGCATTCATTTTGCCTGCGGTTATCCACTGCGTTCTCACGTGCAGTAAATGATTCCTGCTAGTGAAATGCATACAAAGTACACCTGAGGAGAGATAAGACATCACTCAAATCTGCCCCCCCCCCGGCCCTCGTCTTAACCGCTCGGTAGATAATGCCTAATCGTTCATGTCATACACCGAGCCAATGTTCGAGTGTTATAACTCTATCTGATATCGCAGCATCCGCTCGTGTTTTCTCGCCTTGTACACACCACGCTCTTTATTGTCGTCAAGACTTTTATCCCAAACTACTCGTTTAACTGAATGCTTTATAACGCGTGAATGCTTACATAGTGCAAGATCATCTTCATAATGGCTTGTCTCTAACTTCACGAGCGCATAAATCATACAGATTCTTTGCTCTTCCATGGCGAATTCTGGGATGCTTGTTGCTTCGATGCAGCACACAAAGAATTCATTGATTGCATTCGGCACCCCAGCCAGACATTGCTAAGTAATTTGAAAGCAAGGAAGTAAATTCGCCCCCACCCCACATCACACTCATTTTTTTTGTTATGACTCTTGAGGTGTCGAATAAGTGAAGTGACCTGCAAATGCGAGAACAAATGCATATAAGTACTCTTTTTTCCCGAGTGGCGTTCGGGCATGGAATGGGTTGTCTGGACAAACCAGGAAAACCAGTAACTTAACATCATTTAAAACATTGATAAAGATGCAAGACTAGACTCGGAACACGGATGAGCGTAGGGACGCAATACTCTTAAGATAGTATTCGTGGGCTTTTGACATTGAAATGGTGGTTGTAGGAAAGGCACTGAACTAGCCATTCTCAAAACATTCATTGTATGTAGGAGAGACACACATTCTCTAACTTATCTGTGGGGCATAGAGGCAATAAATGCCCACCACGTCTCCCTGTCCAGGGAGAGAAAATTTCGTGCCAAATTTTGTTAAAACCTTGGCATTTATAGTTGGATTCAAGCCCAAGAACTTGTGGTGCTATATTTCAACGCCATATTATGAGTAGACTGTTTGGAAAAGGAGGTCCTAGCTAATGTGATTGAAAAACAAACTTGTAGTAATTTTACAATTGTATACCCACTATAACCTGTTTCACAGTCACATACTATAAAATACACTAATACCTTTTTTGTGAACATCATGATTGGTAAGTGTGCTTAATCCTAAGTAGGTCAAGGTGATTATTGGTAAGTAGGTCAAGGTGATTAGGCGCAAGAAACTTTACAAAACAATATTTTAGTTTATTGATTTGTTCGTTTGTAGAACTAAGTAGGTCAAGGTGATTATTGGTAAGTAGGTCAAGGTGATTAGGCGCAAGAAACTTTACAAAACAATATTTTAGTTTATTGATTTGTTCGTTTGTAGAACAATGTTACTCCTTTTTGCCAATTTTATAGCCTCACCTACATAAAAGGAGTAGGGGTGAAGTGGGGGGTTGTGGATTGTCACACCTCAGTCCTTTAAAAACCTTATTAGCGAACCGTTGCACCCATGAAAGTTATCTCTGTGCGAAGGAACAATCGGCCCAGTGTGACCTGCGAACCGTGACGCCACGCTTTAATGAAATAAGAAAAAAAACAAACAATACCTAATATTTTTTTTAGAATTATGCATGAATCTCTTACGAATTATTTTCTATTGTAATGGTCCACTGTAAGAGCGGGTGGGGGGGGGGGAGGTAGGTAAAATATTTGCACCCCCCCCCCCCCCACCATAATTGCTCAAAATTATAGATTACCACCCCCTCTCTATCCATTTTCATGACCGATTTCTGGTTACGTTCCCGTGCGTAATACCTTTTAAACAACTACCATTACAGTCTACTCCGTGTGCTAGCGTGTCTATTGAGTCTTATTGTAATCAATACCGAGTAATATCGAGGGCGCATTGAGGCCCGTGTCCATTAATTTTACTTTAAAAAAATCTATTTCTGGTCTAGCATGTCTGACAGATATCCTCAAGTCTGCACTGATTCCTCGTTTTTTCTTTTAGTCAATGGTTCTCAAAAAGGTGTGTGATCGATTCGCTTTCCAAGTAGGCGTATATTTTAAACATGGACGTCTGCAGACATTTTTTTCAGGTCGACTTACATTTTTTGTTTAAATCAGTGCAAAAAGAAAAAAAAACTTGTACAGAAAGGGGATGGGGAGCAAAATTTTCCCCACCTAAGCCCCACCTCCTGTAGACCGTCCATGCACTCGGTGTCTCCTTCTCATTGCTCTGTGCCCACGATACACCGATAAGCCCGATGACCTTTTGACGCCCCTGCGCACACACACGCACGCACCGTCCCACGTGTCATAGAAACATAGCAACCAGCTTCTTCGCAGACGTGTTGAGAAAGTGTCAACATTCTAACTTGGGATTGTGTTCTTCAGCTGAACCCGTAGACATCATCGAAAGACCCCGTGCGCATCTCTTTCTTATTCCCCACCTTGTTGCACCCCTCGCCTTGAGATGCCATAATAATCAATAACAGTTTTACACACACACACAGAAAAGGAGGTAATCTCCCCCTCTCCCTTTTTCCCCCTCATATTGCGTTCGTCTATTAAATCTCAATTTTAACCTTTCATATCCGCGTTCACCCCATCCACTTATAAACACAGTCCTCGCCTGCAAGCTCATCTTTTAGCCTAAAGAAATTGCTCTACTCGTAGTATGATGTGCCTTACTGAAAATGCTTCCCCCCTCCCCTTTCTTAGCAGCGTCTATTTATAGCCTAAGCCGAAGCTAGTTTATAGACAAGTTTATTTGTTCCTGCCTTTTTTTCTGTCTATCTCTTTCTCTGTCAGTTTCTCTCTATCTCACAGAAACTTAAACTTGGTGGTTTTATTAAAAACAACAATCTATTGGAGCCAGGAAAAGAATCTATTTAGGAATATTATAAATAATATCTTGTTTGTTAAGTATATTGACCTCATGGGCTGCGTTTTACAGACAGTATTTTGCTCATTTTTATGATAACATTCAGAACCCCTTTACCTATCTGATAAACATGTCTAGATTCGCAGTTGGGGGTTGACCCAAGAGTACGCGAGTTTAATTGACATCATTTTTTGTTTCTCTGGGCGGACGAAGGGAAACTGAGGGCGGAATTTCTGACTTGCCACAGGTAAATCAATATTATATTTACTTTTTTTCCTTCCCTCTTTATGGCCTCCCTCTGTCTCTCCATCCATCTCCTCCAGATTAGCCATATTATTTTATTCTTTTATGTACATCTATTTATTTGGTTCTATTGATCTATTCTCTCAGGTATATTCGTTTGCTTAGATTTACATTTATATTTTTATTGGTTTATTTTTCTTTTTTATAAGGAAAAGAGATAAAAGATGTGTGTGTGTGTGAGTGTAAGAGAGAGAGAGAGATGGAAAAGATACTTTTTAAAATCTCGGTCTATTTCCAGGGCCATTTATTATCGTTGAATTGCGTTTAGGCCTACATCTCTCTCTCTCTCTCTATTTCTCTAACACTTCATGGTTAACATAGCACATCTTAGTTTTCGCCCTCGGAATGAAGCTCGCGGATGTTGAAAAAAAAAGTCTTTTAACTACCGTGTTTGAGAAATCAAAGCACAGAACTAGTTTATATGAAATTATCCCATTCCCATTAACGTTTCATTAATTTCGGCCGTGGTGGGGGTGTTCGGGGTGGGGGTAGTAATCAACATCATCCCCCTCCCCCCCCCCCTCGCCACCCATTCCACCTCTTCAAACGTGACCCAAATTTTTTTTAATTACCGTTGTATGAGAAATCTATGGAGGTTTTAGTTCATAGTTTTCTATTTTTTTTTAAACGCCTCAATCTCCCCTATCCCAAATGACTTGTTTCAACCACCCTTTAGGTCCTAATAAAAAAAAAAAGACACAACTTATGCTAGAGTTGCCCAGGAATGTGGGATTTTTGTTTCCCGCGTGCTTTTCCATTCACGTCCGTATATCACACTATCTGTGTGCTCGCCCTGGGTCATCCAGTTCTGCCCTGACTTTCATCGTGCGCCCTTTTGTTCTCAGCCTGGCTTCATTCTTCAAAAATTTCATTTTTCCTGCATCGTCACTCTATGCGTCACTCTACACCCTTAGATATATTTCTCTTATATCACACCCACGTGTTGCCTGCCCTTTCCACCCTCGCCAACGCTCGTTTCTTTTTTTTAAATTTTCTTTTTAACTATGCCTATATGAAAAGCATATACGCGATCACGTATTAAAAATTGAGCGTTAACTATCTCAAAAATCAAACATGAAATATGTGAACAATTTACCCGGCACAGGAGCCCCCGTGTCTCGCGGACGCCTCCGTCCAGGCACGTACCTGGATCCTAGGTAAACAGGCACATTTCGCATGGATCTGAGATGATTGGGAAACTCGGCGAGTCTTCTCCGAGGGAGGTTATGTCACCACGTGTGACCGAGTGCTAATAACGTAGACATTCCTCTCCTGCAGAGGTCAAGTTTCCCCACTTTTTTTGACACCAACACCCGTGTGTCAACATTCATATTTATTTGAAATTACTCGGGCGAGGGCAGAAAGAACAAAAGTTAGTGGTTAAAGTTACTACTGGGTGGGGCTGTGTGTTTCTTATCCTGTTTGAAAATCGACTATCTGTTTATGAATCTATCTATCTATCTTTCTGTTTACATATCTATCTGTACGTCCGTCCGTTCGTTCGTCCGTCCGTCTATCCAAAAACTATCTCTAAGTATCTATATCTATTTCTGAGTGTGTCGGTCTGATCTTTTAGTCTTCTCTAAATCTGTCCGTCTATATACTATACACAATATTATATACAACGCACACGGGCAGGTGGGCATTATAGCTAAAAAAAAACAAACAGGAATGTTAAGCTGTAAATTAAAAATTTTAAAGACTTTCAAAAGACATTGAAAATACATTTTAAACGCAACCAATTCACAAATATATGCAGGAAATAAAAGTCAAAACCCCATTTAGTGCGACTGCACTCGACTGTTTGAAAGGTCCTTTAAAGTAATAGCTTTTTACAATGTCTAAAAGCCATTAAAAAGCAGGCCTATTATAAAACTTTTTTTTTAACAGATTGTAAAAGTTGAGTAACGTTTTTATAACTATAATGAATAACATTTTTTATTGTGTCTTTTATTTTCTTACATGCTTGTCTTACGACTTTGTAGATTTCTTTTTAATGTTTTTTCACTCGAAGTCGCCTCGGTAATTTACAGTACAGACACGTGTCACATATCTACCCGTCATTTCCCAAGTTACTGTCCGGGCAAGGTTATTCTGGGAAAGAAATTTTCACTGTTCGTTCAATCGTATACCGCAATAGAGAGGAGTGTGAGTCGCGGGCTTTCTGCGTTCGAAACTCGGATTATATTCACCGAGCTCCACCTGGGCCACACAATTCTTCGGTAAATCGTAGATATCGTAGAATTGTGAGTACTACTTTTACCGTTTACCGTAAACCTGAACCTAAATGCCCTCGTAATACCCTCGTAAATAGGAATTAGTTATGTTAGAGTTTGTACTGTGGCGATAAACCCTCGTGTGTTTGTACACTAACCGAGGAAGTCAAAAGGATCAATTTAGTTTTTTAGTGTTTGTGTGTTAGCTGGACGATATTATTGTTTGCTATCTTATTATCTTATTATTGTTGCGTGTGTATGTGTCTGTATTTATAATCTTCCGATACATGGAACTAGCAACACCATGAAACTAGCAACGCTCCTGGAACATTACATGTGCGCGCGTGCGATGTTAACTTGTTCTCTTTCCTTTGATGTCACTGATTCAAACATAGTTGCGATTTATATAGAGAGAAAAACTTTGACACTGTTGTCACAGACAACCAAGCAATCAATGGACAGACTGGAATCAATGGACAGACTGGACAGTGGTCTTTCTCCCCCCCTCAAGACAAGTTATGTGCGTTAACAATATACAGAAAAGGAACACACACACACACAAATGAATGCTCACAAACATACAAACAATCCCTGTTAATGTTGTTTGTTTGTTTTCTAAATCACTTTCGCCTCGGGCACCGTTTTACTATTTGACTCGTGAGATGGCGGGGGGAAAAAATACAAGTGTGTGAGGTAATACATCATTACTGTGTGGGTGCGTGTGTGTGTGTGTCTGCTTGAAAAGGGGGTGGTGTAGGCTATAACCGTTTAAGATGTAAAACAGCCTTTAAAGAATAAATTATTTTCTTTCCTAACGTCACTCATTCACACAACACGATTAGAAATTAAAAGACATTTTTTTATTTCCATAATTGACTCCCCACCCTCTCCCCCTTCATCCCTCCCCCCCCCCCCAAACTGTCCTTACTGCTTCAATGTTACCCCGAGCACAGAACGACCATCCTCGCGCCTTTCCTCACTCGTTCGGTCCTCGACACCCAGATCGATCTAAAAATTTTTTCTTTTTTTGAAATTCTCGCATCTCTCTCTTATCTGGGTTTTGATTTAATTAGGTCACATACTATTTTTTGTTGTTGTAGTTTTTTTAGTTTTCTCCATTTCCTGGTGTGTGATTCTTTGACGTGACCCAGAAGTCTTTGTAAGGGGGGCCCCGGGGCGGTGGGACGGAGGGTGGCAGGAAGGCGGAAGGGTGGGGGGGGAGGGATGAGGAGGGGACACTGAAAAGCGATAAACACTCATTGGTTCCCTGGCTTGCTGGATCGTTTGCATGAACAGTTGACATTTACAATGTCAAGTCTTGACATTATTTGTTGACATTAGCTTAACGTCACATGCAGCGATGGATTGGGATAACTCTTTTGATTTTGTCTTATCTCCCATCTCTCTCTCTCTCTCTCTCTCTCTCTCTCTCTCTCTCTCTCTTTTCTTATTTGGCTCTCACACATTGCTCACGTATATTCTTTTTCTACTTGTTTTCCCTCTCGTTTTCTCTCTATCCTCTTTACCACAAGACCATCACCTCTTATTCCCCGTTCTTTCTCTCTCTCTCTCCCTCTCTCTAAAATTGTTATTTCTTCTTTCTATCTCAACTCATTCTTGTCTTCCTTGCTTCTACAGATCTTCTCCCGTCGTCTTTCTTTCTAGCTTTCTCGTTTTGTTTTTTCTCTTTCTCTCTCCCCATTCCAACTCGTATATATATATCTCTCTCTTCATTTTCCTCTCAGTCTCTCTTTTGTCATTGCCTTCAATACAAAGGTAAACGATCCTCACTGTTCTTCTTATTCCTTGTTCTCTCAATACACTATTGATATCTGACGTAACATAACACATAAACACAACATTAAAAACAAACAAAAACCACCCTAGATTTAATTATTAGACGACACACCTAAAACAAAGTTTGATCCCCAAACACACATTTCATTCAAGCAGTGTTTCATTCATTCATGGTGGTGTGCTGTCGGCGCCGGATCAATCCCCCGTTTTTCATGTTCGATTTACTACCGTGTGTGTTTCCGCATCCTGTCCGCCCCCACCCCATTTCTCCCAATCTTACTTTCACCGGACACCTGCGTTGCGCATTTTATGCAAATTAACACCGAGCGTGAGTCACGCGGCGTGCATCATTAAATACGGGTCTCTGCCCGCTTGATCAGCATTCCCCCCCATCCTTTCCATTCCCTCTAAACAACGGTCGACACAATAACAATAGCTATTTCAACTCGTTTTCTTTTTTTTTACTACTCGCCCATGGTCTCGTTATCCGAGGGGAAGCCCTTGAACATTAAAAGAAAATTAATAATAATAAAGAGAAATGACGGAAGCCCCTTCCACGCCAGCCCCGGCGCCATCTTGGTGGCCTTCTCTTAGCACAGTTTGCTCAGCTTGCCCTGGGATTTGTTAACTCGACCAGTTGCCCCCCCCCTCCCATAGAATTTAGTTTCGTTTTAACAAACATAATGTTATGTGTTTGTAGGCCTATAACCCCATGAAACGATAACGATGTTATGATGTTTAAAAAACCAACAACTCAATATAAACATCATCTCCCTTCCCTCCCCAATCTTAGATCATGTCATAAGCATTAACGATTCCCGTGTCATCCAATCAAAAACAAACCGGGTGGGGGCTTGGGTTTTGGGGCGTTGGATGGGGCGCACGCACACACTTAGATAACAGAAAGAAAAAGGAGTTACAGATCAAGGGATAGATTATTCTTTGGATGAATGTCGTTGATAAGGTTGATGAGCATCGCCAAGAGTCGGGTCAGACTTCTTCCCGCCTAAATGTACCGAGCAGACGACATGACGAGAATCCATGAATCCCTTCAGACTACCCAATTTATTTGTGGCCCTGATGGGATGCGGGGCTTTTCATAAGGCTTCTGATTCCCCATTAAAAAAAAAAAAAAACCAGCCATATTTTAGCATGTGTGTCTTTGCGTTTCCATTAATATTTTTGACACAAGACCTCCCTGATGAAAATATTTGAAAAAAACTTATTTACACACACAAAAACACGCACCAATCTTCATACGATTAATAAATTGTTGTTTTTTTTTGAAAAAAAAATACAACTCAAACAGTCAATGTTATACATCTTCGAACAAGCTGGAATGCCCACTAACCCTCACGCTTTGTTACATAAGCATGTTGTTGTTTTTTTTACATTTGTTACACAAGCATCTGTATAGAGCGTAGATGTTAAACACAACAAAAAGTATTACAAGCACTTGTATGCCCCCTTTTTTTTCCAGAGGTTTATAACCACCACTTAGAATCGCGTTGATCTATTCAGCCCTCGACATGGGCTTCGTTTAATGATAGCTGCTGACTCGCATTGACCTAGAATGTGAAGCAACACGCATAAAATAATAGGACGAATTCCTTTCTATTCTATTCTACTTTTTTTCAATGGATCCCCTGTAAGAACAACTTTATTTTCACACAGGCATATTGATCTAGATTTTCTAAAGACTTTACAGTAAATATATCATGTATTGTATTTTAGGACATTGAGTTATTACTACATCTTCTCATATACATCTATTGCGGTGAAACGTTGTTGTTGTTTTTTGTATGTGAATACAAATACACGAGGTTAGCGTCGAGAAAACTAACTAGCCGAGTGCCTCCCACGTATAATAGAGATAACTTATTACAGTCGATAATATAAAGTGGTTGAAATTAAAAGCCCTCACACGAGAATCAATTAGCTTCTTTCATTCTTTTTTTTTTACTCAGTGGTCGCCATTATCTAAAAGCAAAAAAAAAAAACTATTAACGTGACTCATAGCTTTTAAGGCTTCTTTAGACAACGTACGAGTTTATTAATATATAATATACAAATTGCAAAGCCTGGTTCTAATGTTCTGTCTTCTTTTATCTTTGTGTGTGTGTGTGTTTTGTAACGAACAACGGCAAAAGCAGCACACAACTGTTTGCCCACGATTCGCTCCCAAGTATTAAAAAGCGAGGCGAAAACCGAGTGCCGAATGATAAAAGTGTGAACATTAAAATTAATGGAAGGAAAACGAGGGTAGAATGTGACACGCGATTACCATAAAAATGAAATAAAATCATATATTTAAAAAAAAACACTTTTCATTGATGAAATAAAAAGGTAATAAATTAGTTATAAATAGGTAATAAATGGTTGAAAAGATATAAAATAATAGAAAATAAATTCATATTTCTGAAGACATTTTGTTTTACGATTAGTTCCGCTATAAAAAATGTCCGACCTATCACGTGTATCCGGTGTGGTGATGGTAAACAATATCTATACAAGGAACCGTTCTATTCAACCATTGGTCCACACTCACTATGTGATATATTTATATTTTCCCCCGGTGGAACACAGGGTGCCACGCGCCTACAATAGCCAGTGGTCATAAAAATCATTACATTAATAAATAGCCCATAAAAAAACGGTGTCTTTGATTTAGTGCACCCCACCCCTGTTTCCCTCCCCCCCCCTAGTCAACTGGAGCGTCCACTGAGAATTCCTCCCCTCCTCCACCACCCTTTCCCGCACACGCGCCCTTTTCCTTTCAAGCCTCGTGGTAAATATTGTCTCTGCCATAAACTTTTTTCCCACTGACTCTAGCCAGAAGTCCGTTGATGACTTGAAGCCAAACGAGGAAGAAGCGAGGGCTCGTTGGGGGAAGGGATGTTACACATTTAGTAGATTATGAAATCGGCAAACGAGCTTAGGGTATTGATTTGTCCCGCGATGATTATTCTTTCCTTCACAAATTTTTATTTTCTTCTGCCGTCTTTGTCTCCCCCCTTCCTTGCGACCCCCTACCACTCCCCCCACGCCCCACATCCCTGGGCTCCTTTAAGAATTGAGCGCCTCATGATTGTATCTCTCTGCTCAGCTTTGGGGGCCACCCAGCTCCTCCCTTCAAATTGCCCCCCTGTGCTAATAGTCCCTCCAGAATCAATACCTCGAGCCTTTGTCCTTTTGGTGACTAATTGAAACCAGATTATTTGCTTAGCCCCGACCCCACCAAAAAAAAAAAAAAAAGAAAAGGAAGACCAGGCGGCCCCACCGCCTCCACAATTCGACACGGGGCCGCACCGCACATGTGAGAAGGACCACCGTCCTCGTAATGACCCGCACGTGCCCCATTCTACAGGAGACAACAATGCCGGAACTGTCCGGTGTCATTATTAGACCCAGACAGGGGACAATCGCCCTCGTGTCTTGATTTCCGAGCTTGTAGTCGAGGGCTGCCGAGGACATATAATCCCCCTCCCACCCACCCCCTTTATTCCAATCCTTGTACTTAATTAGCCGCATTCAAAGTCAGACTCGTGACATATTTGTTTTTTTTGTTTTTTTTTAATTGTTGCTCTACAGCAGAGGTTTTTTTTTAAATACCCGGTCGTGACCCTGTACCGGGCAACTAACTCACAAAGTACCGTGAAGCAAAAATAAACAGAAATATAAGAAAGAAACAAACAAATGTTCCGGGAATTCATATATGTCATACGTCACCTTACTCATAGTATTAACGTAGAAATGATAAAATATTAGAGGGTCTTAACATAAGACGTATAAAGATAACTGGGTCCCACAAGAAAATGAAAAGTTTGAGATGCGCTGCTCTTTAGCGTAAAAAAAAACAACTTTAACTAAATTATAAATTATATAGGCCTACATTACGTTTCATTAATATTCAAGTGTTATTTGAACTAAATATGTGACATTAACATTTCTGTCTCACTAAATATTGTATGGTGGTTATTCACTGGTTATACATCATTTAAAATACCCAAAATATGTTTATTACAATGGTGTAAACTTTATTTGTAAAAATCTGACAATATATCAGCCGTAAAGTTATAAAGGCGGCTGGATAGCAAAGTCGACAGTGAGCTGAACTCTCAAGCTCGACACAATGGGTTCGAACCCACGATGCAGACAATCCGAGATAACAAAAAAAGAATCCACCGCTGACTTGGAGAGGAGATGGGCGCCGCCAAGTCTACCAAGCCCACTGAAAGGACTAAAGGACAGGCAGTGTCCATTAGCTCTCTCAACGACCGTTAAGGTAAAGGGATTAAAATAGGCCTAAATCAATTAATATCATATATACCAATTCAAACTCAGCATTTATAAAAAAAAAAAAAAAAAACCAGCTTAGTTTTAACAATTTCTTCTGGAAAATATTTGACTATTCCCCCCCCCCCCCCCACCAACAATCAAGATGTCGGGGCGCTATTACCATTCTTTCTAGTTTTCTTTTTTTTTCACCGTCACCAGAACGATTGTGTGATTTAAAAAAAAAGTTAAACAAATTCAATAATCTCATTTGCATAAAGATGTTGGTTAAGAGAACAATAACAAAAAAAAACTTTAAATATTTAATTTACTAAATACAGGCCTCCCCCCACCCCACCCCCTAGACTGAAGTGAGAAAAGGAGGAGGGGGGGTGGTTGAGTGCAGCTGAATCTACAACGGTTGCCAGGGAGAGGTCAATAAAAGAAACATAACTGTTCATATTGACATTTCACAAGTCAGTTGCCTCCTCCTCCCTCGTTGAAAGCTCGCGAGATAATCGACGAGTAGAACAAAATGTTTTACTCGTTACTGAATACGAAATGGGGAAAAAAAAACAAGCAAAATTGACCCGCCAGTTTGGAGGGTGGTAGAAGGGCACACTTATTGTTTTATCTGATTCTTTGCGAATTTCATTAATGCTTGTTGTATGCCGCCCCCCCCCCCAACCCCCGCACCCGATTCTGTTTCTTTTTATAATTTTGTATTCCTAATTCTTTTAGTGCTCATGCTTGCTTTAGTTCACATCATTCCGTGTTTTCTAATTTGTACCCTCACCTATATAATTGTTTGACGGCACTGTGACAAGACAATATTTTGCTCTACAAATTGATGCACGCGGTGGTTTAAGAGCTCCATCTCATTATGCGCGAGCAGGCCGTCGAGTGCTTAAAAAACAACAAATAAAACAATTGGATTGTGTCTCCGTTTTAGCCATTAGTGGACACGTGTTGGAGTCACCTGGTACAGTTCCTTTAAAGCACAGTTTGTTAAAAAATAAATAATTCGCAGTCCACAGTCTTGTCTGTTCTTTCCCATTTCCACGCCCCCCTCTCTTTCTCTCTCTCTCCTTCCAGCTTTATACAAACACCTTTTTTTTAGCCCTCGTCATACTCTCGTCAAACTGTCTCCTTAAGTGACAGGCGTGAACAAATCAACTAACGTCCATGTCCAGCACGCGCCATGGCCAGGTTTACTTTTTGTTTTTCTTTTTCAGTCTTTCTTCCTCCACATATTCAACACCTCTCTCTCTCTCTCTCTTCTCTCTTCTCTCGCTTCTATCCAAACTTTGTTCAATTTTATCAACACCCTTCCCACACACACACACTCCCCCAGTGTTCATGCCGTATGAATAATTTACCGCAACAATTTAAATTTGGACACTCGCTTCTTCCTCGTGACGTGCACCATCTGTAACGTCATCTCGCCCTCATCGCCACCCCGTGCCCCCCCCCCTCCCACAAAGAAAAAGAAGAATTAAAAAAAATATCAAAAAAAAAATCTTTCTTTCTATCTAAGCATGTCCATCTTCACGTGTAGAGAGAAACATTTACATAAAACTTAAATAGCGAGTCGCGGAACCGGAAACTGTTTATTAGCGCCATCTTCGGCATAAGTGTGGGGAATTGTGGGACTGTGTACATTTGTAATGAAAATTATCTCCTCCTCCTATTCTCTACCCGCCCCCACCCCCTTTCTCTTTGTTTTTTTGATCTGGCAACTAATTAATACTATTTTCCTTTTACGGACAATTTTTCTCTTTACTCGTCTTCTCTTTCTCTATTTCTCCCCTCACTCTTTTTATATTTCTCTCCCTGCTCTCTTCCCTTTCTCTATTCGTCTTAGCTCTCTCTCTCGTTCACGATCTCTTCCTTCCTCTTTCTCTTTTTCACTCATTCTCTCCCAATCTGTTTTTCTCTCCTTCTTTCTCGCCTCCTTTCTCTTTTCCCCTCTCTCTATCTTCCCTCTCTTCCCTGTCTCTGTCTATCTTTCACTTTTTTTTTGCTTTCTTTCTCTCTTTTTCTCTAATTTCTTTCTCTCTCTCTCGCTATTTTTATTTCTATCGTTCCGTATCTCTTTCTCTTTGTTCTTCTCTCTCTCTCTCTGTGCGTGTGTGTGTGCGCTAGTATGATTGACCTTCCTCCTTTCCAACCTCAAGGAGAGATAAAAAAAAATGGCTTTGTCGTCGGGAACAACCACTGGACCACCTAGGACTTCGACGATTACAGAATGGCGGCAACACACAAAAAAAAAATGACAAGGGGGAGAGCAAACGTGAAACTCACAGCAGGGGACAGATGCTGGTGGCCTCTATTTGACCTTTGCCAGAGTTTTCTCCCTACGTCTGCCTTTTAATAAAAATCACTACAAGCCTTACCTTTATGAGAGAGACAGAGTCAAAAAAAATTATGCACGTGTTTAGAACGTTTAATGGTTTGATAGGAATGTGTTAAATATGGTTTCTACGCGTGTCAGTCGCGCGTGGCTGTCTGTCCACGTGTGTGTGTGTGTGTGTGGGGGGGGGGTGCAATTAAAAAGCACAAACAGTTGAAACGAAATAAAACAAAAGCGAAATTAAAAGCGTGGACATATTCCATTAAGCACCTTTCCACACATTTTAATGAAAACTTGGGCTGCGTTATAACATTAACAAAACCAGTACCATCCACCAAATTAATAGCTTAAAACATAAAACGCCATTAATTTATGTTAAGTACATATTTATATTGTAGGCTATACAGCACAATCTTATAAGTCCGCACAGGCCTGTGAAATGTATGATATATTATGTTGATAAGTGCGAGTTTTGTGGAAGAATGAAACAGAACGGAGGCTACAGCGAGTTCGGTCTACACCGATTATTTCAGCGTGGAAGGAATTAAATTCGACCCTAAGACGAGTGCGCATGTCCACGTATGCCATGATTAAAGAAACTGGTTGATGCTGTTAGTTAATTAAGTTGGGGATATGCGAACCATGTCAACTATCAACAAAACTGGTGCTGAAGGTGGAACTTTTTTTAAAACGTATTTATTTTCTATACTGATATAAAGCTAAAGAAATATAGATCTAGGCCTACTTATAATATAGAATTCTTTTTATCAAATGAGAAATGCGTGTCATTTCCAAAATTAAGCATTCCGAATGAAAAATTAGAGTAACTTTGATTGTTTTTCGCGATCGTTGGCAGAATTTTTTCTTTTTGTGGTCACACACTCCCCCCCCCTCCCCCCGCCAACTCCCCCTTTTTTTCTTGACGAATTGCCACCCCCAATCCTTTGTTGTTGTTTTTTGCAGCCATACCATCGACCTTTCTAGAAGATTACACAATCCGTGCATGTTAGTTTTTCATTAATTTTCAGAACTCATCCAATCTCGCTTCGGCCTCGTCGTTGATGAACTCAGAAAGTTTGGCGAGGGCGACAATTTTTCTTGTGTGGTGTTAAAAAAACAACAACCAAGAATGACGGGAAAACAATGGGGTGGGGGTTGATGGTTTGGGGATCGTATAACTTCAATTACGAAATAGTAAAAACTCGTCAAATAGTTGTCATAATTATAATGATTTTTTGTGCGTGTCTCAAAATTGGCCGTAACTTTGTTATTTATTGAACAGCACTTTCGGCCATGTTGGATTACGTAACGACAGCAACAACAAGCTAACCCCATCCACCCCCACTTCATGGTTGTTATAATCAAATAATAAAACTGCACTATGATACAAAAAAAATATCTGTTATAACGATTGGACATTTCAATCGAAACTTTAAACCGAATGTTTTTTTGTTATATTTTCCTATTTTAAATTTTAGGTGCATAAAAAAAAAAGAAGATTATGATTCGCTCGATTCCTGTCTTTTGAAATATCATTTCTTTTTTTTTAAATGTAAAGTATCCTATTACCCGACTACGTTGGTAGGCCATAGGGCTAAATGTGGCTTGGGTTGAAGTTGAAAGAAACAAGAAACAATAAACAATATTTTATTTGTAACATGGTACACAAGTAGGCTACAATAAATGCAGTTACGTATATAATATATGAAATACTAACTAAGCTCTAAAGTACCTACATTTTGAGTTAATCTGTTTCCGTTGTCGGATCATGCAAGATGATTGTGTGGCCCGAGCTTTGCCAAGTCTACGTTAAAGCCTTACAAATACATTAGGAATAGCCTCTTTATAACCAGACCCTGAATAAAGAAAAAAAGATAATTGTATTCGAACCAGAGACCTTCGGGAAGGGCAGTCGAATCCGCTACCCACTAGACCAGGGGTCGGCAACCTTTTGAATATAGTGTGCCAAAAATGGATTTTTAATTCATTCGGTGTGCCAACAACTTAATCATGCTCTAGTACTCAATTTCTGATAGAAGAGACTTTAATTGTATTTCCTTTGAGGTCTTCCGCGTGCCATTGACTGTCACTCTGCGTGTCAAATCTAGCACGCGTGCCGTATGTTGTCGAAGACCATTTCTCGCATTTAAAACACTGTTTCGCATTTTTTCTCTTCTAGATTTTAACAAAATTGTTGTTTTTACAAAATACGGACACTTGATTATACGAAGTTTTTTTTTTTGTTGTAATTCAAGGTGAAGGACACAAGCCCTCGCGTGACCGGTCAAATTGAACGCTCCCCGATTGGATTTATCATCACCAGTGACAAATGAGCTCCGAGCATGAAGCATGACGAGGTCGCCTTCTTGGATACAACCTCCCGGGAGAGGGTGGACACGCCGCTGCTACCACTTTCTCCTGTGCACGTGGATCTTACTCCTCAGTGGAAGCTGCTCCTCTGCGGAAGAAGGTAAGGTCATGTTCAAGGTCATCTCTCTCAAATCTGTCGTCTGGTGTCTTGACGCGAAAGGGCCTTGTCTGGCAAAATACGTGTTGAAAGGCTTTGAGCTAGTTTATCCCTGTTATTGTTTTCCTCTAGTGCTTTTGGGGTCAGAATCTTTTGGGGTCAGGTCTTTTGGGGTCAGTGTCTTTTGGTCAGCGTTTCAAACACACGGTTATAGTGTGTGTGAGTTTATAATTCAGTTCGTCATTAAAAAAAATACAACAGCATATTCAGCAATAAGTGTATGGTCTCATATGGCTTGTTGGGGGCGAACCAAAGGTCCTGGGTTCGAATCCTGGTGGGGGCTAGGATTTTTTTCCCGTTTCTGGAGGGTGTCCCTGAGTCTACCCAGCTCTGATGAGTACCTGACCTTAGTTTGGGGCTTGGGGTAAAATTAAATGCTGCTATGCATTGTGCTGGCCACACAATCACCCAGTATGCCGAGGCCAAAGAAACTGGTGAACGCTGCTTCACCGGCCCTATGGTTACATATGGTTAGTTACACTATACGCAAAATAACAACCCAACGAGGTGCAGTGGAGAACATTAGAATACATTCAAAGAATATAATATACCAGCATTACAGTACTTTTCATCCAATAGTGTTTTCCAATAGTACTTTCACCAGCACTTCCAATAGTACTTCTAACAACAATAACAGTAACTAATAATAATTCCATTAGCTCTTCCAATCAATCAATAAAAACTTTTACTTATCACAATTAGGTGCTTGTTTACTGAACTACAGACGTATTAACATTACTTCTAATATTATTATACGCTTATTGCATATTCCTTGCAACACAATCCCTTCGAATATCATGTCCAAAGACTCTTAGTAAACCCTGCTCTACTCGATTCTCAAACTTGGACGTTGATCTAAAACACTTTTCCCAATCGTAGATTATTTTCTCAAGTGAGATTTAAATCAAATAGAAAAAAATATTTTCAAAAATATTATGTTCCGTTAAAAAATAAAACTATCTCGCGTTAAAATGTACACACTAGAATTATGAGCCCTCGCTCTATTCACTGGAAAGCCTCGCCGTCGATCCCGCTCCAAATTATTGAATTTTATTACCAGCTAATGAATTCTTTATTCTCACACACTGGCGGGTTATTTGACTAACATTAAGAGTCTTTTCAGGCGATAACCTCTCTTTGGTTTCCCTCCACAATGACCCGAATCGTTAGAGAGTTATTCCTAAATATTCCAAAGTTTTTTTCTTCCAATAGTTTAGTTTTTTTTCATCTCCTCCTTCTATAATATTGATCCTCCCCCAAGGCCGACCTCATCTCTCTCTCTCTCTCTCTCTCTCTCTCTCTCTCTCTCTCTCTCTCTCTCTCTCTTTCCCCCCTCCTCTTCATCCAAATCCATTTTCTTCCGACCGAAGACCATCCGGTTAAATAGAACTTTATAGTCAACTGTTGAGTCAACACTATTGGACTCAAACCCTCCACTATTTTTTTTTTAAAACTCGTTTAAATAGGCTTCATTCGAAACCAATAGGAAACGGTAGATTATAAACATAAAACTGTCGCAATCAGATCTAGCTCTTGGCACTACTCGACACAAGCCTCGGGGGCTCGTTTAACGAGAACTCGCTGGGCGGGGAAGGTTGTTTTTTTTTCCACGTTTCGATATATTGATTTTTTTTTTTCTGGTTCTATTTTTTTTTTTACAGTTGACCTGTTTGCTTAATATTATTTTAAACGTTCACCCCAATCCCCTCTTCTCTCTCTCTCTCTTTTGCTAGCTCTCTCTCTCAACCTCAGTATTTCTCTCATACTGCCTCACCCTCGCTATCACCCTCGAGGGGTGAAGCAAAAAGTTTTGGAGAAGAAGAAAAAACGATTTACAACACACATTTATAAATAGAAACAGAACGAGCGCTAGCTGCAATACATTATGTATAAGTTGTGAAACGAAATGAAGGCCACGCCTTTCTCCGAGTGTTATGAAGGGGGGGGGGGGAGATTAAAAATCCAGTGATGTGAGCCCCGGCTTATCTATTTAATTCCCTCGCCACGCCTCGATCCCTTGAAATAATACAGAAAAAATAATGTTTTAAAAAATAAAAAAAAATATATTAAAAATCGAGCAGCATCAACAAAACAACAAAAATGAATGTCTGCTAATATGTTATGTTTTATTGTTATTTTTATGGTGAGAGAGAGGGAGAGAGAAAGAAAGAGGGAGTGTGGGAGAGAGAGAGAGTGGAGGGATGTCATCTTTAACGTCAATATTTGTATGTCTTGATGAAGAAATGTTTGAACAATAAATTGGTTTGCTTGCATGTGAGTACGTGTGTGTGTGCGCGCTGGTGAGTGTGTGTGTATGTGAATGAGTGTGTGTGTGTGTGTGTGTTTGTCACCGGAGTTAGCCTAACACAACCTGCCCATTAACACCCCCCACCCCCGCACATGGACATTATTACAACCAATCACCTTTGTTTACCTGAACAATTACGATGATTGAGTGCAGCCAGCTTTTCATTTTTTCTTTTTTTTTTTACAGCCGCCCCTTCGTATTGTTCAACACAAAACCTTGATGCATTTGTCTGCCTCAGTTTCGTAAATACTTGATAAGATTTTTTTTATTGAACAATAAAAATAATAGTTTTTTTTGGGTGGTTTGTTGGCTTTATCACAAAGTAATACAAATTCTGAAATTGTATTCGTGCGCTTAAATAGCATTACGTCTAGAGTGTAGACCAATAGGTGTGCAATAGGCGGGCCGCGGGCCGTAATAGGAACTAGCCAAGTCTTTTACCGTGGACCCTAACGAGCTTCTAACTGCACTTTAAAAAAAAATTCATTGTATAATAATGACATGGCATTTTCAGGATTTGTGTGCCCATCCTGTTCCACCAAATTCTTTATACGCGGCCCAATTGTTGCATATTCTTCATTTGGACTATTTCCGTTTTAAGAAATGTTGTGTTGCATTAATAAGAAATGTTGTGTTGCAACAAATGTAAATTTTGTGTGTGTGTGGGTGTGGGTGTGTGTGTGTGTGGGTGTGTGTGTGTGAGACTGATATCTGAGATGGTCTTCAGCTTATCTTATAATTTACAACCGTATCGTCTGAAGTCTGAAAGGAAGACTTTTACTCTCTACATTTTATCAGAGGGTTTTAGTCTTAAGTCTTGTATTTTTTTTAAAAGGGATTTAAGCGTGGTTAAGCTGTAGTGGGTTTTTTTTTTACTGACTAACATGCAGCCGGAGTGACCTCTAGGAAAGGTATGCTTTTTGCGTGGGGACGAAGGACGCTGTCTTTCTTTTAAACTTCTCAGAGATTTTATTTGAATCATTGTTTTTCTAAGGTGAATTACAATATTTTATGAACTGGAAAATTTTTTGTTGAAATTTATTGTGACATATAAGAAAGCACAGTTGTATTTCGACGAAATATGGTTGTAGTCACACGAGCCCACCTTGAAAATCATTATTGAGAACCGCTGCAAAAATGTTCTTATAATATAGTCTTTGGACGATAGACTAGATAAACTAGATTCAGTTTAAAAAATGTACAGCATCTATATTTAACATGCTCAATGAAATGCAATATATCAAGAGGGCAGACCCACCTACTCCCCACCTCCTGTTCACAGCGACTCGTGGAATCCAGTGTCATGAAATATGTAACTTCCTCTATCTCCTCCCCCCCCCCCTTAACCCTACCCTCAACTGAGCTCAATCCCTCTCTTCTGCAAGTGCCGAGTTTTCAGGGATGTGATAAAGGTCGAGGTGGTGGAGAGGGGGGGTTGGAGGGTCGAGTGAGGGCCTAATTGGTATCTCGCGCTACGTACTTTATGCATCCCCCCTCCCCGCGACCCCTGCTGCCGCCTGCTTCCAGGGGCTCTCCTGATAAAGAGCGCGCCCGGGGTTTTCCTCTGTAAGGGTGAGCGCTGATTTACCACGTGAGGTTAATGAAAAGAGAAAAGAGAATCTGGGCCATAAAAAGCCCAGTGTCCATTCCAATGTCATTTCGAGGCTCACCTCTAATTTTTTTCGCTACCATTATCGTCCCCCCTCCCCACTTTTCCCCCTCTTCTGCCTCTCTCGGTAGGAGTCCGATGAAATATGGTTGTAGTCGCGTAACCCGGGGGTTAAACTAACCAGACGTTTGCAATGGTTTTCGTAAGTCTCTCAAAACCATTAACCATTCTAGTATTAATATTTAAAAAATGATAATAATCAGATACTTTCTAGATTTCATCTAATAATATCACAAATTTAATCCAGGCTATTTATAGTCCACGGTAATACTAATTTTTTTCACTTTCGGACATCTTAATACTTTTTTTTCTGACTCTTTCAAAATGGAAAATTAAATGACCCAACAAAGCATCCATTACGTCTTAATCCAGATTGAGCAACATAAATCGTCTGTTAAATTGTGTTTAATGGGCACTCGGCAAACATAAAGCTCTCCACCCATGGCTCGAGTTTTCATTTCTTCTATTTTCTTCTATTGTTAAAAGATCACGAGTGTCGCTATTCAACAGAAAGGGAAAACAAAATTTGACATTGTTCTATCGCTGTTAACAAAAAGCTGAAAATGTTGACGTTTTCTAATTAGGAATTTAATGAAACAAAAACATTCTTAAAACGTTTTTTTTTTATAGCGTTTGGCGTAATAAAACAATTTGTTATTGTTATTCGTGTATTATCCGCCATCAGACAAATAAAACGCATTGTTTGTTTACAAATGCAATTCCATTAAAGGATATTTTCTCGGTTATTATCATGCATTAGTGGAATTTCCAATTCTCTAAAGGGAGATTATCAAATTGTTTACAGAAAATAGAGAGTGATGGGGGATGAGACAAGACGGAAGACAATTCCTTTATTTGATAAAACTATTCATCAAGCTGGGCAGCATCAATTAATTTTGTTTTTGAAATGTGAAAGATTATTGAAAGACCCCTGGTTAATATAATACATGCAGCAAAGAATGTAGCCACCCGCTTGCATACGGCATTTTTTTTTTTTTTTGGCCCTCGCCCATAGGCTCGTAGTTTGTTAGGATTGAAGAAAACAATAAGTCACTTACCACAGGTAAAAGAAGAACATCTGGTAGATGGGTACGCCCTCCATTTTTTTGTGTGTCCATGTATTCAATTTACGCTTTAAAAAAATATTTTAGTTTTTTTTCGGCCACTTGGGGTTGTTTACAATTTTGTTCCCTTTTAATTTCGACCGTGTTTAGATTTAAGTTAAAAGAACCGCAAAAGACACACACCGCTGCACTTATCATAACAGCTTAGACCAGTAACGACTCGCCCCACAGGCCCCCCGGGCTTTGTTCCAGATTAATTAAAAAAAGCGGTGCCCCCGTTACGATATAAGGGGCGCTGCCCTTCACCTGACTTCTCCCTTGAGTTGAAGGGCGCTACTCAAAGCAACACAGGAAGGCTGAAATGTTTCTCTCTCTCTCCCTATCTCTATCTCTCTCTCTCTCTCTCTCTCTCTCTCTCTCTCTCCTGTGATCTTATTTCGTTATTAAATAAACAAAGAAATCAAAGATTAGCGCGAATTAATTGAGGCTTTAAATTAGTCGAGTAGTATTTTTTTTTATGCGGCCCAAATTCCGTAAATACTTGCTGCTTTCCACGGTGATTGTATATGACCGTAAACTGGTCCCCAAAAGGCCACTAATCAATCCATTGTCCAGTTATACTGTAAGCTTGCTGGTATTCTTTACGTTTTTATACTTGTCTAGGTGGTATTAACTCACCCACACATTAGACAAGTGCACTTTTTATAATAGTTTGTTCTTTTTGGTCATATCTCGAGAAAAGTAGCAGAGGAGACATTGCATAATCTATTGGAGAAACTAACTTAATTGGAAATTAACGAACTCCCACAATGGGGTGTAATATTTATAGAAATATGACACACATTTTTTTTTACAGCTGAGAATGAATTTCGCTCCACCACATTGTATCAGTCTCGAGGTGTGAAATACACATTTACCCTCGCCTGCATCCAGCCCTCGCCCTCTGCCTCGAATCTTGAGTTCTTCTAGGTTGAACTCCCTTCACTTTTTTATTTTTACAACTCACTCGGGAGAAGTCATTAATTGTCATAGTTGTCGAAACCCGCTGCGAGCGTTCCAGCTTGTGTACCCCTGAAGTTTCGCCCAATTTATACAATGGTTGCTCCCCTGGGGCGCCCTCAGTTTCCTTCTCATTGGCTTTTTTTTATTATTTTTGTTTTCAAAGTTTCAAAATAACGGGGGAGGTTACCACCGTTAGTGAAATATAATGATGAGAATTTTGGAGCAGTTTCTCATCTCCCCTTTTTTTTCTTTAATTAACTTTGCAGACGACCAATTTATCACGTGACGCTTACACATTATTTATTTTTATACCGCCGAGGAGCCAGCGAGAGACTTTTTTAAACCCCCGTCTTTGTTTAAAAAGAAATAAAGGTTGATAGGTAATAGGTCATTTGGAGGTCATCCTATTAGTCAACAAAGAACGAATATACAATATATGTATATACGTAAGAGAGAAATATAGAAGACCTTGAAAGAAAGAGAGAGAGAGAGAGAGAGAGAGAGACTGATATTTATATATAAATAAATTATATAAATAGAGAGAGAGATAGAGATGCTGTTTATATCAATAATAAGCAACATGTAACCTTAATACGTAAACATTAATTACCAGATCTATAATACATTTTAAAAAAAGCCACCCAATCATACATTTAAAAAAAAAATGTGGTCTCATCCATCATGGCGGCTAAATTCGTTGACTCTAAAGCTCCCGAGTATCCCAACTTGCCCCTGATAAAGGGATAAGGGGGAAATAATACCATTCCCCCCACTCGACTAAAGGGACTTAATTCAGCCACTAGACTAGACATGCCCTTTGTTCGAACCGCACATTCCTTTTTTTATTTTAATGTTTGTTTTTTCCTTGTTGCTTTTTAAAATATGTTTTTGTGCGTGTTTGAATCTGTTTATTTTTTTTTATAAGCTGTTCTTATTTGCGTTCAAATTGTTCCTTTTTTGTGTGTGTGTGTGTGTGTGGGGGGGCGTTTGTGGAGTGGGGGCATATAATTGAATTTCTAGTTGTTTTCGCATGTATTTTTATAATCCATCATTGTTAAAATATGTGTTAGAACGCTTGAAACCCCCACACTTCTGGGAATCCCCACCCCGTATATATTTTTTTTAATATTTAAAAAAAAAAAAAGTCAAATATTAGTCAACAAAGCGGAACAGGAAGAACATTTGATCTTCATTTGATGAACTCTTCTCTTTCTGGAGGGGATTTCGAGTGTTTATGTTTACGTATTTTTTGTGTGTTAAATTTAAACAAAATGCCACCCCATACCCCTTTTTCCGCTGCACAAAAGTTGTCGTGTAAGCGTAAACTTAACAAAAGGGTTGCAATGACAAAACACACGCAATGTGTCATCAGGCCCACGAAATAGATCTAGTTGCATTAGCCTAAACTGCATACAAACGCCACATTTTTTTAATTCTCTCTTAGCTAATGTATATTTTTTGCAATGTCACAAACCTTGTAAATAGTTGCAACAAGGAACTAAGGATTCAATGTTATTTCAACAAGAAATAGATGCGTAGCAATTTGTGTGTGTGTTAAAAAAAAAAAACACATCACTACGACGATATTTTTGATCAAATTACACGAGCTCCAAAAGTTTACAACTCGTATCGTTTTGCTCCTCGACACACTCTCTCAGATTTTGCAAATAAAGTTAATCCTTATAACCCATACACAAAGATGCATACAAAAAAAAAATAGATCTTTTGCTTCATATGGCTAAGGGTGTATTTTTTTTGTTTCTTTTACTTTTTTTTTTTTACTATCTAAACAAAATTTTGAGCTAAACATGAACTTCCGGTGTCGACATTTTCTTCGCCCATCATCAGCTGTTGAGCTTTTTCCCTTCTCCATAGCGCCCAACCCCCAATCCCCTTGTTCACCCATCCCCCCTCACCCTCCCCTCTTTTTACACCCATAACCCATCTGGGCCCTCCTGCGTTTTGGTACCTACCTGGATCTCCCCCTCCCTCTTTGTCTTTCAAACTTACCTACATCCAGGTGGAGGAGCCGTCACGCCTGTAACGCAAAACCTCCATTGTCGGAGCAGATAATACTGGCACGTGCTTGCGTTATTTGGGAGGGTGTATGGGGGTTTGTGGTGGGTGAGCTGATTGTGGCTAAGGTATTACACCCATACTCCTCCTCTCCTCTCCCTCACACACGCGCACATAAAGACGCAAGATAAATCCTTCACTTCTTTGCGTACTATGACTCCACTGAGCTACTGTGTTTACAGAGTCGGCCATCTTTAAATAGATCAGAGAACTTATATATATATATATATATCTATAGAACAGTGTGTATAGAGCTAGGGTAAAAACACACCAGCCTTGATTCCATGCTAAACCCCAGGACTAGTGAAGACCACGAAAGGTTTCATTTCGCCTCTACTTTACCGTACAATAAAATTGGGTAGCCTGCCTAGCTCAGCTTCCTTAATTTTCCCAAATACATGTCATGTACCCGGGGTAGGCACAGACCCTCACCTCCCCCTTTCCCCCCCCCCTCTTCCCATAACAAGTGCGGAGCAAATATTTGGGCGTATTTTTGTTTTTTTTAAAAAAGGTTTAAACTCGAACCTTTTCGGAATCGCCATTCAGTATGTGAAGAAAGGGTTATGTGAAGAAAGGGTTCTCTTAATGGCTTTAAAAAAAAAGAACGGGTAAAAACCCAGTTGACCCAAATGATACGTGTGGTTATAAATAACTCCGCTGGTTCCTGAATACACTCGTTTTATTCCTACAGAGACGCTTTACTCACTTTGGTCGGCGTGTCATTCTACAGCTCACCAATCAGTCTGAAACACCTTTCATGACACCTTTCATGACACCTTATCAGTCTCGGGTCCTTCCCAGAGTTTCTGTGTTTTTTTTTACAAGATCTTTTTTTTTTATAAATAAAAAAGCACCCTTACTAATGGCCATTACAGAACTCACTCTCTTCCTCGTTGTTAGATTACAGGCGAGACAGTTTCGTGTTGGGGCGGGTGGGAAGGTCGAGATTGAGAATTTATCACCAGGTAGCCGTGGGACGGGAGATAAATCCAGAGAAAAAAAAGGGGGGATGTGAGAGGGGTGTATCTGTCCCCTCCCCGACCCCGGTTTATTCCACCCCGTTATCCAGGTGTGCGGGGCAAGGATTAAAAAGCCCCCCCCCCCCAAAGAAAAAAAAAAGAAAAAAAAACCAAACGCGCGCCACAAGATTGCCATCTTGTTGAAAACTGAATCTTATGTTTCTTATTACGCAGCCATTTTAAGCGCGAGTGCATATCTGGCCCAGTCGATGGCTTAATTACGTTTCGCCATGCTCACACTGGGTAGTTTTATCAGCTCACCTTTAAGACTTCTTGATGGTTTCTCGGCGGCACTACCTATAATATATCTGCAGGTTATTTCTTTCGCAAACTTGTATTTTCTATTTTTAAATGAACATAATTTGGTCTATCCATATTGACTATCGCTTCAAGCTCGTTCAGGTTGTGAGTGACCCATTGATTGGACACGGTGAGGGGCGGAGACGTACTGGGGCTACTAGGAGGAGGGGAGCCTACTAATGAGGCTAATCTTCCCTCCCTGACGACGTAAACGTATTAGCCGACTGTGTATAGAAAGGTCCAGCCGCTTCTTCCCCCCTTGAAATTATTAGTTTTGTCGCGAGCGACAAATTAGCTAAGTACCATCCAGACAAACACACCTACAATCAAACACACACATACATACATATACACACATATGCACACATATACACCCACATGCTAGTGTATTGAATTAGTATTGAATTATAAATATGATGGGGGAAAATCTTAAAAAAATAATTAAGTAGATTCCATCTTGAGGAAGAACGAGATAAACATAGTTATTTAATAACATCATCAGAATCTATTCTCTAGGTTTATAAATCAATCCGTCCATCTCTCTTTGCATCCATCTATATATCAATGTATCTCTTTCCATCCATCCTATCTATCTATCTATCTATCTATCTATCTATCTATCTATCTATCTATCTATCTATCTATCTATCTATCTATCTATCTATCTATTTATCTATCTATGTATCTATCTATGTATCTATCTATTTATCTATCTATCTATTATTCTATCTGTCTATCTATATGTGTGTCTATCCTTCCATCTATCCTTCTATCCACACATCCATCCATTTATCTATCGATGTATTTGTAAATACGTAGGTAAGATGGGGTAGGTAAGTAGGTTGGTAGATAAATTGATTGATTGTTTGATTGATCGATCGCTTGTGGCCAGACAAGAACAACAACAACAAAACAACAAACAACTTTTTCTACCACAGGATCAGATTAGTTGAGTTGCAAGTTGCCTATAATGAGAGAGGATGTTTAGTGGAAGGTGTTAAGGAGGAAGAGTAAAGGGTAGTGAAGAACAATGAATTTCTTTGATGGCTCAACTAACTCGACGAGTAACATTTAAAGTGCATTCATTTCCTGTTCAAGTATCCTACCCACCTCCTCTCTTCATTCCCTCCATCTTCTTTCCTCTCTCTCACCTTCCTCCTCATCCTCTCTCCCTCACTCTCTTTGCTCTAAGAAAAAGATGAGCAAGTTCTGAAGAAGAAAAAGATATCGGGGTGGTTTAAGAGGCTGTTGGGGTGGAAACGACTATTGGGGGAGGGGTTTGAAGAAAACAAATGTGGGTTGGGGGAGGGTAGAAGATTCTTTATAGCAGATACCTTTTTTTTATAAAAAAACAACAACTCCCCTACTCTTCCCCGCCCTTCATCTCGTAATCCTCACCCTACCCAAATCTTCTTTTTTTTTTTCACCCCCCTCCCCACCTTAAGAAGTTGATTCACTCGAGATAGGGTCTGAGCTCTCTCGGGGGGCGGAAACACCAACGGCTCCTGAAGCAAAAAAAAAAACGGATCAAGGCGGGAAATTGTGCTTTATGGTGATGAAAAACTTTTGGTACTTGAACGTGATGGATGTTGATTTCTACATACCCGGCCCGGTAGTTTAAGTTTTTTTTTTTTTTTTTTTTTTTTTTTTTTTTTTTTTTGTTTTTTTTTTTTTTTTGTTTTGTTTATTGTTTTAGTACAGAAGAATGTTTCTTTCTCTATTACGTTCAGTTTATGTATGCCTTCAGATAGATATATATAAAGATGCAGAGGTTAGTAAATCCAAAAGAAATGTCTACACGCCCCTCTGCAGCCATTCGCCCCTCGCATCCATCCTCGTGCAGCGGCGTTTCTTTCGGGGTTTAAATCATCGGACTAAAAAAAATTATCTCGCGCACATTTTGTGTAAATTATTGCGCGAAGACCTGGGGGGGGGGGGGGTGAGGGGGGGGTGGAGGGGTGACGTCACATAGGTCGTACTCTTTTACTCTTAGCTCCTCCTTGTCTTAGCCCTCCGTCCCTCCTTCCCCTCCCCCCTCTCCAATTTTTCCTTGTATTTTAGTCATGTTTCACCCGTTATAAATTGCATACTGTCTGATGATATGTATCTATGTATCAAATTTAGCATTTTTTGCCCCCCCCCCCCCCATTCTGTGTGTGTGTGTGTTATGCACATCATATATCTTTATTACTTTGTTGTACGCTTGGCCCGATGCATAAAATTATCAACGGGATGAAACATCATCCGACGGGAAAACAAGAGCCAGGGGGGGGGGAAAGATCAGTAGCCGGGGAAATGCTTTATAACAGGGCGCCGGGGAGAAAAGGGGGGGTGCATTAATGCCTTACTTGCAGAAGGAACATGCCAGAGAAGTGTCTCAATGAAGAATTACATTCATGCACATTTAAATGGAGGAGATTGGCGAGGGCTATTAATTCGGGATACTTCACATTTCAAATGAAGACGCGGCACTCGTTTCGCCTTTGAACGCTATCACATAAGTTAAAGGAATTTCTTAGGTCTTTAAATAAAAATAAAAGGTCTTGTCTGCATGGGAAGGGGGGGGGAAGGAAACGGATGGGAAGAGTGGGAGGGGAGGGATGAGTGCCTCGACTGCGGCAAGTAATTGACCTCAGCGTGCAGTGCTCATGCCGGGATAAAAGCGTATCAAATGTAGGAAGATCTATCTTTTCCAAAGGGAAATACAGACATTAAACATGGCGGGCTCTTGTGGTCGACGCGTAGATAACGAGTCATTTGTCTTTTTATTTGTCTATCCATCTCTCTACCTTTGATTGAATAGCTCTCGGGGTCACTCGAGTGGCTCCATTCATTTCTTTGCGCGCCCTATCCACTCCCCCACCCCATTCGCCTCTAATTTCCTATCCCTTGATGATGATGATGATGGTGATGATGATGATGATGAGTGGCGCAAACAGAATCGCGTGTCGATGACCTGTGCAGATGTTTTTTCCCTCTACAAATGCTCGTAAAGAGATAAGAGAGATACGGAGAGAGAGAGACACGAATAAAGGCGAGTGAGTGAACGAGAGAAAGAGAGAGACTGGGAGGAATTGTGTTTGACTGAATATACTAGAGAAGAGAGAGAGAGAGAGAGAGAGAGACAGAGGTAGATTGGAAGGGTGGCTAAGAGGGCGAGTGACTAAATATTTAGGAGAGTGAATGGAGAGCAAAGAGAGAGAGAGAGAGAGTGGGGGGGGGCAGGGGACACTCACGTTGTAGAAAAGGAGGGGGGCTAAAAGGGTGTGTGTTTGACTGAATATTAAGAGAATGCATATGAAAAGAGGACGAGAAAGAGAGAGAGAGAGAGAGAGGGAGAGAGAAAAGTGAAATCTATAAATAGCTACTCTTGTGTATAATCACAACAAACAGCATAATGAGGTAAAAAATATTCAAGTGCGGGGTGTGAGACAGCTGCGTCATGGAGTCATGTTTTTTATGATTTGGCAGACAGCTGCGTCATGGAGTCATGTTTTTGATGATATGGCAGACAGCTGGGTCTTGGAGTCATGTTTTTGATGATATGGCAGACAGCTGCGTCATGGAGTCATGTTTTTGATGATATGGCAGACAGCTGCGTCATGGAGTCATGTTTTTGATGATATGGCAGACAGCTGCGTCATGGAGTCATGTTTTTGATGATATGGCAGACAGCTGCGTCATGGAGTCATGTTTTTGATGATATGGCAGACAGCTGCGTCTTGGAGTCATGTTTTTGGTGATATGGCAGACAGCTGCGTCATGGAGTAGTTTTTGATGATATGGCAGACGGCTGCGTCATGGAGTCATGTTTTTGGTGATATGGCAGACAGCTGCGTCATGGAGTCATGTTTTTGATGATATGGCAGACAGCTGTTGCTTCTGGCAGACTCCTAGCAAATATTGTTGCTCACGGTGGCCGAGCGTTCGGCTGGCGTCGTACCGAAAAGCCCTGGGTTCGAATCACTGGTGAATCCCTACTCCGGAGGGTGTCCATGAGTCTTCCCAACTCTGAATGGGTACCTGGCATTTGTTTCTGGAAAAAAAATAATATATAGGTGGCAGGGCGTTATGCTTGCCACACAATCCCCTTTCATGCTGTGTCCGTCGAAAGCCGGTGAACGCTGTTTTTTTTATCGGCCTTACGGATCAATCTGGTCCGGCAGGATCACTTTTATTTATTCTATACTAGCGCATATACACTTTTGTAAATCCTTATGCTTAACATAATTTTATAATCTCATTAACCAGCGCGCGCGACAAAAAAACAACAACAACATAAACACAATTGTATCCACATATCAACTGCGCATGTCCGTAGCGCGCCCTATTTACTTGCACCTGGCAAAGAATTACTCCGCGCCCCTTTTCCCCTTTTTCTATTTTCTATTTCAAACCAGTGACGATAAGGTTATGTAGTATTATTGTATCATTTTTTAAAACCCTTACAGTCCCGGGCGCGTATATAGCGGGACTGAAGATCATAGATAGAAAGTAGGTCGGTACAGGAAGGGTTAATAATACTTTACCCACCCCCCCACCCCCCCCGCGCACACACACGCAACTATAATGATCTCGATCAGGTGTGTTTGAGAACCATCGACCCACAGCGCTGTCACGATCGGAACGGTCCACAGAGCTGTCACGAACGGTCCACAGTGTCGTATTAGCAAGGTGTTATTTCGCCGAGGCAGGCAGACGATATGTCCCGTTTTTTTTTTTTTGTTTTTTATATTATTATTTTTTTGCCCTCGTAAATTGTCTCGATTTGTTCTACTAGTCTAAGGTTTCCTCTTTCCCAACATATTACTTGAAGAGTATAGGGGGGGGGAATATAGAAGGACAGGGCGCGGTTTATCGGAATAGCCCCCCCCCCCTTTTCCTTTTCTTCACACCCTTAAGGGATGGGTGGGGTTGCCCCGTCACTGATATAAAGATATGTGTTAAGTCAGTCACGTGACACATTTTTCTGATGCTTCCGTCGATGGAGAAAAAAATGGAGGTGGGGGAGGGGGGGGGTGAAGTGTATGATTCAGCACTAACCTATATTAATATTGAACTGCAGTAACCTTTGCGTGCATCTACCTTATTATGGCGCTTATTTTCCCCCTTCCTGCTCTGTAGGCAAGGTCAGTGCTTAGAACTCCCGTGATGCTTAGCATCGGAAGGGAAGGGCGGGGTGAAAGGAGGTGGGGGGGGGGCGGTCGTGAAAGGGTGCCCTAATATCGCCTTAAAGCTTTGGCCCATCACACCTCGGCGCTCTTCTTCGGGAGCATGCCTGATTAAACGTATGATGTGCGTTAGCGACACAGAGTCGGGCGTGCTGAGGCGAGCTGCCCCAGCTTTGCGTTCCCCTTCCACCACCACCGCCACCACCACCCCTCTCTCACAGAAGAGCCCAGCCTTCACGAGAGTCATGAAGTCTTAAATGCAAGTTGAAGCCTAAGCCCTTTCATTGGAGCCTTTGAGTTATCAGGCAAAGAGTTAAAAATAGTGAATAGAGAGGGATTAAAATCTGAGCTGACGGGCGAGGGCTTTAAAACCATTTTTTTTTACGACGCATGTCATTGACTATTAGGCTTCTTCCAACTTTTCAGATGAAATAAAGAAAAACGATATGAACTGATAGTATGCAATGTGTATTTTTGGGTGGTTTACAGTATTTATCTATTTGTATTTTGTATATCATATGTATCTGGTAAATCCTAAAGTTATGACCACACAAGCTTACGGTAAGACATGGCAAAGGAAGGTAATAAAAAATACATCGTTAATGGTCTGCAAAGAAGGGTTTACTTTTTAATGTTTTTTACAACTGTAGGCCTACACATTTCTTTTGGAAGACGTTTCCAATTTATACATTAAACTTATATATATATATATATATATATATATATATATATATATATATATATATATATATATATTGATATATCACATTAAACAGGGTATTGTATATAATTTTAATTACATGTATGTAGTATGTGGTCTAGTAACTTCGGAATTTTAAAATTACGGTTTGCTTATTTTACACCTCAACTGACAATAACGACTAGATGCGCGTGCAGCGCACGTGAAGCGCGGAGACGGAACCGGAAATATCATAACGTCCATCGTTTCCCCCCACATGGCCGCTGTGCCGTTTCCTGTCGAGGTGTACCGTGTACACCCACCCGTTTAGGCCGGCTTTTCAACGCCTCGCCCATACAGAAAGACCGACATTCCATATGAGTACAGTTATGTTTACTCGTACAAAAAGAAAAATAGTACACGAACCTGGTTCGAGGTCTGTTATCACTAGATTTGTTACAGCAACAGACAAAATAGAACACGTTTTTCCCCCGAGTATTCATTTTTTTTAAAAAGACGTTAGAAAAGCACGCTGTATTTCATATTCTTGAGATAATGTTCGGGAATGAAGTCGTTAATCTCCGTTAATTGTATCAAAACAGTTTGCTAAAATAAAAAAAGTTAAAAAAAGAAAAATGACTTTAAAGTTTTAAAAAAGACGTATATTCTTTTTTATACATAGACCGTATGATTTAATGCTACTGGAAGCTCAGTACAATGTGTACAGTGTACTTTATTACACAAAGGAGGACAATTTCCTTATATTACTCAAGGACAATCAACCTACAACACACAACGTAAGACAGTCAACCTACATTACACAATGTAGGACAATCAACCCACATACAATTTAGGACTATCAACCTACTTCTCACAACGTAGGACAATATGCCTATATTACTGAATGACAATCAACTTACTTCTCACACTGTAGGACAGTCAGCCTATATTTGTAAAATATCAACTGCGTAAAACAACAACTACAACACAACAAAGATGTAACTTTTTGGGGGAAAACACAGCAACGGAAATTGTTGGTTTTTTGTTGTTGTTGCTTTCTAAAAGTTGCGTGCTAGACCGTCATCTGGTGACCATCTGAAGACGTCAATGTCACGATCACTGGGCATTCATTCTTCATTTCCGGCTCAGCCCCGTCTAAGTCCTTCTCATCACAGTAGGCCGGCAACAGACCATAATTTCAGATTTAGAAAACAGAAAAACAAAGCCAAAAGAACTTAAAGACTTCCTTGTGTTGTCCAAATATTTGTGTTTAGGTTTACATATTGTTCATGCTGAGTTTTAAGTTTATATGTGTATAAATAATTCCCCACATTTATGTGTGGGAAGGGTGTGGTGCCTGGTTCGGAAGAGTGAAAGATTTTGTGAGCGAACAGGAAGGGTCAGGTATGAGGAGCAATTTCTTATGGCCTTTTCAGTATATGTCATAATTAAGTGGATGGACAGGTGAAACTTTCGAAAATACCCGTTCATGCAAAACTGGAGGGCGGGGGAGGGAACTAAGGTGTGTCAGCTAGTAGAACATACCTGTGTCCCGTATACCCACCCCCCTCCTGGCTGTAAGTGCAGTTTTTATTTTTCTTCTCCCCCACCCACCGGATGTTTTGTGTCAGTGACATTTCCAAAGCTCGTTATCTCGCGGATCTGAAAAAAAAAGGGGGGGGAGGGGCGATCAGAAAACTGTCAGGTCATTTCTCGCCTCCTGTCAGTTAGTGAGGAACATACATTGCTCACATCTCAACCATTCTTTTTGCCTCACCCCTAGCAGGCGGTCAAGGATTTTGATAAAACCAAGACTTAAAGCAAGTAAGAAAAGAAACATATCGCCCTCAAACATGCTAGAAAGAATAAACACCCTCGCCATGCCTTTCGACGATTGAAGCTACAAGGGGAAAAAAAACACACTACAACTCAACTTCTTTAACTGACAATGTATACTTTGGTTATTAAGAGAAAAGAAAAAAGACTTGTTTATCATCCTGTGGCTATCACAAAATGTCCACGTTGTTTATCCAAAAAGTCTGAATGTCCATACCCCCCCCCCCTCGCTTTTCCATCCCGATACAGATGTTCTACCTCGCGCCATCTTTCTGCCTTCCTGCTTATTTGAGATTTCTAAAGGCCCAGTGTTATTGTTTTGATATTCGTTTCCTCTCGGGTATTTTCTGACAAACTAACTCTTCGTTGCTTTTACTTCACCGAGGGCGAGGAGCTGGCGAGAGTTAAAACATGCACACACATGCGAGATCTCTCTTTCTCTCTGTCTTTCTTGTTATAAAACGGAAACTACGGATGGTTCCACTAAGAAATATCAAAACTGCATAAAAAGCGAGGAGGAAGAATGGTTTCGTAATATTCTTTCCTTCTTTGAAATACAACAACAGGATTCACGACATAGCAGGTGCGGGATATTCCTTGAGAAGCAGAGAAGTTAAGAAGGAGGAATAAAGTTTAGAGGAAAGATGAATAAGGAAAACCCAAAAGTTTAACCCTCCCTAGTCCAGCATGCAAGACTGCACCAATAAACAATGTCTCGGGGTCACGGGTATCTTATCCAGGGAGCCACTTTCTCACTCACGAGGGCCCACTTCTTTACAGCACTTAAACATTAAATAAGGGACAGGGGGGGGAGGAGTGGTGAATGGGGAAAAACTGCCTTCGGCATGAAAGTCCAGGCTGGTTAGCTTTTTTTTTTTGGCTTTTCTGCTAAAGTGGAACCACCCAACACTTGACAGTGTGTGTAGATGTCTGTTTATACCAGAGAAGAAGTCCCTTGAAAAAAGTACTTGAGATTCTAGCCCTCGATAGGTTTCGTCTCCCCATCAAATCCCTTGATTCCTGGCAACATGTGATTTTTTTTTTCTCTCTCTATTTTTCTATACGTATATTTACTTATTTATTTCTTTTGACCCCTTTTAAAATTGAGTGTGTTTACATCATTCCCTTAAAAAACAAAGTTAGAACCTCCACAAATTCCCAAGGTTTAAAGGTTTTGGTTGTGTGGGATTGTGTGGGGGTGGGGAGTGGAGGTCACGGGTCAGCTTGTTCAATCCCACGTGAAATCTCGAGCTCATCTCACGCGCGTCATTCAAAGTTCGTTCCTCCAGACGGCATCTGGTTCATGCTAGGCCAAAAGAGATGGAGAGAGAGAGAGAGAGAGAGAGAGAGTAGAGAGGGTGTGGAAGTAGTTATATGTATATCATACAATCAGATAACAAATGTTGTGTGTTTACATTGTCCTGAGTTATCTTAAATCCAACCTTACAACCACTTAACGTTCGGTAAACATGATTTGTTTGTTGGGTTGTTTTTTTTTGGTGGGAAAAAGCGGGAAAGTTTGGAAAGAAAATTTTCCAGCGTTATAAAACTACTAAGACTATTCGATAGTAAAAAAAAAGTGACTTGGAGAAAATGTTCAGCCTAAAATACCTTGTCGTCTGCTATGTCGTGAACCGTAGACACACTGACATATATAGATGTACCGCGAAATAACATATAATAACAAATGTCCGCAGTTCAACTCAACACGGTCCGATGGCTATCCAATTTCGGCTCACGGTTTCTAGCTAGAAGTTTCTCGTCTGGTCGCCGGCCCCGCGGACTCCCGCATTCTGGAAATGGTTTGGCTATTTGTGAGTGAAGCGAAAGTCGTGTAGGTAAGGACATCGTTGTGCTGGGTGTGAGGGTTGGTGGGGAAAGAATCTGGAATGTGTAATTCGAAGACCGGCGCGCCCTGACACCCGCGCTACATTTTTTTGTTTTCGTTTTTTGTTTGTTGCAAAAAACCTCGTGTTTCTGGCTGAGTTCATCTGTAAACGTGGTCATCTATCACGTGGGTCTTGGCATCTTCCATTTACCTTTCTTCCAAACTGGCAATCTTTGGACTAACATTGTTGGCTGTACATGAAGAAATTTGCCCTCGTCAAATAGCTCGTGGTGTGAGCAAATGATCACGAGTCAACGCCCTCCTTGGTTTAGAAATGTTTTTTTTTTAATACTAGATTTGTAGAATAAACTCTCGCCTCACGTTCGCAAACTCAACGAAGCCTATGTCGAGTGTTTATAAGACAGACAAATTTGGCTCTTGGTTACCAACCACACGAGTAGCATTGAAAGACGTCTGTCTAATAGGAGTTACGTCCTACGAAGTCTGGTTACAGCCATGGCACTGGCAGGCTTGAAAACGTATTTATTTGATCGTTGTATTTGTAAAAATAGTTATTCTGGCTGGTTGCCACACCACCGTGGGGGGAAACAATGTTAATGAACAAGCGATAGGTCTCGCTGTCGGCAGCTCGTAACGATTGATCACTGCCTTTTGTCCCCCCACCTGAAGGCTCTCTACCTGTAAGAAATAGCTCGTGTGATTGTATTACACTGTTACATCATAACAAAGACATTGCAGGGATAACTGGAGGTAACTAAAGGAGCATTCTAAGTCAAGATAACTAGAAAGCATTTGACGAGACCCTGCAGCCCCTCACACACCTTCACCCACTTTAGCCACAATTGACAAGCTGTATCGACAAACATTTAGTTTTAAAACAAAATAAAAAAGCTCTTTAAGTTTTCTTTTCTCCCCTCGACTTTTGTCTCGTTTTTTTGCTCTCTTTTAAGAAATGTGAAGAAAAAAAATCAAACAAGTCCTTTTAACTTCATCTTCCCTTTTATTAATAATCATGATCTAGATCGAATAATGAGCTTACAATTAGTGAGAAAGTTCGTAAAATACGTATAAAGATATTAAATATTTCATTGTTCGTTATATGTGATAAAAATCATTATGTGCGTGGTATTATAATTATATAAAATAGTCTGTATGAACTGTTCAGATCTATTAGCTATCTAAATACAAGACTGGGGAAATAGTCTTACGCTAGTTAGAATGGATTAAGTATCCGCCATATTGGCGGGATGGTTATCGGGGGTAACGGATTTCCGGTAAACCATAGGTAAACCATGGCACATGTTTTGATACGGCTTCTTTTAGGTTCTACATTTCAAACGAGGCTCATAGAATCAACAGACATATTTTTTGATCATTCCGCTACTGTTTTTCAGAATTCTCTAAGAAGAAGAAGAAGAAACAAGAGATGTGTTGTGTAAGAGAGTGGCGGGTATTGTGGGATCGCGGCAGTTTAGAAGTATCGAGGAAATAGGAGGGTGGTGTTGTGATGCTTATGGGAGGGGTTTGGGGTGAGGGGGGGGGGGTTAACTTCCTGACCTGGCCCATGTCTGGTGCCCTCAGATCAAAGTCATGACAGTGGCAATTCAGGAGTATAGTTTCCACCTGGACACGAAAAAACACTGTGGTTTTGTTTATATCGTACCTGTTAGAATGGAGGTTTGCTTCATGCTACATCTAGATATATATATAAAAAAACAAGGTACTTTTTCTCATAGTCTGATCCCCTTCCTGCTGTTTTTGGAGGTCAAGTGACTTGTAAATGAAAAATAAAATATAAAAAGCCCCCCTCCCCTCCCTTCCCCCCACCACCTCTTATATCCCTCACCTGAACTAACCTTCAGGTTAGAACTGTACCTTAATACTTATAGATGGAATACCTGTGTGCATAATTCTGCAACACGAAACCTGTCTTGTGTGTGTGTGCGTTCGTGCGATCGCGTGTGTGATGCACCCAGCCATCATCACTGATGCGAGAAGCCATTGGGGGGGGGGGGGGGGAGAAGTTATCAGAAAACATATTTGCTGCAGATCACCGAAGACACGCTTGATTGAACAAACATATGTCAGCTTGTTTTTTCACCTTCATTGTTTATTTTTATTATTTGTGTGTTTGCGTGTGTGTAGTTTTCCCTACCCCTATGCAAGTATATATAATCTATTTACATCCTATGTTACCGCTCGCGTGCGCAGATGGCCCCGTTGCTTATATTATAATGAGGGCTGACACACGTAATAGTGACGACGAGTGTGTGTGGGGGGGGGGGAATAAAACGGTAGATAGGAATATATCTTACTTTGTATTTCTCTCTATAACGACTATTGACGTATTGCGTTAACGCAATAATGCTCTGCGACAGGCCCTCATCATTTATCAGCAATGGCAATGGAAGTCTGCGATTTATCAGGAGTTCTCCCTCTCCCCTCGCCCCCCCCCCCCTCACCTCCGGTAGGCCTATGTATAATTGTTGAAAGTAAACAAGGTATAATTCTGATGTTTACCAGAACTCGAAGAAAAGAGAGAGAGAAAAGTGCTACCGAACCAGCATATAGGTCGGTTGGGTACTTAATTGTTTAAGAAAAAAAAATATGTGTATAGAAAAATCATTTGTCAGATCAGGTGTGAATGCTCCAGGTAGATGTGACCATTAACACCCTCGGCACCGCCTCGTGGAATGGACACGAAATGATGGTTTGAGTTATAAAAGAACAAAAAGAAAAAAGGAAAAATGTGCTCGCGTAGTTAACTCGTGCCCACGAGCAAGTATCGCCGGTGAAAAGGGGGGGGGGGGAGACGATGCTGAATCCGAAATGATAAACAGCTTCGGGCGAGGGTCGGAGGGGTGGGGGGGAGGGTGTTAAATGTCTTTTCTTACCCGGGGGAAAGAAAGAGAGCAAGAGAAGAAGAAAGAAGAAGAAAATAGAGGAAGAAAAAAAACTGTTAAGAGCGGCAGAAAGTTCCAGAAGAAATCATAAATATGTTCGTCTCAAAAAAAACCTGTGATGTGAATACAATGTTGTAAATGGGGATGTTTTATTAGCCACGTGGATTGGTTAGCCAGGCGCTGTAGGCTATAATATGTGTATGAAATACAAACAAGTGTTATGCTTACTTGTAAACGAACATATTGTCCCAATGGCTTTATGATGATCTATTTGTATGAATGTGTATGCGGATGCTTGTTTTTTTGTTTTTTATGTCGTTATGTGCTTTTTCTACTTTTTTGATGAGCTGTGTGGAAAGTGAGACGATAAATTATGGTAATAGTGAAACGTGTTTACTATAGATGACTCACCAGTCTCACTATCTTACAAAACGTAATAAAATATATTTTTTTCTTGATAATAAGGCTTTAGTGTTGCGGCACGGTACTATAGTAGACAGTTATTTCCCTCTTGTTATTAATATTCCCTCCCGTTCCAATAGCTATAAAAGGGAGATAATTTTCCTATTTTTTTTTGGCTTAGGACTAACAGGAGAGAGAGAGGGGGGGAGGGGAGAGAAGAAAAGAGCTCTTGTCTACTTGAATTCTTTCCCCTGAGTTTCCTCCCCCTCCATGTGCACTCGCAAAGCAAGAAATCTCGAGGCCCATAGCGAGGGCTAATTTGCACCTAGTTTTTGTCCGTGCCTGACACGATCGTCCAGACTTGTCTGAAAGTGCGAAGACACTTTTAAAGCTCTTCCTCTAAACTGGCACCCATGGTGAGGAGGGACGGAGGGTGCAGCATTCCCCCTCATTCCCCCCCCCCCACACCTTTTCTTTTTTTTTTGTCTCCCCGAGTTCGCCTTTTTTAAAGGTGCAAATTGGGGGCCATAAAACAAGAAATGCCTTACGCGGAAGAAAACGTGCATATTCCTTATCGTCCCCCACACCTTCTCCAACACCCCCCAGTACATTTTTCTCTCTCTGTCTCTCTGTCTCTCTCTTAACTCGCCCCTGTTTAGTTGTGCCTATTCACCCCCCCCCCCCACACACACACAAAACGCAGGGCACAGGTGTTAGTTGTAATTGTGGAAGGAAGTTTAAAACTCAAAGTTCATTAGATAAGAAGTGGTAATGGTCTCGTCTTATTTACTTTTTTTGTGTTCTTGTGTGTGCGTCTGCTAGACAACGACAAACAAACAAACAGCAGCGAAAACAGCGCAGTAAATTTTCGCACCGCTATTTTATTGCACACCAAATTACGTCGTATCGGATTTTCCCGGTATTTCCACAGAGTTTGATTCTTTTTTTTCTTCGGTGTTTTTATAATGATGAATGGTCAAAGGGAATAAAGAAGGGAAACAATAATTGGCCGCGTAAATGGAATCTTATCTTATGTATTACAGTCGTTCTTTCTATAAAGAAGATTATTGCGCCCTACGCTCATCCGTGGTCCGAGTCTAGTCTTGCATCTTTATTAATGTTTTAAATGATGCTCCCCCTAGGGAGCATGCTTGTTATGTATCATCACAAATGATGAAATGTTTGATCCCCAGATCCCAATCCTTCGGGCGCGACGTCCTTTATGGATTGCCCCTAAATGGTCCAAATGTCGCAGGTACACAGGGGTTGTCTAATATAAAAGCACTGTTAACTTTAATGTCTTCTTGAAATATTGTAAACAGTAATAAGTTGTACAATGTTATGCATAATGGTACGCTAACTATATAATAAATAGCTGTTATTTAATAAGAAATTGATGTTTTACTAAGCCCCAGACGATAACAGAATATTAGTATTGGAAATATTATTTGATTAATCTGCCACAGACATTGTCCCACCATAAACCTTTTATCTCCCCGCCCCCTGACCCCCCCCCCCCCCGTTTTATCTGTGTGCCCTTTCAAGAATTAGTATTTTCTCCCCCCTCCCTACTTGTCCTTATCATATTTAATTGTTGAATCGAGGTCTAGAACAAATATTACTATAAGCCCCCCTAACCCTTTTTTTTCCCCAACCTAAGCACACATGAGTCCCCCCCCCCCCCTCTCGTTCCACTCACCCGTCTTCTCCGAACCTAGGGGCCTCTATCTGGCCCGGGCTGTTTTTTCTGAGATAAGAGCGGAGACAATGACTGACGTCATAATTCTAAAGCAAACACAACTATGACCCCCCCCCCTCTCTCCCCCTTTTCCCTCTCGCGGAACGTCAGGACAAGCGACATGAAGGATAAGCCACCCCCCCCCCCGGCAGCCCTCGTCAGATACTCGGGTATCTTAACAGTTTGTCTTCGTCCTCGTTTGGAGAAAGAATAAATAAAAATCAGAAACCGTCGGCGACTTATCAGAGAAAACATTGCCACGGGTTAAACCTGTGGGCCAATCTGTGGGCCAACCTGTGGGGCCAACCTGCGATGGGCGAGAGTATAAGGCAGTATAAGCAGTCGTCCCGTCCCGTCTACCCATGACTAATTTGCCAGTCCACTTCCGCCAGAGCAACACAAACCCTCGCGCAGTTGTTGACTAGCAGTTTAAATACGATTGCGAAATCATGACTACAGTCTTCGCCTCATCTGTTGTTTTTGTCTTTGTGCAGATGTGTATATTGTATTGTCTGTTGGCATTTGTTTTCTGTATTTTAAGCTAAGTTACTAAAGAAATATGAAATTGTCATCTTTCTTTACGCTGGACATATTATTGTGAAGTTTTGACCACCTGTATTCTTTTAAATTTGATATGCATTCGAACTTTGTCATTTTGTTGGATAGGCTACTGGTCATCTTGTCGGACACGGGTCATTTTTGTTAGGGACGTTTTTATAGGCCTACTGTCCATGTCAGTGGACTGTTGCGCTTTAAAAAAAACTGTAATGTAGTTGTAGCCTACACTGGTCTTGTTGTTCAATAATGGTCGTTTAGTTGGATACTGGTTATTTTGTTGAAAGCTGGTCGGTCATCCTGTCGGATACTGGTCATCTTGTTGGATGATTGTAATTTTCTTGGACACTAGTAATCTTATCGGAAACTGGTCATTTTGTTGGACACTGCTCATCTTGATGACTTTGGAGACCTTTTTTTTTTCTGGACGATGATCAACACGCACTTTGTGTTGCAGGCAGCACATTAATTTGTTGAAACGCAAGGCCTGTCCGCTCCTTGGCCGAATCCGCGAGTCCTTCTCGTCTTGGTGACCACAGCCTGCTGGGCGTGAGCGCTGGGCGTCCATGGTAACCGTCACTCGTTCGGTCACGTTCACGTGAAACTCATATCCCGAGCTTGAAACAGAGTGCACAAAATACGCTGACTGAGAGTTCCGAAATTCGAAAAGAGATTGTGGTGGAGGAGTGTTGGGGGTTTGAGGGAACGTAGTGAGATTTATGGAATGCGTTTATCTCCTCCAAGTCACTCCCTCCCTCAATTCATGCAAGAGGAGGGGTGGGGGGGGGGGGTGAGAGAATTTATTTACGTACCGGTATTTATGTTTGTAAATGTTGACGGTTGTAACAAACACGAGCGCAATGCGCATGTCAGTCCAAAACAGTGACGGGGGAAGACAAAAAAACAAAACAAACAAAAAACAACAAAAACGCCTGACGGCAATGCTGAGTTGCATCACGGGAAGGGCAGATATGGTACATTTCTAGACTGATTATGACAAAGATAAGGAGTGATTTTCTGCTTCACTCAAAACTGATTTCTTTCTTATTTATTCCTCGTGATAGAAAGATGGAGTAGATAAGAGGGGAATGAACAGAATGAGAAGGGATTGGGGTGGAGAATGATTAGCCAGGAATGCGCGTCTATCAGGGTGGTTTGAGCATGTTTAGGCCTATAGCCTTGGTACCGCTGAAATCCCTTGTTTTCCTTGTTTGTTTTCCCCCCTCGCTCCCTTCCTCGGGGCGACACGCAAACCTCGCCGTACGCTTACTCTCGTGGCCCGTAACGTCGAAATGGTAGACAATCAGATCTGGCACTGTGGCGCTTTGGTGCGGCCCTGTCACTGAGTACTGCACTAGTCACTACCATTTAATTTTTCTTATCGTCTGATTCAGATAACTCTTGGTGCATCTCACCTTTACGCCTGTCTGAATCTGTCCAGAATTTCTCCCCCCCCCCCTCCTTTTCTTTCATATTAACCGAAACACACCGTCTTCATATTTATTTTCTTTCGTCATTTCTTCCTCTGAGGTATGATAATATTAAGTAGAGAGAGAGATATTTCTGCCCCGCGCTTGCTACGTCTGCTCTTATAAACACGTGGGGATTTTTTTTTTACTTCTCGCCTTGTTTTCGTATCCCTTATAACAGATTAATAGTGAGATGCTAAAACAACACGAGAGACGATTTATCAGCATTTTATTTCAGACTCTACCTTGTGCACTTTGAACTTTACTTTGTGAGTAAGTGTCCATTTGTGTGCGTATACTTTTATTGTGTTTAAACGCCTGCGTTTGAGCGTTGAGTAAATGTATGTGTGTGTGTGTAATTGTATGAGTGTTCCTTTAAGTATATTATATTTGTTTGACACGAAGTTTCCTTGTCAGTTTTGATACTCAACCCTCGCCACGCAGCTCGGTGTTTTGAAGGAAAGGCGTACGGTTCTCGTTTTTATTTGTTTTTGTTAAAAATATTTTCCTTTTCTAAGTTCAGTAACAAAAGCTTTCAGCTGATGATTTGTTATTCTTATTTTTTTTTTTAACACGCATTCTTTTCCACACCACTTTAGCAGCTCATTTCACTCACGCACACATACACACTCGTACACACAACACACAGCACACACAATTAACACACACGCCGTTCCAAAGAAACCTGAAAGTTTTAGAAACGGGGGAAAATAAAATCACGTCTCTTCTTTTCTTTTTCCCTTAACGGGATAAGCTCCCTAGCCTTACATTTTCTGCCCTCCATTTCCTTTTAACTTCGACCGGGGCTTGTTCTTTTTGTGTCTTTCAAAATATTCTGCTTTTAATGGTAAAAAAAAAACACAACTACAAATGAACGAAAAAAATCTTACTGTCTTAAGATAAGATGAGGATGAGCGCAGGACGCAATAATCTTCTTTATAGAAGTAGCGCTTGTTTATGTATAAGTTAATTTTGGCAACAAGTAATATTTGTTGACATTTAATTAAGGTTTACATTATATACAAATTATATCCTACTTAAATATTGTCTAATTTACAAATGATTGAAAAAAAAAGTCCGCCTAACAGAATGCAAAGGTTAAAGTTAAAGGTTCAAGAAATGAAACCCTCTTAAAGTAAACCTGTGGTTTTATCCCGAGTGACGAGTGCAAACTGCAAACAGTACGCTTCCCGAAGGTACAACGAGAGAGGAAAACGTAAAACGTATATATTAAAACTAAGCGATCAATTTAAAAAAAACAATTCAGTTTGTAGTATATGGGCCTTATAAACGCATACACACCCACGCAATCACACACATTCATTAATCTTGTCATTCGATAGACTTTGTGTGTATGTGTTCATTTGTCGTTTACTTTGAACTTTACTTTGTGTGTAAGTGTCCATTTATTTGCGTTTATGGTTTTTTTTTAACGCTGCGTGTGTATTTGTGCGCTGAGTTTGTGTGTGTGTGTGTGTGTGTGTGTAAATGTCCCCCCCCCCTCCCCCCCAAAAAAATCAAAGAAATTTTGTCATAGTTTGAGTGAGTTGTCTTCCTTCTCCCACTAGTCTAGTTTTAACACGTGTTTGTGTATATCTGAGAGGATTTGGACACGGCGGACCTTCTTGTGTGAGCATTGAAAATGAACTAAAAAAAAAAAATAAGTGCTCACAATGTTAAACCAATGTAAAAGCAAACGTTTCCAATAAGTAGGGGAAAAAACAACAACAGCAATACGTGCACGAAATACTCTGTCCGCCATTTTGCGTTCGATAGAGCACTAGTTTCTATTTCTGACAATCACTTCAGATATAAACAGACTTGTAGAATTGAAGGAGGGGGGTAGGGCGTGGTAAAATTGGGTGGTAAATGTGGGGTGGGGGAGGGAGTGGGGGGAGCTTCTGCAAAGAAAGAAAAGGGTGGGGGCTATCTTAATATCTCTTGCGATTACAGAGGGTAAAAATTTGTCGGCGCCTGTTTCGAGATAGAAGAAGGGGTTGCGAAAAAAAAATCGGAAGCAAGAGAACGAAAGACTACTACTACTGGAAGGTATCTGAAGACGTCCGTCATGATGGCGCCTGCTCCTGGATGTTTTCTCTTTGGCCCCGTGATCTATTTGCCCCGTGTTTCATACAGGCCGCCCCCCGTGTGTGTCTTGTGTGTCAATAGTTATTGTGTACCCACAGAGAGGTTTGAGGCCAAGCGTTTTTTTTTTTTGGCTCTTGCTTGAATAAACACTCTCTTTCTCGCCCTCCTTCTACTCTCGTGCAGAATGTATCCTTACAATACACGTGTCCGTCACGACCGCTCCCGGCGACGGTCGAGATTCAGGGTGTGTGCGGAGTTGGTCGGGGGCGTCGGGGGGGGGGGGCATCTTTTAAAATAACGAATTCGGGGCCCTGGTCCTCACCCCCTCCCCAGCACCAATTTCTTGGACTCTAGATGGAAAAGGAGCGTGATGCTAGCTTGCATGGCTAGTGGAGTGGTTGTATTTTGAGGGGAAAGCGGGTGTTTGTTGTTAGGGGGGGGGGGTGCGCTTCCCGTGGTCCGGTTTTGTGTCTCGTGCGTTTCTTTACATAGCAAAATAGTGTACGTTTTTCGAGGAAAAGAAAAGTGGGAAAAGAGGAGGGTGTTTGGGGGAGAAGGCCTGCAGCATGTTCGATCTTTAGCTTTACTCCACGAATGCACAATAGTTAGGCTTCTCGGATTATGCAAAGTGTTCGAGGCCAGGCTGAGGGCGTAAATACAAGTTTTAATCCGTTGAATTGTCTTTATTTTTTTTTTAAGGAAAAAGTGGGGGGCGTTATTTAGAATTCTGACCATTTAAAGAGAATCGAACTCAATTTTGAGCCCCCAACCCCATGTGTACATCCAACAAACATAAAATCAGATAGGGCCAGAAATAGGACCCTTTTTTCCATCTGAAGGCCCAAATATCCATTGCATTTGGTGATTAAGTGGTGTCTATTGTCATGTACACGTTGGCAGATAAAGATAAAAAATATCATACATTGAGTCATTGAACGACATCGAACACATTTGATAAAAGAACACTATGTTTTCACTACAGCGTGTATTGACTGTGTGTGTCACAGTGTGTCAGAACTTGTCACGACGTTGACATACGTACCTAACCGTTAATTTTCCGTTGTTGTACAATTATGCCACTCAGATCAGCTCGTCCACACACACACACACACACACACTTGGTTCGCTACTTCCCCTCGACACTGCTCGGCGTTGTCATACGTACATACGACATAAATATCTCAAATATTGACATACCGGTGTTTAGTAGCGCTAGATGTCACACTGTTGACATTGACGGAGAAACACTTGGCATGGCAGAAAGATTGGGCACACACACACACACACACAGTGACACACACACACACAGTGACACACACACACACAGTGACACACACACACAGGGAGAAAGAATAATAAACTAAACGGACGCTACTTGCAAGATTTGACTTGTTTAACTCTATAGTTCCCGATTGGTTAACCCTTTAATCCCTAGGGGTACCTATAAGTACCACCTCGAAATAAACACATGCAGTCATGTTAGGATATAGAATCTACATTTATAATTGTAGTGGTAGTAAAATGTAAGAAAGTCCACAGAGCTACTGAGATGGCCTTCGCCTGTTTCAGTGGCCACGGCATACAAAGGGATAGTGTAGCAACCACAATATCGAGCCGAATAATTGTATCTAGTATCAGATATCCACACCAAAGCTGGAAAGACACAGACCCCCCTCCCCCCCCCCCCCCCCAACACAGAGTAAAATAAAAGTAATGTATTTTCCACGTAGATTCAAACCCGAGGAGTACGAAATTGCAAACTAGGGCGATGCCACTAAAACACCGCGTCACAAAATCAATGTTGCTAGTAGCCGAAATTCAATTCAAGTAAAAAATGTCATCTTTCGATGAGTATTGCGAAACTCAACACATCGCAGCTTTCATTTCCCGAGCTTACCTCCGAGTGCACATTACATTTAAGTTATGCCTTTTTAATACTTTTCAACAGTCTTTTTTTTTTTTGTGTGCGTATACAATCTATCAATTTAGAAATAGCCGAAATTTGATTTGTGGAAGAAAATAGGCCCTACTATCAGAATCTTTCAGATGTGGTTGAGTTTTCTTTTTAATATATTTTAAACACCTGGATAGGGAGAACTTGGATTTGATCCCTAGATTGTTTGTGCATGATTGCGCGTTCTACAGCACTAAACGCTTTATGCCATATTGGTCTGTTTTTTCTTCTTCCATATAATTAAGAGTTTCGTTGTCTTAAACCGGGCGCGTATATAGCGGAACTGAAGGCAGCATAGATAGAAGTAGGTCGGTACGGGAAGGGTTAAAATCTGTAATGAACATAAAATGTATCACGCTGACAACTAGACTCACAGACATGCGCACCGAACTCCCTCGCTGTATAAAGTCTATATAATAAATATATACGATGCATATTATTTACTTCATAAATCAGTGTTAGCACCTAACCAGTGGTGGTCTTACAATAACCGTTGCGTTTTTAATAACTTTTCTCTCCTCCCCGTCACCCCCCTCCACACACACCACACAGATACCCGTGCCCCCCATTCACCCCCCGCCCCCACCACACACAGCCACCCTTGCCAGTTATCTCCAACCCAGTGTGGCGACGCCATAACTGATATAGTTTGCGGGTGGCACGATGCACAACGTGTCTCTTTTTTTACGACCACGGCTCACTTCTCTCGGCGGCCCTCACCCTCGACTCATGGGCTCACGTGTTGTGTAATCCTAAACCCCGAGCTCGCAATATGGTTTTAGATGACATCCTTCTGTGTACTGTTGCGATGGGTCGGGTGGGGGAGGAGATGAAGGGGCTAGTTAACTGAAGGGGTAGCTGTGTGGGTTAGGTTGGGGTGGTTGGGTAGGGGGGGGGCATCTCTTTACAGATTAGTTCATGCAGGTCATAAAACAAAGCAAAACTGGCACCAGACCCGGGGGCACGCGGTAACACAATATATTTTTATGGTTTCTAGGAGGGGAGATACGTTTTAACTTTCACATTGCTACGCCCTCATCATAGCGCCTGGCGCCCTGGGTATATAATATATCACCGGGGAGAAGACAGGAAATGAAGCACACCTAAGTATAGACTTTCGGACTGGTCAGCATAAATCTGGTATCTCAATGTCCACTGTATTAGGAATGTGGCAATTATTGAATGTTTCCTTTTTCACGACAAAAAAAAGATATCTAAATCAGCTTTTTCATAATTTTTAAAAGATAACGGTGGCAGCGCGTTCTAAAAGCTTACCGAAGGTCCTGGGTTCGAATCCTGGTGAAAACCTATGATTTTTTCCCAGGTCCGGAGGGTGTCCCTGATGGGTACCTGAACTTAGTTGTGGTAAAGTTAATGCGGCTGAGCATTGTGCTGGCTACACAATCACCTAGTATGCCATGGCCACAGAAACTGGTGAACGCTGCTTTACCGGCCCTATGATCAATTTGCTTTATTTCAGCAAGAAATGCCTTAGAAAAAAAAAAACGTATTAATTATTGACCTCGTGTTCAATATATTTGTATTCTAACAATACATATTGAAACATTGATGAAATATTAATAGTGCACACTATACGTTGGCTTGTCTTGCATGTATCAATACGTGCGCGTGGTACTCTGAAGCTCGCGCCGCGAGCATATAAATAATTAGAACATGCATCCGATTCTGAGCTTTTCATACGAGGGAAACGGAAAAAAACACTTTAATATTAAAAAAATATATAACATTGAAATGTATGTGTGTGATATGTTTCATCAACAGCTGCAACATTGATTTACTTACGCTTAAAATTCACCAACAAACCAAAACAAGCTTGACCAAACCCCCGGCTTAAAGCCGTGAAGTAAAATAATTTGATCTAACGTCTAAACGAGCACACGATTGTCAGCCCGAGAGATCATCGATGGGGATTTTCCGGAAAGAGTATGTTTGAGGTGTGGGGGGGGGGGGGGGGCTGTGGGAGGGGGGGGGGGCATTTGGAATTGGGGATGGAGTTTTGGAGAGACAAGTTGGTGAAAGATGGTAGGGAAGAGGAGGGGGAGGTTGGGGGGGGGGAGGGTTCTGAATGAAAAAGCCCAGTCTGATCAATCAATCTGTCAACAAAATTGACCAAACTGGCACGAAGAGGAATCGCCCAGGCCAAATTTTCAGCCATCAGTCGTAGTAGGACCTAAAGTCTGTTCTTTTCTTCCTCTGAAACGGTCATTTATATTTGAAAAGACTAAGTTTAAAAAAAAAAGACCAGTATTTTAATGTATTTTAATGTATGATTGTAAAAGTTTACAATCCCCTTGAACACAAATGAATTATCAAAAGTAGGGAGTATTTATTCTGGTCACATGAAGTGATATTCTTCTTCTTCTTCGTTCTCAAAAGTTATGATTTCGAGGATTCAGACAACAAGTCCGATAGTTGGAATGAACTGCGCCGTGGCTGTCAGTTGCTCTAGTCCACCGAACAGTTTGTAATTGAAGGTAGCTTCCCCCGGGGCTATTTAGCTGACCGAGTAGAGTGGTACAGGGAGCAGGTCTGAATTACCGCATTTTTCGGGAGCTGTTCCGCAGGGGCACATTTTGCTTGCTCCGAATCGTAATATATGCAATTCTTTTTCATTGTGTATGTGTCTTATACTCTGGTGGGTCTAGAATAGATCTTGTTGTAAATAGAGACCTCATATTTTTTTGTTAACGTATCTCTATTTGTTTAAATATCTTGTTGCCTTCTTCTTTCACCGGTTGTATCATTACTACCACGTGTTTCATCTTGTTGCTACGTCTGCTAGAGTTTTAGACGAATGAAATCTAAGTCTCGGTGAATAAGAGCCCTCGTTGTTCTCTCGTTGCGTGTTCAAAATCTTTTTGCGGCTACAAGGGACCCCCCCCCCCTCCCCGCTATATCCTGCTAATTCCTATATCATAAATAATTGTTCGCCTGTTAGCGTCGGGCCTGGTAGGATCCTGTAAATTCAATTATTTCCACAGCTCGTTCTGCCTTATTCATCATCCCGTACATCTCGGCCGTGTCCTCCTCGTCTTGCGGGTTACGTCAGATCCAATAACTCGCGCAGTTCTCGTGTAAATAAATGATATTCCGAGCAAATAGTAGCGAGTGAAATAAGATAGGATGTTTTTTTTCGAGTCGTGTGTGTGTGTGCTCTGTGTTTGTGTGTTGCGAGCGCTTTTTTTTTTGTTTTTTTTTAAGCAGACGAAAGAGAAGGTGACAAGATGGAGGCGCGAGTGAATTCCCGCCGGAGTCTCGTCTGCTGATGAGCAAGACGACAATTGAAGACATTGTTTGTGCAGTACGTCTGCTTAATTGACGCTGCTGGAATCATACTTGTCAGCAAGAGTTATCGCTTCTGTCAGGTGCCTTTCTAAATGGCCCAGGATGCAACGGCGGCCCGGGAACGGCTGATAGAATAGAATAAAGTAAATAAAGAAGCCAACAAAAAGAAAGAGAGATAACAAAATGAAGTAAATTTACCGGGAAATTTATTAACGGGAAAAAAACAAGAAACGTTAATGAAATTGTTAATTATTGTTTTTTGTTGTTTTATTGTTCTTATTTTTTATACTGTTGTTAATAAATTTGATGGGCCCATGATAAAACAATGCAACCTAATATTGTTCTCTTTCTTATGTATTTTTCTAGGAATGCTACTTTTAAAAAACAACAACTAAAAAACACAAACAATCCATTTTTTTTAAATGAAACATTTTAAGCGAGATATATTTACAATAACTAAAATATTTCCCAGAAGTCGAGTAGAGAAAACTTTAGCCGGGGGCGGGGGTGAAGCAAAAGATGTTAGTTTAGGTAAACAAAATATGACATATTCGAAAACTTAACTTTTTTAAGTCAGTATAATACAGTTATAACTACGCTTTTTTTGCCCCCCACACCGGAAAGGAATAGTCATTTTCAATTATAACTAATGCTAAATAACTTTTAATGCACGATCTAGTTATTATTAATCATTGGGATATACTAACAATTTAATAACAACTATTCCAATAACATATTAGTACTCTTTCTTCCCGAGTGGCATTCGGGCATGGAATGGGTTGCCCGAACAAACCAGGAAAATGTGTAACCTAACATCATTTAAAACATTAATAAAAACTAAAGACTAGACTCGGACCACGAATGAGCGTACGACGCAATAATCTTCTTCATAAAAGGAGCGTCTGTAATGTATAAGATAAGATATAATTCCTAAAACGTTGTTTCACTTTCTCTTACCAAAATCAATGTCAAAAATATAAGCCAGGCCACCGCTTCGTAACTTGTATACACCCTAAAGAACAATCTTGGTACTACCCGCCCGCCTTTGTTTAGGCAACATAGCAAAATCCTTGCGCGTGCTTGGGTGTGTGCGTTTGACGGTGACGGGTATTACTAGTAATAGTAGTTCTGTCTGGCTTAAAGCCAGAGAGGGGTGTAATTGTCCGAAATTTTGGGCGGTTTGAATGCCACGGTAGGTCATTTTATGTCAATCGGAATTCGGGTTATTGTTGGATACAATGATATAAATCTGATTTGACTTATCTTTATAGTATAGATAGAATAGATAGAATGAATGTATCTTAGTTTCTGCTTATCTAGAAAGTAATCGATATTGTATATGTAGTCATCTTACATTAATAAAAAAAATTCGTCAACTAATTACTATCGTTTGTGGTCCTCCCGTGCCCAAGTGAAAATTATTCCGCCCCCTGTGTCAAATCAAAACTGAACAACAAAGAAATAAAGTAAATAAAAAATGCTAATATTTATCCTCTTGTTAACATCATTTTCATTTTATTTTTAAAGCGTTTCATTGGTCAAAAGTTGGCGGTTTTACGTTGTTTTTCTTTTGTGGTTGGTAATTCGTAACGGACTAACGGCCAGAGGCTTTTGTGGTTACCTATATGGCTTCTTCTTTTTTTTTTTTTTTGGACGCATAAAGACATTCTTATTGAATTCTGCACACGTGGTGTTTGGGAGCTCTCAACTTTCACCCGCAACCTTTTGAAGCGATCTCACAAATTTCAGCTGTACAAATACAGCTTTTTCTGCCCTCGTTATATGCCTCGGTATATGAAATCAGAGTTTCTCTCGTTTCAACCATCTGTCTTTTTTTTATATTTTCTTCTACTCTCCCCTCACACACACGCTTTATATCTATATCTATTTCCCTTTCACTGCTGGGGTTTCCTATCAGAAGAAGAAAAAGTCTCTTAGACTTTTAAAAGTCTTCCCGGCCGGTGCCTGTGTGAGAGTCTTGTAAGTGAGTGTTGGTGGATAATATAATTACACGTACCCAGCGTCCACTCCTGGCCACCACTGGGTCTCACGACTAATTGGATTAGCTGCTGGATAAATACCAGGGGGCCGGCTTCTGTAAACACCCCGTCCGGTCGCATTGCAATAGCTCCCGAGCAACTGGTCATTATAAGGTTCGACTGGACGGATTCGGGTATGGGTGAAAGGAGGGGGGGGAGAGCTATTTCTTGGATTCATGAACACGGGTTAATTGGTGATAACGCGCTTGACCACAGTTGCCGGTCAGTTGCCGTGTTTCTGTCGTAGGTTAAGGTTAAGGGGGGACTTGTTACATCTTTGACCGTCTAGGATTCCCCCCCCCCCCCGCCTTTTTTTTTTCTCTTCTCTCCAGCTGCGAGAAATGAAAAGTATTCGCACCTAAATGGATAATTTTGACCAGTGGACTGGACATCACTGGTCGTTAACTCGGGGGGACTTGTTGACTCGTGTATAATTTAGGCTGGGTCATAGCTCTCCCCCACCCCCCTCTTAACGGCCACTTTCGATTCAGAGCTCATTGGATGCAAGCTGAACGTAATGAAATACGTTATTCCCTAATGGGGATATACATCTATATATATATACTGTTATGGTTTTAATATGACCGGCACAGATCTTCTAACAACATATTTAAAAAAAACGCATTGTATCAATAATGTAATACCATTTTTTCATAATTTTGACCCTTTCTATTGTATCCAATTCCTTATACCACCCAAAGTGACAAAACATGTTGCACGCCCCCCGAACATACACTATAAACACTCTAATGCAGGGTTCGGCAACCTACGGCTCGCGTGCCAGACTTGGCACGCCGAAGCATTTTCAATGGCACACAGAAGAGGCCCAAAAAGTTTATTCAAGTCTGTTCTACAAGAAATTTACTGCTACAGCAGGATAACTTTTAGACTGTTGGCCCGCGCAATGAATGAGAAATTTTACTTTAACACTTTTATCAAAAGGTTTCCGACCCCTGCTCTAATGCATAAAATGCATACACTAGGAATAACAGAACATTTTGATTGGTTCAGCTACAAACAGTAGCTGGACTATTAACAAGACTCTCGTTCTTAAAAGCCATCACCTTTCGCCCGAGAAAAAAAGTTAGTAATCAATGCTTTAAAAAAAATACTGTAATTGTAAATCATGTGTCACATATAGACTTTGTGACTTAATCCATTTGTACAATTTATGTCGTGGTCACTTAAGAATGAGGATTACGTTCGAGGCTACACACGAGTGCTATTTGTATTTTTTTCTCTATACAAGTAGTAAATAAACTATATTAAAGTAATTTATTTTAAAACAAACAATATTGCCACGTTAAAAAAAACAAGTAAAAATATATAGGATAAATAACCCTTGCCTCGGTTTGATAAAGGAACTTTAAGAGAAGATTTATCGCACTCCAAGTACGATATCATGTTCACACTTCACACCTCTAGCGACTGAGACGCTCCTCGCATGTCGTCTGCTGAAGATGTTGACACTTTTTTGAAACTATCAGTTTGATTGGTTTTTTTTTCCCTTAATGATTAGGGTGGGGGGCGCCCAACCACTGATTTTATTGAACCACGCTTCTGCTACAGTGATGAGACTTGTCTGCTTGCGACGCCTGCGATAAAAGAATACCACACACACAGACAATTTTTATTTTTTTTGGTTTATCTCTGGAGTTCGTCACTCGCATCCTCGACGTGGTTGGTCCGCCCTCGAGTTTGTGTGTAATCTGGATCTTATCACCGGGACAAGGCCGAGGGCGGGAATGAGACGGGTGGTAGAGGAGAAGACAATAGAAAAATAACCAAAGAGGGATTAAACATAAAAGTGTTACTTGAAGTGAAGATTTAAAAAAAAAAACATGTCTCCCTGTATAAGCAAAAAACTTCAGGCGGTTACACAGGAAAGCTGTGCCAGGTTAAGGTTAAGAGATGAAAAGGGCCTGTAATCAGAAAAATTCTCGTTTAGAGTTAGCTAACCCGTATATTTTGTGATTTTTTTTTAAGGTGTGTTTATGTGTGTGTGTTTTTACTTCTGTAGCAACCAACTGTGTATGCCCGTGTGTATGTATGTGTGTTTGTATTCACGTGAATTGGCGCGAGACATAAATGCTACAATTACCTTTAATGCACACAAAAAAATGAAGAGTTTGGTTGGGTCTAGACAGCTCCGCGGGCGAAAAATGGCGAAACAGATCACGCCTAATGATAGTCATTTTTTTAAATTCTCTTTCAGATGACCTAAATCCTCCACCTCCCACCTCCATTTTCTTCTTCTCTCTTTTTTTCCTGATCCCTCCTACTCCTCCCCTTCTTTTTTTCAATTTGTCACGTCTTTTCTTTAAAAAAAAACAACTTTATGGTAGATGTTATCTCTAGAAAAATAAATCTCTATTTATCTCCCTTTGTCTACCTCACTTGACTGTCTCGTAATAAATTGGTCCTTCGGGAGATGAAAACAATTTCAAAGTCCGAATGTAAATGGGGTAAACATTTGCAAATCTTTCAACGAAAGAAAAAGGAAACGAAAAGGAGAAAACGAAAAATCCAACCCGTCAACTTTGCTATTTGGGGTTCTTGACTTTGAAGTTAATACGAACTTGATGGAAGATGCGCCCCGTTTAAAAAAAACCAACCTCTCATTCATACGCCCCCGCGTTTAATATTATACTAGTGGTTATGCCCGTCAAAATGACGATATTAGATGCAGCAGTTGGGGAAACAAATGTAGGTTTTGGTTGATGGGTGGGGCGCTGTCTTAAATAGCGTGTGGTTCTGACTACCCGGTGGGGAGCCAGCGGATCGTTCTCCCCCACTTTTCAAATGGGCACCTATTATGTGGTGGTGGGGGGGACAAATGGTCTGGCCACACAATCCCTTAGTTTGTCAAGCTATTTTTTTTTCTTTATTACATGTGGAGATCCCAAAACCATGACCCTACTAAATATGAAATAATGCAATGGCGTCTACGTCACGTGGTCGGGTGAAGAACCATGAGTTGAGGGTTTTCTTATAACATTTATAACATTAACTTTAATACTAGAAACAGTTTGGGTTGCTCAGGCTTTCCTCCGTTTTTTTTTGTCTCTTGCCTGTCTATATGCGCACAAGTACTAAACATAAAGCAACTATAGGAAAGAGTGTATCGAGTTCGGAGGCGAAAGCGAGGGTTGTTGGGGTTTTAAGGGGAGGTGGATAAAGCGATGGTCCACAGAATTACGCTCCTATGGTAGAAAATAACGGTACTTACCGACCAGGGGAAAGGGGGAGTGTGGGGGTGTAAAAGTTAGCGGGGGGGGGGGGGTGGAAGTTGAACGTGAGAGACCTCGTCAACAGCCATTATCTTGTCAGAGTTGAGCACACGGTCTGTTTTTCCGAGTAATTGTCGAGGGGTTGGAGGTCACACATTATTTGAGAGGCACTTTTTGTTTTTTTGGTGAACCGTTTGTGAGAGACGATACAGTTCAGTTACCCTCCTGGCCTCCATCACCTCAAATTACCTTGTTTAAAGAAAAAAAAAAAAAAAAACTATAAAGATGTATTTTTGTAAAAATATTGTTATGGTGTTCATGTTCTATTGCCTCAATCAAACGTTTTATTCCTTTTTAATAATTTTTATTTTATTTTTTGCCCTCGCTATAACCTCGCTACCCGTGCCGGCATCCATTTGCCCCGAACGAACCCATTGCTCAAGGTGGAGAGAACTCGAAGAAAAGGAAGTACACGGCGTAACACTAGCCTTTTGCCCCTTCAAATCTGAAGCTCTCACACGTTCTCCCCCTCTCCCCCCCCCCGGACCCTGTCTCCAAAGAGAAGAAGGTGTGAGTTTTTCCACCCCTGTGTTGTTCGGGGAAAGGGAGGGGGTGAGGGGATGTCAGTAAACGACATATCTCTGCCGACAATAATATGTTTGGATTAATAGGAGGGTAACATTTTTTAGACCTCCCGCGGGGGGAGAAAACGTAAAAAGGGAAAAGAAAACACCTATGAAAGTTTTGTGGGGTGGGGGAGGGCTGAGACTAAGTTATAGCCGTACTGTGCAAGTGTGAAATTACAAAAAAAAAATTATCGTGGGAGTGAGAAAAGGTGGAGGAGGGGAGGGACACGACGATCGACGGGAGCGCATCTTAAAGGTACTCGCCACTTCCCCCCCCCCCCACCCGACCCTCACACACACCCCCAGATCAAAGAGCACGAGTTCTGAGCGTTTATCATTTTGCACGAGTCAGGGATGCCTTCTTATAGTCCGCGAAGCTTTTGTGCGTGGGCAAAGTGCCCAAATGTTCATACCTGGTGGTTTCAAACAACGCCCCCCGCTATATTTGCATTGTTTTATTAGATCTGGGGGCGCCTATAAGCAAGTTTGCGCTAAAGAAAAAAAAAAAGAACGTTGGTGGCGTCACGGATTCTCCTGGACCCCCCATGATCAAGTAGTTATTTATAGAAATATATATTTAAGACTAAAAAGTCTTCTTTTAGTTTTTAACTCTGGGATCTGTGTGTACTATGGGAGGAGGAGGCGAGGGCTTTAAAAAAAACGAGGGGGGGGGGTTTGTTATGTTCACCGGGCTTACCTGAAATATAAATCATATCTTTCTTTTGATATATTAGTCTGGGCGATGAAATATTTTAATATTGGCATCAGAGTTATCTAATAGTAATATTCCAGAAGGTAATAGAGAAGTGGGGGGGGGGGGAGGTGAAATGTACTGTAGGTTTTTTTTTTAATGCTTTCCTTTTTGGTTTTAACTGTTAGGTCTTTTATTGCACGTCTGTCTCTTCTTGCAGACTCTTGGTCTGTCTACCAGTCTTCCTGTTTGGCCCCTCTCTATATTTCTTATCTAATCTCTCTCGTTGTCTCTCTCTCTTTCTCTCAATCTCTCAATCTCTAGCCGTCTTCTATTATCCCTCTTCTATCTCTCCCTCTTCTATCTCTCCCTCTTCTATCTCTCCCTCTTCTATCTCTCCCTCTTCTATCTCTCCCTCTTCTATCTCTCCCTCTTCTATCTCTCCCTCTTTCACTTTCTACCTTTATTTTTCATTGTTTCGTCCCTCTGTTATTCTATTTCCCATATATCGTGCAAGTTTTTATTTGCTAATTATTGAGCAATACACTGCGATGACCACATAATCCCCTTACTCTCATTGTTTCTCCTCTTTTTTTAGAACTTTTTTACAATAAATAATTTTAAAAAAATCAAAGGCAAGGGAGACAATTAGAAACTTCATCGCATCCGTTGCCTGACAGGCCACGCTCAGTCCCAGCAGAAGATGAAAAGGCGAGGGAATTGTAAATTGGTAATAAAACAAAACAGAAAGGAGAGTAAAACAACAATAAAACAACTGATGAAAAACAACACGAGATTATGGCGAGGGCATCTTTTTTCCCCCGAAAATTAAAATATTTTTTTTGTAAACTTTTAATTAGCTGATCTTTGATTTTTTGCCAGTCATTAAAAAAAGTCGATCTATCGCTCGGTCATTGTTAAGGCCTGTTACCATGAGTGCTAAACTATTACATTATGCCTCGGGTGCCGTGGGGCGAGTGCGTTGAGCCGGTGGTTTAGAATGTTAAAACGCGATTACGAAGATAGCGAAAATTAAAGAAAAAATGAATCTCGAATAATTAGAGAACGAAATATTGAACTAAAAGTTCTTCTCTAGGGATCAAGGGTGGATATTTTGCGATGTTGTGCATTGAAATTAATTCTAAACACTTTTTGTATAGACCTTACACAGTTTTTAGTTTTATACATACCATTAGGCCTATATATCTCATAAGTTTAGCTTGCAATTCAAATGGGTGTTCCTGTGATCACCCACCCACCCACCCTCCCTCCCCTCTTAAAGCCACACACATCAGCTCGATCCTCCTTTTGATGTAGTGCCTGTGAAACTGATGGGGGTGGGTGGGTGGTGGTGGTGGTGGCGGGGCGCTGCACTTGCAAGTCAAAGGGGGGAAGAAATCGGATTAGACATTCAATACGTGCTCGAAGCGTCCCACCACCCCCCGGTGTGTAGAGCCCCGGGGCCACTGGGGTGGCGCCAAGTGCTAACAAATCCCCCCTCCCCCTGTTTCAACCCCCACACCTCCTCCTCCTCCCCCCCTCTTCACCCAGCTACCACACTGACAAGACACACACTCACACATCTGACTCTACACACAAAAATAAAAAGGTATGTGGGATGAGAGGAGTTGGTTAACCCTTACAGTCCTGGGCGCGTATATAGCGGGACTGAAGATAGCATAGATAGAAGTAGGTCGGTACGGGAAGGGTTAACATTGTTTACTGCTATTTTTTCACCGGTTAGAGATCGTAGATGTTTTTATTCTTACCTGGATTGATCAGTTTTAATTCGTATTTCGTTTCTTTTTTTTACATATAAAAAATGTCGACCTTATCGCCGAAATCTGTTTAACTATAAGACATTGATAAATCGCTGTTACAGATGTAGGCATAAAACATTCTTTTTGTTTGTTATAGCAATGCACTTTTTACATAATGAGAACAAACAAACAAACAAACAAACAAACAAATAAACTAGACCATAAGCTTGACTTTATTAGCCACCCATGCTCGACCTCGAAATTGTTTTGCATTACACGAGACCTCTGTCGAGTGCTTGCAGCGCACGACGGCCCTCCCACACACACATCGTCCATAATATGTTATAAGTTATAACGCCATTAAGCGGCACCGACAATTAACGCCATCCTCAATGTTTATTTAGCGCACATGCAGAGACGAAGAGATGAGCGTACAATTATTGCAGCGGCACTCATAACCGCGTACAACATCTCGGCATATTGGACAAAAGATGGTGCATATGTGGGCGGCCTATCTGAGCACCCTTAAGGGGGGGACCAATAATTAAAAACAGTCTAAAATCTAGATTTTTCTATAATAAATTATTTTTTCAAAAATTACGTATTAATTTGTGTAAAATAACCTCTTATAAACACATTCGCCGTACTAAAAATCTAGTGCAAACAAGAATATGAATACGTAATTTGAGCTTTGGTAGCACATGTATAAGGTAGATATTAAAAAAATTCGACGATCTTTACAAAATTGGCCATTTTTAGCCCTTAAAACTCTTGAGTTGCGGTGCACGTAAAGCCCTTTTTTTTTTTAATGGAAAGGACAATCATTACGAGAGTTCAAGAGAAAATGTAGCTAGTACAAAAAAAGCTATGAATATAGAGCTAGATACTAAAAAACACATTTCTTGTCCGGCAGTGATAAGGGAGAGAACTGAACAATGAATGTGTCTGCGACCCTTTTCCTTGAGTTCAATAAAACCTAAAATGTTTCAAAGTACGCAAAAAAAAATATTATTATATGGAATTTTTGGTTGTTGTTCAGTTTTGCTTTTTAAAAAAAAAAATTATAATAATAATAATCGGGTAAAAATAAAACTTAAACATTTCTGCCCTACTCTTCTTGATTATGTGTAAGTGTAGTCTTCACTCTCCTCGCCCCTCCTTACCTCTCCTCGCCCCTCCTTACCTCTCCTCGCCCCTCCTTCCCTCTCCTGTGTTAAAACCGTAACTCTGGAATAAACTTAGGATCTGATACTCCCAGCAACGCAAGGTAAACCCCCACGATCAGCTGCACGATCTTAATTGATAGTCACAAGCACAGAATGAAAAAAAAAAAAAAACAACAAAAAAACGAGAATGGGTGCGAGGGCGGTTATAGTTTGGCGCACAGATCGAGAAGGATGAGATTAAGAACTGTTAGTATTACGAGCTGTTTTATACGCTGCAAGGGGAGAAAATATGGTTGCAAGGGGATAAAAGATGCTTGCATTGATTCGAGCTTGAATTTATAAAACCTGGTGGTCCTTTCTTTGAATTGTGGTAATGCATGTAAATCGAGTTTGATGAGAATCGCCAGCGATGGACTCTGGTCTATACAAATGTATCAAAAGGCAATAATTCAAATCGCCATCTTTCCAACTCTCCCTCTCTCTCCCTCTCACACACACTCTCTTTGTCCCTCTTTCTGTCTCTCTTCTTTTTGTGTATAAATCAGAGATGTAACGTTTCCTCCCTTTTTTTAAAAAAAGGAATTCCTTTTTTTTTCCGCTCCAAGTTTTAAACGTTTTTTAGCAAAAGCTCTTTCTGTTCGCCTGTCGCATTATAAACAAAAACAATAATCAATTGAACATTTCAAAAATATTTTTACTTTTTTAACCCTTACAGTCCCGGGCGCGTATATAGAGGAGCTGAACGCAGCATAGATAGAAGTAGGTCGGTACGGGAAGGGTTAAGGTCGCACCAATCAACTTAACATGCGGAGTATCTTTTTTTTTAAAAATTTTCCCTGCGCTCTGGTCACAGCTCCGATCAATATACACACTCGTGTCTTTATATCATTTTTTTCCCTCCATCTATCAATCCACCTGCTCATTCAAGCATCCATCCATCTATCCACTCACCCATCAAACTACCCACACCCCAATCATATATCCGCGCCCACCCGTTCCACAACCCCCACTCCCTCCTTTCTCCCCTCGCCACATTTTTTTTTTGTGTTTTGTTTTCATTTACCAACGTCCATTACGGTCAGTCTTCCACCATGTTTGCCGGCCATGTTTCTCACTCGCGTCCCCCGTTCCTTGATCGATTCAAGAAGAGATATTTATGTAAACATTGCAAAACCACATTCAACAACACCCCTTTAAGCAAATCACTTTCGATTGCAATTTAGCACTTGTCCAAGCTCGTCCAATCCCCCCTTCCCCCACCAACTCGTTCTCACTTCGTCTTCTCCCGAAAACTGTGTCGCCCTCATTGTATATTTACAAGGGCGAGTAATTCAACAACTTTTCTTCGATCCAGGCCGAGCAGCGGTCTGTTCGGAGGGCGCGGGAAGGAAGGGTGTGGACAAATTTTGTGAGGAGGGGGGCAGCTGGTGGGGTATTTAAAATAAATAGTTAACAATGCGACTGAAGAAAAGAAACTAATGCTTTTCAATTATAATTTTTCAGTGTGTCCTTAAAATTGACCTTTACATTCGTGTCGATGTATGCAGTGGCCTTGCAAAGGTCACGAAAGTTACCAGTTCACCATCTGATACTACTAATAGGGATAAGGTTCAAGGGTCGCAACAAAAAAACAAAACAATTTACAACAACAAACAAGAATACCAAATCAACAACAACAAAAAAAAAAACAACAACAACGCAATATGTCTTTTCTTTTAACGTATTGTTATTATTACATTGTAAAATGTGTCAATGTAACAAAAAGTTACAAAAATTAAACGTTTCAAAAACACGTTCTTACGCTATTATTGATATTTTGTTGCATGTTTAGGAAATATATTATAGATATAATTTGTTGCATCTTTTGCTAATTATATTTTGCCGCATTGTTTACACACGATTGCACATCCTGTTCCTAAACAAGCCACAAAAACTAAAAGCCACAACAACAAAGTCCCCCCCATCCCACCATAAATCTATTCAATCTGTTTTATGTTGTAGGGCATAATAAAAAAAAAATTAACCCTTACAGTCCCGGGCGCGCATATAGCGGAACTGAAGGCAGCATAGATAGAAGTAGGTCGGTACGGGAAGGGTTAAATTACACTTTTAGATATAGCAGAACCTTGGTATAGGAGAATCCATCCGACGGACATGAATAAAAAACTGACCATATGTTACATGACCTCCAACCCTACCCGCACCTACGAACCCCCGCTATTTCTTTGTATTTCTTATTGTCTGTTGTGCCTTCCGAATAGGAAATGAGAGGAATTCTTGTGCGTTTTCTTGTTCTTTTTTTTTTCGGTGATGATGTCCCTTGGACGCCGAAGGCGACTTGAAGTCTGCGAGCGAGACTTACAGCAGGAATCCGGTACATCTGACGAGGTTGTTAAAAAAATTCTGAGGGGCGTGGGTGCGGGAGGAGGAAGGGGGGGGCGAGCTACCACCCCCTTTCGAGATAAATGAATTTTTCAGACGATGAAACAAATTTTGCAGATGCGCTTGTAAGTCCGTCATGATTAATTTGTTGGAGAGTTCCGGATTTCCACGGAAAATGGAAAACGTCTTCAAGGTGATGGATGGTTAAACATTCGGCCCATGTCTACTTGTTGTTCTTCAGCACTGAAATGGCAAACACACGCGCGCAAGCACACGAGCACTCTCTCTCTCACACACACACACGTCTATCGCAGAAACATAAACAATAGGTCTTAAACATTTTTATTTTTTTTATTCTAAGTTAGCAGGCGTGCTAAAATACGAAAAGAAATTATTGTTCTGAGACTTGTTAATTCTTAAGGCTACTTTTATCATTTTTGGGGGGAAATTTCCGATTGATTTAGACGTTATCACACCCGCTTGATCTTAGACAATAACTTTAAAAAACACAACAATAACAGATTTTATCTAGCTAATTATTATTTCAAAGAGAAAGATTGATTGTATTATTTGCTGCGCCACGTTTTAACATCATATGATTGGGTCCCTGCATATATGACATATAGACAAAAAAGTCACCGACATTCAGCCAAATAACGTTTATCTAACGGACATTTAGCCAAATAACGTTTATCTACCGGACATTTAGCCAAATAACGTTTATCTAACGGACATTCAGCCAAATAACTTTTATCTAACGGACATTTAGCCAAATAACGTTTATCTAACGGACATTCAGCCAAATAACGTTTATCTAACGGACATTCAGCCAAATAACGTTTATCTAACGGACATTTAGCCAAATAACGTTTATCTAACGGACATTCAGCCAAATAACGTTTATCTAACGGACATTCAGCCAAATAATGTTTATCTAACGGACATTCAGCCAAATAATGTTTATCTAACGGACATTTAGCCAGCGGACATGTTTATATGCTCACCGGGCATAATGTCAATATCTAACTCCAGATATTTTTCAGAAACACAATTAGCCAATTTATCGCACGGGCCTGGGCGGATACACACTGTAAGGGTTTGTAATCACGTGATGTTACAAAAACAAGAATGCTGTTAAAAATTTACAGAATACATAGATCTATGTACAATTTATTAGATCTAATTTTAGATCGCATATTCCATTATTGTTACGAAGTTAAAATAGATTTTTTTTTTAAATTTCTTTATATATATAAAATATTGTGTACAATGATCCAATCCATTTCATACACAAGTATCCAGGATTTAAAACAAAACAAAAAAAAAACTCGCACCGAGGCGTCTCATGTGACGTGACGTCAAGTTAAAGAAAATGACGCCCGCTCGTGAAAAGAAATGGAATCGAAAACTATGGGTGGGGGGATGCACGAGGTGTCCGGGGGATTAGCGAGGGCGACCTACCGGCGCCAGGCTAGAGTGAGCAATAGCCATGAAATCGACTGTGTTACGGGAAGGGGGCTGGGCTATTTGTTAAAGGGGGGGGGGGGGGACATGTTTCTTAGTACTGGGTGGCATCGGGGATGGCATTCTTAAAATCGCGTCAGATGTAAAAAGCAGAAGACCACACAAATCTAGCTCCATTTAAAAAACAAACAAAAAAGAATGAGAAAAAAAAAAGCAGCTGCTCTCGAAAGCGCCTCGGAATTGTCGTAACACACGAGACTGTTGTCATTAATCACTTCAACACTTAAATGTATTGTCAAAGTAAATAACCAAACAAGATTGCTTCATTGTTGTGTCTGCTGGCGAGCTCGTTTGATGACTTTGAAATCTCCCGCGATTGTGTGTGTGTGTGTGCCTACAGTTCTGTAAGTTGTTTTTTTTAATCCAAATATTTATAAATGCATAAATTCTGTATTTATTGACTAAGAAATTGTACATACCCATAATTGTTGTCTTGAGTTATGATTTTAACAAAAAATTACGTTATTCGTTAATTATACAGAGTATAAAACGCAAAGTTTTCGCACCTTCACCCCTTCACCATTTGTCCCCCTCTCTCTCTTCCTCGGAAATTAATTTATGTTAATTTGCTTGACTTTAATTGATTTCAAAATTATTTTGTGTGTGTGTGTGTGTGTTAAACATGCCTAAAATGCAATGTCCGTTTTCCACATATTATTAAACATCTGATTGAGTAGACATTCATGATTGAATTCAAGGAACATATAACGGGAGAAAAAAAAAAGGGTGTGTGTGTGTGATGTAATCGCTGCTAAAACAGAAAATTGGACTGCACTCCACCCCCCCCCCCCCCTACCGCACTCACCCCCATTCGTCGTGTGTGGCCCAGCACCATTTTGAGAGCAGTTCACTCGTGTTGAAGAATTTGGTACATGTGTCAAAACACCGAGACTTTTATTTTCTTCTACTTTCTTCCTTTGGAGGGCAATCAATGGCTCGGTAAATGATTACCCACGTCGGTCGATTTTCTTTTTTTAGTTTGATGTCCAGAACAGACGTCCGTTTGCCCCCCCCCCCTCCCCCATTCACTCCCCCCCTCCCCCTCCTGACATCGTCTGCCTCCACCCATTTCTCATCTCGCCGATGCCCCCCCCCTCCCCCGCGTCCACTACTTACGGGTGTTGACATACATGCAGCGCGCGCATTCCGTCACTCTGAGGTCTAGGCGTGTCTGTGTGTATGTGTCTCAGTTTTAAGGATCTAGCGTTACATTGCGTTCCGTCAAAACAATGGTTCAATTCGATATCTCCCTCCCTCTTTCTCACTATCCCCCTCTCTCTCTCTCTTTCTGACTCTTTATCTCTGACTCTCTCTATTTCTCTGACACTCCCTCTCTTTCTCTCTCTCTCTCATATCCGTCTCTCACTATATCCCCCTCTCTTACCCTCTCTCTGACTCTCTCACTATGCCCCCTCTGTCTCTGTCTCTCTGACCCTCTCTCTCTCTCACTACCCCCCCTCTCTCTCTGTCTCTCTCACTATCCCCCCTCTCTCTTTGACTCTCTCTCTCTCTCCCCACTCGACATGTTTCACTAGAAAGTAAATAGTTACATAGGTGTATCCCAGATGTAGAAGTCCTAGAGAAAGATATAACAGAAACCAAACAAGCCAATACAAGAAACACGTAAAAAATAAAAAGCTGTCTTTGTTGACACAAAGAAAACAAAAAAAAAGGAAAAAGCAGATTTTCTTTGTTATCATCTCAACTCCCTCCAAGTCTGTCATTTAGTCGGTATCCGGCTCAACCCTTCTGAAAATCCCTCTAATTATCCCTCATCCCTTCGCCCACCACTCTTGACACAAAAAAAAAAGGGAAAATTGCCCTCGAGTAGTTTAAATCCTCGGAAAAAACAAAAAAGAAGAGAGGCCCGGCTCCTGGTGGATAAGACTTGGACAACGAGAGGGTTGCCGGTAATATGACACATAACTGGTTACGCTGGATTAGTCAAAATGGTGGAGGGGGATAGGGAATGTCTTTAAGTAGTGGTCTGCGTGATTCTGGTTGAATGTTGGGGACGGGTAGGGGGAGGGGGGGTTAATAGTTGAAGGGGTGGAGCCGGGTCGGGTACGTTTAAAATACGACATACTTAGAAGTGACAGAGTTAAGACCAGAATATTCTCGTTTGTTTCTGCTTTTAGTGGTTAGGGTTAGGTTTATGGGCTTGTGTGTGCGTGTGTGTGTGTATACACTTATTTATGTATATGCGTGTATGTGTGGTCTTCTGTAGATCTTCCCAGGGGAGCTCTAGCTCCCGTAAGATGATGCCTAAGCTTTGGTTTTAGCTCTGTATGAAGGCTTATTATTTTCTTTACCCCCCTCCCCTTCCCCCCCCCCGCCCCTCCCCTTGCCACCCTTTCTCAAAGAAAAACAACACCCCTCCTTCTCTCCACATTCTCTGCTGTCTTCCCCCCAATAACCTGGACCCCCCCCATTTAAGATTTTGAATCCGTTTTCCAGCTGTAAGCTTGCAGAGGTTTTAAGCCCGTTAGTGGTATTCTTATTGTGTATATTTGTCTTACGACATCGCCGCGGATGTCGCGTCAACATCTCGCGCCTGTCTGCCCGGGAGTTGTGTTTTTTTTTGTTGTTTTTTTAAGATATAACCTTCTAAATACAGCTCTCGACAGTGCGCTCGTCTGTCTGGATCTTGGGTCACTGGTGTTTTTTTTATATCATTCTATCTTCTTGTAGCAAGCTGAAGGCTGTGCGACGGGAGGTGGGTGAGACCGGAAAAGATGAAGAGTAGAAAGGGGTACGGTGGCAAACAGATACTTACTTACGCCTACTACCCCTCTCGGGGCATAGGCCACCAACAAGGGCTCTCCAGCCACCCCGGTCCCGAGCGAGTCTTTCCAACTGTCCCCATAAATGGCCTGTTCTCTTGACGTCTGCATCCAGGTCTCGGCGCCAGCTGTTACGGGGTCGGCCTCTCTTCCTCTTTCCTTGGGGGTTCCACGATAGGGACTGTCTGGTGATGTTGGACGCTGGTTTTCGGAGTGTGTGCCCCAACCATCTCCATCTTTTTTGCATGGTCTCCAGATCGGCTGCCTGTTGCCCTGTGCGACTCCAGGCAAACAGATAGCACACACGGAATGTTCTAGATTTTTCGTAGATTAGATGGAGATGTAGGCCCTATACACTACACAGTGGTCTTTTGAGTTTAAGTTCTTCGCCCAAAGTCTTGCATTAAGAAAACAAAGGGCAAAGTTCAAATATTATTGTTGTTGTTTTATTGTAAAAATTACAATTGTGATCGGAGCCCCATCATAATAAACGCCCTCGCTTTCAGTCTCCAGCTTTGTGTGATTTAATTTGCCTATTTTCTTGCGCATAATTTCTTGTAGTACTTTAGGAAAAAAAAAGCACCCTTTGTTCACCCCCCCCCTCCCCCATAAAGCCACCAGTCGCCAAGTCAGTGATGGTCAGATTGCCACGTGTTTGGTCATTACTCTTAAAAGTCACGTAAAAGTTATGGGACTTTTTGTGTGAGTTTTTCTTTCGAAAGTGCCGTGACTGTTAGACAACTGCCCCCCCCCCCTCTCCATCCTTCTTTTCCACACCCGTTTACTTTAAATACTTCTGGCAGACGCGTCTCTCAATCCAGAGTACCTCATCACTTCCCCTCCCCCACCCCCCTTTCCGCTTTCTTTTCCCTGGCACAATCACCGATGTAAACTTATCTTAATAGCGCTCACACGGGTGAGTAATTGTCCTCTCCTCCCCTTTCACTTCACCCGCGCCCTTACCAGCGCCCTACCCTGCGCACACCCCTCCCTACAGTCCCAACTAATTTATTGCATTTACTCAACTCTTAACCCAAACGGGGCATATATATTCTCACGTCCCATGCCGGTTGTCGTTGTTTTTTTAAAAGATAGTTTTTGGGGGCTTGCATGGGGCTTGCATGGGAGGGAGCTTTGGGAGAGGGGGGGTAGAAGTGTCGGAATTTCGGGGATAAATGACCCGAGCCCAGGGAGACGCCGTGACAGACAGTAAAATCTATGGTAGATCTAACCCACTTCTGCTTCACGTTGATATCTTAGATTCCTTCACAAGTCAGATATTTCCCAACAGCTGACTGCAGGAAAGAAGACTCTAAAAACATCTGACTTTTTCTTTTTTGTAGGTATGTTAGCATTTTGTTGGGGTCAGTGCTTTTTCTTATATTTGTTTAAATAATATACAGATATATAAATATGCTAAACTATTCCACCCTCGCTCTCGTATCTTTTAGATTTAACTCACCCGTTGTGTCAGTTATGTTTCCGCCATTTGCCGACGGAATTGTAGACCTGTTGCTGGGAATAAGATTGTGTGTGTGGGGGGGGGGGGGGGGATTCTAGGAGCCGATGCGTGACAATCTCACATGCACCCAATGCCCCTGATCGTGTTGGATGAATGTTTTTTTTGTATCCGCTCGGAAAAGGAAGAAATTTGACCTATAATATAACCGCTTGGATCTAGCGGAGTATTCCATAGGCCCTACGTCCTTCCGATTATCCACCCCCCCCCCCCTCCAATGGTTTTAGAGGTCAACACTGGCTATACCCATCTATGATAATTAAATGATGGGCCTATTCTTTAATCGGGAAAAAGTGACAAAATGAATAATTAATATAGTCTTTGAATCGCCCTGGCTTCACAGTCCTCCCTTCCGCTAGTAAGCAGTAGTAAATGGCACCTGCTATATTATATATAGACTCTCTATATATTTCTATTCTATGTCATCGGTCTTTTCTATGGCACCGTTCTATTCTATGGCACCAGTTTATTCTATGGCACCGGTCTTTTGTATGGCATCGGTCTTTCTTATGGCATCGGTCTATTCTATGGCACCGGTCTATTCTATGGCACCGTTCTATTCTATGGCACCGTTCTATTCTATGGCACCGGTCTATTCTATGGCACCGGTCTATTCTATGGCACCGTTCTATTCTATGGCACCGTTCTATTCTATGGCACCGGTCTATTCTATGGCACCGGTCTATTCTATGGCACCGTTCTATTATATGGCACCGTTCTATTCTATGGCACCGGTCTATTCTATGGCACCGGTCTATTCTATGGCACCGGTCCATTCTATGGCACCGTTCTATTCTATGGCACCGGTCTATTCTATGGCACCGGTCTATTCTATGGCACCGTTCTATTCTATGGCACCGGTCTATTCTATGGCACCGGTCTATTCTATGGCACCGGTCTATTTTATGGCACCATTACCCTAACACCAAATAAAGGTCTAAAGTACGGATATTATGTTTTTAGTCTTTGAAAAGCCCGCATTCGGTTGTATTCGTATGCAGGTGCCCAAGTGTCATTTATGTGCAGTCATACCCTAGATACTATAAAGATACTACAGTTTCATTACAGTCTTGTTGTACAAAAGATATTGAAATAAATTGGTCCAGATGAGTTTAATTTTTTTGTTCATGACATTTGTTTTTTCTATTATTATTTTTTTTTCGAACAGCACATATTTCTCGAGATGGGAATACTGAACATTTCTATAAAACGTTCTTAGACTTTAGCCTTATCCACCTAGTTATCCACCTAGTTATCCACCTAGTTATCCAGTCAACCATAAACTGGATAAACATCCCACAATTTACCCACAATCACACCCACCTTATAAAAAGGAGAAGTATAAAAAAAACGGAAGATTAATGTATCTGTGGTACTGGACGTTACTTCCGCCATCTTCCCTCCTCTCGGATGCCGAGCAACTCGACACAACGCTCGCGTCTTTTACTTCCGCCTGATTCCTCAAGCAGTCTCCTTATGATTGGTTCACCAAGAGGAGGGAGGGGGAGAGGGGGGATGAGTGTTAACCACGTTCCTCACCGTGACAGTTTTAGGTCACTGTGGATAATGTGGGGAAGTCGCTGGAACTCACCCCCCCCCACCCTTTCACGCGCCCTCTCAATCTCCCTCACACCCTCAATTCTTATATCCGGGGCCCCGTACATCTATTTAGGTGAACATCAGGTAACCCTCTCCTGTCCACTTAACGACGGGCCTTCTGAAAGTACTTGTGGGCCATTGACAAGTTTCACACAGTACCCTTGCTGTTGTTTTTTTTTCTTCGCCCCCATCTACCCCAGCACCCTATAATTTTTTCCCCCTTCCCTCGTGCGTTTCGTGTATCGTAAAACATATTTGGGCTCTAGATCCATAATTTATTAGACAGCACTTGTACTTAGAAAAGGGAAAAGAGAAACACGTGCAAGAGTCATTTGGTAACCTCCCTTACACTATTCCTTAAATTGCGAGTAGTAGTCCTTGTTAGAGAGAGAGAGAGAGAGAGAGAGAGAGAAAGAGAGAGAGAGAAAGAGAGAGATAGAGAAAGATGGGAAAAAATATATTTGGGAACAAAAGGGGGGTGGATAGGGGGGAGGGGGGGCTCTTCAGTAATTTTAATACATAATCTTATTCACAAAACCTCGTTGAGTGTAGTTATGACCAAAAAAAAAATGTCACGTGATGTTTTCACCCAAAAAAAACGAGATGGTAGCTGGGGCTGTATATGACTTCCTATATAAGGTTTTAATAATTTGATTTGTCTATAGAAAATGGTGTTATGTAATTTGTGTTGATCCGATTAGATTCAATCTTCCGAGCTTGTGCCGAGTAATAAAAAAAAAATGGTCACTCAGTAAAAGTCACGTTTTTAGTCACATAATAACTAACGCTACCTTTCTTTTTAAAAACATTTCTTTTCTTTTTTTCTTTCATTTTCTTTCATTTTCTTTCAATATTTCTATTTTTATTTTTGGTCGTTTTCATTTGCTTTCTCTCTCTCTCTCCCCCCCCCCCCCCCTTACTCTATCACGCCTGCTCAGGTCCAGTCTGTGTCGAGACATCATTTGTATTTGTAGAGGGTGAAAAATGGATGAGGGCACTCGATGAGACTATTTCATTTCTTTCCAATCTCAAATGTTTTCTACTCTCTCTCTCTCTCTCGCTAGCGCCTCGCTTCCTTTTTCTTTTCTTTCTTTTTTTTCAAGGGGTAGGGGGGTAGCGTCTAATCTTTTAAAGTAAATGAACACAACAAACCCCATGACGGATATCTTATAAGTCATTCATCATTTGCCTGACATATAAACGATCGCATTCGAGGGGGTTTTCTCAACCCCTCCCCCTCCCTCCATTTCCACGGTTTATTCCGCGGGCCTGGCGTTGAAACTTCTTACTGGGAGCTCATTTGAAAGGGCGCGCGGGCGCTACCAACTACATCCTGGCAACGATGAATCTCACCCTGTGACAGGCACTATACCTTTTTTTTAAGTTTGTTGTTATTGTAGGGAGGAAACGGAATGCCACCCCTCCCTCCCCCCTCCTGACTCGCCCCAACCTCCCCCCCCTCCACCTACAAACAACTATCTTCCTCCTTCTCTTCCATCAACACCGCTTATTTGCACACTCGTCATCGCCTCTTATTTGTTTATTTCTCATCCTCCTCCCCCCAGCCATCCCCCCCACACACACACACCACATTTTTCTCCTTAGAGTCTCGACTTCTGATTCTTCTCAGTCCCCCTTAATATTTTTTTTTTATATATCGCCCCTCGCCGGAACCCTCGATGCTTATTTGCCAAGTGCTCGAGGAAGCGAGTGATAAACGCGATGTTATTGGACCAATTGCTACAACAAACAGGTTTGATTGGCTACTTCCAGAATCTTACCTCCCCCCCCCCTTGTACTTCAATGGTGAACAAGACCCAGCAATCTACGCGCTAAGTCTATTTCAACCAACTTTCCTATACTGACCACGTGCTTTGAAAACAGCGCAACTAATATACTCCTAATGACCACTGGTCATTGTCCGCCAATAGCGCACGTAAATGTCTTCGTTGAGGGAGTTTTTCAAACTTAATGATGACCAGGATGAAAGGGGACCCTGAGAGTGATGGGTCAGCCTTCAAATGACCGGATAATGCGAAGGTATAGACCTGGGAGTTGGAGCTCTATACGTTCTTTATGCTGGTCAGGGAGAGTCCGTTTCCTGACCACCCAATGGTATCTGATTTCCTAAAGGGTGAATAGGTTTGAGATAAATTATTGTCCCTTTACAAATCGTGTGAGTGTGCAAGTGTATGTGTGTGTGTGTTTGAGTGTGTGTGAGTGTGTGTGTGTGTATAGGGAGGAAGACTTAAATTGACCGCCTGGACGGTCGTTACACGGGACGAGGAAGTGACCATTTGTAACGCGAAGCTTAGCCTGGACTTAAGGCCTTGACAGAATGACTGAAAACTATCCCCAGCTCTCTTCATTGGAACTGACCACTGGTCATTCACCCTGCCTTTTCTTATTTTAAACTTTATTTCCCGTGCAATTTTTTTTCTGAAGTGTAAAATGCTATTTCCCGTTTTTTTGTATTAATATAGAAAATATATCAACTTAGTTTTTGCCTTACTTTCTATTACAAGTTTAAAATAATTACAGAAATATCATATCGGTATAAACATTTTTTTCATATTATAATAGTAACACAACTACATCAACGAAGAACTAGGTCACTAAGCGAGAGATAAACAACACGACAATCCTCGAGTAGAATCATCTTCTCGTGAACCGGAAGATAATAGAAAGATGTTTAAAATGTGCAGACAAAATGTCCCTGCACATTATTTATGGAGTGGTTCTGAATTGATTTTTTTTCTTCACCAGCCATGCCGATTAACGATGACGGCTCGAGCGCTAAAAGACTCGTTGATATTTTTTTTAGTGTATGTCTTTACATAGAATTTAGCGCGTATTCATATTTTTTCTTCTTCTTCATCTCCTGGATAAAACTATGTTCTGAAAAAGAGTAAAAAAGAAGACGGGATTTCAAACTTAGTTTATATATAATAATTCTATCAAGGCTATTCGAACTCTTGGAATTCACTTCTTTTGGTTGATTTTCTATCCACTGGACCACACAGCCTCGTCCGTGATATGGAGAACCCCCCCCCCCCCCCCCCACCAAATATACTGCCCGTTCCCGACCCCTTTCATTTTTTTTTTACGCCAATGACACGCGGAAATAAGCGTACTTTTGACAAGTTTAATTGCTCGTAATGTTTTACCACGAGTAGCGCGAGGCTTACACGAGGGACGATAATTCTTTAGACAGAAATACAAATAAAAAAAACAAGTTCAAGAACAGAAATTGTGCTCAACGTGTTATGAAACAGCGGGTCCTCCTTGTGATGTGTTAAGTAAGTACTTCAGAAGACACGGCCTACTTAAGTCTCGTCCTAAGACTTTTACCCTCGTGAACAGATTTATTATCGACGTGCCTGTTGTAGGTGGCGAGTGGCTCTGGTCTAAAATACCGAGGGTGGGAAATAAATAGAAGTGTGCGTTTCTTTGAAGGCGAACAGCAATTAAACTTGTATCTCTAATTGTGTGTGTTCATTTCGTGTGTTTGTCTGATGGCCGTGCACTAATAATGAACCTTGTGGAGGGTTGGGTTTAATAACGCTCACGTTCTTAAGCGCACTCACACACACACACACACAGCACTTCAGGTCAGCAGGCAACACAAAATTGGGGGATGGATGTAGCGCTAAGTGATGTCGCTGCATATTTCAAGATGCCAAACCTTCAAATGTCAGAAATATCATAAGTCTTTTCTGACAGCCGCAACTACATTCCAGTTTAAAAAAAACTATTGAACCGAGTACTGTTGTTTTTGTTGACTGTTTAAAAAATAAAGTGACTAAAACAAATCACTCGCGCACTGCCTCGCGTTAAGATAAAACAAAAAACGAAACACAAAAAAGTGTATTTTTCCGTCAATACAAAAAAACAAAGTAAGTTGAAACGGAAATTTCCGTTTACAAATATTTTTAAATAGATGTCTGTCAGACATGTTATGTTTCGTTATAGTTCTATTGAATTGCCTAGCATTTGAGGTACTGCGCACAAACAGGTGACGTCATTGTGGGATTTTTGTAGACCCCCGACGAGTTTTCGTATATGTTTTTTATTTACTTAGTTCTTTTGTAGTATCAAATCAGTATAATGCTAATTACTATTACACAATAAAAATGCGTGTAAAAACAAAGATGTAATTGTTTTTTATATATTCGAAACTAGACCAAAAAAACTTAAGACCATCGAATCAGCATTATACTTCTATCAATAGTGACTCGCAGCACATTTAAGCTTTACCTTGTCAGTGAAATATTAAAAAAAGGGAAAATGACGAACGCTGTAGTAGTATGTAGGTGTTTTCTGGAAAGTGGACCAGACGGTTCCGCTACCATTTCCACTGGCCGGCATGACACTGACTTGATCAAGTGGACAGTTTGACAGGGGGCGAGACAAGGAACAGACGCCTTCCCGAGCCGGACGTCGAGGGCTTTCTAGCAGTTCTGACTTCCTCAGGTGAGAGAGAGACAAAAAACAAAAAAACCCTATAAGAACATACAGTCATGAAGTTGTTCTGATGAACCTGTTTGTTCAGCATTGATAAGTTTTCCTTTTACCACGAGTCAATTTTTTTTTGTTACGCCCTGGGCGCTGCTGTTTCCTGCGGAGTTAACTTACACTTGTCTGCTGTTCTGTACGTTTTAATCGCGTGAGCGTTATATATAAAACTTAGTTTATTTCCCCAAGTATTCATTTTTTTGTGTGTGTGTGTAGGAATTCACAGTTCACTTTGATCTATGAGCCGGTGAAGCAACAGTCAATCGATAGCCGAAGGATTGTGGGACCAACACAATGCCCAGTTGTCTTTACTTTTGACGCTTCTTTGTGTTTCTCCAAGTACTCATGTTTCAGGAATTCACAGTTAAAAACAAATCTAAAATAAAATATAAAGCCAAAAAAAAAAGGGAATTTGCCATTGTTTTCTTTCGCTACCCCTCCCCTCTCGCTCTATCACAGTCAGTAGGATAATATGTTTTAGTATGTCATATATGTCACCTTATGTCATATGCACATTGGTACATGACCGATCGGTCAGTCCTTGCCCACTCGCAAAACAATCCACACGATTTAAGCCATTCCGACAAAATCTGTGCACTATAAGATCACACATCAAATCTATATTTCCATTTAAATGTCGTGGATTAAAGATAAAAAAACAAACACATTTTTAAACAGATATTATACTATACATTCATTCAAGATCCTTACTGGCGCTAATCCTCCTGCGGACGCAGATGGACACGATTAAGAATGGTGTTAAAAACACCTAGACACAACACAGATAACCACTTCTATTACCGTCTGTCCGGCCCAGAAGCCATAAAACTGTTTATGTCTTGTTCTTTTCTTTTCACACTGCCGGCACCGGAAATAGAAACATAAAAAAAATAGTGACCCGTGTCCATCAGTTTTATTACACCCCCCAAACACACCATCAGACTGACCATCTCCGTGGATGCCGACAAAACCCACTTTTCTTTTCTTTCTTTTTTTTTTAAATCTGTGTTAACTGGCACTAGCCTCTAATTATAGAATTTATGGTCAAAGTCTGGGTCAGATAAGATGGACAGATAGAAGGACGAGATGGAAATGGGTCAAAATGTGTGAAGGCCAAACGAACCCACGGAATTAAAAATATTAAATACCAAAATATGTTGCAGGTATTTTGGAAAGAGGGTGGGGGTAGGGGCTCAAGCTGTGTCCAGGATGTTGAATAAAAGGCACTCCCACGATATTACATCATTTAGTTGTGAATTATTTCAGGGCGTGGCAATTGTGAAGTTGATCTTGATGAAAGATTTGGAGCCCCACTCGTTAATGAAATGTACAATTTCATCTCGTTTAGCCGCGGCCAAGCGATAAAGGCACAGAGAATAGCAAATATGGCCCTCGACGACTAGCTCGTGTTTTGCTACCGTGCCCGGACATTTAACGAAATAAAGTGAAAGCGTTATTAGAAAAATACTAGACATAACTAACTGAACGTCGAACTACAGAGATAACGAATGAATCCCGAGACGTCTGGGCGAGTGCTATGACAACATTTTCTCCTGCGAGTGCTCCCATTATGTGTCGTTACAGAATTAAGTGAAAAGAAATTGCTAGTAAATGTTCAACAACGATAATAAATGTTTCTTGAATAGATTTACTTTATAAATGAAATGTCAAAGATAGATAACTCGTGGCGTCTACACGAGTCACATCTTTCTATAGTGGAAGAGAAAGTAACATTTTGTTTTTAAATTGGTTAAGTAGATGGAATGATGATAAATAATATATGTATGTTTCATGCGATATAGATTTCTCAGTGCGTGAGCTGAAAACAAAAAAAAAATGGCAGCGGAAAAAATGGCGTGTGCACTGGAAATTGTAAAAAGGAAAGCGGCATGGGGAATATGTCAGGCATCTATTTTTAACTTTAAGAAAGAACTTTTTGTTGTTTTGTTTTTTTATTTGATTAAGCGCCCTTAAAGCCTAACCATTACCTGAGTGGTTCATTTTAAATCCAGTCCAAAAACGATGCCACGTCTTATTACGTTCAGCTCACGAGAGGCGAACGAGGGAGAAATAAATCATTCATAACTCACGCTGCAAAGGAAACGGAAAGGGGGCTGGGGGCGGTAGGGTTATTTCAGAATAGTTTAAATTTATTACCCGTTTCCTCATTTGTGACAAACCTACAGAGATTAATATTCGAAGCGTATCATAAGAAAATGTTTAAAAAGGTATGTGTGCCACCTCCGTAGTTGCCAAGATGAAACAAACAAGGGGGAAGAAGAAACTCCAGGACGGGTCCACCTGCGTGGACCAGGCTCAGGTTACTGGACAGTGTTTAGATCTAGTACAATCACAAGAAACACTTTCCCCCCATTTTTTTTTCTTCTTATCCTCTTGTGCGATTCTCTTCAAATGTTCTTTAAACAAGACAAGGGGAGGTAAGAGAAAGAAAAAAAAATCGACCTATAATGTACTGATGACAACAGACATCCTTCATCGTCTGCTCCTCAATGGGTTGGCGCGTTCTCTACATGTGTAAGAATCATCTTCTGGAACTAACCGGGTGGTCTGCTAGTGAACGACATCTTTACATAAAGCGACTGACGTCTGCATCGGTCTTTGTGTGTTTCTTTACCAGTGTATCCCCCACCATGTTTTTTCCCCACTCTCTCTTTTAAGGCGTAGCCCTCGTCAGCTCCTCGTGGTTTATTTTTATCTGTCGTTAAGATTCAACGAGTGCTACTCGGAAGTAAGAGTATTGAAAAGTACATTTCGAGAAAACAGATGTTCGAAAATGTATCGTTACTTATAGGCTAATGATATATGTATAGTGTATAGGCTAGTTACTCGGCTAGTACATAAAGTACCACCTCAGAAAGTTGGTATCATACAACATTTTGACTTGTGAGTTTTGCACTGCCAGATCTAGATACCATTACGCTTCTTTAACGAGAAAAACTCATCAACAGAAGCAACTCTGAAGTTAATATCTATACATATGGTATACCTAGAGTAGAACGTCTAATGTATTCTCATTAAACACAATCATATTTTTTTTTCCCCTCGATGTTTTTCACCCTCGTTTTTTTAATTCCTCGTGAATTTTTGTCTAGGTAATCGCCTGGAATTACCCCCCCCCCCCCTTTTGTGACAATAGTTTTGGGGAAGGTGCGGATGTTGGGCATTCTGTTAGCCACTGGATACAAAAACAGATGGACTTAGGTGGACATCCCAATGGTTGCGAGCTGGATTTTTACTTAGGTGAATAGAACTAGAATTGTATGTGTGTGAAGGGTTTGGGCCAATAGCTCAACAAAAAAGGGATTCACTAAGAAGTTTTATTGCTGCATGATTCTAAAATGGGTCGGCCCTGTGGGGGCCACGTGACACGATTGGTATCTAGATTGCAACAGAAACAATCACACTCTTATCTGAAGCTGAAATATTGTACTGGAATAGACACACACACAAAATGTTTTGGAGGGCACTTATCGTGATAACAGCACGAGTTATCGCACTTTCGTACCATTTTGATATCTCAACAATGAGACGGACAGAAGAAAGAAGTGGTTGGGGGGGGGGGAGGGGGATAGCCTGACACCTCGGTAGATAATGAGAGAAGGGGGGGCTGAGATATTTCAACACCCGTCCTCTCATTCCCTGTTCTTGGAGAGGGAGAGAGAGAGAGAGAGAGAGAGAGAGAGAGAGAGAGAGAGAGAGAAAGAAAGAAAGAAAGAAAGAAAGAAATGAAGCGACGATTTGACCAAGTAAAAACCCTCGTTTGTATTAAGCTCGGCGGGATGTTGTTTGACTATCGGCTACCTGGGAAACGGAAGGGGCTCCTATTTTGTTAAGCCCCGGGGTGCAAACGAGGTGGGGGGAGATGGGGGGTGGATGCCAGTGCTGGTTTGTTACGCTCCTGCCTCCTCCCGGCCCTCAGGGGCGTTAAAGTGGGTAACGGGACACGTTATTGGTGAAACCGATCTCCCGGACGAGGCGAGAGATGAAAACACGAGTGTGGAACCCTCGACCCACCACGTAGGGAAAGGTAACAACTCACCTGGAGTGGCTTGGGGGGGGGGGGGGGGGGAGGGGGTATTAAAACATTAAAGATACGATTTTTAAAATATTTACACCTTTTCAGTTTTTTTTGAAATGCTTAAAACGCACCAAATAACCTTCTAAACAACTGAAATTCTGGATTCTCTTTTGAAACTCTACAACATCCGCTGGGTATAATTTTATTTTAACGTGTATAACTTTCTGAATGGGTGTTACAAAGAAACATATCGCCCTTGTGATTGTGTGGAGTACTGAAGAATGTCGGGGGGAAGTTACCCGCAAAACGTTAACCCTATCTACTTCCGTTCTCTGGGCCTCGTTACCGCCTGGCAACTGTGACTTGGCTCTGGTCTTCAAAAGGGCATGTGCTTGTCGTTAGTTTTCTCTGTGTGTGTGAAGAAACGAGCGAGGAACACGACAACAACTTAGCCCGCAACTTGTTCTGGCACCCTCGCTCTGGTGCTCCACCTTTGATGCCGGGTCTCGGTGGACTCGCACAAATTGAAACCGATTGTTCGGTTTTTTGTCCTCACTTTTCTTTTTTCATGTTGTGCCGCACGTTGTGCTCAATTCTGGCTCACCTGGCGAAAACTTTTTTTTAATCTAGGCTCGCGACTCGCGTTACTTTCTATTTATACTGTAGGGTTTAGTAATAAGACACCTCCATTTTTTTTTCAACATCTATAGCAGGGTTTAAGTTATCCCACAGCTCGTTTCGTCCGATCGTTTCATATTACACTCGCCCATTCTTTAAAAAAAAAAAAGAAGACAAACGGGGGTTCATCGACTAGACTCTACGCGGCTGGCTCGTAAAGAAAAAAAAAACACTGGACGGTCCAGGTATTTAGCGGACACGTGGCCGATCAAATAGAGATCGTATGAAAGTAAATTTGTTCGGACAACACGCGGGGCCGTAGAGAGAGAGAAAATGTTCAACAGCTGTTTCTCGGTCTCGTTCCGTGAAACCTCGCCGAGAGGCTCGGATTTTGACCCCTTCATAGGCCATTTAATGTTTGTCTCTGGTAAACCCGCGCGAGTCGGCGGTTAATCTGGTTAAATTGTGTGTATATGTGCGTATTTGCAGTCGTGCGTGCCAGAATGTGATAATACACTCTAAATCGTCCTCTATACTTGTTATACATGTTTATTGTAGGCTATATTTGATGATGAATAGATGAGCATAAAACATGTTAAATTTTCAGATTTTATTGTAGAGATACTTATCTCTAACCTACATTTAAAAAAAAAAGATCCATATCTTGGTATAATGGTTCGCTCTAAATTTCTACGTATTAAAAACAATTTCTATAGTAGATAATAAGAAACAAGATAATAGTCTCCACAAATTATTTTTCTTGTTGCCCTCGCTCTAGCCTCCCTTGTTCTAGCCTCCATAGTTTCTACCCAATACCACGTGGGCTACATTTTTTTTTATTTCTCCACGAGACGAGAGCTTCTTGCGACCTTTTCAGTTGGCGCCACCAAAAGTCAAAAGTTTCTGCTAGTCTGCTCTTATGATGGTGACCACTTAGAAAAAAAAAGGTTGCCTCAAGTAGGCTACTAATGACCAACTGCATGCCGTCAGTGGGTCACGTGGCAATGGTAGTACTTGATTTTGATTGGTTTGTTGAGTTTATGTTAAACAGATCAATATCAACAACCAACAATATAAAAATAAAATACCCCCGAAAACTTGAGTTAATTAGTAAATATTATGTGTTAAAATCACTCATCAGAGATGTTGCGCCCTCGTTCACCTATCTCGTTTTTTCTCTCCCCAAACGATGCTCGTTGGAACGTTTGCACTAGTTTGCAGCCGAAAAAAAAATATATGCGAGCACTCTTGCCAAAAGGCCTGAGGATCTTTCAACATAACAATGGCTGGTCGGATAGATAGATCCCGCGTATTGTTCCCGCGGCCGTCAAACGCTACGGGTAATGCACTGTTTGTAAAAACAAGCTATTGCCTCGCCCGGGACGTTTTTTTTTTTGTGTGCGCGTGTGTGTCTGGGAGAGAGGAGGGGGGTGTGAGACAGGTACGCAACGTCTGTCTGTTCTTCAGACCACCTCCGGCATGGCACTCCCGTAGTCAGCATGAAAAACTAAACAATCGTACCCCCCCCCCCCACTCCCCGTTTTCTTATTTCTTCTTTCCCCGACTCAAAAGTTTTTCAAAATCACGCAATGACCTTCTGATACGCGGTTCCCCATTACATTGGCTGTGTATATATTCCCTTCTACCTTCACTCGGGACTTATTTTTCTTGAGGGTGCAAAGAAAGCGAGCGGCCAAAATCAACAAAATAAATATGTATTTTATTATATGGCAATATATTATATGCAATACGTGCTCAATTCTCTACCCAGCTATTAACCCTCGGCTTATTTCGCCTCGCCTTACCCTCGTTGGTTCTTCTGCACATTCTATCAAACCCCTCCTATAACGTACACGTGACTTTATTTTTCCAAAACTCGTGGTGACCTTTCATCCCTCTAAGGTCAGCGCCCGGACCCCCAAAAGCTCAACAAAAAAAAAATGCAGAGGCTGAGCAGTGAAGCAATATTGACATTATGCAAGAAACGACATTAGTGACGTGATTGCATGTGTTGGCAATGACATTTCACAAACTCTTGTTAAGACAGTGATAATGCGAGGATGGCGTCGAGGGCGAAAAAAAAAACATGAGAAAAGTTGTGCAGGCATTCAACATCGTGGCTTCAGTTTTGTGTTAAGGGAGAACAAGCGCTCCCATTCATTCTACTGTTATCAGTTAACAATGGCAGAATGTTGAGTACTAGACGTCCCCGCCCCCCATCTGGACGTGGATTAGATAAGTTGTTTAGTCTGACTCTCTCCAGGTCTTCATTGTTTCACGCGTGCACAATGAATGCATGTGCAAGGTTTCTCAGCCATCATAACACGGACCCTCACTTTGTTGGTTTTATTGACTTATTAATAATGAAAATCTATAATCTAGATTCGAGATAGTGGGTTAGGAATATGTTGATCTAACGGTTCTTAGAAAATTCGCACAGCGCGACAATACCTCATAGTTACGAATGTAGGCTATATAGTCGACATTATAAGCTATAGCAGTTAGACTGGTAGGACTGATGCATACATGTTAAAGAGACAAGCGTTCTCAAGACACGAGAGTAGGCTCCCTCGACTTTTAAAGAGTATAAAGCCGGAGACGTTAAGCCAAGTTTGTATATATACCCCCGTGAGCTTTGAGACGAGTCACGAAATATTTTTTTTTTATTCACCGGCATGCAACAAGAGAGCTTCTCGCTACTGTTTCAAGCAGATAACTGAGTTAAAGCCACTTAACACCAAAACTTTCCTATGACTTTCGTTAAAACAAAGAATTGCTTGTTTTGGGAGAAAAAGAAAAAAAAAGGAAAGAATGGGCGTGGGGCGGGAGGTTAAGAGCCTGGCCAATAAAAAGAACGAAAACATGTTGGCATACATTTATTTTGTTTACCATGAAGTGCAACATTTAAAACTCTGTTGGATGCGTGCCATGACTCAATTACAAAAGTGACTTTTACCGTAGGGAAATAAATGTTTAAAAAGTGTGAATTAGTCTAAAATTAGTTCAGTTGTTGTCTTAATTTGTATACATTGTATACTGTTCTAGTCACAGAATAGATATACCTTCTATACCTATTATGTGGTTCTAGTCGACTACCGAAAAAAAAAAAAAGATTTAGGCCTAGCCTAGCCTATACAAAGTGATACAAAATAATGTTAATCCACGTTTTAGTTCTAACATTACTCGTTAAAAGTGGACGATTTACTTGGTGTCATTTTCCGAACTACCATACGAGGGCCAATAAAATCCAAAGTTGTGCGTGTGTGTTTGTTTTATTTCCATAAGTATTTTTTTTGGCAGTAATTGTGTGTGGGAGGGGGGGGGGGGTAATCAGCAAATAAAATTAATTAATTAAATTATAAAAGCTGCTAAGAATGCGCATTTTTTATTTGACAAAAATCAAGAAGGAATACCTTGTATTCTTTATTATTATTGACAAATATGCATGTTATTAGCCTTAAGAATCATATGTATGGAAAAGGAAAAATCATCACTTATCATCTTTAAAGAAAATATGTTATGTAGTCTATAAATTGGTAATTAATAAGTACTATTTGTAGTTAATTATCATTTTTCTTTGTGTTTCTTTCCAGATAACCCACGTATTGTCGAACACCCTACTGACCATTATGTGGCCAGGAACGAGCCGGCCAAGCTCTTGTGCAAGGCCGAGGGCGACCCCACGCCCAACATCACGTGGTACAGAAATGGCGAAAGGGTGATCGTTCACGGCGAGGACAGCAACTCGCACAGGTAAATATAAAATGTACACACACACCAAATATACACACACACACGCGCGCGCGCGCACCGTGACTTGTATCTTCATTGACTGTACCGTGTGTTGTGTTTGTGTTTAATTCTACAGTGTTGAGACTATCACGTGATCAGAGCACCACAAACGCTGTTTACTTCGTTTTTGTGGGTGGGTGTTATTTTGCCTCGACAGTGAGCTCGCTATCTAGTTCCCTGATCAACTCGTGGAGTTGATGACGTCCTATCATCGTCATCACAATAACATTGGTACGAGGAAACGAAACAGTACCGCTGGCTAGGACCCTCGCCGAGTCTCGGAAAGTCTCGTACTTCATCTCCGATACCAGGGACTTTTTTTCCTTTATAAAAAAAAACAGGTCTTTAAGAGAGGGTGGGGCTACCTGCATGATACCCGATGGGCTCCCAACACGTATAAGACAGGTGGTGTGCTGGTCACATAATCTTCTTGAATTGCAGTGGCCACTCCAGACTCTGAACTGAATATATCCCCGACTCACTATAACATCCCTAACACGAGAAAAGAAAATTAAAACACGTCGAAGCATTTTATTGTCAACATTTTAAGCATAGAAACTCCATATTTTTTGTTAACTTTATATCAATGGACACTTTTATAATTAATACTTCCATCCCGAACAGTCTGTTAACAAACATGTTAACAGTTTGATTTCAAACCAATTTGTTAACAATATGATTTCAAACCAATATGTTAACAATATGATTTCAAACCAACATGTTAACAATATGATTTCAAACCAATATGTTAAGAATATGATTTCAAACCATTATGTTAACAATATGATTTCAAATCAATATGTTAACAATATGATGTCAAACCAATATGTTAACAATATGATTTCAAACCACTATGTTAACAATATGATTTCAAACCACTATGTTAACAATATGATTTCAAACCAATATGTTAACAATATGATGTCAAACCAATAAGTTAACAATATGATTTCAAAGCAATATGTTAACAATATAATAATAATAATAATAATAATAATAATAATAACGGTGCTTATATAGCGCATATCCCGTTGGTGACAGTTCTATGCGCAGACGACAGTTACAGAATACAGACAGACAACGAAATATATAGTAATACGCTAATTCTGCTGACGAAATAGGTGAGTCTTCAGCCGGCTCCTGAAGGTGTCATAGCTAGGGCTCTGGCGAAGCTGTAGTGGGAGGTGATTCCAAGCGGACGGTCCTGCGTAGGAAAATGAACGTTCGCCAGCGGACACTAGCCTCACACGAGGGATCCGCAGAGTAAGCGCGTCAGATGCCGAACGAAGTGGGCGGGACTGGGTGTAGAGCTCCATACAAGAGCGAAGATAATGTACACACACACCAAATACACACACACACGCGCGCGCGCACCGTGACTTGTATCTTCATTGACTGTACCGTGTGTTGTGTTTGTGTTTAATATGAGTTCAAACCAATATTTTAACAATATAATTTTAAACCAATATTTTAAGAATATAATTCAAACCAATATGTTAACAATATGATTTCCAACCAATATGTTAACATTATGATTTCAAACCAATATGTTAAGAATATGATTTCAAACCAATATGTTAACAATATGATTTCCAACCAATATGTTAACATTATGATTTCAAACCAATATGTTAAGAATATGATTTCAAACCAATATGTTAACAATATGATTTCAAACCAACATGTTAACAATATGATTTCAAACCAATATGTTAACATTATGATTTCAAACCAATATGTTAAGAATATGATTTCAAACCAATATGTTAACAATATGATTTCAAACCAATATGTTAAAAATATGATTTCAAACCAATATGTTAACATTATGATTTCAAACCAATATGTAAACAATATGATTTCAACTGAAGTTTCTACGTTCGATTTGACCCTACTTTTGATTTTCGCAGGCTACTTCTGGATGGGGGAGAACTGTTCTTTTTGAGAATCATCCATCCGAAAAAAGATAAAGATAAGGAGAAAGAGAAGAAAGACAAAGAGAAAACTGATACGGGGACGTACTACTGCAACGCCACCAACATCCACGGCAGCGCCATCAGCAAAAACGCCACCCTACAGCTTGCAGGTAAGAATAAACCTTAAGAAACAGGTGACATCGTTTACCTTTCCTTCTCGTGTTGTCAGGATCTTGGCATTTTCCACCCCGACCCCAGGGACTCTATGACAGGGGTCGTCAACCTTTTTTTAAATAATAGTTTGCCAAAGCAGGATTTCTAATTCAGTCAGCGTGACAACGGCTTAATAATATTTCGTTATTCTCTAGCATTCAATTTCTTGTAGAAGAGAAATTTTTGGGTGGTCTTCTTCGCGCCATTGAAACTTGCTCTGCGTGCCAAGTCTGGCACGTGTGACTTAGGTTTCTTACCCTTGCTCTATGACATATTGTAATTTCGTAAGAATTGAAGTCATTTGAAGTTACGTAACGGGCTTTGCCAGCAACCCCACAAACTGCCAAAAATTTCTTTTATAAAAAAAACTTTCATGGAGGGTTTAATTCCTTTAGTCCCTGGTTCCTGAAATTCGCCTCATGCAATAATACATCTTCCACGAGAGTCCGTTTGAAAAAAAAAAAAGAAAATGAAAAAAAAAAATGACGACAAATTTTATAAATGTTTTTGCGTTTTCCCGCCTTGTAGCATCGTTTTCTACTTAAATAAGTAGCTACACTTCCCTTCAAACCTTAGAACCGTTGACTTCCCCCCCCCCCCCCCCCCCAATAAATGGGTGAGGGGAGATTACTCAAGCTTTTTTTTTTCGGGTAATGAAAAAAATAATTGAACGAAATCTCTTCTAAAAAAACGTATATATATATAATATATATATTCCACGAGAACTGCACTCTTTAAAAAAAAAAAAAAAGAATAATCTTAACTTGAGAGTGTAGCCGTGGGCGCCTGAATTTTGAGTCTTGTTATCTTGTCAAGTGCCATTTGTCTCCCCTTTGTTTTGGAGGTTTAGTTTCGCCCCTCCCTCCCCTTCCATCCCTGAGCTCCAATGTCGGCATTGAGGGTAAGCTAAGCCGACATTGTTAGACATGAGCATTCCCCTTCATGTCAACTTTCCTTTAAAAAAACAAAACAAATTGTTTTTGTTGAAAAATTTCCCGTTTTCTTTTTGCTTATTTAACATTTCCACGCTTCAGTGCGTTCGGTAATTACCCCCCATTTATATGTGTGCCTGTGTGCGCATGTCTAAATGGTTCACATGTTTTTACTCCTTGTTGTTGATTTTCCTCCTTGGAAAAAGTTATGTACAAAAAAAAAAAGTAAACCCTGAATTATAGCACTATATTAAACTATTGCATATATAAATATAATAATAAAGAAATAGCGAAATTATCATAGCGACTTTAAAAAAGCAACCGCAATAAAAATAAACACCAAATCGGGAAAACCCGAAAGCCCTTATTAACAGACTGCGTGAAAACAAAGCGAAAGGAAATAACTCTAGATTACTTTTAACAGCCACAATTTATTGTTTGTCTAGGTGTAACCAATTGAAAATTGAGATAAAATAGAGATTGTACAATTACTTCTCCCGCCTACAAAACGAGGTAGGTGTCTATTGTGTAGAAGAAAAGGAGACAAATTCGAATAGACAATAAGTAGGGTCTTCAGATAACCCATTCTTGTGGTGACAGCCTCGGACGCCGCCCCTTCCCCCATGCGTGACATTTGACATAAGATCTGGTCCCCCTGATATGTCTAAAGAAATGTTTTGTTGACACTGGGGGGGGGGGGGGGGGGGGCTCCCTCCACCCTTTCAGAGATTGAAGGAACTGATACTGTCGTTTGGGGCGGGGGGGGGGGGGGGGGAGGTGTTGTCAGTGGACTAGCTACTGGCTCCTGCAAGTTTCCCTGAAGAGAAAACACACCACGAGGCTGGCTGTATTCATCATGGTGCTCGAGGTCTCCACGAGTGCTTAGAGTTTTTCTTTTTTTGTTTAAAGATAGAGGAAAAAAATAGGGATTTGTCCGTGAATACTATTAGATGGAGTACAAAGTTACTGTATCATCCATCGCTTTTGTTTTGTTGGCTGCGGAAATGTGAAGACCCCCCCCCCTCCCCCCCCCCCACAACCCCTCTTTTTGTTGCTCTTTCTGTGACCTAGTTCTGTAGTTATTAAGCGCCGTGGCTTCTCACACAAAGTGTCACATACCCCACCTATTGAATACGTTCGTGTTTGACCTTCTAACCCCACCCCACCCCTTTTCATCACAACCCCGCTCCAGAAAAAAGGTCCAACAAAATGTGGAACACAAAACGAAGATAGTCCAAAAAAAAAAGTAATTGCTTTAAAAATGTTACATTCAAAATGGGAAAAAAAAGTAAGTAAGAAAAGAAATTGTAAGAAACAAAGTGATATTGTCAGAGTTGAAATTTAAATTTCTTTCTATAAAAAAGAAAGGGGGGGGGTATTTGTAAGGAAGTTTGAATGGACAGGGACTATATTTCAAAAACTTTATTCATGCCCCAACGAAAAAATAGTTTAATGTTTTTATAGACACGCCTGTGAAGTTGTCCTCGCGGGGTCACCTACATTACAATAGGTAGCAGTACTACTAGTAGTTAAGCAGTAGCAATATCACTGATGCTCATTTTTTATAGTTCATTGGCTTTTAACAGCCCTGTGTAATCCGCGCACAAAAAAATATATATAAAAAAAAAATCAAGTTTCACTGCACAAGGGAAGTAGCCTAGTTCTTTTAGCCCTCGGTTTTCCTTCATTCTAAGAAAAAACACCTTTCGCAAAAACTTTGTTTTTTTTTTTTTTTTGGAGAGAGGAAAAAAAATTAATATGATTGAATTGTTTTCAAAGTAAATGTAAAATAAAACTAAATGTGTGCTGGGTGTCGTCATTGTAGCCGCTACAATTTGTGTTACAACTTTAGAACCACTGACTCCAGAAGAAGAAAAAAAGATTTAAAATAAGGCATAATCTATTAGCTTGGTGTTTTTCTTTCTGTCCCAGTGTGAAGGCAAAAAAAAAAAGGCAGTGATAAAACTCCTTATGGAAGAAAACATACAGTTTCCACGAGAAATGGAGTCGTATCTTAACTCGAGTGTGTAGCCGAGGGCGCCTGAGGTTCTGAGTCTCGTTATCTTGTCAAGAGCCATTTGTCCCTGCACCTATGCTCGGAGTCCGAAATGCATCCGGCAAAAAAAACTTTTACTTTAGCTCTACGCAGGCAGCAGCTGCAGACCACAATATAAGGAAAGCTCTGTCTAAAACTCCAGGAAAGCTTAGTCTAAAATGCAAATAAGCGTAACTCTGTCCTAATCTCCTCTGCACTATAAATAACAAACAAACATTAAACGACTGACAATAGGTTGAGCTCTGCTTAAGCTCTACGGCTTGTCAAAAAGAGAAAGAAAAAAAAAGAAACTAGACAAGAAAGTTTATATCGTCTTAATGCTTACATGGCTAATCCTAACCATAGTGTGTGCACAGATAATATGTGAACGCATGCATTATGTCACAAATAGCTTCCATTAACCTCTCTAGACGGAAAAATTTCCCCACTTCATATTATTTACCGTGGATGATGCATTTTGATCAACTCAATACCACCCCACCGAAATGCATTCCTTGATACGCTGCCCCTTGTAAAGTTGCACAATCCTTGGCGGGGAATGTTGCCGCCTATGAAAACACTTCGCCCTCGCCAACACCCCCCCTCACACACACACACAGTATCGCACTTATTCAAAACATCTCCACGCCCTGCACACTGTTTCCATGCACGTTTATCTCGCGTCCGTCTCGACATGCGGATGTCACACGAGAAGCAACGTAACCAAGAGCAGGCAACTCCTGGGATAAAAACAAACATTGCTCACCATTGACGCAATGTTGTAATTTAACTCAATAATACATACTTATCATTACGGCCTAATTTGAGAGCACAGTACGCCATATCGACCCGGAAAACAAAATCTTGGTATCAGCGCCCCAGATCGTCTGTGCGTTTTATGTGATTCCACCCAGCTCTGCTAGGCACTTCAGATATAGCAATGGCGACAAGGCATTGTTTTGTTCACACAGTCCTTCGTATGCCATGGTGAAGGAACTTCTTCTCTAGCCATATAAATAAAAAAAATAGGCCAAATCAGTCTAAAAGTGGCACATTACACATTTACATTTTACTGAAGAAAAGATTATTGTATTTTTAAAAGTATAGATCTATTTTGTATAGCGTTTCAAGTCAGTATAAAAATATATAAAAAAACTACTTTTCTTCATCAACGACAGTTGTTTAAGATTTGGGGGAAGGGGACAGAATAGTTTATTATTTGAAATCAGGGGGTGTGCAACATTATTTGTCATTGAACCCTTTGAGAAATTTTATGAAACAAGCCTGGCCATACATTCTGTCCTTTTTTTTTTCACCCCCGCATTATTGGTCAATTAATCTAATTAAGAAGACAAAAAAACTGCCGCTATCAGCTTTGTATAGTTGGTGACACACGCTTTTGCGGGGACGTGTTGTGGCCCCCGGGTCGCCGGTTGCACACCTCTGTGCTTTTAAATGTTGTACATTTGGCGAATGTTGAATGTGTTATTTATCCTGGGTTGGACAAAAAATAGTGCTGATATTTTAAACAGATGAGTTATAACTCCAACGGAAAAACGACTACAACAACTGGCTTTTATAAAAGATCTTAATAGTTGAACTTTAAAAACCATCTCGAGCCATTCCATCTCCCCTTGACGGTGTGTGAAGCATACTCTCCTCATTCCGGACGGCCGGGCACCCTCATTAAAGCCTCGTGTTTTAATCAATCCCCATGTGAAACTGTAGCTGTGCTCGTTGTTTGGACAAACGCGGCGCCGCGGTTCGGGCCTTGGGCCGCTCTTGTTTTCTTTCATTAACCAGCATGTGGCCACGGTTATAGACGGGAGAGTGGGGGAATTCTACCCCCTCCCCCATCCCCTTAATGGTCAGCATGTTGTAGGTGCGAATCCCCCCTCCCCATCCGGCCATTGTCCGTGTTACCACAGCTGTCATTCCAAGAAGGCCGGCCGGCTGGCGCATCCCTTTTGAAGGAATCCCTAAGTTTTCATTTTAAACAAGACTTAATCATAGCAGATGTCCCCGTTGGTAAATGTGTCTGTTATAGCATTTACAGGGGAAATTCTCCCCCGGGAAAATTGCATCTGCGTTTTCCCCCCACTGCGTATTAAATAGATGATATGGGACTTGAATTGAAATTTATTTTTTTTCCCGCCAAGACTTTACTTATTCAGTTCTGGAACTGCCATCGAATAGTAAATTGTTCAAAGCCCCAAGACACACCTGTTTAGTTGTTTTCGAAGAGAAGAAAAAAAAAGGAAAAAGAACAACAATTGTAAACGAGAGGGTAGCGTTCAAGACCGCGCGTGGCATATTGTCCTTATAATACCCGTGGTAAAAATTATTAAATATTTTATGAAAGGTGATTTCCTGGTGAAAAACAATTATGAAATGATGTCCACATATATGTTTGGCTCTTGGAAATATGTTACTACAACTATATATAAATATTAACAATTTGGATTATCCCAAATGTATATTTGTTTTGAATGTACACATTCTCCCCATCGTGAACATTATACTTGGATACCGTACTTTTATATACCTGTATATATTTATACGTACATACACACTCACACACACACATATTAATTATTAACACATTTGGTTTGTGGTTTATTTGTTATTATTGTTATTAATTTCTGGTTATCTTTCAAAATATACAGTTGTATGCATAAGCAATGCATGTCGTTTAGTTTAAGCCCTCGTTATCGCCTCGTTCGTTCTTTAAGCATAAGTTTATTTTTTTTAGCGAAACGGGAGGGACAAGAACGGTGAAGTGATTTTTCTCTCTAGAAAATTAATCTAATTTTGGCTTTGAATTTTTAAAATTGTGTCTTTAGCAAATCATTTAGCCTGTATAGTTTTAGAAATAAAAAATCGAGCAATAAAAATTATTGATTAAAAAAACAAACAACAAGAAACTAACGTGTCTGCATTTAGAATCCACTTGAATGTCCAAATAATTATGAAATGGGTTTCATTAGAGTTGATTAGGCGGCTGGCTTCCTATTTCATCTCTCCCTCTGTCTTTCTATCACTCTTATTCTTTTTATTCTTTTCTCTTTATTTGTCGCTCTGGTAATTGTGTTTTCATTCATTTAATCTTGTATCTTTCTGTTTTTTTTTTAAAGACCTCGGGGCCGCCTCGTCTACTCGGCATTTATTCTTCTTCTAATCGTTCTCGTTGTTTTGTTGCTAGAGTTATACCCATCTATTCCTTCCGTCCATTTTTTCATCTTTATTCGTCCATTAGCTATTTCTTCCTGTGCTTTGTGTTAATTCATCGGTGATGATTTTACTGATTTTAGCCTTTTTTCAATAAATATTGTTTATATTTCATAGTTTTCCTTTTTTTATGTATATTTTTAACTTTGGCCCTCTTTTCATCCGCCTCTTCCCAACTCTCTCCTCTCTCACTATCTCTCTCTCTCTCTCTCTCTCTCTCTTCTTTTCTCAACTATCTTTCCTTAGTGATTTGTTTTGGACAGACTCGCCAATAACCCTTGCAATAATAAACAATTTTTAAAAAATATGAAAAACTGTCCGATAGAATCTCTTTGACCGCCCATTGGATTATTTAGACAGATGCACATCTTAACTGGCACAGATGCACATCTTAACTGGCACAGGTGCACATCTTAACTGGCACAGATGCACATCTTAACTGGCACAGATGCACATCTTAACTGGCACAGATGCACATCTTAACTGGCACCGATGCACATCTTAGTGTGCATATAGCTCTGGCTTTACGGTACATATCGTAACCTCGTATCTTTTCTAGTTTTCCGTCCACACACTCCCCTCCCTTCACTCTCACAGTCCGAACTCACACACACTTTCTCTTTCTCTTTCTCTCTCTCTCTCTCTCTCAGATCTCAGACACTACATCAGCCCATTACTGTATCTCCAGCCCTCATTCTTACACGACGAGTGAGTTCTAGTTCTGTCTTTTAACGGAAGTCCAAAAATAACGGAAAAGGGGGGGGTGGTACCGGTAGTTTTAAAAAAAAAAAGGGACTCTGAAACGGGAGAAGGGTGGTAAGGAGATGTGGGGCGAAGGGGAGCCGTGTAGAATTGAAGTAAAAAGGGGGAGTAAGGGGACACTGATCCCGACCTTGTTTCAGAAACAGACAAAACATCAACAACCTGCAATGCTATGGTAATGCCTAAAGACTTAGCACATTCACAGCTATGATCATCCAGCCTGGCTCTTTTTTTTTCAAGATCTCCACTCCCCCCCTCCCCCACGACTCCCCATCACACGCCCCCCACCCGCCCACCCCACACTTCCTTGTTCCGTTCCCTTTAATGTTAAAAAAAAACAAAAAAAAACCATTCAACCAAAATATAAGAGAGAGTCGTGAGAGGGGGGGGGATGGGAGTGAGTTAAGGGGAGGGGAAGCGCGTTTGTTTAAAAAAAAAAAAAAGAAATGGCCAAAGATGAAAGGCGATGTGACCTTAGGGTTATGGCAGTTTATGTCTGTAATGGATCCTTACCCAGGCATCAAAATAAATTTACATGAAAAGAGCTCTGACTGATACGGTCTTGTTTTTCTTATTGATGATTTCTCTATATATAAAAATATATGTTTTCTTATCATGTCAACACACGTTTGGAGAGAAATAAAGAAGAAGAGGCGGGGGTGAGGAGAACATCACAGGCCACAAGGAATGTTACATCACAGTGGTCATCAAATTAATCCACTTTTAAATATTGACTCGTTTGCCAGAAAGAAATTATAACGCACGCAAACGTCCAAAAACAACAAACAAAACAAATACAAACGAAAAGAAGAAAAAACTAATCTCCGCACCAACCGAAGTGTGGATCGAGGGCTTGCAGATACGTTTTGCCGAGTCGTTTGAAGCATGTATGAACTGTCTCCAGACTTATCTCGCGATATTTCATCTGGTACTTCATTCCAAAGCTAAACAAACATATTCATATCTCAATGCTGCTCCCCCCACCCCACCCCTACCCCCCCACCACACCCCATTTCTTTTTATCTCTTTTAATTACTCATAAACATTATTTTTAGTTTTTTAGAAGAGAGATAAAGAAAAATAAAAACAAACGTGGATGTTTTTTTATATATTTGTGTTGTGTTTGAGGTCATCTTTTCTATCGGGGTAACTAATTACCCGAAAATAAAAATAAAAAATAAAAAGCTAAGATGCTTTACCCGGCAGTCAAGTGTCTGTAGAGAGAAGATCAAATACTCCTGCGAGACTTGAACATCACGGCTCTAGCTTTGACAGTTTCAGTTCACCAGAAGTGCTGCTTGAAGTGGTGTACAGAAGAAGTGTACACACAAAAAAAATGGCGTCATGCCCGGGTCAGAGGGGAAGTTTCTCTTTTTTTTTTCTTTTCTTTTTTTTCTATTTCTAAAGTCTTAAAAACATTATTAATATTTTGAACCTCGCCACAAGTTCGTCCTGTGAGGTGTACTAAAATTTCACGAGCAGCAGGTTGTTGGCTGTTTCTACCAGGCTACCAGATGTTATGGGATACGGCAGGATTCTCCCAAGATTTCTCGGCCAGTTCAGTCATCTTCGCGAGTTCAAATCATGAACATTACGTGCGTGTAGGGAAAAAAAAAGTTATATATACGGTATACATACATTGCATGGGGCGAGATGGCCTGAAGGCAGCGCACCGGGATAGCGCTCCGAAGTTCCCTGTGTTCAGTTCCCGATGTCTGGAGAGTGAGTGTCTCTGTGTCTACTCAGTTCGAATGGGTTACCTGACAGTGGTTGGGGAAACGTAAAGATAGTCGTACCTATATTCGCCAGACGTGCACACCATTTCACTAACACTACTCGTCTATTCCAATAAACAAAACTTGCCCCACGAGCGAACTGTACAATTGTGAAGTGTCTCTTTATTATTGATTACATTTTAACTACATTTTGTATAGTCCTGGGTTGAACTATCTATTACTTCTGCGGTGACTACGTTGGTATCTTTTTATAGCGTATCCCCCCCCTTCCCCCCGCTTCACAAATGTACTAGTGGTAAGAACAACCTTTAAAGCGTCAATTATAGGCTCATGGCAATGAAAAAAAAGACAAAATTTAAAAATTTGATGGAACTCGTTTTCATCCCATTAAGGATGAGTGTTCTTATAATGTTTTTTTAGTTACTTCCGCACGCACCCCCCTTGCACTAGTTGCGCCCCACTCGCCCCTTACCCTTTACCCTGTATACTCCCATGCGTTCCCATGCGCCACCAGCAAGACTTGGTGAATTCCAAGAATTCCATCTCGCAAGAATTTGTGAATTCCCAATAATTCCATGACAAATGTCTGTTTCAGTTGAACTATATTACACAACTGTGTCACAAAGATAGCCTACATATAAAAAAAATAAAACTTTAAAAAACATATCTTGGATTGAGAAACTGCAGCTCTAGTTTATGAACGACTTAAGACAACGCCGATTGGTTGATCCAATATGACCCACTGCTGCGCGGCGCGATCTACAGTTATTAAAAAAAGGAGAGACCGCGAGAAGACTTCCTTTACAATTTTCAATTATTTTACTCTCCGAAACTATTCATGATATCTATCCATCTACAGTGCTTTTTCTGCCCTCGTCAGCTGGCTCGTTCTCTTGTCTTTCCTACTAGTCTAGTGCACGAGGCAGCTGATAGTGCTCGTCTATCCACTTCTATCTGATGCTAGTATCACGGTCGGGACTTTTAGACTTTTTTGATTCTACGGTCGTGCACCCATTTTGTTTTGTTAGTACCCAGTCAGTGACACGTCAGCGCCCTCACGATGCGCCCTCACGATTTAAGATGATCGGGTGTAACTTCTTTGCATGGCTGTCTTTTGTTTTAAAAATGAAATAAGTGCACATGCACTTATGTGTCGACATTTCGCAAGGCTCAAAAGGGGCTCGTGTTTTGTTGACCTTAGCCTCAAACTTTTGTATCATTTTTCACCATTGATAAGGTATGAATGTGAGGCCAAGGACACGCGTGGCTTGCCCTAAAATAGACAAAACAACGTACTGCGGTGGGCTATTACGTGTATTTAAAAAGGAGCAGGTGAAAGCAGCATTTGTCACTACTTTTTACATTATGAGTACCTAATACTACTATTACACCCCCCTACTGCACCACTACCACCTCCCCACCCCCCAAGCTCTATTCTTCTGCGGCATCCCATCATCCCATTGAATATGTTACATTTGTGAACATTATTTCCTTCCAACTCGTTACAATTTTTTTTTCTTTTCTTACCCGTCATAAAAGGAGAACCAGGGCGAGGGCTGAAACTCTCGCAAAACTCGTTGATGATCAATTATAATCCTGGCTTTTTTCCCCCCTATTAGATAAAGAAAAAGATTTTTTCCCTCCGCTCTTACCCCCATCCCAATCTTCCTCCATTTAAATTCGTTATTCATTCGTTCCCTCAATTTTCTCCTCAATCTCCACGAGAGAGAGAACTCAACTTGTTTCGTCCATCTTGAAACCAAAAATTGGGATTGAGGGGGACTGGGTCTTCTGCTTTAATCACATACAGACTGAAAGAATGGGAGCAGGGGAGGCCCACCCTCTCTTCTTTTCCGTTTGACCTAAATTCGAGGCTTTAAAAAAAAAAGAGTGTGGAAAAAAAGGAAGGAAAAAGAAAAGATGTTTGACTCCCTTTCCCAGAGAATTTTAAAAACTACGTGGACGTGTCAAGGGGGGCCGCGAACACAATTTTTCGTCCCACGTGCTTTATTTTATGCCCCCCCCCCCTCCTATCAGATTGGAGGTGTTCAAATAGATTTCGAGAGATGGAGGGGGGTTGTAAGGGTGTGGGGCGTTAATGGAGACAGGGCGCTGCTGGGGATGCGTGAGGGAAGGGCCTCGACTAACGGCGTACAATTAGTAGTACTTCAGCCCCCACCCCATCACTCCCTTCTTCCTCCCAGGTCTGCCTGAGAGCGCTCTGTTGTCTTCTTGTAACTCCAGCGTGTGGTCAGTTCGGACAGTTGAGTGTCTCCCGTTGCATTGGTCATTGTTTACATAACGGACACGCGGAAATTGAAAACATCGAAATTAACGAGGGAGGGACAGGAAGAGAGACAAGAGAGACAGAGAGAGAGAGAGAGAGACAAATTGATAGAATGTTCATATGTAGTTAGGTAGATATAGACTAAACTAAGTCATTTTTTTAAAAATATGTGACTGTATTGTAGGAGTCTGAATATGACTCGGAGTTCGTATTGAGGTCAATTGAAAAGAAAGACTTTGATAAGTTAGTTGTAACTTTTTTAATGAATGATCTTTTTATATTCTCCAAATCATATAGCGTATTTCTACTATAAATTATAATAAAGCTTTTTTTTTCCAATACGGTACAATTTTAAAAATTCCAAACCGTGTCGAGATGTAACTGTTAAAAAGAAACACAATTCTTCCCTCTTTTATCTATAGCGTACAAAGCCCTTTAAACCGTCATTCACATACACAAACGTAAGGGAGGTAAATCTCTGCACAATGAATTTAATTTCCCCAGTTTGACATGACGCCCTCTGTCTCGTGGCATGAACAGCGACAAATGTCTTCCGTCATGAGCATGCTCGCCCTGCAACATTTTTTTCCCCTCCCTCCTCCGTCTTCTGTTCCTTTTCTTCTAATCACTTTCTATTTCCCGCCACACCTTCATTACACTTCCGTTTCTGTTCACGTGATATATTTCCAGTTCTTGAACCCCCCCCCCCCTGGCGACCACCCATGGTTCACTTTTTCCTTTTAAGCCCTCGCCTCCCCCCTCGATCTATTTCAACCTTAGCGGGATTGATTGTAGTCTCTTGTGCCCTCGTGCACACTTTATTATTACATTTTTTTTCTAGCCCCAAGACATTTTCTCACTTGTCTATCTTTTTGTGCAACAGTTTTAAAGCAAAACACAAGAAAAAAAAATACACTCCACAAAAACCGAGCCGTGTGTCCGGTTCCCGAAGTCGTTATCGTCACCATCTCCAAGCCTCGGTAATAAACAACCTTATTTAGAAGCTTGAAGATAACTTTTCCCCCTCCATAAATCTCACTCTGACCTTAAAACTCTTTAAAGTGAGTTGTGCATTTAGTTGTGAGAGTTTTCTAATAGTCTTGTCGATGTTAGTCTTCTTCTTCTTCTTTAGAGATTAGAATCCAGTACATGGGGATCGTTCGTGTGTCTCATTATGTCTGGTCTTTGAAATGTCGACGCCTGAAGCAGACTTCTTTAAACCTTTAGATCCATGAGCTGCCACTAAAAATATAGATATATTAAAGATACATAGGTATATTTGTAAAAAAAAATATTTTTATAAAGATACACAAATTAATCAAATATTATGTAAACGTTTTTTGCCCCCATCCATATAACTTTGAATACATTGGATACATGATAAATAAAAATAAACATTCTACAGTTACACACAGAAGCTTTAACAGTTAGAAGTTTAAATAATTTCTATGCCTATAGAAATCTTGCAATATGTACAAAAAAAAAAGTGAAAACCATAATAAAATTCTATACGAAGAAAAAATATTGACCTAAAAAAAGCCAAATAGGTTTTTTTAAGGTTTTTTAAACAATACAAAACAAAGATAAGTGTTAGGAAACAAACGTTTTAAATCTATGTTGAAGAACATAGGAATGTAAGCTCTGAGGATATTTGATCGCGGTGCACCTTTAACAGTATCAATTACCCACACCATACGTTCTGTGTGTGAAATTGTGTGTGTGTGTGTGCGTTTGTTTCGTAATCCTCCAGGCGCTTGTTTGGGAAATAAAAAAAAGGAATTACGTCAAATCCGTAGAAAACGAAAGTGGCCGCTCACCTTCCGGTTCCCCCTTTTTCGTACTCACCAAAGACGGGTAGATTCATTATTTAGCTGGGTCTGCAAACTTTGAGAACCATCGAAACGGTTGTCTTAGTAACTCTTAGTACATTAGCTCACGATCCATTCTGGAATATGAAGTAGTAAAGGACACCCCCCCCCACACACACACACATCTTTTGCAGACCTGGAAGTCTACGGGTTCTTCAGATGCATTTGGTCACAAGGGGGGGGGGGGATATAGTGTGTCCACTAGTATCCCACTACTGTCCCCGGATATCGCGATACCCATCAGTGACGATCTCAGAGCTTTACCGGATTAGCACCAGGTTCTCTAGAAATGCCAATAATCCAGGCAGGCTACTTGTCTCTAGACCACAGCGTCCACGTGTACTATGTTTTTTTATACTCTGTAAACGCGTCACTGAATTTTTCCCATTATGTATCGCTTATTTCACCCTTATTCCCCCTTATTTTCCACGTATTTTCCCCTTATTTTCCACGTATTTTCCACGTATTTTCCACTTATTTTCCACTTATTTACCCCTTATTTTCCACTTATTCACCCCGTATTTTCCACGTATTTTCCACTTATTCACCCCGTATTGTCCACGTATTTTCCACTTATTTACCCCTTGTTCTCTTTCCTTTTGTTTTACTCAGTGCTGAGAGACGACTTTCGTGAAGCCCCCCAGCCGGTGACCGCGGCCACGGGGGAGACGGCCACATTCCGATGCACTCCCCCGAAAGGTGAGCCCGAGCCCAAGGTCCTGTGGCACAAGGACCGCACCCCCTTGAACCTGGACAACCGCATCAGCGTCAACGCGGACGGCCACCTGACCATAGCCTCCGTTAAGGTGACAGACGCCGGCAAGTACACCTGCCTGGGCATCAACCAGGCCGGGGAGAAGGAGAGCATGGCGGCCGCATTGACCGTCCTAGGTGAGTGAGTGGGCTAGAGTTCACAACTCTAAGGGGATGGGAGGGGGAGAGGGGGGGGGTCAAACAGAACCACCAAAAGACATCCATTTATCCACAATCCAACTTTGCCTGTTTATCCACCATCCTTTCAAAGCATGCACTAAACTAAAGGGCTTACGTGCACATTTTCCTCCCCCCTTTTCTCCACTTACGCGTTCTCCTTAACGGGCATCTTGCTCACAGCGGGCTTTCTGCGTGCCATTTCACTGCTCATAGTCTTCTAGCGTGTGTGTGTGTGTGTTGAGCTTATACACTCACAAGGGGGGACTCTACACGCCCCCGCCCCATCCAACGAATTCCTTTAAAGATACCCCCGCCCCCCCCCCTTTCTTTAATCCCGCCACCGGTCCCCCTGCAACGAGATGACCTAAAGCCGTATATATATAACTATTGTATATGTGTCTCGTGTTGTTTATCCAGAGAAGCCCACATTCAACGAGCTGCCCGACGACGTGCAAGCCAACGTCGGCGAGGCGGTGGAGCTGAAATGCCGAGCCTCGGGGGACCCTACTCCGACCATCCAGTGGAAGAGAGAAGAAGGGAGGATACCTTTTGGGAGGTAAGTCTTACAAGAAAAAGTGGGTGAACCACTTTTTTTTCTTTCTCTCCTCCCAAACTTTTTATTTCTTCTGCTGGTTTATCACGTGTCTCAGGTGTACCATGGTGATGGTTTTTAAAAATCTGAATCGAGCGCTCTGGTAATTTCTGAAGTAATGATGTAGCATGTACTCAGGGAGTAAGGGGGTGAAAGGGGCGCCGTGATCAATAGCATTCACCTGACTCCTGTACACGGGGTATAAGTTATGGCATATGACAATGGCATCAAGGTAGATCACCGGAGTAAAAACACCTGGACTCTGGCACGTGGGCGCTTGCTTGCAGAGAAGTAAGACTGGGCAATGTAAGAATTCGAGGAATTAAAAAACGTCTGGTTCTACCAAATCAGAGTTTACTTGGAAAACGAACAGGTTGTTACGGTTTGCATACCGGTATCATACCGGTATCGGTATCTTAGTAAATAAATGAGCCTGACTTTATATGCAACCTTCGAATAAGGCGGCCTATTACAATGCTGGGATAAACATAAGGACAAAAATACTTTTTTTATTCTATATGCAAGAAACAAATGCATATAAGTACTCTATCTTCTCTAATGGCATCCGGGCATAGAATGGGTTATCTGAACAAATCAGGAAAACCAGTTACATAACATCTTTTCAAAACACTGATCAAAATGCAAGACTAGACTTAGACCACGATTGAGCGTAGGACGCAATGTACTTCTTCATAGCTGTTGCGTCTGTAACAAACAAGATAAGATAATTATACCGACTACGTAACCGGTCTAGAAAATTCTTCGGAAAATTCATATGTTACTAAGACTTGTCACTTTCAGTCTAGTATAGGGAGATAAAAATATTAGTGGTTGGTGAAGCTAAAAGTAAGACTATAACGGGTCTTTAAAAAAAGTTCGGGAAACGCAGATATAGGGGGGAAAATTCACTTGTATTTGTATTCAATTTAAATAATAAAGGAATTTTAGACAGGCCAACAAAAAAAGAGGAAAATGACTTTTAAATATCAGAGTATCCATTGGTTCTTAAATCATTATACTAATTTAAAATCTATTAAAAAAAAAATTGTCTCTTTTAATTATTTGAGCTATTATCAACATGGCCGTGATCTATTCCACGTAACATAAACCATAATTGATGTTGATTGAGCCGTGAGTAACTTCGGACTTAAACTCAGGCGGGTTGATGTGGCCCACAATGTGTCTGGGCTCAGGGTTCTGTGGTGCATTGCACTCGTGTCTGAACAGGTTTTTGTTTCTCCCCTCTCCACAGGGCTCGCCAGATGGACGACGGCATTCTGAGGATCGAGAAAGTGCAAGTCGTTGACGAGGGCGTTTACATCTGTGTTGCCGAGAACAGCGCCGGCACGGTGGAGGCCGTGGGTCGACTGTCTGTGCAAAGTGAGTAGTAGGGCTTGGCAGGAGGAGGGGTGTAGTAGTACTCAGGCCCAGGCATACGTATGAGTAGCAGACGTACTGACATATGATGCAGACACAGCAGACATATTTGACATATACAACCAGACTTACTGACATTTAAGACAGACAATCACAAACCCATGCCTGGAACTGTTTACTATGGCATCATTCACCAATACCTCATTGCACAATACAAGTATCACAGTTATAAAATACCCCACTATATAATCTTATGACATTACTTTATGTTCAATATTACAATAAGTCTGACTATATTACCTTTTGTCCTATTTGGATATTACCCCAGTATAAAGTTACCTATAGTACAGTCTGTTACTGTTGTTATATTACCACAGCACACATTTATCCTAAGTACGGTACATTCGTTTTTATAATAACTTGTGTACAATGTTACCCATATAGTACACCATATAATGATAATGCTATTACCTCGGTACAATGTTACTTCTTCCTTTGACTGAACAACTGTTACCCAGGAACTCATCCCAGTGTATCCCCTCCCACAACACCTTGTGCACTCAGTCCCCACCACCCACTTCCATGGGTCACATCTGTGTTGGGCATGTACATATTATGTACAAAGTGTGTGTGTGCAGTACCTGTTGCCACATGACTGGAGGAGATGCCAGCACGCAAACAAACAACCAAGAGATATATAAGCCCTCGCCCAAAGCCTCGGTCTATATCTTGTTAGGTTTAAAACGAATATAGGCCTCAGCCTTTTCTCCAGTATATGTTTTCATTCCACCATTTTACCTGTGGTTTCCACCATTCAGTATTCCAATTTCCAATATAGTGTGTGTGTGTGTCCTAGTCCTAGTTTATATACGGCACTTATCTTGTGTGTCCTCAGCACTTTTCCATGCGAGTCCTTATATCAGCTCCACAACATTATCTTATCTTTCTTAACTTGCAAGTAATGTCCCTCGGATATCCTTGAACTATTTCTAAACTATAAACTTGTGTATCTCCTCAACTATTTCTAAACTTGTGTGTCTCCTTAACTGATCCTAAAGTCCCATGACTATTTATAGTCAACATTTCAGTAATGTCTGTGATCTATTTGCAGAACATGTTTCCTTACCTAGTTCTCCCTAGATGTTTTTTGATGCTGCACAGGCACTCAATATCCCTCCCTCCCTCCCTCCCTCCCTTACTTACTTCTCCCTCCCTCCCTCCATCCCTCCCTCCCCCCTCCCTCCCTCCCTCCATTCCTCCCTCCATCCCTCCCACTCTTTAGATGACTCCTCATTTTTTGTTTGTTTCAATCCTCAACAGCGCAGCCCTCGTTCCTCATCGCTCCGAAGGACCTTTCCGTGGCCAGAGGTAGGACGGCCATTTTGCAGTGCGTGGTCACCGGCAATCCGCCGCCCACATTGTTCTGGAGTAAAAACGGTGACCAGGTCAGTGAAGCTCATTTCCATTTTCTCCCCCACCCCCCCAATATGATAGTAAAAGTAAAAGTATTGGATGCAATAGAACAAACATATTTGCAGCCTGATTGACAGAACTGGAACAAGATCTTTGTTGGATTAATGCAACCAATAATACTTTGATATAATATGTCTAAAATTTTAGTTTTGTTTGCTTCTCTCTCCCCGACAGAATCTCCTGTTTCCCAACCAGAACATGGGACGCTACTCTGTGTCCATGGACGGGACGCTCCGGATAGTAAATGTGGAGTACAGAGACGCCGGACCCATAGTCTGCCAGGCCCTCAACACTCTGGCCAACTCCAAATCGTCGGCCACCCTGACAGTCTTGGGTAAGCTTGACAACCAGGTGGTTCCCCCACAGAGCGTGCAAACCAGGGTTGCACTGCTATGCTGCATCTTTAATGGGTTGCACATTTTTGTTTGTTCTTTAATTCAATGCTGTGAAAAGACCACAACTAGGGTATTGGACTTTGGACTCTTACTTCAGAACATCTTACTGTAATTACAAATTGTGAATCACACAACGGTACTGTGTCACATTTTGTGATTTCCTGTTTTCTTACTACAAGAACAATGGAAATTTGAAAAAAAAAACAAGTGAACAGTTCATTTATAATTTAACTATACAAACAAAAGCCATAAAACTTTACATACATTATAAAACTATAAAACTATTCATACACTATTTGCTCAGATCACTTTGCTGCTTAATTGTTACGCACCTGATATAATATAAATACTCTTTCACCAGACGAAGATGACCGCCCACCACCAATCATCGTCTCTGGGCCCCAGAATCAGACCCTGGAGCCCAAGGAAGTGGCCCTGCTGACCTGCCGGGCGGAAGGCCAGCCGACCCCGTCCATAAGGTGGTACAAGGACGGCAGGTCGGTCACGGTCACCGACCCCAGGGTGACCTTCCTGAACTCTGGCACTCTTCAAATATCAGGTAAGAAAAACATCAGTTGCTCAATTGACTACAAAGAGTTAACATTCTCAATAGAACCTCAAAAGATAAATCAATTATAGTTAAGCAATTCTATAGCTGCATCACTGAAATATATAAATGTTTAACTCATTCATCACCAAGCATAGTTAATTGAATTATAATTTTTTAAAAATTGGTTTTATGTGTAGAGCAGAAAAAACCTATTGAACCAGAAAAGGTTAAAAAAAAGCTCTGGTTTATTCCAAAAACTGTTTCTTAATCATTTACTTTATTTTAACCCTTTGCAGATGTGAAGTTTAATGATACAGGTACTTACCTGTGCAGTGCCATCAGTGAGACAGGGGAGACCAACATGTCAGCCACTTTGACAGTGTCCAGTAAGTCCTACAGAGTGTACGTAGATCAAGGAATTGATGGCTTGCATTAGCCAGTGTTCGACTCAACCCCCTTTTTGTTGGCTGTCCAGAAGGAGCTATTGTGTGGGACATCCCATAAGGAACCACAATTTAACTTTTTCCCCACTATCACACATTGAAAATTTGCAACAAATTTTTTAAGTACTAAGTATAGTTTACTAAGTAGGGTGGCCTAAATGGCAACACAATCGGCTAGCATAGAAAAGGTCCTGGGGTAAGATCTTCGTTGAAGACTAGGATTTGTTCCCTGGTCTCTAGGTTGTCCCTGAGTCTTCCCCGCTCTGATGGGTACCTGACTTTAGTTGGGGGAGGGGGGGGGTGCAAAGTAAAGGCAGCTGGGCATTGTGTTGGCCACACAATCCTTTAGTTGGCCACAGAGACTGCTGGACGCTGCTTTACCACAGCCCTATGGATCAATTTGGTCCAAAGGGATTATTTCACTAAGTCACTAAGTACAGAATTAGACATGTTAAGCTAGCAATATAGTATCCATAATAAAAGCTGCTTTTTTTTCCCCCTGTAGTGTGATAAATTCTGTTTGTTATCATATAGCTGTTATTCTCATACAGAATTGGGTTACATTTTCTCTCCACAGAGCAGGGCCCGTACCAGAGGAACCAGAAGGAGTCTGCCTTCCCTGGTGCCCCGCTGAAGCCGAAGGTCTCTGACATTGCCGACACCTCTGTCCACCTGACCTGGACGCCCAGCGACAACATGGGTCAGTCACCCGTGTACGCCTACGTGGTGGAATACTTCAGCCCCCAAAAAGCTGAGGTACGGCACCCCCTTTTTTTAAAAAATAAAACTTGTAAACAACATGTAAGGTGGTGAATTGAAAAAAATGTACTAACTGACCAATGGTCAATACAGCCCCTTAAATTATTCATGATCCTCTCAATACAGGATGGCTGGAAAGTTGCCACCAACTCTGTGTCCAGGGACGGCTACACTGTAACTGACCTTCAGCCCGCCTCCAGCTACGTCTTCTTCGTCAGGGCTAAGAACTCGTTCGGGGTCGGCGTGCCAAGCCCGATGTCGGACATCATCACCACCAGAGGTCAGTCCCCCCCCTCACATCCATTTTGGTTACGCGGATTCTGTATTGACACCATAGCTTGTAATAACAAGATAATAATGTTCCGTTCTGTCTTTGTTCTATCTAATGCTCTTCCGTCCATGTTCTATTTTCATTTAATCTGATTATTTCCACTTTGTCCTGGCCATGTTCTACATTGTGTTCTAGTTTTTAAAATGTAAACTTTTTTTTCTATCCCTATGTTACAGAGAAGAGGAAAACTTTTGCGGTGAACATGCCTAGAGATGAGATTGTCAAGGAGCTTAATTTCCTTAATCTGGAGCTTAAGTCTGGGGAGGGGATAAACTCCACAGCCATTAGAGTGAAATGGGAGGTAAGTCAGTAATGGCCTCCTGTGTGTCTATTTATAGCGTCGAACAACTCGCTCTCAATTTTCCTCACTTCATCAGAACTAAGTGAATCACACACACACTCAAATAAAGTTGCACTGTCTATCATTGAATTGGTTTAAGAAGTTGTTCTTTTTTTTCAAAAAACCTGTTTAGGTGATTACACTGGATATGGTGGGATTGTGTGGCCAGCACATTGTTCTGCTGCAATTTTTTTTTTTTTTTTCAGATATTTAAAAAACATTGTTGGAATTCAGATTTGTGGGGAGAAAAAAAATCTAGCCTCGACCTTTATACTTAAATAATATTGTACATGGTAGGCTAGGGGCAGCGTGTTGGATTGCTTCTTAGAGACTTAGGATTTATTCCCTAAAGGTGTTTCCTGGGTGAAGTCAGTTCTAAAGGGTGCCTAGCATTGGTTTTTAAAAGTAAAGAGGGGTGGTTGATGTGCTGGCTACACAATCCTCTTGTATGCCATGATCATGAAAACTGAACTACATGCAGCTATGCCAGTGTTAAAGATTTCTGTTCTTTTTGTGTGTTCGTTGTCTAGGTGGGCACCAGCCTGGCGTCTATTGAGGGCTACATCATCAACTACACGGCCATCCTTGACCTGGAGCCCCTGGTCTTTGGCGAGAGCCGCATCATCAAGATCACTGACCCGTACCAGTTCCGGTCCTTCGTCACCGACCTTCACCCTTTCTCCTGGTACCAGGTGTGCATCAAGGCCTACGCCAGGGACGTGACCAGCCGCTGCTCCAACTCCATCAAGGTGGCCACCAAGGAAGCAGGTGAGTGACCTAGATTTTTCATCCACCTTTACCTACACTTTTTTGTTTTTTCTTCCTCTTGCTGCACAGGTAGTAACTGTGATCTGAACCCAGTGGTCAGTTTTTTCCTCGTCTGATCTTTTACTTGTCCTTGCAGTGCCCACAGCCCCGCCAGAGAACGTGGTCATTCACAGAGATGGTCACTCGTTTCACCTGCGCTGGTCACCGCCGCCCAGGCAGCACCAGAATGGAGAAATTAAAGGCTATGATGTAAGTATACACTCCAATGTCCACAAATGTCCAGCCCCAATGCCAATATACTGTACCAACAGTTCTCTTATTTAATCCAACCCATAACACTAAGACACATTTAGAGGATCTAGTACATCTCCAGAAAAATGAAAAAAAAAATTGAAAAAATTGAAAAGTGCAAATGCTGGGTTTATATTTTTAAACATTAAATGTGTAGATAATTTTAACAAATGCAAACAAAGAAAAATCTAGATAAACAAAGTGGCATGGAGAAATACCCCAGAACTGTTGATAAGACTGATAGCTGGGTTTTTCAAAAGTTGGCATTTAATAGAGTTTTACAGTCGGAAGGTGTGGGCCTCGGGTGAGTGGGCGGGCAGTAATGCTTCTTAATGACAAAATGCTGGCCTTTTTTATTTTCGCTAAAACATCAATGTGGGTGTTAAAAAAAATGCTAACTTTGTTTTTACAAAATTTTAGCAAACAAAAGTGATCAGACTTTAAACCCTCGTGCAGCCCTCGTCACATTTAGAATCATATTAAATCATTTAGAACTACTTATTTTGTCCACAACTCTCGTGATCTGTCTATAAAGTCTTTCAAAGTTAATACAGTCTGTCAATGACTGGTGTCTATAACTGTTCACAACCTGGCAATGACCTAACTGAGTTGTCTTTCTGTTTTTAACTCTCTCTGTACACAAGTTGTTGTTTTCTTAAAATAAAAGTCCCTGGCGACAAGTAAAGAAATGTCAAAATGTCAAGAGTCAGCATGGCATTTGACTAATACCTTTGCACCTTTGAGACAAGTCTCCCCCCCCCCCCCCCCGCGTGCTGTACACTTGGTTCTTGATAAGTCCATGTGACATATTAACTAGACCACACAAGATTACTGTTTTTTTTAAAACCCTCGCCAAGGGTCTCACGTTGTGTGTTTTCTTTTATCTTTTTAATGTTCTGGACATCAGATCTACTGCATCTCCGAGGAGGACAGCAGCAACTGCAGCACCGTGGCGGCGGGCGGCGACAGCAGCGTGGTCATCAAGAAGGTGGACATCGATGGAGCGTACAGAATTAAAATAGCCGCCAGGACGAGCCGAGGGCGAGGGGTGTGGAGCAAGGATTTCGTGATCAGTAAGTACAGAAGTGTGTCTGTGTGTGTGTTTGTTTGTGTGTTGATATTGTGTGTTCGTTTGTGTTACTGCATTGTCATGGAAGTCACTTGAATGTAGGGGGGGGGGGGGTGTCTTTCTTGTCATCTGTGAAGGACGTTTTGTAATATGTAATCACTGCTCGAGAATATTAGCCCTCATTACCATTTTCGCCTGCACTTTACACTTTACTTACCAATTGTTAGTTTCCTCACTTCAGAGTGCTTCTTGTTTGGCCAACCTGTCTCATGAAACATGGCCATAATGTCATAGTTATTAGGCATCCCCCCCCCCCTTTTTTTTAATATTCTTATAACATTTCTGACATTTGGCAAGCCCTTTCCACATATCACTACCAAAACGAGTTTTATTTAACATTCAAACACCATTTGGGGGGGGGGGGGGCTGGTAAGGCAGAGCTCACCAGTTTCTGTGGCCACTGCATACCTTGGAATTGTGTGTTCATTATTTCCTACCAAGTCAGTAAATTACCGTTCGGACCAGACTGATTATAGGGGCTGTTGAAGCAGCGTTTACCAGTTTCTGTGGCCACGGCATACAAGGAGATGTGTTGCCAGCACAATACCTAGCCGCCTTTACTTTTATCCTAACGAATGCCAGGTACCCATCAGAGCTGGGTAACTCCAGACCCGAAACAAGTCCTAGCCTTCATCAATAATCGAACCCAGAACCTTTGGTATATAATATCAACAAATATATAGTCCAGTAAAAGCTTAAACTTTCACATTTATTGAATTATTGTTGGATATATAAATAACAAATTATATCAACTTCATATTATATGATTCATTAAAACTTTAAAAGTATAGTTTAATGTATAAAGCATATTTTAACCAAGCATCCTTTGTCTTAAGACGCCATAAACAAAGGCACACACACACACACAAAATAATCTCCCCCCCCCCCTCAAAAAAATTGTTTTAATTTAACACGTGAATGGCCTGTGTGTGGAAAGAAACGAGGAGCCGCCGAGGGTGAAATTGACCCGAAGGAGAAAATAAATGGGAGAGAGGGAGAGAGAGAGAGAGAGAAGATTGGAAGACATTGGCAAATAATAAATGGACAAAAAAGGGGGGGGGGGAGATGGACGTTTAATGAGAACCTTGACCAATGGATATGTGAAGAAAAAATTAATCGATTCTTGTTATTATTATTATTATTTTAAATTACCGCTTTGGGGTCTCAGTGCCATAATATATGGAAGAGGTCAAGGGTTAGTTTCCATAAAGTCAACATCTTACGCATTAATCTTTTTTTTCTTATCAACAAATTTACGAAATCGTTTATTTATTCCAAAGACATTGTGAAAGCAAAGTGGACTAAATTTGAATTTTACCCACAAAGCAATAATTCACATCTGATCTATCTTTAATGTGACCTAAATATGAAGATGGTCTAGTTTGATTATGCTGTTGTTAAACCCAACACGGGAGTTCTAACTCTAGTTTTACATCGTCCAAAAATAGATTACCAGCCATACTTTTTTTATTTTAAAAAAAAAGGAAACATTAAAGATCTAATTAGCCATTATATAACACCAAATTGCCATATATAATTTTAAAAAATTAGAATTAGATTAGACAATTCGAAACGTGCAACCGGAAGTATTTCTTTAAGAAACACTCTTTTTACTGGGACACCCAGAGGGCTGTGTCAAATCACTGGCTTTAGAACTGTTCTGTCCTGCGTACATGTTTTACATAGGTGGAGAATTATACAAACACTCAGGGAAGAATAGTGCCCTCGACTCTTTCCCCGGGGTGTGGGAGACTAAACCAACCATAGCAAATCGTCTCGCTCTGTTCCCCCCCCCCACCGCCACCACCATTTCATCGTAACACAATGTAACCCTTGCCCTCCCCCCCTTCCCAAAGAACACTGGGTAGGGGGTGTACGGGGGGGGGGGTGCAAGGATTTGATTGTATCAAGCGACCATTAAATATTGCTCGTGGGGGTCGCGGGGGAAGACTTTGCACGTCTTTAAGACTGAAGTGATTTCAGATTAGATGCAAATGAGAGGAATTTAATAAAAGAATGTGTGTGTGGGGGGGGGGGGGGGGGGAGGAGGGCGGAGTGATAGACGGGATTTAAAAAGAAAAGGACGAGAAGGCTTGAATGGGTGTTTGGTGGGGGGGGGGGGCTGGGTGGTCAGCTTTCTCTCTTTGTTGTCGCATCCAATGGGAGGGAGGGGGAGGGGGGTGTTAGTAGATTCCCCCACTCACTGTTGCCTCGTGCGAGATGGGAGGCAAACGAGAGGGTGTTCGATGGGAAAGGATTGGTTAAAGTAAATGGGGAAACGAAAAAAACAAACAAAAAGGGGATGGGGGTCGGGGTAGATTTGTTGTGTCTTGATTGATATTAATCAACTTGTACAGTATGACAGTCTTCTTGCAGTAACCCATATTTAATTCAATTAATTTACTGCATCGTTCAAGAAATATAGTCAAGTCAAGCAGCAGAGATCCTGAGTTTAAATCACTCATAAAAATATTCGTCGCCCGGGGTAAAAAGGGGGGTGTTGGCAAATGGGGCGACACCCTCTCTCTCTCTCTCCAAATTAATTAAGCCACTGTAAGGCTAAAACAAAATTTAAATTTGGCTTTTTAACCATTCTACTCTCTAAAGTATCTTTTCCTTTGCGCTACCCTTGTGGTGAAATGCGTTTAGATCGATATTCGTGAAGTTAGGAGAGATCTATCGCTTGCCCCCCCCCCCCCCCCCATCCCTCAACGCCTCAGGCACCCTTAAGGACATTACTTGCTTTCTTTGTTTAGTAGTTACGCTCCTCATTGTAATAATCTGCAAAACGATTTATTTTGTCAAAAGGATAGTTTATCGCCATCTTCTTTATCGAGCGTATGTTTTAGTATTGATTCAATAATTCATTCTTTTCAGCTCTTCACATCATTAGTTGAGGATTTTAGCGAGGGCGAATTTCTTTTCATAACATTTCTGAATTTTTTTTATTTTTTTTTTGCCTAAACAATTTTTATACAATTTTTGCTTGTAAATTCCAATGAATTTCTTTGAGGTGACCTCCACTCTCGTTCCAAATTCAATTAAGTCTCTCTTTATCTCGCCCTTTCCTCATATTCTTTTTCTTTTCTATCACTCTCTTCTTTCACCCTGCCTCCCATCTCTCTCTCTCTCTCTCTCTCTCTCTCTCTGTTTCTCTCTCTCTTTAAAATCAAAAGCTCGTCAATAGGCCGGAGAGAGGTTATTATAGCACGGGGCCCAGTGAGTGTAGGAGTGTGTTGGGTTGGGAGGGGGCGATTATTTGTTTGATACGCCCTTGATTGATGTCTCCCAGCTCGTGTGAGAACCTCCACATATTTTCATATCACCCCCTCCATGAATGACCGAGGGTCCGGTCGAGGGCATGTATTTTATGAGTGATTGTGCATGAGTGGGAGGGGGGGGGAGGGTAGGTGACTCACAGAAGGCCGTTTTGATTTTAGTGACAAATATTGACTTTTTATTGACAAGGTATGGATTTTTGTGACAGCAAGGTATGGGTTTTTGTGACAGCAAGGTATGGGTTTTTGTGACAGCAAGGTATGGGTTTTGGGACAACACGGTTTTGGGTTTTGGTAACAACAAGCAATTTTTGTTCTTTCGAATTTGGCCAATAATATAGTCTGGACTCATTTACCCCAACAGATGAACTGAAGGGCCAGGTTTGGCTAATGTCTACTGATGAAATTATCTCCCCCCACCCCCCGAATCCATCATAGCGCCCCCCCCCCTATCCGCCCCAGCACTCAATGCCAGTATGAGAATCTCTAATACAATTTCAAATTCGTTTTTAAAAATGGTGTGGAAAAAAGGGGGCATGGTGGGGGGGGGGTATGAAAAACTTGAATTCATAACAAAGCAAATGTTAATTGTTACTCTAATATTGATGGAGCTTGCTTCTGCTTCTGCTGATTCTTAGTAGGGGAGCAGGGCGCAATAGAGGGTGGTGGGGAGAGATGGATGGGAGGAAGGGGGCGCTCGTAATAAGGGCGCTGGAAGATAAAGAATAATTGATCAACGATGGAGTCGAGGAAGGGAGGGGGGGGGGTCGAAGGCGAATGCGGGGGAGGGAAGGATGTGTCGGTGTGTGTGTGGGGGGGGGGGGGAGTTGATGGACAGAATGTGAAAGAATGATAACAGATGGGCGGAAGGACGGAGGGGCGGGGAGGTGGTGATAGCCGAACGGGAAGGGGGAGGGGGGGATCAAAGAGCGTTTTGCCTTGATTGAGGAAGACTGGGAGAAAAAAAAATTAATGAGAATAATAATAACTGTTTCGTACAGACTTATAGAAAATAAAAAGGAGAGAGAGAAAAATGCGTAAGAGAGAGAGAGAGGAGAGAGAGAGAGAGAGAGAAAGAGAGAGAGAGAGAGAGAGAATGTGATAGATGAAGGAATGCCAACAATATACCAAGAGATTGCTTTAAAAGAAGGAAAAAAACAACGATCATATTATTGTCATTGATTGTATTTAGCTTTTCTCAATATTATGAAAGACGAGACAGATGCCGAGTTCATCACGACTTTATTCTGAGAGCGTGTTTTACGAAGAAGGGAGTTGGGGGGGGGGGGGGGGCAAAATTATTTCACTACTGTAAGGGAGTGCCGCGTGACGAAAATTACACGGGTAGGTGTACTCTATGATAGTAAGACGTACAATAAATAATAAAACACCAACAAAATACTGTTTCTCTTCACGTCTGGGCTACAAATCGATGAAAAGTAGCTGCGCACTGAGACTAAATATAGTACTTTAGTGTCTTTAGCTTAAAATAAAGAGAGTAAAAAAAAAAAAAACTCGCCGTGTGCTCGTTATTGATGGAGCGAATTAACCCCTTTAAAGACCCCGTCTTTTTTTGTGCTGCTCTTCTATTGAGTTGTGAGGTGAAAAAAAAAAAAAGCAAAAAAAAAAGTCCATAGTACTGTTTGATACGTTTGTTAAATTACAGTTCTCGCAATGACGAGCAGCAGACGAGTTCAGACGAGTGGTGATAACGGGTTTCTGGGTAGAACATGCCACCCTGGTCACGATAACTTTGAGAGAATCTCGCAATCGACCGTCACGTTTATTTACCAAAAGGTATTTCTCTACCCCCCCCCTCCACCACACTCCCACCCTAACCAACCCACCCACTCCCACCCCAACCAACCCACCCCACTCCCACCCCAACCAACCCACCCACTCCCACCCCTAACCAACCCACCCACTCCCACCCCAACCAACCCACCCACTCCCACCCTAACCAACCCACCCACTCCCACCCCAACCAACCCACCCACTCCCACCCTAACCAACCCACCCACTCCCACCCCAACCAACCCACCCACCTCCCACCCCAACCAACCCACACACTCCCACCCTAACCAACCCACACACTCCAACCCTAACAACCCTATTGCTAACAGCCCTCGGGGCATTCCTCGCCCAATACGCATTCCAGCACGTGGAAACCATGGGAGCGGATAGACCCAGGTATTATGGAAGAGGCCTTGGTCTGGATTTATTCGTTTGATCATTGATTTCTAATATTCACGCACACACCCCTCCCGATCCCCCTTTTCCATACACTAACTCATTCAAGCGTGTCTTTTAACGCGTCAGTGAACGATTCACATTTGTATCCCTTTATTCGATCAGTGAATATCTATCTATCTTTCTGTCTATCTACCTGTTTGTCTATCTACATGTGTGTCGGTCTATCTCCATCTATCTATCTGTCTATCTACATATTTGTCGGTCTATCTCTATCTATATTTCTCTATCTATCTATCTATCTATCTATCTATCTATCTATCTATCTATCTATCTATCTATCTATCTATCTATCTATCTATCTATCTATCTATCTATCTACCTACCTACCTGCCTAACTTCCCATCTATCTATCTATCTATCTATCTATCTATCTATCTATCTATCTATCTATCTATCTACCTACCTACCTGCCTAACTTCCCATCTATCTATCTATCTATCTATCTATCTATCTATCTATCTATCTATCTATCTATCTATCTATCTATCTACATACCTACCTGCCTAACTTCCCATCTATCTATCTATCTATCTATCTATCTATCTATCTACCTACCTACCTACCTACCTATCTACCTACCTACCTACCTACCTAACTTCCCATCTAGCTATGTAGCTGTCTACTAAGTATGTATCTAGCTATCTGTATGTCATATATTCAACTGCCTATCGATCTTCAGGATTCACACGGGATGGAGAAGATTGGAAAAATCGACTTGATTTTTTGTTCAAGTTTTAGGTACTAAATAAACATGAACTAACACTTTTTTTTTTTTGAAGTTTGAACTACGGGGTACCTATTTCAAACCATACATAGCAGATGAACTGATCAAGTCACTTTACCATTTCCTATCTTCATTTATTTTTTTTGGCCTCGGCAATGGGCACACATGGATACCTAATTCTGTAGAAACCTTCGTAACATTTTCGCATTCCCTCGCCCGGTAACAGTGTGAGAACATTGCGAGGATTTGAGAACATTGCGAGGATTACCGAGTCGCCCGAGTGTTTTCAAAACCGTGTCCTTTAAACATGTAAATACACACGTGGTAGACAGCGCGTGCTGGCCGGGCGCTGAAAGTTTGTTGTTGAGAACACGGGGAGTCCGGGAGCCGTTCTATGCGGCCCCGTCTCAATCTTGAGAAGGGGGGGGGCTCAATCATGACTGATATGTTTACATTGTGATGACCCCCGCACCCCTACATCTTCTCTCCCTTTGGTATCTGGTGAGTTATACATCTTGTGAAAGGCTGGGGGTCAACATTAGATGAAAGATGACGTCTAAGTAGCCGTTGGAGGGAAAACACACAAAGTTATTTTTCTGTATATGGCTGTCTGTTTGCACCCATCTCCACATTCCAATGATCTGTGTATTGGTCCATTTATCTGCCTTTTTATTCTATAAAGTCTATAATTATCTATCGCTTTGTTTGACATTCACTCACTCATTCTCTTAGGATTACCATCAGCTCTGGATGCCTCTGTCACCCTCTCACTCTCTCTCTCCCTGCCTCTCTTCATCTACGTAACTATCTTTCTGTCTGCTTGCTTGCCTACTGCCCATGACTCTATGTATGCCTACTGAAAACTTACTTCCTTGCCTGTCTTTCTAACCTTCTTTCCATTTTACTCGCTCGCCCTGTTCCTCGGTCTTCCAGCTAATCCCTCACACACACACACTCGCGCAAGTCGAGGGCCATAGTTCAGAGTTTTTTTAAAAAAAGGGCCAAAAGTTCTGATTATTACTTCTGTCTGAGCCGCTCTATATATTTTCTCTTCCCCAAACGTCTAAATCGTTAGCCCCCATCTTGTCTGATTTGACAATAGTCGGACATAAACATGACAGAGCCCCCATTTTATCTTCCAACTCAATCTCATTAAAATATCAATGCAGTTATCTCCTCCTCCCCTTCTCTCTCTTTTTCTTTCTTCCCGTTATCTCTGACACGATCAAATTTTCATTCACACAAAACGTTTTTTTCCATTCTTTCTGTCTTCCTTCCTTATTTTATGCAATGTTTTTTAAGACTGATGCACGCTGCCCTCATTTTCTCTCTCTCTCTCTCTCTCTCTCTCTCTTTTCTCGCGACTACTTAAAATCTATTGAAATGTTCACAGATCGCCCCATCTCTCTCTCCCAAAAACCCTTTCGCCCTACTCCCCAAATCACGGGCATATATCCTTTCTTGCCCTTCCGACCCTCACCCACAACCCTCGCCATCTCCTCGTTCACAACCTTAGATTTATCTCAAGTCACGTGGCAACCATTTTTTTTTGTCTCGAAGAAGAAGAAGAAGAAAAAAATCCGTGCACGTATTGGACCCGATTACTCTCCCCCTCCCCCAACCATTCTCTCTACCATTTCATCTTCCCCCTTTTTCCCGATTTCTCCTCACAAATTACTTTTTTCCCTCTTCTTATTTAGACACTTTCCTGTGACTTCTTTTGACACTTTTCCCGCTATCGAGGAAAAAAACAAGACGTCACAACGTATATGTGTAATATGTATACTCCTAAGGTTTTGTCTCCTAACAAGTCCGTAACTTTTGTAAAAACATTTTGGCAATATTATTAGAGCACATTTTGCTCGGGCCCCATAATAGGCTGGGGGTCCCCGAGAGAGTATCGCCAAATCACCCAGGCATCTGCGCGGGCCGTCGCTAATACGCTTAATTTGGCGAGACCAAAAGCGAGGGCTGGATTTATTTGCCCTTGGCCTCATGCTCGACTCAATGTAAGGGCACTTAAGTAAACGCATGTTATTATTTTTTATTTTTTTTTGCGGTGATATAAAAATTAGAAATCCTATTCCCAGTACCCGTTCATTTTACTCCATCCCTGGTCGTAACCTCGGGCAAGATCTCTTTACGGCCATCCCCACCTGCATCTCCGTGCCGTACCACTAATGGTGTACGTCCATCAGATCCATGTACCCAGTTTTGGCGACGCGTGGTCCGACAGAGGTGACGGTTCCAGGACATTTAATATAAATAATAAAAGTAAATATAAAATCATTTTTTACTAATGCCATAACTCCAGAACCAATAATCCACTAAAATAATGAGTTGTATGTGTTTAGTTTTTCTTAAAATGTTACTTGCGTTTGTATTGTTTTTTGTTGTTGTTGTTATTGTTTTTAAATCCAGTGCTGACCTTTAAATTATTTTTGCTCTTTATCTCTCTGTGGCTCTTCCCTTGTTTTTGCTGATTGAAATGGAAACAAAGGCGGCGGCGTCTGTCCCCGATAACACTCGTCTGTGTCCGCCCCTGTCTATCCGTTTGATGCCAGTCAAATCAAAGGCGATGAAACAATGATTCAGTTGCTGTAAGGAAGGATAGGGAAAGTGGGTAGGGTGTTGAGGGGGGGGGGAGTGGGGTAGGAACTGGGCGCCTTTCCCCGAAATGAAAGCCTCCGAGGGAAACGCCAGTGCAAAAAAAAAAAGCTCATAGAGTGATGCGACTTTTAAAAGTGTTATTGAATTCCACTGGCGAAGTCACACAAATAATTCACTCACTTTTCTCCTGGCCCTCGGCGGGAGTCTCGGGCAACTGTTTAATTACTTCTTCAGCACCCTTGTCTAGGATAATGAAAGAAATGAAATTAAACAGAGGGCACCACAGATGTCAGAGATTGAGAGCCCCCCTACCCCCCTCCCCCTGCACCCAAGACTTTCTTAAAAGTATTAACCCCCCGCGCCCTGAGGAGGAAAGTGCAAAATGTTGCACCCCTCCCAAACGAACATACCGGACGGAACGAGTAAATTAAAATCTGACTAAATAAATGCACCATTAGTTAGGGTGATTATGACATTACCCACTCACCCACGTGTTCTCTTTTGTTACACTTAACTAAAACGTAGCACTTTCTGTTAAACCGTATATTGTTATTACATCGCCTTCCCCCCTCCCCCAAACCCCATGCATACCATGATGGGATAACGTGTGGTGGCACCCTTCTTCCTCCACGCCCCCGCTCTCACAAGACTAACTTATAGAATGTCTTGCTCCCCCTCCCACCCCCCTCCCAGTCTTTTCCATCCTTCCTAAGAAAAAAAAAAGCCATCATAATAATCGACTTACAACTGGCTTTTTTAAATAATAAAAAAAAAACGAAACAAAACGCAATGGAAGGTATACGGTTATTTTCGTTTCCTTCGGCAACGGTAGGTGAAATTTAGGCTTAAAGTGGCTCAGCGGTAAAAACTCGCAGCTTCAAATCGGAAAAAAACAATTTTTTAAATGGACTTTTAAGATTTAATTGGAAGTGAGTGTGTGTTTTTTTTTAAATCTTTTCAGTAAACATGTTAATAAATTACTGCCAAACAAAAACAAAGATTTTGTTAGATGGAAAGGGGGGGGGGGCACAATTGAAACTATAAAAAGATTTTTTTCTTCAATCTTCCTTCCCCCACCCCTCCCCCGGGGGGTCCATTTGTCATTTAAGTATGTTACCCCACGGCTTTGTGCTGATAATTGTCCCCCCCCCCCCACCGAGTCGACGGACAAAGGATTAATATCCAGGGGAAGAATGTTCGGTCCTGTTTGGTCCAATCACCCTCCGGAGAGGTAACCGGTCCGCAACAGCCCCCCCCCCCTCCCCTTTCACCTAGTTAGGTCTAATAACAAAGAAAATGACAGTTGTGATGAAGAAGTTGATGAGACGCCCCGGTAAGGGCCCCCCTTTCATTCCCCCCACCACCCACCCCACCAATACACTATCAAGAAACAGTTGTTATCCAATTTTCGGCCTGATCGCGCGAGGTAATGATTTTTCTGTCTCGGCCTGCCGTCGCGTTGGGGATGAAATTAGGAAGGATGAAGAGAACGAGGAGATGGGCGAGGGCTTAGTTGGCGAGAGAGGTGGTGGTGGAGGATGAGGCGGGAAGATCTAAGAAAATGGGCATTAAGAGATTTCTGAACATGAAGAAGAAAACAGAAGCAAATTGTGAATGATTGAGGTGGTGATGGGGGGGGGGGGGGTTAACTCTATATGAGAACTCTATATGGGACACAGTGGTCGAGATGTTTGGCTGACGTACCGAAGGTCCTGGGTTCGAATCTTGGTGAAGGCTATGGATTTGTTCCGGGTCTGGAGTATGTTCCTGGCGACTACCCAGCTCCGATGAGTAGGGCCTACCTGACTTCAGTTAAATTAAATTAAATAAAATTGGTTATTTATATAGCGCTTCTATCCATGCTATTTCAGCATGCTCAGTGCGCTCTGTAAACACACTGCTGCCTGCTGGCGCAAATATGTTTACAGGCCCAAAACTCCTGCAGGGCGACAGGGATCCGCCGGTGGCGGGCTAGAACCCGCGACGTGTCAGTTGGTTTTTGGTTGACAGTCCGGTGAACTAACCGCTGGACCAGCCGGCTTCACAGTTGGGGGTAAAGTAAAGGCAGCTGAGCAATTGTATTGACCAAACAATCCCCCAGTAATGCCGTGTCCACGGGAACTGGTGAACGCTGCTTCACCGGCACTATGGGATCAATTTGGTTTGAGCGAAGAATGAGTTTCTTGCTAGAATGTAAAACAAACAAAAAATGTCGTAGAAAATGTCTAAAAGGGTTGCTCTCTCGTGATGTCATGAACGGGAATTTCCCGTGCCGGAGCTCTCGGTTATACACTCGTCAACGTTTCTTTTTTTAAAAAACTGTATTATTCCTTTCTTAGAGGGCAGAAAACCGCTGTATTGATCCTTACCACGAGGCTTGACCTTTTATCGCGAGTGTATAGGTGGCTGCCCCCCCCCCCGTGTATATATTGATTGGGAATGATATGTGACTTTACCCAAAGATAGACCGACTCGCTTTCTTATCCCGTGGGAGCATTTAATTAGTAGCTCTCAGAGGGTTTCATTTGACCTATATTACTAATGATCCGGTTTAGGAATGTTTTATAATAATGCGTACATTTCGTTGAATAACGGAATCTGATAACCTCTCTGTATGTTTCTTCTGCCGTGTCTGTTTTCTCCTCCTGTAATATCTTTTCTGTCTTTTCCTCTGTCAGTTTTCCCTCCGCTATCCGCTTCTATCCGCTTGTCTTTTCTCTCTCTCACTCCCCCCCCCCCCCCCCCACTGTCTCTCTCTCTCTGTTTCTATTTCATCTAATGTTTGTCTATCCGTCTGTCAAGGTCTCTATCAGTCTGTCTGTCTGTCCATCTATCTATATACTGTATTGAACTCGAGCCCTGTAATGATTGATACCACTAAAGCACGAGGACGGCCTGGAATAGAAAGGATTGACTAATCCCCGCTCCCCCCCCCCCCCCCCCCCCCGTCATCTGTAATATCGCTCTGAAAGGGGGAGAGCATTTACTTTATGTATCGATTACCCCCCCCCCCCCTCTTTCCGAATCGTGCCACGGAACAAAGCGAGACTTTTGATTCGGTAAACAACGTAAACTCGACCTTATTGTCTATTTACCGCCACGGTATAGACTCGTAACTAGACTAGTATTGGTACAGTTTCAACTTTAGTCCTGCAAGTTATCTACGTTTTAAAATACAACTTAACTATAAGTTTATGGTAGAATTCTATGTTTTTACTATACGCACACACTATATAGCCCTATCCCACACTCTGTTATTTCTGTTGGTGTAAAACATTTCTAACAATTATTTCAATTTAGTGTTTGGCCGCCTCCCCAAACATTTTACACACAACCATGCGGAAATGAATTTAAAGAAAGGCCCAGCGCCTCCCCCCCCCCCCCTCCCGTCTCCTTTCCAACTGTTAGTGCCAACGTTCATGTTTATACCAAATATATACACGAGACAAAAATATTAGGAAGATTTGTGCCAGAGTTGCTGTAAGTCTAGGGAAACTATTTTCGGTTTATTCAATAATTACATAAGACTAGATAGTGAACGTGCAGATTATTTAGTTAGGTTTTTAGGTAATGGTGTCACGAATTTTTTAAAGGAACTGTTCCATTATTCTCTGGTATAAGTAGCGTCCACTGGCACGATTAAGCGCCCTCGTTACATTGTTCGTTATAAGAGCTTTTCCCGGTAAGGCGAGTGCTCGCGAAGGCAAGGGAAATAAACTATCAGCCCTTCCGACGCCAATAGTTTTCTCATGGGCCGTTCGGTAAAGGTCGGAGGACGAGTTACTCTGCCAGAGCCGCTCTTCATAGATCGAGGCGGTGTCCGAGTGTTAATGGCTCATATAAATGCGTTATAAACAAACTAATGAGCTCACTCGTAATGTTTACTATACAGTGATCTTTTTCAGAATCATGTAACATTATTTCGTCATTTTGTTTTCTCTTCGGTGGTTTCAAAAGAAATTAAATAAATAAATGTATTAACTAGTAGGTATACTCATTATTGGTGGCATATTGAATTGGTTTATTTTGTGAACAATTTCACCATTACTAGTTATCATCTAGAAGTGCAGAAATATGTTAAGTTTCATCTCCACATTCATTAAATACTTGACTGGAGATCAGCCAGCCACACTTGTATTCCATTCTTGTCTGGTTTTTTTTATAACATATTTTGCTACTGCCAAAGGCTCTTTATACCACTCATATTTCCTCACTAGTTCCCATGTCTGATATGTTTCCCTTTTATGGGCTTAATGACATAGTTCACATGTAAATGACTACAGAAGACCTTGGCTTATAATTCACTGGTACCGGATCAAGCATCAGAGCCCTCCCCCCGCCCCCCCCCCCCCCCCAACCATCAACAACAATGACACTACACTTTAAGTCAGTTGTATTCTCACAGTTCTGCAAGTTTATGGAAGAAATAGTTTAATGAAACACCCTCTCTCTCTCTATCTCTCTCTCTCTTTTCCACGCTCACACAGACACATGCACAGACACACACACTAAGACACACTCACACACACTCACACACACTCACACACAACCACTCCCATTCCGTGTGCAGTTGTCTCTATCATGGACAAATGACGTTCAAATGTCATGCCATAATGAATATTGACATCCCGAAGTCCCCCCACTCCCCCCAGCCCCCACGTCAGCTGTGCGTCCAAGCCTTTAAGATCCGGACGGGCGATTCTCTCTTTGTTGTATGGCTGCTGTTTTCAAACCGTCATTCACTCAACTTACCTGCCTCCCCCTCTCTCCCTTTTTGCACCCGTCGAACGATTTTGTGATTCTCAACTTCCGGAAGAATTAATGAAACAATTACCCCCCCCCCCCCCCCCGCCCCTTTTCCGTTTTTATCCACCGCCATTTTGTTTTGTTGTCATTTTCTTGAACATACCTGGACAATAGTATATATAAAAGAGCTTCGGGTTTCACGGAACCGCGGTTGATAAGTCAAATCAAAATGGAGGACGCGATGCCTCTTTTCATTGGTCGATACGTCCTTGACAAGTTAATGGGGTTTTCATTACTAGGCTTCATACTCACTGCTCGATACTTGAGTTAATATTGAGACTTAAGGGTTTTAAAATATTGATAAATATTTAAAACATATTCAAAACCTCGTGGCTACCATTAAATCCTTTATAGAAGGAGCGTCTGTAACGTGTGAGATAGAATCAAAATGCAAGACTAGGCTCAAACCACGGATAACCGTAGGAGGCAATTATCTTCTTTTTAGAAGGAGCGTCTGTATCAAAATGCAAGACCAAATATCATACGATGTTAATTTTGTAAGGCACTCTGCGCGTTCACCGAGCTGGGTTTTCATTATGCTGGCAACTTTCTTATAGCTGTTTTCTATATCACCAGAGACCGTTGAAATAATTAAAGCACACGAAATACATTTATTGTTGAGTAACAAAAACATTATTAGATGACTAAGCGAGTATTGGAAGTTGTTGACCAAAGGGAGAGTACCACCACATCAGGAACGATTTTTTTTTAATTCGAGAGTTCTCTGTGCTTGGTAAATGAGTTGGTAGGCTAATGTATACAAAAGAAAAAAAAAGTTTGCGTGTCGTGCAAGAAAGAATGTTGTATGAATTTAATGAAATATGAAATTTTTAGCCCTCGCTAAACTCCCGTTCTCTACACCCCATGAGAAAATCGAAAATGTGCATGGAGAATTCGTCGTCATGTAGGCTATGCGTCATCGCATGTAGGTGACAATTGATGACGTCATATCAGGGAAATCGCATGGCAAAAAAGTTTTTTCACGTTAAGGGTTAGTAACGTGAAGAGACCAACCCCCCCCCCCCCCCCCCCATATGCTCAATAACCCCCCTATCCACCCCCATGCTCCATTACCCCCCCCCCACCACCACCCTGCTCCATTACCCCCCCCCCCCCACACACACACCTCCAGACACATCTCTCTCACCCTCACCCTCCCGCTCCCCCTCCCCCTCTTTGAGCAGCTCCACGCTTCCGCGCACCGATGATTGCCGGCTGATGAAGAAAAAAAATAATTGCCCACCTCTTGACACTCTAGTGCCGAGTGAATGCAGTCCCCCCCCCCTTCAATCCCCACATTCGCGTGTCCCTGTGACCAGGGCCGGGGCTAATGGTCTTGGAATGAAGGCCACTCGCTATTTCCGTCTTTGTTTCATATCACGTGACCCAACGTAAGAGGCGGGCCAAGATGCCCCTCTTCTTGAAAAACATAATTAAATAATAATTTTTTGTTTCATTTAAAGTTTTCTTTTTGTTCTAACAGATCTTTTTTTATCTTTAAAAAATTTTTGGTCTGGGTTAGTGTAATGTTAGAGTTATGTTAAGGTTTAAAGGGCTTGTACTTGTGTATTCTTTTGTTCTTGTTCTATGTGTACCATATGCTCTATAATGATACACATGTTTATCCAAAGCTTACAGTTTATGGAAGTTGTTCTATTTTCTCTACCCAGCCTTCTGTTCATAATATATAAACATACCCAAATAAATTATTACACATATCATTACCATGTCGTGTCCAATTCACGTGTTCTTTGTTCTGTGTCACGCAGGCCCCGAGCAGACCAACATAGTCAGCGAGCCGTGGTTCATCTGGATGCTCGTTGGCACCATAGGCGGCACCCTGTGGCTGGCACTGTGCGTCTTCACCATATGGCTGTGCAGGCGGAGGCGGAGAAACAAGAAGAAGAAAATGTCACAGAACGGCATGTACAGTGGTAAGTACAGCATTCAATGTCTTCATCCCATTGGTTGATTCTGTAATGTACAGCATTCAATGTCTTCATCTCATTGGTTGATTCTGTAATGTACAGCATTCAATGTCTTCATCTCATTGGTTGATTCCGCTAAGTACAGCATTCAATGTCTTCATCTCATTGGTTGATTCCTCTAAGTACAGCATTCAATGTCTTCATCTCATTGGTTGATTCCGCTAAGTACAGCATTCAATGTCTTCGTCCCATTGGTTGCTTCCGTTAAGTACAGCATTCAATGTCTTCATCTCATTGGTTGATTCCGCTAAGTACAGCATTCAATGTCTTCATCTCATTGGTTGATCCTGTTAAGTACAGCATTCAATGTCTTCATCCCATTGGCTGATTCCGCTAAGTACAGCATTCAATGTCTTCATCTCATTGGTTGATCCTGTTAAGTACAGCATTCAATGTCTTCATCTCATTGGTTGATCCTGTTAAGTACAGCATTCAATGTCTTCATCTCATTGGTTGATCCTGTTAAGTACAGCATTCAATGTCTTCATCCCATTGGTTGATTCCGCTAAGTACAGCATTCAATGTCTTCATCTCATTGGTTGATTCCGCTAAGTACAGCATTCAATGTCTTCATCTCGTTGGTTGATCCTGTTAAGTACAGCATTCAATGTCTTCATCCCATTGGTTGATTCTGCTAAGTACAGCATTCAATGTCTTCATCTCATTGGTTGATTCCGCTAAGTACAGCATTCAATGTCTTCATCTCATTGGTTGATCCTGTTAAGTACAGCATTCAATGTCTTCATCTCATTGGTTGATCCTGTTAAGTACAGCATTCAATGTCTTCATCCCATTGGTTGATTCCGCTAAGTACAGCATTCAATGTCTTCATCTCATTGGTTGATTCCGCTAAGTACAGCATTCAATGTCTTCATCTCATTGGTTGATTCCGCTAAGTACAGCATTCAATGTCTTCATCTCGTTGGTTGATTCTGTTAAGTACAGCATTCAATGTCTTCATCCCATTGGTTGATTCTGTTAAGTACATCATTCAATGTTTTCATCCCATTGGTTGATTCTGCTAAGTACAGCATTCAATGTTTTCATCCCATTGGTTGATTCTGTTAAGTACATCATTCAATGTCTTCATGCCATTGGTTGATTCTGTCAAGTCGAGAGGAAGCACGATAGACAGAATGCCTAAAAACACATCAACTTAAAAAAATATGTCAGAATAAGACCTACTACAAGTATTTTGGCTCTCACGATCTTACAAAAGAAAAAGCCTTTAATGAAAGAAGTATTTAACGCCATATTGTTTCAGCCGTTGAGTCCATCAGATTTCTCTTAACAAATGGTGGCAGCTGTGGTCATTAGTTCAGACGTCTTCATGAATTTTTCATCGGCTTTAAAAGTAACGTTATGTACTTTTGGCTTTTCGAAATGTCAACGCGAATACACAAACACATTTACACACTCACAAACAGGCGCTCGCCTTACATACAAAACACACGTACTGATTGCAAGCACGTGGTTACACGCACGTGATAACAACACACAAAACACGCGCGCGCGCGCGCGCACGCACGCACGAACATCATCACAATAATTTACATCACAATTGTTTTGTGTATGACAACGTGGAGAAAATATCATCCTCATTACTTTTTTTTTAATTTTGTTGTGAGATTGTACAATTATACTTCGAAAAAAAAATAACATGAAGGAAAATTGCTTTTGAGTAATTTTTCAATTGCAAGCTTTTCTTTCTTTTTCTCTCCCCTGGGGCTTGTGATTATTGTTTGAAATTTGAAGTAAAACAGTTTTTAATGTTTATATTGTTTGCCCCGTCCCCCACAGAGACAATCAGCTTCGCCTATTATTTCTCTTTGTTAAAAAAATAAATCAGCACTCCACCTTTATATACCCTCGCCTTTCCCTCGCAAGAGACAACTGTCATTTTTTTAAATATTAATCCACAGCTGTGCCTGTACACAAATCGGATGAAACGACAAGGGCCGGGACTCGTGATGACGTCATGTACTCCCAGAAAGACGGCAACATACACAGTAAGCTCCGCCCCTTTAATCAACGTCACTTCCTTTTTTTTTTCTGCACTTCAAAATCTTATAACAATGACGCAATTATTATTAAACCAGTAGCAATAGCCAGTTGATTTAAACCACGTTTTCTTACCCCTCCCCCACCAATCCTCTCCCATCAGCTGTCTTAAAATGTCTGCGTTTGTTTGCGTGTGTGTGTACATGTGTGTGTTCTAGTGACCTGCCACGCCTGTTGCTTATAGAGTACTTTAGCTAGACAAATGGACCCATTAACTTGACCGATAGCCCAATTGAGGTAGACACGTAGACTGCTAGTGATGCTTTTCATTAACGTCCAACTATTTTAACCAACTAGCCTAAAATGTTAGCATGAACTACACCATCTTGTATGAAAACGCCCGCATACTATTGTATAACTTTGAATTAAAGAGTCTAATTCTATCAGATTACCGGTATTCCTTATCTTAACCCTTCCCGTACCGACCTACTTCTATCTATGCTGCCTTCAGTTCCGCTACTGTAAGGGTTAAGGCAGCATACCTGTGTTTACCTTCCCAATTGTTCTTCATTTTAATTTCATGTGTTTTCTTTGATCTCAACACAAGGCCCTTGTATATCTATCTATAAGTAGTATAAACCCTCCCCCACACCTGTAGATGTTGGAATTGTTTGTAGGGTTGACCAAGCAGAGGTAATTAATTTCACCCCCACACTCCTTCCCTATTCTGGCCATTATCCTCTAATTTATGCTTCGAGTCTAAGCATGTTTGAAATCTTAGATCCCCCATTTGTACAACCCATGTGATAGGCCTAGTATTTATACTTTTGTAATATATTTGTAATTTTGTTCAAGAAAAAAAAAATTGATAATCAAATTCAAAGTCAAGATTGTCATTAAAGTTGATGTTTGATTAAATGTCATGTCATTTGTGATCATTGATGAAATAAAAAATCACAGATGACAAGAGTCTTAAATTTTTTATCGGATGACCTCACTTAAAAAAACGAAATCTTCCGTGTAGATGGAGCCCCTGTAGCCTGTAAGATAAATTCCATGTTGGTATTTCAGCTGCGTACGGTGGCCTCCAATCGGACTTGGCCAGTCTGCTAGACTGCGGTCACAAGGATGGCATGGACGGGAGCCAGGTGTACAGCTCGGCCAACTCCATGCCGCAGATGAAGACGTTCTACCAGCGGCCAGGCCAGCCGCCATCCTCCGTGGCTCCCTACGCCACCACCACACTGATAAACAAGGGCAACTCGCTGTCCAGGCCTGGTCAGAATAGTGTAAGTGGTCAAGTGGTCAGTGTCCTAACCGAAACTTTAAAATAAAAAGTTAAACAAAGTAAAGTAAAATATTGCAGCGACTAAAGATCATGCCTGTGTGTAAATATTTATTTAACATAAACCTTTGTCGATGACCACACAGGTGGGAGATTCTGGATTCAGGCCCATCAACCACGCCTATGTCCACTCCAGCGCCAGCGGGTCGGGGGACAGCTGCCAGAAGCCCGACATGAGGTCCAGCGACTCCAATACGGACAACTCCAGGCCCAACACAGGTCACTACTCCTATGGTATGCTTGCGCTTCGCTTCACTAAACACACTAACATAAACTAAAGCCCTTGCCCACCATGCCACCCCCCTCCCCCCTGTCTCTTTCTTTCATCATTGTTTGGCTGTTGTCTGCATTTAAATATGGTAATGTAATGCTAGCTATGATAGACAGTATTACTAATTACTGTAGCAAGCTAAAAATAACTAACCACCTGCAAGACTTAGATAAGTATGTGAGCTGATGCATGCATGAATGACCCAATAATCAGCAACCCCCTTGTACATAACACGTTTTTGCAGTACTAACACTTGAGTACTCACTGTTTCAAATGTGTGATAATGTTCTGTATCTGTGTGTGAGTATTTACATAGCTTGCTCACTTGACACATCATATGCAAAATATATGTAACAAACAATGTAATGGCTCCTTCTGTCTCGAGATACAATGGATGCTCCCAAACAATGCATAATGGGTAAAGTTACATGTTTACACTCCTGGGATGTTAGTTCAGGTGAGGTAAGAGTTCACCAGTGTATTTAGCCTCGGCATACGAGCGGATAATGTGGCCAGAGCAGCCCAAGACTAATAAGTCGTACTTTGCACCCATAAGAGCTCCATTGATCTGCTCCAAAATATTTATTTAAAAAAATATTAATTAAATTAAACATTTGATCTTTGGGTCCACAGTCCAGTGTGGTCTACAAAAGGTCCACCTTTGCTATCTGGGAAAAACAATCCCTGTTTTCTTTTATTTTTTTTTTACAATTTAAAATCAGGAATTGAACTTTGAGCTTTGAACTTTGAGGGTCATCAAAATGGGAAGTCAACACCCTAACCACTAGCTCACCTCTCTCCCCCACCCATTGTCCAATCAGTGGTCAGATGTTTATATTGCTATTATAAACCAAAGCATGACAGAACTAAAAGTGTTTTGTGTTTTTTTATATTTTTATATAGTTGTTCTTTGCATATCAAACAATTTCTTGCATCATTTCTTTTCAGCAGCTGGATGTCCACATGATCATTGTGAGGGAATGGTCAGTCCTGGCAGTGATAGCGGAAGCTTAACCACTGGTTAGTACCTTAAAAATTTTTTTAATAATTATTCATAATTTAATTTTTAGATCCAGTTGATTAAATTTAACATTTAGTAGTTGGCATTGTCATTGTTGTAAAGCTCTTAAAATTTAACACTTAGTACTCTGCAATAGTTATTGCTGTCAACTTGTTTGTTTTTTGTTCTTCAGATGATAATGGAATGCCAACTAAGAGAAACAAGTTCCTTAAAATTGGGGGCTGCAACAGCTGTGGGGCAGGGAGTCAAGCCATGGTCAACTGGGCAGAGTTGCTCCCTCCACCACCAGAGCACCCACCGCACAGTGAGATCGGCTCCCCTGCAGACAGCTCCGGTGGAGACTGCTCCTTGCACCGCCACAACGCCAGCAACATGGCGGAGACCAGGTTCATGGACAATCGCAGCCCCATCTCCCCAGTGTCCAAAATCTCTTCCTGCTCCTGTCCAGTTCCGCATGACCGGATGGTGCCCCAGCTCAGGCCTAACATATCTTACACGGAAATGGACTACCCTACGCACTCGTGCCCGCCCATGGCCCGCTTCCATGGGGACATGTCTGGGTACCCGGAGGGCAGTGGGGGCAGCGGTGGGGGTGGGAGCGGAGGCAGTAACTACAACTCGGACAGGCCGTACTCCCCGAAGCCCCTGAACACCGCCAGGTCTCAGGCTGCCTCAGACATGCTGATGCAGCACAGGTGCCAGTCGCCGAGGTCTTGCCACAACTGCGGCAGCAGCCTCGGCCAGCCGCAGGGAGGGATGCAGCCCTCCTCCTCCTCGTCATCCTCATCGTACAATGCCCACGTCCACCACCACCACCCCCTCCAGCAGGAGGCCTTCCTCGCCATGGCCCAGCGACCGGCATGCATCAATGACATTAACGACCAGAGGGTGGGCATGTACCCTCCACTGGGGGCCTACCCTCCCAGTGGAAACGGCGGGCTGGCTACCTCCTTCACTCAGACCGCAGCCGGTCAGTGTCAGTTCAACCCGAATTATCCATACCCTCCAGCAGCCCTACACGGCTACAGAATTCCACCCATGGAGATGAGCGACCAGCGGAACTCAAGCGACCTTGAGCAGCTGCAAGGTCGGTTATACGTGGCTGGTCATGATGGGCCCCATGTAGACAGGGCGTGTCAGTCATCATTACCCAGTCTCCAGGCAGGGTTCAGGAGGTCAGTCTCGATTTAAACATCCATCACTATTTACTACTATCTAGGTATGGAAATAATGTAAAGTAGATTAAATAAAGTTTTAAACAAGAAGATCAAACTTTCACCTAGGTCAATTTAATTAAAGTATTTAACATAGTCTCTTTGTGATCTACCGGTACTTACAAAACCCACATAAGTATCCAATGTATTTTAAACCTCCCAATTTTTTTAAATACAGAAACAATAGCATGTCTCCTTGTTAGCATCTGCAATAAATTTTATTACAATAATGATAAGAAAAAATGTTTGCATGAAGTCTTATGAATCATAAACATATAAAAAATATTTTATTCAACGGATAATGAAAGAAAAAAATATTTTGTCTAAAAAATAAAATTATTTCTTTAAAAATTGTTTGTACTTTAAAATACATATTTCAAAACCATCCCATTGCATGTTTGTTCCAGGAGTGATTCTCCTACGTCTGAGGGTGTCAATGACTATGCCGGGGAGTCTGACATGGACGTCCACAGGGCGACCGACTGCCACACGCCAGACTCCAGCGTCAATGGTGACGGCAGCATATCAGGTTAGTCCTTGAAATCCGATGCTGCATGCCTGTCTTTACCACTGTCGCAGCTTAGGCTTGTCGGGTTACATCACAAAATATAATTTCATCTCTTTTTGTGCTTTTTTTTTTTTCTTGTTTAATTTTTTTTCTGAAGGTTTTTTTAATTTGCTTTTTTTATTTCGCCCTCTTATAGCTGCTTCACCCATTTTGTGTATACAAAACTTATGAGTAATATATATAGGCAGGTGTAGCTTTTTTTTTTTTTTTTTTTTTGTTGCTTCTTATATCTTAATGCTGCAAATACTAAATAAAGAATTTTTTTCGGCCCAATGAAAAATTATTTAATCACTTTATCTAAAGCTCCATATATATAAAAAAAAAACAATTGGTATAAATTCTTATTTTTCTGCCTGAGTTGCATTCGGAGATGGAATTGGTTGTCTGGACTAGCCAGGGAAAACCAACAAGGCAATAGTAATCTTCTGTATAGAAGAAAGGGAGAGTGTATCACATAAGACCAGATAAGATGTCGTGTCAGTGCTAAACTTATACCATCTGCTAGGAATGTAAGCAACCAAGAGGCATAAGTAGTTTATTTAGTTAAAGAGTATAAGCCTTATGAAATATAAGGCTTCTTTTTTTTTTTGGATGAATAAGATGGCTGAAGTAGAATAGACCAGAATTCTTTGGTCCTGCTATGTCCCAGTAGGCCTATTGACTAGGAGTTGAACTAAAGTTTAACTTTGTACATTATTAGAAAATCTGGTTAACTCTTCAGCTTTGTGAGGATAGCTTTTTCTGTAACTTTTCTTTATCATCCCATAGTTCCCACTCAGCGCTTTATCTTAAGGAAACTTCCTGTCTTGATTCAGTCAATAATTTCTTGGACCAATTGTATATTTAAATATCATTCACTGAATGATTTGGAATAGTTCATGATGTCTTTAACTAGCACAAAATTAACAAAATAAAAATATTTGCTGACTGTGTAGTAGGCCTTATATTTTAACTATTGTTTTGATGTTGATGTGACATCTTTGCTAGTTAGGTGTTCGGAACTTGTAATGTCAGTGTGATAACTAAGGGGATAAATAATTTTTAAGGAATATATAATTCATAAATTAGTGGTATATTATGTTTTTTAAAAAAAGAAAGAATTTTGAAATTGATTATTTTTTCCTTTTTTTTGTAGACACTTAGCAAATTTTATGATAAGTTGCTTTATATTGTATATAACATTAGTATTTGACATCTGTATAACCTGACGTTGACCTGACACGGACTTGACATAATGGATTATGGAAATGTGTGTGGCGTACATTCACGTTACCTCACAAACAAGACCTATTCAGCATGGAGCCTTCCTCCTTATTCTTCAGCCAATTCCACACAGTCGCTTCCTGCCAAGTCATTATTTAAAAAAAAAAAGTATAAACTTTAACATAATAAAGAAAAAGATACACAAAATATACCAGCATGCACTTAATAACAAAACCTTTATTTGAATAAATTTTAATTATCAAACCACACATTTTTAAAAAAAGATCACACTATTAACAAATTATAATTTAAATATTTTCCACAGACATTTACGTTGAATTTATTTTTTACACTCTTTACATTGAAATAAAAAAAAAAATTTCATTGAACAGACAACCCTTCCCATGATTCATTTAATGCTTCATTTCCTCCCTTTGCTCCATTTAATGCTTTATTCCTTCCCCTTGTTGAGGCTTTATTTTTTTTAACATAATGGGTTTATTACTAACAAGAATGATTTTCATAATATATAGCTATATATTAATTTTACTTTATTTGATAGCTGAGTTGAAATTTTTTTGTTTATAGTTTTCTGCCTTACTGGTTTGCTTGTTGGGATTTTAACTTCTGTGGATTTAGGGATCACATTCATTTATATAAATCATAAAAAAATAAGTTGGTCTTGTTTAAACAAATAAAAAACAGTTAATCTTTTGTCTACTTATTTTGCTAAATATAAAGATATTATTTATAAACTATTTATTTATATTTAAATAATATAGATGCAAAAATTGAAATGCTAATTTTAAAAAAATTACTAGAGGAATTAAAAGAAATGCTTCATCAAAAAGATTATAAAAAATTCTTTAACAAATTATCATTAAGCAAACAATATTTTTTTTGTTTTAAAGAATCATTTTAAAACTAGTTGTTACAAATAATACATTTTTAATAACAAAAAAATGTTTTTACAATAGGAATTAAAGACACAATTATTATAAGTTTTAAAATTTAAAAATATTCTTTCCATTTTTCCCATTTCCTAAACTTACCATTTTTCCCCCTGCCCATCATATTACTTAACAAATGCTAATCATGAAACCTTCATCCTTATCTTCAATTTATCCACTTATAAACTAATTGCACATTGGAATGTAACTTTTATTTTATTTTTTAAAACAACCACTCAACAAAATATTTTACAAAATGAATATAATATATAAAAAAAACAATGCAACAATGTATAAAAAATATGACAAATGCAACCCAATGATAATGCACACACAATAAAAAATCACATTCTACTGGACATCATCAATACACATTTAATAAAATTCCCCAAAATCCTTATTGCTTTTGAACCTTTATCTCCTGTCCCTCCTTTCAACACTGTGGACTCCCTCTTCCCCACCCTCTTTGAATTCCCTCCCTCCTTTGAACAATCCCGACCCTCCACCCATGCCCACCGTAGCAGGCTCTATGCTGACTGGATGGCCTAGCCAGACTGACTCGGACGACGTTAGTCACGATGAAAGTGACCACCGCGTCGGACACCAATCTGATGACCAATCTAGTTCAACCGATTCTTCATTCCTGGCAGATGCGGATTTTGCCTCTGCGGTGGCCAGGGCGGCCGAGCTGTCCGGCATGACGGTCGTGGGGACAACCGTCACAGATCCCAAAAATGGTAAGTAGGCACAAAAGCAAGACATGGTCACAAGTGAAAGGACATTATACTGACCACTAAGGAAAATCTTTTTTTAGTAACACTTATCATAAAGGAAATAGATGTAATGACTGTTTATTATTAGTATTACCCTTTTTGTGTTTAGTTAACTTTTTTTTTTCGGCGTCATAGTTTGTTTGAATGTTTTGATCTGCACAGTTTAAGTTTAGATTTACGGTAGATTTAGTTTCATCATTTGTCTGATCACTTTACAACAAATCATATAGATATATACTCATTCCATGTCTTCTTATGAACAAATTTTTTTTTTTTGCATTTTTTCCCATTGTAACAAAATACGAGTGCATACATAGTGTTGAGTTAGCCTTAACTGGACATCGAGGTCAGGGTTCAAGCCAAAATGAATGGGGGTGCAATGGGCCAATTTTGTGTTTTGGACGCTATATTCCTATAGACCTTAAATATAGACAGAGGAAGAATCCTATTCATGAAAATTTCAAACTGAATATTATGGGAAGATGCAGCCATCACTTCATGAACTATCTTATAATCTTAAAAGTTTACAGAGGTTCCTTCTAGATAGAAGATTTTTACGTCTATTAGGCCCAAAACTCCTGCAGGTGGCAGGGATAGAACCCGCGACATGTTGGTTGACTGTCTGGTGAACTAACAGCAGGGTCGTTGGCCCTTCTCAACTTGATCACCCATAGCTTGTTGTATGCAGATCATAATAGTTAAATCTACAAATAAATATATTATTTCGATGCATGTCATATTTTTTGTTTGTGACTAAAAGGATAAGCAGCAATTCTATTCAGCTTTCATTTTTAAAATTTCTCTTACCACATAGGCAACACAAAAAAGTACAGAAAACATCGGGCCCCGCCAAGGGCCCAGAGCCCATATAGCACTGACAGCAACATGAGCGGAGTGATACATAAACCGTATCCAAAGTCAGAGCGCAAGAAACAGCTGCAAGAGCAAGGTTTGTGTCTCGAAGATTTGAACTTTGACATTTCCAAACAGTAGTCCAATCTGTACATCTTTAAAATGTAGACATAGAAAATGTTGCCAACTAAAGACCAACTCACCTCTCTTTTTCTTTCACTCATACAGCCAGAAAATATGGACAACGAAAAGATGGAATGCAAGAAATGGACATCATGGAAGCCGGTTAGTAATCATGTGATTTGAAAGTCATTGTTTTTTAAATCAGTTGAAATCCATTTTCATAGTTTCATAGTATTTTTGTGCCGTTTTTAAAAAAAAATAGATTATTTGTAACCATATCATTCAACCATACTCATGTGTCATAATCTTCATTCTTCATCAACCAGAGTTGAGTTTTTCTACTAATGATGCATTTAACAATATGCCTTTCCCTTAGTTCAAAACTCACTAATACATGTTCAGCTTGTTTTGCATTAAGGTGTAAACCCCCATTTTTGTTTAGGTTGGGATTTGTGATTTGGTTTTGGTTGTGATGTGGTTTAATTGACATATAGAATAAATGAGAAAAAATTTGTGCTAGCCAAAAGGCAGGCTACTCAAATATGATCCCCCCTCCCCTCCCCCCCCCCTCACCCCGCCCTGAAAATTCACAGAGTTTGGTGTCCTTGGTGGACTTAACTTGACCATACGGTGGCAGATTTAACTTGACCATACAGGCATTTGTATCTGTATGTGTACATGTATATAATAATGTGAACCGAATTCCAAAACATCACACCTAGGCTAACATGCTAAGGACTAAATATATAATATTGCTTTTGCTTGTTTTGCTCTAGCTTGCATTCAGCTGTACATATTAACCAAATCATTTGCTTTTATGTTCATGATATCTAGTTGCCTCCTCCCTCTTTATTTTCGCCCTACCCTTATTCCTCTGTTTGATTTGTGGCTTTTATATCTATATCTATGCATAAAACAAAGTCATGCTCAAACTAATTCAGGGTGTGTGGACCCATTAATCTTATAGTATGCCTGATTGACCAGGTGTCAATGAGGTATAAGATGATGCCGAAAGGAAGAAAAAAGCATCATAAAGACAAACTATCCCAGATAATATTGGCAATAAAGAGCTTAAATATCTCATCTCTTCAGGACTCAAAAATTATTGTTTGGTTCACATACCTTAAAGTATTGAGCATTACTGGTCTATATATATTATAGTATAGGAATGGTATTAAACTCAACAATGGCTTTTTGAATTTTACTTCTTTTAAAATATAAAATAGTGAATTGTTTCATTGTGGCTTGTAATATAAACAAACATTGAGGTTTTAAAATAGACCTATTTGAAAAATGTATTATAAAAATGTTGAGATTGATAATAACCCAGCAATAATACTTTGATTGTACAGTTGATGTGCCTTTTTTTTTATATACACACACTTTTAGTTGACAAATTATTAGATCAATTATGACAGCTTGACAACCAAGTGTATTTATCTATATATATCCTTTAGAAATTAACTTTCAATTAACTGTGTAATTCAAACAAAAATAGCGGTAAAGTTTTTAAATAATAAAAAAAAAAAATTTTTTTTTAAAGAGTATAATGATTTTAAAAACATTTACTGTAAATATTTTATACGTTTACAAAGTCAAAATGTCAACAAAAGGTTAACTGTAGGGTTATGTATGCCTTAGGATAGAATAGCTTTGCATAAAAACTTTAATATTCATTCCTGTCAAGACTACACAATCAAAGTTTTATTGACTATGCTTTGTTACATTTCATTACAAATATTTCATATACTCACTGTTTAATATTTAACATTTTAGAGTTGGCATCATATTTAATCAATTGCTTAAAATCTTTCATTTTTTTCTTACCTTTTATTCAATAAAAATGCTTTTGTCAATTTATTATTATTTTTTTATTGCACAACCCAGACACCCCTGTTTCTATATTTATTTACAGAAATGGATCCTCCCGCTTATTATCGCCCTTACTACCCTACCTTCCCTCTCCATCAAAATAATAGCACAGCCCGAGCAGGAGATATTTCAGGCTTCGGACTTCCCATGCTGCTCTCTGGCCAAGAGAAGGATATCTTTGGTAGCCCCAGCTTCTCTGTGGCCCACCCCTCTAGTATTCCCTCTAGAATGCAGAACTCTGCCTCTAGCTTTGTTAATACAGATGTGAGTATCGCGTTCATTATCATGTTTTATCACACAAAATTCATGGGTAAACTTTTTTAAAGATAAAAACCTCCCTTTAAAAAAAGAAATATTTTTATATGAGTAACAATGCTTATTTAAAAGCAGTTTTGTTACAAATAAAAATTTGCTATGGCAGAAAAATAAAATTGCAGTCTGCAAAATTTTGTTTGTTTAGCAATCCATTAAAAGTCATGCTCAAATTCCTAGAAATCAATCTAACAGAATTAGAATATAATTTCTTACCTTTTATTACAGAACAAAAGAATATAAGTTAAGTCTATTAGCACTATTTACAGAGAAAAAGATAGCCTATTATCACAACTGTTGGGTTTTCTAAAAAACAAAATATTCTGTGGTAGCTCTCACTGAACTATTTGATTTCTTGAAGCCTTAGACAGCAGTTAAATAAACGAGAAAAGCAAACTAAGATTTTAACTAAGTATTTTTAACAGTAAAACAATTAGCTAATTCAAATATTTTGCATACCATTAATATCAAAAAGTATAAATTAACTGGCTTGCGCTCTTTTACCATCTCAATTTGAATTCAGTTTGAAGCTTGCATGTGCCAGGCCAGCACTACTACATTTGCTTATTATTGGCTTTACCTTGAAAAAAAATTTAAACGTTGGCCGAGATTTGGGCTAAATCTAGCAGTGCAAGTGTGGCCATAATCTTTAGCCAATCAGCATTTCGCTTCTCTCACAGATATTATTAACATTTTCAACTTAAAGAAATTTTTGCTTTGTAGCTGAACTAAACAATAATACTCAGCGCTTTATAATACTACTTTGACTAAACTTTTACTAAACTGATTCACAAATATATTTTTTTGTATGTGCTTTTATCACAGTCCAACGTATTTTTATATGCCATCACATCATTGTTACCCCATAGCTTCATCATTGTTACATGTTTTAATGTTTGCATTTATTTACTTATAGTCTGTATTCTTTTTGTTTTAATTATAAAAAGACAATTTTTTCTTTCAAATTTAAGATAGATATTGGTATCAGTCAGTGACTTAACTTTGTGATCGTGTGTTAACTTGTTTTCCCATTATATTTCCTTAGATCCCAATTGTATAAACACATAAAGTCGTACCGGTGGGAGGCAACAAGAGAGACAACTCCTCTGCTTACAAGTTTTTCTGGAACGATTTGGCTGCCGCTGGGGTTTGCCATCAGGAATTTATTAGCCGTGGGTCAGCTTTAACCGAAAGGAGGAAAACAACCGGCCTGATGCCACTCTTAACTTCCGATCACGGAGAAAACTAGTGTTTGATTTATTTTTCTCCATGCTGTGAACAAAATTGACCTATTTCTACATTTTGTGAGACAGTTTTGTGTTGTGTATCCCATTGTGCTTAGACCAAGGTAAATTTTGTAGACATTCAAAATATTTCTCTGTGTGTACAGCGTGGACAATGGATTACCTGACAGGTGATTTTCTGGACAAGGAAAAACAAACCGGATTACCTGCATGATAAAAGAGGGGCCCGAATCGACCCACATAATGGATAGACTAAAGGACAGCTCCGTAAAAAAAATGCGAGCATAATGCAACTCCCGTCCCCCTCGCTAGATGCACATGTCTGACAGGTCTGTCTGCAATGATCAGTCTCGTCAGTGTCTGCAGGACAGCTCTGGCCGCACAAGGACAGACAACCCTGCCTGCAAGTCGAGACATCTCTCGATATGTGTTGATGGCCCCTTTTTTTTTTAAAGCTGCAAGGTTGTTATCAACGCATGCAATATTTTCTTCAATGTGATATTACTTAACACGAAACAAACAAAAATAAACTCTTTAAACAATGAATTCTCACTGTCATAACACTACAGTCATGGTTTTGGTGTGTTGTGTTTAGTTCAGTATCTCTATAGTCTTTGAAATGAAATCTTTCTTCACCATCAGCAGTGACCTAACCTCAGTGAGTGTACATATTGAAAAACACATAAAGAAACTACAAATATTAATCTCACACAAACACATATATATATATAATATAAGTATGTTGATTCAAAATATCGATTTGTATATTGTTTGCATAAATACACTTGTACAATGTAAATTAAAGTTCTGTTTACAGTTAAAGTAAACTATAAAACTAAATATTGTTTGAGTGTGTGCGTGTGTTTCCTTTATTATAATTTTATATTTAAAAATGATAATATGGGAAAGAAATTTATTCAGTAATGGTATTTTGTTTTATTTATAAATTTTGTAAGTTTTTAAGTTTATTAAATATTGTTTTCTAATTTTCCCCCCACTGGCTTGTCACAAAACTTTGATAAATGTTCACATAGTACTCAATCCTAATCTGCATACTAGCCTGGGAGGCAACTATTGTCTTGCTGGAAGGCAGTCCAGGGGGGGGGGGGGCAGGTGATTCAGCGCGGCTCCCCAACAAGCCTAAGCTAAAAGTTGCCCTCCATCGTAAAATGTTTTAAAAAGAAAAAAAAATCATTTATTAAAAATTTGAAATACTTTTAAGCAAGCTAAGAAACAATAATTTGTCCTTTAAATATTTCTTTTAACCCCATTTTTCTGGGTGAACCTTAGCTATTTTTTTTAACATTAAGTCGGCTAACATCTTCCACGAATGTTGGCAAAACAAAACACAAAATTTTATGGACAAAATTTCACTTTTTTGTTTCAATAACAAAGTGTGTTTGTTGATGAATGAACAATATATTTATGTTGGAGTCTTAAAGCCCCTTGTCTTTGTCTCCTGCAGAATCCAACCTGATATTAAACTTTCATTCTAAAATATTTCACATTTGAACTTGTGCTTTTAAAAAAAATGTAATTGTTATAAATGTTTGTAAATACAATCCTCCCCTTAATACATGACATGTCATTATTGTGTAAGATGACAGGCTGTCTATGAATGATCCATAATTTGTAGATAGTTTTAAATATATTTGATTTTAATCCTAATGCATAAATATGAATTTGTTCTTTATGTGTTTTAATAATATTTAGAATTATTTTAGCACAATTGAAAAACACAAACTTCTTATGTTCTTTTTTTTTTTGCATAAGGAAAAAATATTTAATTTATGCAGTTATAAAAAGTCTGTCAATCGATTGAATCACAAATTCTTTACACTATAAGCATGTAAATCCATGGTAACTTTAGTTTTGTAATATATTTACATTTTGAAATATGTTTTCTATGACCACTTTATAGAAATTGTTATGTTTCTATTGATATCATAATATTTAGACATAAATTATTGTTTAATATAACTTGCAAACTTAGATGTTATTTTGTAATGCATAAAAATAAATAATAATTGTTAAAAAGTATAATATGCATAATTTGTGGGAATTTTTTTTTTACTGTAATGAACATTGTGTCAGTTTTCATGAATGGCTTTTCGCAGGATGTTAGTTTAGAGTTCTATAAATAGTACGTGTTTATCATGTCATGTGTTTGACCTACTGACACAGTTTCAGGACTTGTCACACTACTCTTGCCATATCCTTCTTCTTTTTTAAATATTTTATCTGTGTTCTCTATTGTTGTGCATACATGATATTTAGGCAAGTGCACTGAAAGTTTTTTTCATGAGCATAGTTGTGTTTTTTTTAAATATAAATATATTATTGTTGCTGTTTTATTTAAGCAGGCAATATTTAACAATGGGGTTTAATGTGAAGGTCAGATGCCAACTTGAAATTAACCAATAAAAAAGTGAGTTAAAGAAAGAGCATAATTGGTTCCTGACAGCCAATGGTGAAAATAATTTAAGTAGGAACTTTGTTTTAACTTAATATATTTGTGAAGCCTTTTTTATATTGCTGACTTTAACAAATCCAGACTAAATTCATGTCAGCACACACAATAAGCTTAGAATATTAGTACCCTCCCTCCCCCAGTTAACTGTTAAAATGGAAAACACTGCATGGAATTGTTGGTCTTATTTATAAAATATAGGCCTAAAATAAGAGTCAATATTAGGTAAACAATGAATACTAGAAATTTGTGGTAGGTCTGAAAGAGTGAGTTAGGGGAATTGTGGGACATGTTTTTAAGAGACTAGAAAGGACAAGTAGAAAAAAGTGACCCAGATGTTGTGCAGCGTATACTGCACTGCGGGTGTCTGGCATGTGATATAGAGATGTAGTTGTCTAGGCTAATGTAAGGCTTGCTATGTGATGGCACATTGGATATAGCAAATGTTATCATAACTGTACTGGATTCATTATTCTTTGACACATCTTTCTTAGTGAAGTTCCTGTTTCCTTTTTAAATCAACGACTGTGTTTTTCGATATAAGCCATATTCTACCAACATTCAATATTCCGCAGTTTTGTCTTTTTAAAGCTTAAAGTACCTGGCGGTAGTGTGCTGTTTTTTTTAGATGTGGCCACACATTGGGTTATTCTCATACAGGTTAAGACAAAAACTTCAAACTCCAAAGTTTCTGTCAATTTCAAACCTTCTCCCAGCCCACATTGCCCTCACCCCTCCCCCCCCCCCCCATTTCAAACATAAGAATAAAAAAAAAAATTAACACAACAGCTTTGCAAAGGTGGCTTTTAATTTTTTTTATTTTACATTTAAATTTAAAATAGGGAAAATCCATTCATCAAAACTTATATTTCCTCAAACATGTCACAGAATAATTCAAAAATTGTTTAGAATCTGTTGTACTCAGTTTACCAGGTTCATAAAAACTAGAATATAATTCAATGATATATATTTTTTTAAGATCGATGTATGCTTCTGAAACCATTGATAACTCATTTCTTATCTTTGTGTGATTAAAACCACAATGTTATTAAGATTTTTTTTTCTTTGAGTGAGGCTTTTATGTAGTCAGATTGACTTATAGTAAGTTGTAGCTGCGAAGTATATCAAATTATTATGTGACGATTCCATAAACAAATTAGTGAGGAAATGATATCTGGTTCATCTCTGTTGGTTGAAATACATAAAACAACTAGCGTATGCAGATGTAAAAAAAAAATATCTGTTTCAAAATTATCAGACCTATAAGGTTTCTTGTTTTTTTCACCAAAGGTGCAGGATTCAAACTATGTCAAAAAGTGATGCACCTTTTGAGCTTTTTATTAGACAGGACCAATTCATGGCACATTGTGTTCTCACTGTTCAGATGACACAAATGTCAAGACATTTAAACTGACAGAAATACGTGTGTTAGACTTCATACAGAAATCCATAATGTAAAGATATGTCAACACTACTATAGGCATTTTACTGCACTGCTGTCGTTCAGAATAAAATGATTATACTCTAAGGAGATTTTTAAAACCGAAATTTTAAGATTAAAAAAAATAAACTGAGTAGTCATATAAAAGAAATGATATACCATACATGAATTAGATCTACATGAATTAGATCTACATGAATTAGATCTACATGAATTAGATCTACATGAATTAGATCTACATGAATTACCTGTTCCATAATAATTTTTTTAAATATTTTGTTTTTTGTAATTTCAGATATTTAGTAATAGCCCAATGAGTGTGTTTGTTCTTTTTATCTGAAGTATCCAGGCTTTTGAATCATCCGTTGAATTATTTTTAGAGTGAATATATAACACATTTATAATATATAAAATAAAATGTCATTGTGTTTATAATATGTTGCACATAAACTGATAAAATTTCCTGTAAGTGTGTCACATATGTCATGGTTTTATAAAACCCGTATAATAATAAATCTGTTTATTTGTGTATCATATAAAATCTTCAAGTCAAGAGAATTATTTTAGTAATTATGTTTACAATGCAATATTGAACATTGAAAGCCTCAAGAAGAGAAATTAAATACTTTGGTTATCATTTGATATTTATTATTTCTATTTATTCAATTTTTGTTTAAAACAATTTTATACAGTTATATTAAAACAAAAATATCTTTCTTTTCTATAATTTTCTATGCAAAAGAAATCCTTTTTTTTTTTATTTTTAAGATAGAGCATCGAAAGTCCAAACAGTTAGACTGCAGTTTATAGAACACTGCAAAGATTTATTTGCAAATTTTATCAAATCATGTCTCCCCTCTTCCCCTCATACTCATTGTTATTCATTCCACTTAATTCCCCCCCCCCCCCCCCACCCTTTTCAAGTAAAAAAAATCAATTCAACAGTTGTAGCGAGTAAAGCAAAGTATACCGTCAGATAGAATTTGATCATAGGGTCGGTGAGGAGGCGTTCACCAGTTTCTGTGGCTAGGGGATTGTGTGGCCAAGCACAAAGCCCAGGCCACCATTACTTTACCCCAACTAAGGTGAGGTACCCATCAGACCTGGGTAGACTCAGGGTCCAAAGGATAATTTTTTTTTGGCTTAGCTACTATATTGTTTTCTTTTTATAACAGTTCATTATTAAGTGACATATAAATATAAGTTATGGTAATATATCATTTAGACTATTGTTGACAACTTTGAAATATTTTGAGACCAAACAAGGACCTAACATTAATATATTGAATCATACAACAACAAAAAATTACAACAACATATCAATCACATAATGAATAATATTGGAAAAAATATATTTATTTGACTAGTCATGTAGAAACAATTATGTAACTATAGCAACCAAATTCTCCATGATTAAATTATTCCTTTTTGGTTTGGGACTGATTGGGCATGGCATGATAAGAATACAAAATAAATTTCCAAATTTAATTTCTCAACAAATATGAAAATTTGAAAATGAAATCTTACAAGTATAAATTTAGATGCAATAAATTTGCTTTAACTTTTAATTCAGAAATAAATTCATATTTTTGGCTTAACTCTTTAAAAGTCCGAAAAACTTATTTAGAGAACAAAAAAAAAGAGTTCATTTAGCTTTTAGTTTTCTGGTTACTGCATAGTTGTTAAACTAACATGTCTTTTGTTTCTTATTTAATATTTAATCTATATCTTCTCTTAAAACATGATCATATTCAATAACTTAGCTATATTCTTCTTCTAGCTTAAGGATTTCCTAATTAATAAAAAAATATACACGATTATAAAATCTCTTAGTGAAAGTCTAACAGTCAAGCTGTTTTGGCTGACAAAGGTTTAATACAAACTTCTACTCTGAAATTGTGTACATTTTAAACATAATGAATTTCTTGACTTTATGCAGTACACACACACCGTTGTACACCTGCGTACATAATAAGTATAAAATAAATACACATTTCTTTGTTTGTTTATAAATTTGTGAATAAATTGAATATTTCCGTTTCTGTCCATTGAATTAACAAGAAATGTTTTTTTTTTTGTTGATTTATTTTTTATGTCATGTTTATATATTTATATCTATGTAATGAATCAGAATAAAGCAAAAAAAAACTTGTTACTTTTAAACAAACGGCTTTTGTAGTTTTGTTTATTTGTTTGGTTTGGTTTTCGTTCATGCTTTTGTTTTTATATATTTCATATCAGTATAACTTTTTTTTTATCCTTTATAAATTTTTTAACCTCAAGAACTTTTAGAAATACTGGTACTGTTTAAATTTTGGAAACTAATTAAAGAAATAAATGTAATTGTTTAAGGTGTTTTTAAATTAGGCTATTCACTGTTTATTTCTAAAATTAAAAAAAAAACAACTAATTTTATTGAGTAAATAAATTTAAGTATAAATTTAAATATTAAAATAAATATTATATAGACATATTCTTGTACCTACTTAGCCCATTCAATAAACACTATACATTATACTGCAATGATATGTCCTCTTGTAGTTTACAGTTCTCTGAAACATCTACAATGGCTACTGACCTAGTTAGCATGTATGACCCAGTTAAGATGTATTCTAAACTTACTTAGCTCTGAGTACCAGTATTCACAGAATAGATACAGTATATAAGACATATATATATATTGACTTATATGCATATTATATCTATCTATATATCTGTTGTGTGGAAGAAATAGTGTTATCATTATCAGCCCAAAGAAAAGAAACGCAACACTTTTACTAATAATGAAAAAACTCAAAAGACATTATAAATGCACAAAGTGGACAAGCATTCAATGTAGACATAGATACATACTGGTACTGTGTGTTAAGTTTCCTAACGAGTTGCTTTAGTAAAGTAATGAGCCACCAAACGAGCGAAATAAATAACTTTCAAAATAAATGACTAGCCTACCAGTCCAACAGTTATTTGGTAATGACAAGCACAAAATCACGAATGTCAGACGGACTTACAGTGACCATGTCAATGAATAATTTAAAATCACATTGTTTTTAACCCCTCCCCCATCTCCCCCCCCCCCTCGTTACACTGCACACTCCACTCTCCCTTTTCCTACGAAACCTAATTGGCTGACGAAGGTTCAGATCACCTGGGCCTCTTCGGGCATCCTCCTCTCCGCCTCCTCATCTTCCAGCCTCTGAGCCTCCTCCTGCTCTCGGTGCCTCCTCTGGAGGATGCTGCTGTGTACCACGTAGATGAGGGCGAGGAGGGTGAGTAGCACGCCGAGACCAGAGGTTATCTGTTGAGTGAAATAATGTGTACGGTAATAGTACCGTAATAACAATGTTGAGCAATGCGAATAACCTGCACAATAATAATCTGATTACAACTATTACAATACATCGACCCTTGACGCGGTGGTATAGCAGTAGAGCACAGCGTAGTCTGATTGCATTTCCGAAAAGTCCAGGGTTCGAATCAAAACTGCATCGTTATCTGGCACGAGTTGGTGAGAATTTTACTTTACCCGGATGGTCATTGTGTACTGGCCACTCAATCCCAGCGTACGCCATGGCTGCGGACTTCATCAGCCATAAAGACTAATAATGTCTAAAAGGTACCGGTATACTTAAGAAAGCTGAATTCATAATGTAGATTTGTTATTTTTCAAATAAGTGATTTTGGAGTTTGTTATAGAGTCTACCAGTATATATCAAGCCGCAAGCTTACAATAACCTCAAGGTCAAAACTCGTGTATTTTTATTTCATTTAATGGGGGTGTGGTTAATCGCGAAATTCATGTTGCAGGTATGATATTAAACTGGTACCGGTACAAATCTTAAATTCATATCTCTGATGTTCTTTGGGTCACCTATGAGACTACACTACCCCCCCCCCCCCGCCCATTCCCCAAACGCCCCATGAATGGTAGTTGAACTCCTGTCCGAGGCATGCCGATTTTTAAAACAACTACAGCAAGAACTGTACGGTACCCTAGCAGAAGTTTCAGTTTCAGGACATTTGCACTCACCTTCAAATACAGTTGATGAGTTTCCCAGGCATCCATGAACCAAACTCTGAACCAGGCCAGACAACACGGGACGAAAGCCTCACTCTGACTGGACTCGCGACACCTGGCGGACAAACAAACAAACAAACAAAACGTTTTGAATGAAAGTCTCAGGATTTCTGAAGTGATTCTAGTGAATCTAGTTAGCAGACGTTATTGACAAGTACCGGAACAGATTTAGTTTGAACGGGAAAATGGAAAATCCTTAATTTCTAACAGGTTTTTAGGGACATGATAGTTTATGTTGATAAAAAAATCTTTCTACCATGTTGGGTAATGGGCCGTACATAACTAACGTCACGCTCCTAGGGGAGGGGAATAGGGAGTGGGGGGGGGGGGGTTCAAAAATTTGTTACGACATGTGAGAAATGTGACGAGAGATGGGGGAAGAGTAAAAAAATGTTTATAATTAAAAGTCTCTATTAATACGCTAATCTCTGTAATCAGTGCCGGTCTTATGTTTGCTGGCGCCCAGGGCAAACAAAACTTCGACGCCTTTTTAAGTATAGACTACCGGTAAGTCTTTTTTTTTTTATTTACAAGGAAAAACAAACAACCAAATAAAATAATAATGCAATGAGATTTTATCTGAGTTTTTTTTTTTACATTTAACCCCGATGACCAGGCTCTGCTTTTAGATGACAGTATTATGTTACATCTAATTTGGGTGTTCCCTAAACCAGGGGTCGGCAAAGTGTGCCAAAGTAGGATTTTTAATTCCTTCACCGTGCCAACTGTCTAAAAGTCATTCTGATCTAGCCCTAAAAATGTCTTGTAGAAGAGAATTGAATTTGCCTTTGTGGAGGTCTTCCGCGCGCCGCTGAAAATGGCTCTCCGTGCCAAGTCTGGCACGCGGGCCGTAGGTTGCCGATCCCTGCCCTAAACGTTTTAAAGAATATGAAACTACAGTTGGTACGGTACCTGGTATAAAGCTCCAGTAATAGCGAGACTTTGTCCCTGTACGAGCTTGAATGGAGGCCGAGATTTCTCCAGGTCTGTTCGTCAATGGAAGCGTTGTTCTCTACCATGTAGGCCAAATTAAACAATGCCTGGAAATACAAGCATCTGGTAGTTATGTTCAGAGTGAGCAAAGTAAGTCACGAGAATGAGAAAAATGTGTGTGCGTGTGTGAGTACCCTTCGGAACAAATTGATCCATGGGGCCGGCGTTCACCAGTTTCTATAGCCACGGCGTCCTAGGTGATTGTGTGGCCCGCTCTATGCACAGCCGCCTTTACTTGACCCAAACTATGGTCAGGCACCCATCAGAGCTGGGTAGACTAGCAGACCCCGCCCCCCTCCTACTAAATGGCGGGGTTTGAGTGTTTCACCAAAGACGTAAATGCGAGAGAACTGTTTTTGAAGATGCTAGCAACATTGCGAGGCCTACCTGAGGGCTTCCTTTCTGAGCAGCTTTACTGTAAAAATTAGCAGCGGCAGAAATATCTCTCTTTTTGCGACAGCCATACCACGAGTAGTCTCCCATCTTGAGGTAAGCTGATAATTGAATTTAAAAAAAATCTATCTCTCGATTTAACAAAATTATGGTCTTTATCGGTCATTTTAAATTAATTCAATTTACGAAAAGACAACTAAACAAAAAACTACCAGAATTTATTTTGACCCAAAATGTAATTTATTATTTAATGGCACATATGCTGGGACACTTTATGTCCTTCCGATAGGGCTAGTCCTTAAAATGTGTAAAAAAAAATCGATCCCTTGTTTGAAACTTAAAACACTGCAGTTTCGTATTGACTAAAAGAAACTAATTTGATGTTTGTTTTAAATTTTGAAGCACGATTACAAGTCGTAATACAAGATGCACTCTTTCAATTTTGTGATCAAAGAGAGACAACTGTGGAATTTATGCTGGTCCCTTTTAAATGCTTGGTTACATCCCTTGCCTTCTAATAACATATTTTTTTGTTTTCATCACACAAGTGCGTTCTTGCAAGGGTCTGTTCAATAATGAACATATAATTGTGGCCATCCGCAAATAATTTTGTGGTTTCATATTTTTCTCTTTTCTAGGTAAGGGCAAAGACTACAATAAGAATAAGAGATGGATCGCTTGCTCTATTTTTAGACCTTGTATGCTTCTTTTCCGTGCGCATCCAATAAAGCTGTCTTAAATTACTTCTACGCTCGTACGTTTGCCTAAATGTTTCCGCTGTATACAACTTTCGATTTTAATTTTAAAATCATAGCGATTAAAAAAAAGCGGAAGTGCACAAGTACAAAAGGGAATCGGGAATTCCGAAAAAAAGTCATTCGAGTCATTAAATAGTAAAAATATTAAAGCAAGCGGTCCATCTCATTATAGTCTTTGGTAGGGGCAATATTTATAGCTATTTATTTAGTGTAGTCATTTAATTTAAACTTCTAAGGATTTTAACTTATTTCCAAAACTTTGGTGTTGAGTCAAAATGTAAATACGTGAATATCACGTCTCTCTATACGAGGCGTCGGCAACCTAAGGCACGAGTGCTAAACTTGTCACGTTGATGAAGTTCACATCCATCAGCAAAAAACTTGTTTAAAACTATTTTAAAATGTTATTGTCGTTTCGTGCCTCCATCGGCCGAAACCTTGTTTAAAACTATCTTAGAGTGTTATTGTCGTTTCGTGTTTGTGAGCGCGCTGAGCATGCTTGCATTAGCATGGAGTGAGGCGCGATATAAATGACCAATTATTATTATTAATTATTATTATTATGTTTCTGAATGACATAGCGACACATTTCAGTGTTTGAACTTGCATTTACAAGGACTACTGGAATAACTTAGAAGTTTTACAGACGTTCCTACTTGATAGAAGATTATTACGTCCAGTATGCCAAAAACTCCTACAGGGCTGCAGGGATATAACCCGCGACGTGTCGGTTGACAGTCCGGTGAACTAACCGCAGGACCAGCCGGCCTCATAGCCGGAATGGATTGCATTGAAACTGGACATATCTTGCCGTCAAATCAATTTCAAAACCTTGATCTACATGTATATCCCTAGATTAAGGCATAAACACAGATGGAAATAATTCTAAAACACATTTATTTGTATTATTAATTTAGTAAATATACAACAAAGCTGAATCTTTACAGAGCCCTTATGAAAACCATTGTTCTTTAAGGATGTGAGACATGGACACTGCTAGTAGCCACTGAACACAAGTTGCAGGCATTCGAAAATAAATGCATGAGAAAAATCATTCAAATCTCCTACCTATAACACAGGACTAATGAATATGTCTGGGGCAGAATGTCCTCAATTGCGGGCCATCAAGAAACCATTATTGAAAACAATCAAACGGCGCAAACTGACATAGTTCGGTCACGTGTTGCGGCATAAATAACCTGCCAAAAGCCATCACCCAAGATACTGTAGAAGGTAGACGTCGGAGAGGCCGTGAGTGGAAATGCTGGTTCGACAAAAAAGATTGGACAAAGCTGCAAATGACTGAACTAGTGACAGCCACTCAAGATAGGCAAAAATGGAGAAAAATTACATCTGAGGCGTCCATTCGCTCCCCTCAACGACCACAACGACCAAGGGTTTGGTGATCATTTATGAAATATAAGAGACTTATTTAATAGCACTATACTATGTAATTTCTGTAATTATGAATGTTAAAAAGAGAAACTCCTTAAATGGACAAACAATTAATGCAGAAAATGTTTATTTACAACTGTTTAATGTTAATTATTTTAATCCTCTAATAATTAAATATTGTAATGAATACCGTAATGTTGGATTCATATAAAGAAATAATAGTTAGTCAGTAATATTTGTTATATTACAAAACATAACTTGTTTGGCATCACTTTTGAATAAAACGTAGAAACGCTTTTTAATTTAAAGGGAGGTAATTAACCCGTTTTAATTGCGCTAATATTTCTAATATATTTTTTTTTTTTTTTTTTTTTAGAATAACTAGCTTACAATTTATAACTTTGAAATATCAAACTGTAAAAAGTATTTGAAAATTATATAATTAATATAGGACTAAAGAAATTATATGTATATTTTTAAACATTACATTAACTACCCAGTTTGTATGATTACTAATTATCTACACTGTTAACGAAGTTATTTGTTTAAATAGTCCTTTATTTAGTCTGTAAACACATCTTTTGAGGAATCTTCTCGGTTAAACGGAGATAACAAATATAATAAATTTTAATATTAGCAGGTCCTCTTGATAATGGATTCTTGATTAACAAATGATATTGTTTTGACAATAATTTAATTACCATATATTATGTGAAAGTATAGTAATAAAATATTGTATTTGATATAAATGCAAATAAAAGTTTGATAATCACAAACACGTTAATTTTGTATTGCATATAAAATGCTTAAAAATAATTTAAAAAGTGTAATAGAGCAGGTTGACTTTTAGGCTGTTGGCACGCTGAATGATTTAGAAATCCTAGTTTGGCACACTGTTAGCAAAAGGTCTGCCAACCCCTGCTCTATACCATCTTATTTTTAGCAATCTCACTGCGGCTTAGGAGAAAAGTGGCAGCATTTACTCACTATTTGGTCTAACTGACCTCACGCTGGACAGACAAACGAAATTAAAACTTACAATAAGCGTCGACAAAGTGGGCTTCCCTCTGGACCGTCAGGTTGTAGTGGCGGAAATCACAGTCTTTGGAAATGAAAGCTGAGACGCCTTCCTGCAAGTATAGATCGATAGCGTAAGACCAGGTTTGACATACACATAGCAAATAACCCACAATTAAAGAAGGGCAAACTGAGGTGGTAAGGCAACTTGGAAAGAATGGCAGAAAGGCAGAGCAGTCAGAACAGTACATCACCAAGAGACCAAGAGGGAAAGAGGCTTTAGGGGCAGACCAAGATACAGATGGCTCGAAGCTGTAGAAGTAGATTTGCAAAAGCTTGGTGTGCGGGCATGACGGAGGAATGCCATGGATGGAAGGAGATGGTGGAGCAGGCCAAAGACCAACGTGGGCTGTAGGGACATGAGATGGATGGATGGAAATGACCCCTCAACAAGTGTCATCTAAATGAAATGACATTTCAAGACACACAAAGGATATACCCCTCAACAAGTGTCATCTAAATGAAATGACATTTCAAGACACACAAAGGATATACCCCTCAACAAGTGTCATCTAAATGAAATGACATTTCAAGACACACAAAGGATAAACCCCTCAACAAGTGTCATCTAAATGAAATGACATTTCAAGACACACAAAGGATATACCCCTCAACAAGTGTCATCTAAATGAAATGACATTTCAAGACACACAAAGGATATACCCCTCAACAAGTGTCATCTAAATGAAATGACATTTCAAGACACACAAAGGATATACCCCTCAACAAGTGTCATCTAAATGAAATGACATTTCAAGACACACAAAGGATAAACCCCTCAACAAGTGTCATCTAAATGAAATGACATTTCAAGACACACAAAGGATATACCCCTCAACAAGTGTCATCTAAATGAAATGACATTTCAAGACACACAAAGGATATACCCCTCAACAAGTGTCATCTAAATGAAATGACATTTCAAGACACACAAAGGATATACCCCTCAACAAGTGTCATCTAAATGAAATGACATTTCAAGACACACAAGGGATATACCCCTCAACAAGTGTCATCTAAATGAAATGGCATTTCAAGACACACAAGGGATATACCATACTAAATGACATAAATGTTTTTGGGGTAAAATATAACTAGACAATCAATGTCACGTGCTACTGACGTAGACATACAAATGAGGAAGTTGATATATAGGAAATAATTACTTTTCTACACACATTGACACACAATATACAAACACACACACGCACATAAACACACACACACACTTATCATTCACCTATGTAAATTATTAAAAAGTAACAAGTACACAATCATGAGGAGAGAAAATGGGGCGGGGTGGGAGTGGGGGGGTGTCACCGACCTGATTCTGCTCACACAGGTAGGCCAAATTGAAACTGGCCACTTCCAGGCCGGCGTCTGCCAACATCAGGTACAGGAACACCGCCAGGTCACTGTGACATGGAAAAGATACAAGATACAAACACATACATTCATGCCTGGTCACTTGAACATAATATCTAGCCTAGTTAGTATGCCAATAAACGATGCATGTGAAAAACAACAACAACAACACTATTTTAGTACATGAGTAACTAAACAAGAGAACTTACATGTTTTGATCCCTAAACGCCAACACGGCATCCCTGAGCGGCCTTCCCAGCATGCTGTTTCTCTCTCCTATAAATCTGGCCCACCTAGCATATATAAATAAAATAAATACAAAAAATCTAAATGTTTACTTTCATCAACTTTAATAAATTATGTAAACACGTTCTCACGTTTTTTGTTGTTTAAAAAAAAATAAAAACAGACCCATTTCGTTAATGAACTTGAGAATTTGGCTAAGCTCTCATCCCAAAATTTTGTGAAAAGCTATTTCTTACAGTTAAAAAAAAAAGTCAGTATTAATAAATAAATCAATAAAATTTGGTGAATATTTTTCACGGAAACTTCACCCCCCCCCCCCCCTCATAAAAGGGAAGGGGAGGGGACTCAACAGTTCTCGCCGCTGCATAGTACGCACATCCAATATTTCACAAAAAGATCGATTTTGTCTACTAATTCTTTCATGGAAGTTAATTTTTTTCTGATTTTGATTGGAAGTAGTACTTCTGCAAGAGGCATTACGCTCCCTGGCACGCTTAGTAAATTTAGATTTAAAAAAAACAAATATGGAAAAGCCCCCATCCTACAGAGTGCGGCCCTTTTAGTGTTCCGTCGACCTCTTTGAGCCCAAGGTCAAGTTTGACACAAGATGGCTACGTGCCAGTGGAGGCAAAAAAACGTGCACAGGACACGCCACCATCGCCACCCCTTGTTTACTTATACCCGTATTTGGCAGACAGCTATCCTTTGAACGACCCGTACTCCTTTACAAAACAAAAGGTATGAACAAATAAAGATTATTGCGTCCTACGCTCATTCGTAGTCCGTGTCTTTATTAATGTTTTCAATGATGCCCGAATGCCACTCGGGAAGAAAGAGTACTTATATGCATTTGTTCTCGCATAAGGGACAAGGAAAGTGTTTTTGTCTTTATGTTTATCTGAGCATTGCAACACGTTGTTATTGGGTTGTTATTTCTAAATTAGAATTTAATGCCTTATGTATTATTACTACTTTACTCTTTGACACTCCTCTAGTGTTCAAATTCCACAACTCACTCTGCTGCTAGGGAGATGTTCCTTGGGTTGCCAGGTGTGCCTCTGGATATGAGGAAGGCGAACAAGGTGCCGGCGTCGATTTGGTTCCGTACTGCTGACCACAAGTACTCTTCCAGGGCTTTGTCCTAATAGTAGGTCAGGGGAGAATGAAAAAAAAAACTTTTATAGGCCAGGGAGAATGTAATAAGACAGTGGTAGGTCAGTGAGAAAGACTTCAGGCATTTAAAGGTCATGCGGCGGCGAAAGAAATTGTATGATGTTTGCAGGTCAGTGAGAATAGAATGTCATATATCAGAGCGACGGAAATACGCCATTTGTAAATTAGGTTGAACATTGTCACACTTTTGTAGGTCAGGATGAATACAATCAGAAAGTTATAGGTCAGGGTAAATAGATTGAGACATTTGTAGGAGATTTCACCTGTTGTGAGTTGCTTAAACCTACAGTGAGACACCGTGGTCAATTCAACGCTGGGCTTTCTTATGCTCAGTACCCAATTGGATTTACAATAAAGTAGCCGTGTAGTCTAATCATGAGCAGAAGAAGTTGTGGTTAAGCAGGTATTGAACCCAAAACGCCCTTATTTCTCAGTCGCGATACCACTGAGCCCATTGTGATGTATACAATTTAAAAACAACATTTCTTTCTTTCTTTATTATTTCTAAATTGAGTGTTTAAAGATAGACAACTGTGGAATAAGAATTGGCCTACTTGTATATTATTCGGTTATCACCCCTAATTTTAATTTGCACAACACACTTTCACGGTAATTATTATTTTACCGCTACAGTTACATTGACGTTGGAATTCTTTCTCAAGGGGGAGAACCGTGTAAATTAAATTTACCTACAAGTAATTTCTTGGTTGCGTCCCTTACATTAGAAATTGCCTGTATGCACCTACCAAATCTACAGGCCATCCCGGGACTAATCCAAAGTGATACATGTGACCCAGATAGTATCCGCTGTCCAGGTTGTGCAGCAATTTCGACACTTGCAGCATGCCGAACGCCTGAGTGTAGTTTTTATCCATGGTCAAGGCCATCCAACCTAGAGCCGCCACTGCAGCCGGGTTCATCTGAGGATAGACAGAAGAAATTATAAAAAAATTAATAAAAGAATAAACTAGAGTCATTATTAAAATCATACATTTATTTCTAAGCAATGTTGTTACAAGCATGCTTTCGATTCAATTCAGCCACAAAATGAACACATTTCTGAAAGCCAAGCACGTCTTTTTAAAATGTTTTTACTAAAGAATTCTTTTCATTTAAAGAAATTAAATAAATAATAAAATAAATACATAATTTTTTATGTCATTTGTAAGCGTGATAATCAAACAATGTTGACCTACCTGTTTGGCAGCTTTCTCCAACATTATCCTGCCTTCCGTCTGATTCGCCTCTGTACCAATACCCTGAGAAAAATGTAACCGCAGGCTTAAAGAATACCGGTACATAATAATATTTAAACTAAAATAGCATAAGCTTACAATTGATTAGTGCGGGGCAAATCCTTTTTATGTTAATCCTTAATAAAAAAATATATTTTAAAATGTTTCACACTTTTTCTATCTCTCTATCTTTTTATATTTATCTATTTATTTATCTATAGGCCTATATATATCTATCTATCTCTATCTATCTATTTATCTATCTATCAATTTATCTTATTTTTAACTATTATCTATCTTTCAATCAATCAATACATCTATCTATCTTATTTATCTAACTATCATATGTCTGTATTTCTATCAATATGTTTATCTATCAATATATATATATATATATATATATATATATATATCTGTGTGTCTGTCAATCTACCTTCAATCTATCTAACTATCCATCTACCCAGTATCCATCTATAAGTATATCAGTCTATAATCTAGCTTTCCCTTCTGTCTGTCCGTCTGTCTGCTATGTAAGTCCTACCCTGTACTGCATCAGCCCATAGTTGACCATTGCATTTCCGTCCCCAGCCTGGGCTCCTTCTCTGAAGACGTTCATTGCGTTCTGGAGATTTCTCTTCACGCCACGAGCACCATGGTACAGCAAGTAGCCAAGCTCAGACTAGATGTTGGAACAGACAGATACAGTTACAGACAGACAGATACAGTTACAGACAGACAGATACAGTTACAGACAGACAGATACAGTTACAGACAGACAGATACAGTTACAGACAGACAGATACAGTTACAGACAGACAGATACAGGTTGTTTGTGTTTGTACTTACTATAATACATATACACGGGAAGGTATTGACAGTGAGAGAGAGACAGAGAGAGAGAGACAGAGAGAGAGAGAGAGAGAGAGAGAGAGATGGAAACTAGAGACCGAACGAAACCAAATTTTTAGTTTCGGCCGAAAACGAAACCATACCGAATATTACACATTGACTTTCGGCCGAAACCGAAGCCGAAACCACAAGTTTAACTACAACTTCGGCCGAAACCGAAAAATAAACCGAAAATGCGAAACAAATGATTTCAATGATGCACATTTATGTGTAATATTAACTAGTTAATGGGCACTCTATTTGAGTAAACCATTTTTTGTAGTGATTAAAAAATAACTCCAGTCTTCTACTTTACATTAGGGATGTTAATATCCTTTTTTTTTCTCAAAACCTATTTTCGGTTCTAAATATCCGATTTTTTACCCATTTTCTTTTACCCCTCTCCGCCCCCCGGGCAAAGTAAGTTATAGTTTGTAAAAGACAAATTTGCCTTGATTATACTAAAAAAATAATACGAAAGACCATTGCTCCTTAGAACGTGGTGAAATCCTTGTAAAAAAATAGTTGATTTTGGATTAGCAGAAGTCAAAAGCTTTAGTGTCATGAATTTAGACCTTTATAATTATAATATAAATCAGTGTATGTTAGATCTATATGCTACACACATTAAAAGAATATTTGTAGAATATAAATAAAATCCCAGACACATCTATCTAGGGTTGATTGACGTCCGGCAAGAAAATTAACAGTTTTTAAAAAGAACCTTACATGCTCTGCAAAGTTGTTCTTTTTTAATTGCCCAAGTTGCTTTTCAGTCTACATTAAATAAAATGTTGGGTCAGTTTTACTAATATACAATTATTGGCAGTTAATGTAATAAAACTGAAATGATTGTGGATTGTGAAACACTAAATATGTCATTCTTTTTGTCTCTCTATGACCTCCGTTTGAAGCCAAGTATCTCGCAACCTTACGTCTATTGGTCTGTTTGTCTGTTTAAGGAGCGTCCAGCACCAGTGGGGAAATTCCAGTTTTTGCTTGTTTTCGAATATGTAGATCAAATGTATGTACCGACGACTAGCGTTAACATCTGCATTTGCTGTTGTATGTGCTTGTATCGCAAATTCACAAGCAATATTCGTAATTCGAAAAAAAAAAAAACAACAACACTATAATTCGCATCTGACAAACGAGAGTTTCAAGGATTATAATGTTAAGGAATTGTTTTGTGCTAATCAAACAATAGATTACAAATATTTCTTCAGATAAAAAGATAAATAAATCATGGGAAACAGTTATGAATGATTTCCTCCCGAAATCCGATTTTCGTTTAACATCCCTACTTCACACAGATAAATTATCAGCAGTTTAACTATATGAAAGTATCAATATCAGAGTAATAGATGCAGCAATAGTGTAGCATTATGAATTTTGAAAGTTAAAATAGATATTCGACTGATGACGAAAGTCAATATCAGTTTCGGCCGAAACCGTAAACAAACCGAAAACTAACCTTTTGGCTTCGGGCGAAACCGAAACCACACCGAAAAAGGGGTTTCGTCTAAATTCGGTCGGTCTCTAATGGAAAAATTGAAAGAAAACACGGTATGAGAAACAGAGAAACACATAGAATCTAAGAAAAAAAACAAAGGGAAAATAGACAGATAGAGAGAAAAAGTAACACAAAGAAAGAGAGAGAGAGAAATCAGAGAGAGAGAGAGAAATATAGAGAGTTAGACGTTTGTAACAGTTTATATAAAAATGACTGACACGTGATCTTGAATAAGTAGGTCACTAGGTTAATGTTATATAATTGAGATTTATTAACCTTTATATCTGAACTGATACGATAATCTGAATTGACTCTAAGACGGGCAGACAGACAGACAGACGGACAGACAGACGGACAGACAGACGGACAGACAGACGGACAGACAGACGGACAGACAGACGGACAGACGGACGGACAGACGGACAGACAGACGGACAGACGGACAGACGGACGGACAGACGGACAGACGGACAGACAGACGGACAGACAGACGGACAGACAGACGGACAGACAGACAGACAGACAGACGGACAGACAGACGGACAGACAGACGGACAGACAGACGGACAGACAGACGGACAGACAGACGGACAGACAGACGGACAGACAGACGGACAGACAGACGGACAGACAGACGGACAGACAGACGGACAGACAGACGGACAGACAGACGGACAGACAGGCGGACAGACAGACGGACGGACAGACAGACGGACAGACAGACAGACAGACGGACGGACGGACGGACGGACGGACGGACGGACGGACAGACAGACGGACAGACAGACAGACGGACAGACAGACGGACAGACGGACAGACGGACAGACGGACAGACGGACAGACAGACGGACAGACAGACGGACAGACAGACAGACGGACAGACGGACAGACAGACGGACACAGAGTTACGGTACCTGAGCTGTAGCCACGCCTTTCTCCGCCTGGTGTTTCAGCCACATGAAGAAATCACCGAGCTCGCTGGTGAGGGCGTCAATCTTGGCCTCGTCAATGAGTCGGATGTACTCGGTGGCCACCTGGACAATGGCGGAAGTTCACGTAAAAAAAAAAAGAAGAGATAGACGACAAATATACAATTTAGGGGATTGGAAGAAAAATGACAACTGTGAATTCTACAGATCCACTGGGAAGATCACATCCCCCAAAAAAGTTAGAAAGAGAACAGGAATGAATAAGAACGAAGATGAAATAAAAGATGATGGCGATTGCTGGGCCGCGTTCTTCCCTTGGAAAGAAAGAGGTTTTTCTAACATATCCCTGAGATGGACACAAACGGGGGGGGGGGGGGGGAAGGAAGAAGGGAAAGGCCAACTGGGCACACGGGGAACAACATTGAAAGAAGAAGTGAAGGTCATTTAATCAAACCTGGCATGAAGTCGGTTGGCTCTCCCAGGGCTCAGGACAGGGGAGGTTTCGTTGAATTTCGTTGCCTTATGCTCCATGGGAAGTGGGGGGGGGGGTGTCAAAGAATAAGAGAGATTATAGGCCTACCATAAGAAGCAGAACTAAATTATAAGTAAATTATTTTTTTCCTGGACTCGAGGGTGTCCCTGAGTCCACACAGCTCTGACGGGTGCCTGACATTGGTTGTGGTAAAGCTAAGGCGGTTGGGGTATTTTGCTGGCCACACATGCCGTGGCCACTTCCCCCCATAGTATTTTGTGGCCACTGAAACTGGTGAACGCAGCTTCACCGGCGGCCTTATGATCACTTTGGTCCGACGGGATACTTTATTTATACATACTATTCCATTTACGAAAATGCCTAAAATATGTTTCCCACCCTGTAAACACAATGTCAGCGCAACCTTCGTGTAATATATCTGGTACTTACGTCTGATTCCTTGTGTTCCTCCTTGTCCCTTCTGGTTCTGTCAGCCACTTGCTTGTAGTACACTGGGGGGCGGGATTATAAAACAGACGACAAATCATGACAAAAATAGTTCCATTTGAAGATCTGTGCAATAGGCGTGAAATCCGAGAAGCAGGCAGTGACTGGTCATCTCTGTGTGTGTGTGTGTGCTGTGTTGTTTACCGTATGAAAATTGTGTTCACTGTTTTGGTCACGGGTCACTTGAGAGGTCGATGGGAAGTAGATAGTTTTTTTTTGTTTTTACTCCCTTTCTCTTAGCTCATACTGTCTGTCTGCTGGTAAAACTTTGCATCGATTTTTCGACCATTTCCAGTCGTCCAATCGAGCTGAAACTTGGACAGCAGTCTTGTGGCGACTAACAATACATTCTATCAAATTTTCAGTTAAAAAAACTTAATTATACTATGCATTTTTTTTATTTTTTTTTTTTAAATTTAACGGTTTGTTTTGGTTTTACGTTGAAAACGCCGGTCCAACTTTTTATGGTTTTTCGTCACAAAGGTAGAAAAAAAAAAAGGATGCGCTAAGATTATTTTTATGACGTCATCAAACTTTGCGCTCTAGCTTTGTGAATGAAGGGAAAAAATTTAATTCATGTTTACATTCGTGTCGTATTATAAAATTTGCGGGCAATGTTTTTGTTAAAGCCGTACAAATGTTCAAGGTTAGTTTACAAAGAAAGGGAGTATAATAAAAACTTGGTTTTTATGGGTTAGTTTTTTTTAGAGAGTTGAGGGAATGTATTGTGTGATATCTAGAAGAGGAGAGAAAAAGTCGCTAGATATAATTGTGAAGAGATACTTTATCTTTGACTTTGTATTTGAATTCGTTGGAGTATTGTGGTAGAGTGGGATATTGCAACAGTAATTTTTATGTAGGGTTAGGCCTATATTGTTAAAATAAACCCATATATATATATTTATATTTCGATATAATATATATATATATATATATATATATATATATATATATATATATATATATATATATATATATATCTACAACCGGGAGTTTCTATATCTTTAACTTTACTAACGTTACCTTTACTTAATATGTATTGTGACGTTACAATCTGATACTGATATTTATTACAAACATCGGCGTGCGCGGGAAGTTTTCAAGTAAGGGGTGTACAACTTCGTCGTCTATAACAAAACAAACAACAAAAGCACTTCCAGGGCAGATTGTAGTCTTAACCCATTAATGCCCAAGGGTATACCCGAATGACTTTTTCTGTGTTTTTTGCGTGTTTCCTAATTAGAATGCATCAAAAAGTGGGTATATACATGTGTTTTGATTGGTTTTTGTTTTCTTCAAAAGTTACAGGGGAACGGGGGTACTCTGGGAGAGTGCAGGGACACGAATGGGTGTACGTGTAGTTTTGTTGAGATGCACTCCAGAGGAGTTCAATGGACATGAATGGGGTGCGGGTTTTTTCTAATGATAAATGCATTACATGAATGCTATAGAACTTATTGAATCAATTATTTTTGTATTGGAAGAAAAAAACAAAAGAAATAGCTAAATCAGAACAGAGACATTTATTTATTTTATGGATGTTAAGTCCCTTTTCTTTTATTAAAACCAACATATAACCGTAAACACTGTTGTTATGTTTTTCTAAAAAAATGTTTAAAATACTTATTTTTCGTTAGGCTTCTTCTTGAAGCATGAAAAAACATTTAAATTGAAAATTAATATATATCCATAGAGTTTTCTCTTATTACTTAGTCTTTGTGTATGGGGAATAGGCAACTACATGATAAAGGTTGAAACAATGCAGGAGAATACGAACATTATATTTCAGGCATATTGTCTAGAATTGCGACGTCATTTTGCAAACCTGTTTTGTACAGTGGAGTCAAAAGAAAAGTTTCCATTTATATCTAACATGACCCTGTCGCTGACCCTAGAAAACTGTGAATACCGTTCATCATGCTGACACGCAGACACTATTGAATACTTTGTGATGAAAGGTCAAAAGCTCAATAACTTCTGCAGCATGCCCTTTCCTGCGTAGTAACCAAGCATTCTACAAAGCAATCTCTAAATTTAGAAAGACAAAAGGCCAACACCACTTTTTGGTTTTCACAGAAATGAGTACTTTTTTATGTTTTGGTTAGCCCTAGCCACGTCTCTCATTGTGGAATAGCACTGTCTTTTTAGGTCAGGTTGATCATTCATGATGTGTTGTCATTGTTGACGAGACCATCTCCTTGATTGTCCTAATGCTATTAGCAAGTTGTGGTTGGTGTCCAGTTGAAAATTAATTGAACCTCGATACCTTTAACACAGCTAGGACGCATCTTGTATGGGGCATTTCTGTTTTATAGTCCCAGTGGCTCCAACGCCCTTGACAACAATGCAATGCACGTGAGAAAGGAGTTACCAAATGTCAAGTGGAAAGAAAGTTCAGCTATTTAGCAGAATAGGTTCATCACAACAGTACCGCCTAGTCCAAGGAATCTTTACCGCTCAGCAGTACACACATAAGACTGGACAAAATATCCAAGTGGTCATCTTATTCCTTACTGTCACCATCTTTACAGATATATCATCAGGTGGTGTTATATAAACAGTGACATTTATCATCTCGTCATCTATTTCCAACATTATTAACCCATTGTTCATTGTATAACGTTTTCGTACACTGCAAAAGCTAATTAGTCTGCATGATTTATCAAATGTATGTTGTTAATGATTTAAATGCATTTTAACTATGCCGTATGTTACATAATAAAAGCGTCACCATTGTTTATTTAATAAAAATATGAAGATATATAAGCATATTTTGACAGTATATTTGACATTTGCACTCCCCCAAAGTGCATTTCTCTTAAAAGACCCGTACCCCTCTTGTGTCCCAGCACTCTCCTGGAGTGCATTTATATTTCGATCTGAAGTTCAATGGAACTTTTCTAGTCAAGTAACAATTTTATATTAATGGGATTCAGAATAGATTAAAGTATATAAAAACATATCTTATTTGCCGAATTTTTTTTTACACATACCTGTTTGAAGTAGAAGAAAATGTTTTTAGGCTGTTTTTTTTTAAAGGCGGGCTACAAAAAACTACGCAATGGAGATGACTTTTAAGATGATAAATAACATAAAGAAATAAGTCCAGAATAGAAAAAAAGCCATTATTTTAAATATATAATAAAAAGCCTTTCTGCAAGCTAACAAAAATTGAAGCAAGTCATTGCACTCTGGGAGAGTGCAAATGTCAAATATATGGGTATGTGGGGGGTGTACATTTTTCTTTACAAACTTGTCGTTGAATTGTGGAGTATGTGTGATTGTGTATAAAATATCCTACTATTATATTGTTATAGTGTAGACATTTTTGACGGTCATGGGGGAGTGGGTGGGTGAAAACACTAAAATGTGTGTGTGTGTGTGAGTGTGTGAATGAAAAAAGAACACACTGTTAAATTGGTGCTATCGTGTAACATAAAGCAACGATCTTAGAATTCCAAAACCACAAGATCTGTGCCCTCAAAGACATTTCTTGCTATTGTATTTTCTCATTTGTTTATCGGGAATTCGAAACTTCTTACGTACCTATACAGCATAGGTTCTCAACCTTTTTCGGCTCACCGCCCCCTTTTACAATTTTTTTCCGCTCACCGCCCCCCCCAAACTTTCTTGTAACTACCACATCCCCCCCCCTTCCGCCCATCTGGACTATAGTTTCCGCAATTTGTTTAGGCGGACTAGACTTTTTGTGTGATTAATTATCTTTTAAAAAACTGAAAAGGAAACATATTGTAAGAATTAATAGTTCAAAAAATTGCCTCAACAAAAGGTTTAAATAAATCAATGCGAATCGTTTGCCTGGTGTGTTGCTAGCAATTTGTCTATTTTTGTATCAATTTTGGTTGCATAAGCCATAAGCCTTAGGTCTAATATCCAGTCATATTTGTTATATTACAAAACAGAACTTGTTCGTCATCATTATTGAATCAAATGTGGAAACATGTTTTTTGTTAAAGGGAGATAATTAGCCCGTTTTATTTTAGCTAATATTTCTTTTTTTTTTTGTTTTATAAAAAACTAAATGGCTTACAATTTATACGTTTAAAATGATCAAACTGTAAAAAGTATTTGAAAATTATATAAATATTATATGACTAAAGAATTTATATGTATACTTTCAAACATTACAATAACTACCCAGATTATATGATTACTACTTATCTATACTGCTTTACAATAATTGCTCAAAATCACTTGTGAGTATAAAATACACTAAGGACATCCCGGTTAAACTGAGATCAAAATATCATTAATATTAGCAGATGTTAGAGCGATAGTGGTCTGTCAGCAGGGTTGACAGTCCGGTGAACCAACCACAGGACCAGCCGGCCGCACACTATATTTGCCAAATACAGAACCCTATTTCATCGAACAGTCACTGCGGTTCCTCTTTCTTATTAATATAATAATATGTAGGCATACTGTTCGGGGATATCAGATATTGCACTTGCGTTTACATCACATTTCATCCTTCAAAAACTAATCGATTCATATAGCTTAGGTGTTAAAATATATCAGGTACGTTTGTACCGCCCACTTGCCCTTAACCGCCCCCAAATCGCCCACGGTAATGTCAGCACCCCCTAAAGCTTCTCATCGCCCCCGTTGAGAACCTATGCTATACAATCTACTCTGTTATCCCAGTGGTCGTATTGACGGGGAAAAAACGTGAAACCCGTGGATACGATGTGGTGTGCCCGCTGGAGAGGTCCAATATTTTTTTGGTGCTGTCCGTGAGCTTGACAGTACATTGTAATCAATAATAATATTGAGAATGAAAAAACAAAAGTTTATACTCAATAAAAGAATGACCTACTGTAAGCTACGTCCTTGTCCAGGGGCGCTCCATCCATCCCCATGAGGTGCCGGTGCCCTAGTGCCATGATGGAGAAGATGTGATTGTTCAGAGCGCCCAGCATGAAATAAGATAGACTCTGGACAAGGAAGACAAAAAGAAAGACAAACGTACATCATACATTTTACTTGTGTTTATGACAAAAAAATGGCGGGAATTGAAATCACTGATGTATTTATAAATATATTTACAATTAGTGACTTTGCTTATGTAAAAGCACATTTTGGAAACACATACCGAATACAGAACACTGATCTGCTGACCCCATATATCTCGGACATTGCTCTACATCCACAATCGGTGTTGGTAAAAAAAATACATCTTAAATGTCACCATTTAGGCTCCTAGAATTAATGGTTTTCCCGCCTTGTGATAACTTTGTCAATCTTAGCACTCGACGGTAAGTTGTATTTATTGTATGAAAAGGGAATATGTGGACTTGTTTGGTGTTGGTGTGTCTTGCATGGAGTCGGAATGACTTGTTTGGTGTGGTGTGTCTTGCATGGAGTCGGAATGACTTGTTTGGTGTTGGTGTGTCTTGCATGGAGTCGGAATGACTTGTATGGAGTTGGTGTGGTTACCGTGGTGTTTTGTTTTTGGTGATCTGATGCTGCGGCCCGCTACTCACCTGGAGCTCGTCCATCAGACAGCCCACCCCGTTGTTCGTCATGACCGCCAGGTAGTACATGGCGTCGTCGTTCCCCAGGCAGGCCGCTTGTTTCAGCAGGTGGACAACCCTGGGGGCGTGTCTTAGCCCCCTTTCACTCTGTGAACAGCAAGTTTGAACTATTTAATGCTGAGTATTCATATCCTCGATTCTTGTATATCCTCTTATATATTATATAATACATATTTCTTTTTATGTGGCTATTGAGATTATTTTTTATAATAAAGGCGAATATTTGCGTTCTGTGTGGATTGACGTCTCGGTTTACGGAGTAGACCTACCACAATCTGAGTTGCGTTCTCTATGAGGCCGATGGAAATGTTTATGAAGGCGGCCCTGGTCTCCTCGGTCTTGAAGCTCCTGGCGTACGCTGCCAGGTCGCCGTGGAGAAAATTCCTGGACAGGCTCACGGTGTCCACCACCCTCCGCAGCTGCCTGCTTACCTGGCGGTGGTGCCGGCGCATGTACGGGTGCTTCATCGGGCAGGTGCGCGCGTCCCCCGCCTCGCCGGGCGCCAGGAACTTGGCGAAGAGCTGGTGCGGCTCGTGTTGGCACACGTCTAAAAGAACCGAATGAATATGTAAGTCAGAGGCATTACAGAGGGAATAAGACTTTACTAAGACAGCATCATTTTAAAATGTCAAGGTCAAGGCTGACTTGGTAGGGTGGAACACAGTGGTCGAGCGGCAGCGCGTTCGACTGGCGATCCGAAGGTTCTGGGTTCGAATCCTGGTGCAGGATAGGATTTTTTCCAGGGACTTGAGGGTGTCCTTGAGTCTACCCAGCTCTGATGGGTACCTGACATTAGTCGGGGTAAAGTAAAGGCGGCTGGGGATTGTGCTGGCCGCACAATCGCACATCTCCTAGTATGCCGTGGCCACAGATCCGTTTGGTCCGAAGGGTACTTATATTTTTGCTAAAACAAATATTTATCATATTCTAAATTGTATGTACATCAGATTTTGGTATCTCACACATGTCAGACGTTTCTTCTAAAGATAAGATTATTGGTTTTAAATCTTATTATTTGTTGATCTAGTCTTGCATTTTGATTAGGTTTTTTTTTTTAAAAAGGTTAAGTTATGTGGGTTTTTTTCTGACATGTTCATGCAACCCATTTCATGCCACAATGGACTCTAGGAAAGAATGATAATTAATTTACATGACGTTTGGCGTACCAAATGTCCCGGGTTCGAATCCTGTTCAATGCTAAGATTTGTTCCCGGGTCTGGAGGGTGTCCCAGAGTATACCCCGAGTTGGCCACACAATCCCCTAGTATGCCGTGGCCGCAGACGAGAAACTTTTAAAAAAATAATTTTTCTTTGAATATGGAAATACAAAAATTGTTTTCATCTTTATGCTTTTTCGGACTATTTCATTAGATTACTGTGTTGTATTTCTCAGATACGGCTTTACAGGGTGGGCCAATAAAATGTTACCACTTTTTATATTCTTACAATTTTCAAAATTACAATATTTTTGTTTCATTTTCAGCAACATTAACAACGAAACACTGAATTCTCACCACAATGGATCGAAAGCAATATACTGTGGAGGAGAGAGTGAAGATCGTGGAAGCATATTTGGAATTAAAATCGGTAACCCACACTCAGCGAGATTCACAGTTGACTTTCCGGAAAGAAATCAAACGTCTTCTGCAGAAGTTTAGGAAAACAGGACCTGGACATGTGATCACCGTTAGACGTATACTGAACACAGACCTTTCATCTTTTTCCCTACAGAATTCAGATTTTGCAAGCTCAGACAGCAGCAAATAGAGAAGAGAGATTAACCTTTTGTAGAAACATCAGTCAAAGCATTGAAGATCACCCCGTTTTGTTGGACCTGATTTTTTTCAGCGATGAAGCACATTTCCAAAGAACTTAAAAATTAACGACACTATTGACTCTATATGTCAGGATGGCCGAGTGGTCTAAGGCGCTGCGTTCAGGTCGCAGTCTACTCTTGTAGGCGTGGGTTCAAATCCCACTTCTGACACCGGCATTCCTTTTTTGGTTTGTTTTTCGCAAGTCTGCAATTAAATCCCACTTTCTTCCCGAGTGGCATCCGGGCATGGAATGGGTTGTCGGAACAAACAAGATAAACCAGTAACTTAACATCAAATAAAACACTAATCATAATGCAAGACTACACTCAGACCATGGATACGCACAGTACGCAATAATCTTAGTACAGAAGGAGTTTCTGTAACATGTAAGAAAAGAGATCAGATTTTAATTCATAAATTTGCATTATGATTTGTTAGGTGTGAACATTCGCCTGTCTTCAACCTTACAGCTTTTTTTTTTCTTCTTAACGTTTTGTAGTTTTAAATTAAAAAAATAATTTTAATGTCAAGTTCTAAACTATATGTGAATACGCCATACAAGGGATTGTGTGTTCAATACAACCACCAGTCATCCTGAAATTTCCTAAACAATGTTTTCATTTACCTACTTTATAATAATAAATGACCTCTGTCCAAACAGAAATTGAAACACCAGACTTGCTGACCAGCAATGCCCAATCTAACATTACCGAAAGACTAGAAAAGGGTTGATTATCTAGACTACTAGTTCCCACTGACCAGGTCTGTGCTCAAGAACATATCTCCTGTAGCGTTGGTACACGTCCACCGCTGTGTCCAGCCAGTTCAGGAACGTCTCGCACTTCTCTCGTGTTCTGGTCAGGTGTAGCTCAAACATGGGATGATACGGGTCTGGTAGAGGTAGCTGGTGTAGTAGATTATAGGCAGGGATTAGGATTAGGGTGAAGTTTTTTAAGGGATAAATTGAACACAAAATAATCAGTGGCGTTAATAACCTTTCAGTCAGAATAGTTTGTAACTGCTGTATTATGTCTATGCTTGTGTGCTTTGTGTTAGTTTGTTAATGCTCTATCTATCTATATACCCACCAATCCATCTATCTATCTATCTGTCTATCTATCTATCTATCTATCTATCTATCTATCTATATATCTATCTTCTATCCAAATATCTCACTATCTATCTAGCTTTCCATCTCTATAGGCCTATCTATCTAACAATCAACCTATCTATCTATCTGTCCCATCCGCCTATTTGTCTATCTATCCATCCATCTACCAAGCCATCAATATGTCCACCATTTAATACTAACAATATCCATATCTACATACACATATTAGACACAAAATCTTCTTGTCCCCCCAAAAAATACGCATATTAAATATTCAGAAACCTATATCCTTTCTTTTTAAAACGTATATCTAGATGTACTATAAAGAATACTTTAGATTTTAGATGTAAACTCCTACCTGTGAAGGCTCTAGAGCTTTACGTCTGTAGTAAACCACACGACCCATGTATCCTACAAAGCTGCCCATGGTCCAGTCTATCCCTCCGATAGACATTAACCCTTCCGTGTCGTCAACGTACATATCCTCGTTGCTAGATTCACAGAGGAACATGTTTAGTGTTAATAAATATTGCAATCTGTATGGATAACGTTAACTTGAGTATTGTACTCAAGCTTGCTTGGTGTTGTTTTTAAATTTGTGGTGACCAAGAAGTGGACCAGCAAGACCCATCACCAACATAAGCACATGGCCCACCGGCAGGCCCACAGCTCTCGAGATATGAGAGGACCACGATTTTTTTCAGGCTGCGTATTTTCTGACACTGGAACAGCAGCAGTGCCAAAGTGGGGGCCCATCCCTAAAAAAATAAACCCGATTCTAGCATTAGACGGATCTCCAGGATGCGTAGAATACTTTGCAACATTGATCCTGGAATTGCAGTTCTGGTCACCGTGTGTTAGTTATTTGAGAACCTTTAAAAAAACCAGCATTGGGGACAGAGAAAAAAAAAGCGCGTACAACATACTGTTAGATTTTGAAATAAGTTCGAAAATGTCTTCGCTTTTTTAAATACAAAATGTCTGATTCATAATGGGTAATGAACTTTCATTATAGATTCATTTATTTGTGTGACCTTGAGTTACTGCAACAATAGAAGAAAAATACACATTGCGACGTCACGATAAAAGGGAAATAACTCTTCTATTTATTTAATATTTATCTCGAGCGTTATCTATAATGAAACGCTTGCTCTATTTTTGTATTTTTCGTGCGAGGCCAATAACACTGTCATTAATGACTCCTAAACTTCCCCTAAAGACTTCCGCTGTATGTAGGCTAACCATCGATTTTAATCTTAATTTTCCAATGAGAAAATCATAGCGAATTACTAAACCGAAAGTTCAGAGTACCGTGTGTGAACGGAAATTTCCGAAACAGCATGTTTCAAGTTATCAAATAGCAAAAATATCAAAGCAAGCAAGTCTTTGCTATAATCTATATTATATTTATGTATACAATATATTATGCAAACAGAAAGTATAGCTTTATCACTTGGCATCCCTACTTAGCCATTAGCCTAGCCTACGAAACATTAAAAGTGTAGGCCTATAAAGTGAAATTGAAAGTGTAAATAGGTCTAGCCGGCCCTAGCCTAATCACATTAATCAATTAATCTACAGTACTACTATTTACCTCCTTATTTTTTAGTAGGATAGCCAATATTCAGATGTGAATTTTGCATGATAAAGAAGTACTTCACCATTTTTGTACACCAATAGTGGCTTGTATTTACACAAATACGTCACTAAAAAACCTAAGCCACGCCCATTGGGAACGCTCTATAGCCTACATACGACAGCAAAAAACAAACAAACACGTAACAGACAGAGAAATAGATTTAAATGAAACCCAACGATAGAAGATTAAAAAAAAATACATTTGACAATAAATTAATAGAAGGCACAACACAATAATTGAACTATCATGCATACACTTTCCAAGGCGCATGCGTACCAAACAGCCAATGGTTGAATGAACCTACTATGTGTATGATGCGAAGAAACCATCTTGTAAGTTCGCTCCGTAATTTACGTTTAAATTCCACTGAAAAGAAATAGTGAAATATAATTATAAACAATTTATTGTGATATCAATGTTTTCAAAACATTAAGGTTGACAATAAGACTTATCTAATTGTGTCTTGTAAATTGCGGTCTCGCCAGTTACCTTATGGACAATTTTTTGTCCTAAATATAACTTTTTTGTTTGTTTGTGGAACTAATTAAGCTTGAACATTGTGGCGGCCACACAATCCTACTGACTTACTTGTCTGTGATTTAATGTGAAGACAATCCTAGCCCAAACGTTTTTAGGGATGACCTGAATTGACTTCAGGCCAATATGTCCTTCAGCAACTTTGACATCTATTTGTACATTACCTGTAGATTTGATAACGTGTATATTTTTATATTGGCTGTCACGCCATTTTAAATAACTACACTATATAAGCACCAGAACAGAATTTGATATTTGTTATTATGTACATTATTTAGTGCATGTATATAAATTAAAAAAAAATAAGTTGAGGACAACAAAATGTGGTCAACTTTGGCAAGGGTTTTGCAGGTTAGGGTTTTCCATCTCCTCCTCCACATCTGGACAAAATATATTAGGTCACCTAGGCCTCTGTTCAATGTCAGAATACCTTTTGCAATAAATAAAACGATACGTGGGCATTATCTCATCACCGGCAAAGTCCAAACCTTCATCAACAGTTGCATCAGAATGATACTCCAGATCTGCTGGCCTGACACCATAAACAATATCGACCTTTGGCAAAGAACCTGCCGACGTCCTATAGAAGAGGATATCGGAAGGAGAAGATGGGGTTGGATAGGACACACTCTGCGCATGACGTCTACCAACGTCACGCAAGACACGCACTAAAGTGGACCCCCCCCCCCCCCCCCCCACAAGGCAAACAGAAAAGAGGCCGCCCAAGAGATGATACCTGGCGCGTGACCTTGAGGCAGACACCGAAGATGAGGGTACAGCTGGACACAATTGGAGAGAATGGCTCAGGAGAACTGTGGTTGGCGGCCCCATACCCCAGCCCGGGGGTGTCGGGCAATGATGATGATGATCTCTTGATGGACATTTGCACATCACGTCCCTCCACACCATTGGTTGAGTCATAATTTATATAATTTAGACTCCTTAGATTCAAAAGAATGCACGCAAAAAAGGAATTCATTTGGGACACTGCGGGAACTGTGAGCAAGAACAGCAATGGAGAGCTCAGCCATTTTGATGACACATGCATAGGAATTCTTTTTCAAAGATGGGGAAAGTGCAATGCCACCCATACAGCTCTACATAAATGAAAGAAATGTATGATCAGTGTAGAAAAAGATAATGGATCGTTCGGACAGCGCTCGGATCCCGGGCGAGACCTCTTTATCCAAGATAACAACCAGTTGCAAGGCTCAGATAAACATTAGGACATTAGGACAAAAACACTTTCCTTATCCTTTATGCGAAAAACAAATGCATATAAGTACTCATTCTTCCCGAGTGGCATCCTGGCTTGGAATGGGTTGTCTGAACAAACCAGGAAACCTTAACATCATTCAAAACACCAATAGAAATGCAGCACTAGACTCAAACCACGGAAGAGCGTAGGACGCAATAATATTCTTATAGAAGGAGCGTCTGTAATGTATAAGATAGGATAAGAAGATACAATGCTAGCTGCATTTTTTAGTACCATTTGGGCAGACCCCAGAAACAAGTGTTACGGTAATCCAGCTCCAATTTTGGTTGTTGTCTTCGAGCGACAGCGTGTTTGGCTGGCGTACAGAAGGTCCTGGGTTCGAATCCTGGTGCAGGCTAGGATTTTTCCCCGGGTCTGGGGGGTGTCCCTGAGTCTGATGGGTACCTGACCTTAGTTGAGGTAAAGTAAAGGCGGCTGTGCATAGTGCTGGCCACACAATCGCATAGTATGCCGTGGCCATAGAAACTGGTGAACGCTGCTTCACCGGCCCTATGAATCAATCTGGTCCGACGGGATACTTTACTTTACTTGTCAACTCTAGGACGTGGCCGATGAAGAGCACTTGGATATAAGGAACAAGCCTAAGCTGGTGTTTATAGAGGCGGCGGGTTTCGGAAAATCGCACGCGCGAGTCGACCCGAGCGAACTCGTGCGAGGAATGTTACTATTTTTGCTTTGCAGGTGTTCATAGAGGACGCGGGTCTCTCGAGGCGAAAAATTTGCCGACCGGCGCGGGTAATTATCAGAACTAGTTTTTAGTTCTTGTTCCGCGTTGCCGCGCCGGACTGTGTTGGCTGTACACTTTTGCTGGCTATGTGTTTACAGATATCTACGTCCATTTGTTGATAAACGACGGCTCAAGATGGATGTTGACCAACTTATCGCTGCAGTTTTCAAAATACCGTTAATATGGGACAAAAGAATGAAAGAATAGGCCAACAGGAATCAGGCAAGATCGGTTTGTGCCAGTTACACCATGTCTCCTTGAACTTTCATTCAATCTTCTTCAAAATGTAGTCAAATGTACTTTGATTCATACGCGTGTAGGCATAAAACCTATCTGGATAAGTCTTCAGTTGTTGGAAGAGGTGATGGTATTCACCTTCAGATGACCTCCTTTTGTTTATTTCATGAACGCTGATTGTTCTCCTTCTTTCAATGTCGGGTAACAGAAACTTCGTTAAACTGCTGTCTAACAATAAAAAGTCATCAATAAAAGAAGCCATTTTGTCTGTTTGCTATTGCAAGGAGAGACTGGATTGCATGTCAAGTGTTTGTTGACTCGTCTGGCTTTTTCCCGCTTTTGCTATAAACACCAACCGCGCGAGTGATTAGGCGCGGTTTTCTAGCGCGAGTAAGCAGCTCGCGGCAACCCGCCTACCCGCCGCCTCTATAAACGTACCCTTAGCCACCGAAGTGATGTGAGGCACTATTGCAACAACAAAAAATAACTACCGTAGATATGTTTTATTAAAACACACAAATAACTATAGGTTTAGCATAGCATAGCTAATGGATTATATATCGAACTAAATTCAAGACTTGCTGAATCTATGAGAATATAAAACAAACAAAAAACTTTGTAGAATGGCTTTATGGGTAATCCAATTATAGACTTACCATGCCTGTTAACCAATAATACAGGAGTGAACATTTTCCCCTGAGCATCCATATGTATAAATAGACCACAGGCTTCCGCTTTGTCGAGGTGAAACAGGGGGCAATAGTCAACAATATAGACCCATAACTCTATTGTCAACCTAAGGTAAAAATATAATACAATAAAAAAAATATAATTTTTTATTAAACAATTAAAAAAAAAACAAGAAAGAAAATGGCTTTATTACCATGACTATTTCTTTAAGACTATTTTATTTAAATAATTTTTTTTGTATTGAGAGTTGGTAAGTCTACATTGGCTACATACGCGGTAAATCTTGTGCTCTAGTTATAACCCAGTGGGCACACCACGTCGTATCGACGGGGAAAAGACGTGGTTTCTACGTGTTTTCGTGGTTTTCACGTTTTCCCTCCTTCGATACGATGTTAGTTGCGCACTGGGAAGTCCATTACGATTATCTATCCCAGATTTCGAAATTATTTTTATTCTTTTTTGCCACATGGTAATAACTCTTAAGTAAGTCTCCTCGTCAGACCAATTTTTGATCCATCCGGCCGATGAAAGCAGTGTATACCAGTTTCTGTGGCCAAGGCATACTAGGATACTGTGTAATCAGCACAATACCCAGTCGCCTTACTTGTCATTAACTAATGTCGGGTACCCATCAAAGCTGGATAGACTCAGAGACACCCTCCAGATCCGGGAACATACCGAGTTTCGAACACAGGTAAAGAACGCAATATCGACTCTGGGAAAAATTCGAGGAAATGACTTGGTAAATCTTATCCAAAAATAGACTGATCTCCTGATTTTTGTGTTTTCATCTCATATAGATCAGTGAAGGCACTTTTTCTTCCAATAGGGCGTTTGCAATCACGTGACAAAAAACACGTGATTTGTGTTTACTTTCTGTAAAGGTGTAAAAGTAATAATGGCCGCTGTATTAATAAAGTTTCATATAGGCTCGAACTTTTTTTAAATGATGTGTTGTGTTTTAAGTCTTATTAAGATTTAAGCTGTATTATGTATGTTAAATAAAAAAGGCTATTTTATTATTATCATAGACATAGATCATAGACGATGTGAGCCTATTAGTGACTTGACTAGATAGCCTATTCATCAACACTATCACTTGACATCATAGCCTAGCCTACGAAACATTAAAAGTGTAGGCCTATAAAGTGAAATTGAAAGTGTAAATAGGTCTAGCCAGCCCTAGCCTAATCACATTAATCAATTAATCTACAGTACTACTATTTACCTCCTTATTTTTTAGTAGGATAGCCAATATTAGATGTGAATTTTGCAAGATAAAGAGCAACTTCACTTTCACCACGTTACATTTGTACCTCAAGTGGGTTCTTATATTTGCACTAATACGTCACTAAAAATAGAGTAAAAACGTAAGCCACGCCCACTGAGAACGCTCTATATCTTATTGACATCATAGAGGGCACGGCCACTTATATATCTATATGTATATAAAGCTCGTGTTTGTGTCCCACACGGATCCCCATTGGTCAATTTGAAAACACGTGAGTTTGTGTCACTGACCTATTTAGGCCTAGGCCTATATATACTGTTTAATAGCTGACTGCTATGCGGGCGACCCGAGTTCGATTCTCCACTTAAACTATACCTTTTTTTTTCTACAATTTTTTTTTCAAACTTTTAAAAACAAAAGCCATTGTAAATCTACGGGCAATTTAGATTTTTGTCAAATAAAAATACTTGCCTATTTTTTTACCCGATTACAATATTTATTTTTAATTACTTTCCTAAAAATCTTCAGTAAAAAAAAGTAATTTAAATATTATATTTATAGCTTTCTTTTAAATGTAGTTTATAAAATTTTTATCTGCACCTTATACAGTCCTGTTTTTTTTCACCCGGGCAACGCCGGGTAATATAGCTTGTGTATATATATATATAGTTCAGTGCATCGTGGCCATGGTTACACTATGGCTCCCTTCTGCAACCCTCCCTCCCCACAACCTTTGTCGCCTCTTACTCTGGCGAAGACAGCCTCTGCTGTCGGTCACGTTCCAGTTCCGGCTCAAGGTAAGGGTCGAACTGTTTAATAATGCTGTATGTGTTACCGTTGAAGACAGCTGGGTAGTCTAGCATGACGTAATGCTCTGTTTACATAGAGAAACAAAATAGTTATATGCATAAAACATAATGACAGTTTAGTATAGGCTGAAAAGTACAATACTTCAAATATAATGTAACAAAGAAAAAAAAGAACTATCATACTAAAACAGACCTATTTGTGACGACTTAGGCCTATAAGTATCGTATAGCAAGACAACCGACATATGAGATAAATAATAAAGTACCCTTCGGACCAAAGTGATCATAGAGCTGGTGAAGCAGCGTTCCCCAGTTTCTGTGGCCTCGGCATACTAGGGGATGTGTGTCCAGCACAACGCCCAGCCGCCTTTACTTTACCCCAACTGATGCCAGGTACCCATCAGAGGCTGGGTAGACTCAGGAGAACCCTCAAGTCCTGGGAAAAAATCCCGGCGCTACCAGGATTCGAACCCAGGACCTTCGGATCGCCAGTCGAACGCGCTGCCGCTCGACTACCCTGCCCCATATGCGCGACGTTAATATTAATTAAAAAGTTCCTGAAAATCTCGTAATTCTAAGACAACGTGGGCGTATCGTTTTAAAAATAGCCTTGTCCCTATGACATCTTACATGTGACCAAAGACTATAATAAGATGGACCGCTTGCTATAATGTAATGTGTTTCTTTCTCCATGCGCAGCCAATAACGCTCTCCTAAACGTGCCTAAAAAGACTTCCGCTGCATACATCTTTCGATTTTAATATTAATTTTGCATTGAGAAAATCATAGCAAATTACTAAACCGTCTAGAGGGCCTAGTGAGATCGGAAATTCCGAAACTAAGTGTTTCAAGTTATCATATAGCATAAATTATCAAAGCAAGCGGTCCATCTTATTATCGTCTTTGATGTGACAGATGCTCTTATAATAAATGTGAACAATATTTTTTTCTAAAGTAAATTATTCGTGCGTTTGTAAGACATACACTCACTCACACGGCAGCAGCGTAACATTTAACCCTTCCCGTACCGACCTACTTCTATCTATGCCGCCTTCAGTTCCGCTATATACGCCCCCGGAACTGTAAGGGTTAATAATAGATTATGCTTATTTTAGATCGCCAACTTCGTGGGGCCTCAAGGCCTATACAAACTCTATTCCCATGATCTGAACGAAATGAAAACAAAAGTTTACGATTGGGGAGGGGGGGGGGGTGGAAAGGGAGTGGTCAGAAAATGTGCACGTGGGGGAGGGGGGTTTGTGCGAATTATGTGTGTGTATGTGGGGAGAATAGCGCACTTCAGGAGGGCAATAGAAGGTTTATTCTGATATATAAACTAGTAATTAGTAATATATTTTGCCTTACTACTTTATAATAGTTGAAACGTTCTACTTAGGTCAATGAAAAAGATCTTGATCTAGATCTACACATGTTGCGTTGGAACAGGGGCCCCCACACATAAGGGGCCCCCACATATCACAAAAAGATTTTTTTTAGAGACAGCCTCATTCTTTAGTTGAAAATGTAAAATAAAATTAATTTATTCCCATTCAATTTTAAGCGCTCCAGTCCAAACCAAGTTAAGCACAACATACAATTTATGATTTTACAGAATATAAATAACATTAATCAACGGCACTTTTCTGAAGTATGTGGAAGGAAGGGCGAAGCCACGAGGGGCGCCCACATAAATTTCGGAACAGGGCCCTCACAATCCTAAATGCATCCCTGTGTCATGTATTAATAGCTCTCTCTCAACGCAAGTTTTGTGGGAGGTACTACGCCTAGACTGTTCTAAGAATCCACTCTTGTGCCGGCCTCAAATTCTCGGAATGGCTAGGAATAGTCTACTATTTCTCGTACAGGGGAGCTTATGTTAAAACTATCATTTTTATTATGAGTTTTGTAATGATACCATTATTTTCACCCCTCCTAGTGATGGGTCTGTTCCCCCGCTCTTCTCCGCGAGTATTTCAGGCTAGGGTCCGGCTAAGCAGCCAGTTTTTATGCAGAGTTTTTGCAGAGTGTTTTGCAGAGTTTTCTGTAGATAGTTTCTTTTGAGTCTGTTGGATGGACGCTTGTGTGGCACTATTCTATTATTGCTGTAAATACTACATTTATTGTACATACTTGCAAGTTATCACCTGAATTAAATCAACAACATTTACACTGAAGCTTCCTCGTCAAGTTACTATTCTATTTTATTGTTTACAATACTATAATATATTTATTTACAACTACAACGTCAAGGAAAGGAACTGTTAGAACGCAAATCCTGAGTTTGTGCCCAGGACAATAAGGAGAGTTCGTGTAATACCGAAATATAAATAATAATAACCAAAGTCTACCCTAGAACGAACGAGAATTAACAACAACATTTACACGACTCTGACCACAAGGGGATTGTGGTCGTAACACCTGGATCTACATAATTTCAAAAAATAATTAATTTCTAATTTTCTGGTCGGCGGAAAGGATAGATCTAGAATCTAGAACGTGTCGGTTGACAGTTAGGTGAACAGCCGGCCTCTCAAATATATATTAACAATATCAACATTATATTAAAAATTAAACATGGATCTTCTCTAAGGCCAGTTTCCTAAAAAAAAAAAAAAAGTGCGTCTGTAAGACTAAATTAAAATATTCACTTGACCTTTCTCTTGCGCGCACGTTTGCGCATCAGAAAATCTCGGCAGACGTTGAACGACCGGCCATATCCAGGAGGTGCATGATGGGAGCTTGAAAGGTCGAGAATATGGCGGGAGAACTTTCATTTTGAAGAAATCTCGACTTCTGGCTCTATAAACAAAAAGAAAAATGTATTTAAATGTAACACGATTTTACTTTTTTGTTTGTTTGAGAAATGTACCAAAAAAAGTTCACAGTTTATAAAAAAAGGCTCAGAATGAGTGTGTTATAGGCCGACGCCACTTTCATATCCTTTGCCATTGTCACTAGATTTTGGAAACTAACAAATCCGGATCGATATAAAAAACAACAACAACAACAAATGGATGAAGAGAGTAAAATAATAGTACAAAAAGTACAAAATCAATGTAGGTCGGTGACTTAAATTAATAGTGCGTATCAATTGCTTTGTGCGGTACGAGTGGTCCGTTTGAATGTGTTTAAGTTTCTGTGCTCTGTGGGTGCTATGATTTGCGAGAATGTGAGTAATTGACTTTTAAGGTAAATATATTTTATTATTTGTAATATAGATATAGACTTGGGGGACTGTTTGGTATAAAAATGATGTATGTAAATATTGTTTTGTATTTTGTGAAAGCCCTGAAACGAGGTTAAGCGGCTAGGCCTTGCGTCATTTTTCGGAATTCTTTTTCTGATCATTTTAAATTGCGTTTTTGTTAGTGTAGTTTAATTAAAGTAATAGGTAGAATTTTTATTGTAGTTTAATTTAATATAGGGTTGTACATAAGGTAGATTTGTAGATATTTAGCAATTAAAGATTTAGAATAAGGATTAGCACTTTAGTCAACAGGAAATAGTCATTTTGAAATTAGTTAGAACGAGATTTAGACGCGTCATCAGAGACGTTCGGTCAGCGTCTATAAATAGAGCAATCAATCACTTCCGTCAGAAAAATAGCCATGTTGTGTGAGACCAGCGGTCAGTATATGGCGTAGTTGTGTGTGGCTTGTTCAGATATGACGTGAGTTGAGATTTAATTACTTTTTAGAATTTTTATTCTATTTTATACTATGTCTAATTTTGTTATTTTATGTATATTGTCCACTTGTCTATGATAAGTGCATTGATGGGAATGGATTAAGTTGGAGGTTTTGGGAAGGAACATTATCCGCCATGTTGGCTTCTTCTTTTTAAATGTATATTTCTTTTTATTTCATGTATATTATTATTTTAATGTAATGTTGCCTTTAATGGTCGGCATGGGAATAAGTTATGGTAGATGTCTTATTTCATGCTTGGTTTTAACTGGTATGTATTAACCAGTGAGTGGCCTAACTCTGTGGTACAGAGTATAGAGCGGTGTTGTCTTGTTCTAGTCTTCATTGACTAGAGCTGAGTTGATTCTTATGTCATAATTCATATTATGTTATAAGATGTACAAGGAGTATAGGTTCATGTTTGAACCGGTTATAGTTGGGACTATGCTATGTAGTTTTTATTTACTGTATATAGTATATATATATATTATGCTTATGTATATAGATGACCATGTTCTAATGTGTATTTTTATTTCTCTATTTCTATTCTTTTATATTGTAGGTCGTAATGTCGGCCTATGTTGGTTTTTAGTGGGGAGTTGAAGTTTGGTTTTTAGTGGGGAGTTGTAGTTTGTTTTTAGTGGGGAGTGGAAGTTAGTTTTTTAGTGGGGAGTTTAAGTTGGTTATTTTGTTTGGGTTCACAGTATGTTTAGAGTTTAGATAGCATAGGTTTATTGTTGGGGTTCAATTTGTTTTTTATGATTTTTATGTTCCCTTTAATGGGACGAGTGAATTTTCTTGAATAAAAAGTAATTTGTAATTTGAATATGATTTTAGTGTTTTATGTTTAGTGTTCAGTGTTGTTGGTCTGTTTAGATTGTAATAATCCTTCTGTCCCAACGGAAGTGTCACGGAAGCCCAAAGTCCCCTCGTGCCCTAGTTTAGATGTATTTAGTAAATGATTGCTGTCCTTTACCCCCGACCCTCTTTAATTAGTAGTAACTATAATGTTTAAATTAATTACCCCCCTCTTCCCCCCACCCTGTTACAAATGGTGTCAGAAGTGGGATCCGTGCTTAAACAGACCAATGATTACTGTTTTTAGCTTAGGAAGGTTAGGCTTAATGGGTTGGAGGTTAGGATATATGTAGAAAAAAACCAACATAGGCATGGCTGGTGAAGAACAAGCCACACAGACAGTGTATGTCTTCCTGCACCGTGAGGAGCCGATCAAGCTATTCCACGGCAGCAACCACCCAGGCGACGTGGAGAGCTTCATCGAGGACATTAGAGGTGCCTGGAGGGCGAGACAAGTCACCGAGAACGAAGAGAAGAGAGACGTGCTATGGGCTCACCTCGGCGAGTCAGTGAGGGCAGAGTGTAGGTGCCACCCACCGGAGGTGAGGTCCAACCCTGAAGAGCTGATCAGGGTGTTACAGTCCGTCTACGGGGAGAAACGAAGTATCTCCAAATTAATGGGCCTGTTTCTCACAGTCCATCAACATGTCTCAGAGACCGTGAGAGCTTACTCTCACCGCTTGCAGGCTGCATTTGATGCCCTGTTAGCGCGACAAACCTGTCTCTCAGTGGCCCTCACAGATGCCGTAATCTTGAGGGACCACTTTGCAGAAAACTTGCTGGACCCCCTCTTGAGGAAGTACCTGCGAGAGGAGATCCATAAATACCCTAGGGCCTCCTTCCTAGACCTCCGGGATACGGCTATACGCTGGTCCGAGGACGAATGTGACGTCCACTTGATGCACTCTGTAGCTACGACTGCTGAGCCACAACAGCCAGGCCCAGAGTTGGAAAAATTGGTGTTGGCACTGGCCAAACAGGTGGATGAGTTATCAACAACAATAGAGTATCTACAGCTTTCACAACAAAGCCCTGATGCTCATCCATACCCACAGCGTTCAGGTGAACCAGACCACTACGGTTATCATGCTGGATACTGTGATAACTGTGGCAGCCCCGACCACCTTGCTGGAGAGTGCATGAAAGGGAGGCAGTCAACTGTCGGAGCGAATGGCGCCATTCATCGCAAAGATGGGGATTCCACTCTGTTGAGCCAGATAATAGGCACCCGCCCTGCCGCAAATGTCAGCCTTAATGGGCTATGTTGTGAGGCCACGATTGACACCGGCTCCCTGGTCAGCACAGTGACGGAGAGCATATTTACCCACCAAACTGCCAGTGTACTACCAGAAGTTGGGGATACCCAAACTGTTAGACCCCAGTCAGTCATGTTTAAAGTAGTTATGCCAACAGGACCGGTAGTAAATAAAGGAATGGTTCAGGCGGCACCGTTGCATGGCTTGAAAGTGGTTAAAGAAACGGTTTCGGTGGACCCTATGATAGTTAATGTGAAATCGGTGTGCCAAACTAAACGTCAAGATGTACCAGGAGAGGACTCTGCTCTTTTCTCATTACACTTCTGTTTACTTTTTATTTTTAGCCATTTTCTTTCCTTTTGTTATGTTTTTATGAAAATGTTAAATTTACTTTTTGTATGCCTTTATTACCCATTTTATGACATGTTGACCCTTTTGTGTAGTGTGCATAGATTTTTCCTTTTTGGTGTACTTGGACACTACGTATATCTCATTGTGACTTTGATGTCATATGTTTTAAGAGTAGGTACAGCATTTTTTGTCCCAGTGAGACTTTCACATTTTCCACCTATCTTTAGGCTGCATGCTTTTTATGTATGTCCCAATGGGTAAATTTTTGTATTGATCTAGGGCCAGAGGGGTATTTTTTGTATGATAGTTTGTTTTTGCAGGGTCGCAAAAAGAAAGTTAGGAGATGAATGTAGGTCGGTGACTTAAATTAATAGTGCGTATCAATTGCTTTGTGCGGTACGAGTGGTCCGTTTGAATGTGTTTAAGTTTCTGTGCTCTGTGGGTGCTATGATTTGCGAGAATGTGAGTAATTGACTTTTAAGGTAAATATATTTTATTATTTGTAATATAGATATAGACTTGGGGGACTGTTTGGTATAAAAATGATGTATGTAAATATTGTTTTGTATTTTGTGAAAGCCCTGAAACGAGGTTAAGCGGCTAGGCCTTGCGTCATTTTTCGGAATTCTTTTTCTGATCATTTTAAATTGCGTTTTTGTTAGTGTAGTTTAATTAAAGTAATAGGTAGAATTTTTATTGTAGTTTAATTTAATATAGGGTTGTACATAAGGTAGATTTGTAGATATTTAGCAATTAAAGATTTAGAATAAGGATTAGCACTTTAGTCAACAGGAAATAGTCATTTTGAAATTAGTTAGAACGAGATTTAGACGCGTCATCAGAGACGTTCGGTCAGCGTCTATAAATAGAGCAATCAATCACTTCCGTCAGAAAAATAGCCATGTTGTGTGAGACCAGCGGTCAGTATATGGCGTAGTTGTGTGTGGCTTGTTCAGATATGACGTGAGTTGAGATTTAATTACTTTTTAGAATTTTTATTCTATTTTATACTATGTCTAATTTTGTTATTTTATGTATATTGTCCACTTGTCTATGATAAGTGCATTGATGGGAATGGATTAAGTTGGAGGTTTTGGGAAGGAACATTATCCGCCATGTTGGCTTCTTCTTTTTAAATGTATATTTCTTTTTATTTCATGTATATTATTATTTTAATGTAATGTTGCCTTTAATGGTCGGCATGGGAATAAGTTATGGTAGATGTCTTATTTCATGCTTGGTTTTAACTGGTATGTATTAACCAGTGAGTGGCCTAACTCTGTGGTACAGAGTATAGAGCGGTGTTGTCTTGTTCTAGTCTTCATTGACTAGAGCTGAGTTGATTCTTATGTCATAATTCATATTATGTTATAAGATGTACAAGGAGTATAGGTTCATGTTTGAACCGGTTATAGTTGGGACTATGCTATGTAGTTTTTATTTACTGTATATAGTATATATATATATTATGCTTATGTATATAGATGACCATGTTCTAATGTGTATTTTTATTTCTCTATTTCTATTCTTTTATATTGTAGGTCGTAATGTCGGCCTATGTTGGTTTTTAGTGGGGAGTTGAAGTTTGGTTTTTAGTGGGGAGTTGTAGTTTGTTTTTAGTGGGGAGTGGAAGTTAGTTTTTTAGTGGGGAGTTTAAGTTGGTTATTTTGTTTGGGTTCACAGTATGTTTAGAGTTTAGATAGCATAGGTTTATTGTTGGGGTTCAATTTGTTTTTTATGATTTTTATGTTCCCTTTAATGGGACGAGTGAATTTTCTTGAATAAAAAGTAATTTGTAATTTGAATATGATTTTAGTGTTTTATGTTTAGTGTTCAGTGTTGTTGGTCTGTTTAGATTGTAATAATCCTTCTGTCCCAACGGAAGTGTCACGGAAGCCCAAAGTCCCCTCGTGCCCTAGTTTAGATGTATTTAGTAAATGATTGCTGTCCTTTACCCCCGACCCTCTTTAATTAGTAGTAACTATAATGTTTAAATTAATTACCCCCCTCTTCCCCCCACCCTGTTACATCAAGAAATAAATTTAAAAAAACATACAAAGAGATAAAAAAAAAAAGTCAGAAAGAAAGAAGGACTATACGAAAGATGGGAACAAAGTAAGATAGTACAAAGAGACAACGTTCAGTTACATACGAGCAAACTAAATTACATAATATAAAGATGTATACAAAGAAAAATTTTTAGATGCTGTTTAATTCATATTTGCTTCTACCGCTAGGTAAGAGAGAAAAAGAGGAAGAAAGCTAGAGAGGAAAAAAAAAGAAAGACAGAATGAGACAGATCCGTAGAAAGGTATTTTGTTTATGGAAACTTGTGTAGGGTGTTCAGTTTGTTTCTACCGCTATTGTAAAGCCAGGCGTGTAAATCTACCCGCAATTACAAAGCCAGACGTGTATTTCTACCGCTATTGTAAAGCCAGACGTGTAAATATACCGCTATTGTAAAGCCAGACGTGTAAATCTACCGCTATTGTAAAGCCAGACGTGTAAATCTACCGCTATTGTAAAGCCAGACGTGTAAATCTACCGCTATTGTAAAGCCAGGCGTGTAAATATACCGCTATTGTAAAGCCAGGCGTGTAAATCTACCGCTATTGTAAAGCCATGCGTGTAAATCTACCGCTATTGTAAAGCCAGACGTGTAAATCTACCGCTATTGTAAAGCCAGACGTGTAAATCTACCGCTATTGCAAAGCCAGACGTCTAAATCTACCGCTATTGTAAAGCCGGCCGTGTAAATCTTTCCATGCAGTCTAAAAAGCTGCAACTTTTCAAGGGGCGAACTTAAAAAGGCTGCCCCAGAATCGAGTGCGACGGAGAGCTGTTGTGGAGGCCCTATGTTCCACGAGGAACCAAAGGAACTAAGCAAGGAAGCATTCAAATTTAAATAGTTGTCCAAGTGTGCACACAAACAGCCAAAAATACTTTTAAATTCTTCACTTAACTTTATATATTATTTTGTTTTATAAATTCTTTTTTCTTTGATCATTTATTTTTTCTTGCGTGTGAAAAATAATGTTTTTAAGATATGGCAAAATAATTGCAATCTTAAACATGGAAGGCCAAATATTTCTTTACAACTATATAATGTAAAAAAAAAAAAAAGTACCCGTCGGACTAAACTGATTATAGGGCCGCTGAACAGCGTTCACCAGTTTCCGTAGCCACGGCAAACTAGGGGATGTGCGGCCAGCACAATGCTCAGCCGCCTTTACTTTACCCCAACTAATGTCAGGTACCCATTAGAGCTGGGTAGACTCAGGGACACCCTCAAGTCCAGGGGAAAAAAATCCTAGCCTTCACCAAAATTCGAACCTAGGACCTTCGGTACGCCAGTCGAACGCGCTGACGCTCGGCCCCATACTATATCATGTATATATATTAAATTACAGTATTAGTCAGATTTCTGTGAACTGCATTACTAAACATTTAAAATTGCGTAAACTATTAACTGTCCTCATTCACGACCTATAACTGACTATACTTACATTCCCAACAAATCCAGTTCATTCACCTGAGACCACTTGGACAGGTCTACTAGCCAAACTCTGACTTTCGCCCAGTTTACGAGCCATAGAGGCAAGCCCTTGTTGAAATAATCTGGTCGAAACGTCAGCGAATCTGGCAGCCGGAGTTTGATTGTCCTTGTTTTTGGTTTACCTAAAAATGTCCATAAAGAGATGTTAACCCTTACAGTCCCGGGCGCGTATATAGCGGAACTGAAGGCAGCATAGATAGAAGTAGGTCGGTACGGGAAGGGTTTAATTACTTAGAATTTTTTTTTTAAACTTTGTTTAGCGAAATTTAAAATGGAAGGTGTTTCAATAGGGCATTTGCAATCACGTGACAAAAAGCACGTGATTTTTGTTTACTTTGTGTAGTAGTGGTGTACAAGTACAAGGCCGCTGTATTAATAAAGTTTCATATAGGCTCGAGCTTTTTTGAAATGATGTTTTGTGTTTTAAGTCTTATTAAGATTTAAGATGTATTATGTCTGTTAAATAAAATAGGCTATTTTATTATTATCATGGACATAGATCATAGACGATGTGAGCCTATTAGTGACTTGACTAGATAGCCTATTCACCAACACTATCACTTGGCATCCCTAGCCTAGCCTACGAAACATTAAAAGTGTAGGCCTATAAAGTGAAATTGAAATTGTTTATAGGTCTAGCCGGCCCTAGCCTAATCACATTAATCAATTAATCTACAGTACTACTATTTACCGCCTTATTTTTTAGTAGGATAGCCAATATTGATAAAGAAGTACTTTACCATTTTTGTACACCAATAGTGGCTTCTATTTACACAAATACGTCACTAAAAAACCTAAGCCACGCCCACTTAGAACGCTCTATTGATAAAATGCGCATAATTGCCCCCCTCCCCCCACACACCCTATAAAATGGTCTTAGGAGTTTTGGGGGGAGAAGCCGCTCCCCAAATCTCCCACCCCTCGGCTACGCTACTGACTGAGATCATTGGGGATAAGGTCGATAAACTCCAGGTAAATTTTGAGTTGGATTGATCTATAGATAGATGTGTGTTAAAAAAAAACGGACGAGGCCAGGGCTCTTACGACCAGGACGTAACGTAGAAAGGTTTTTTTTTCAGAGGGGGGGGGGGGGGGGGGCTCAGCAAAAACAAGTCATATGCATGCCACAATACGTCAAGCATGGGAGCCGAATGCATACCAGCTGTTGTTCAGGCCAACCAAGAATGAGAGCCAATGCGAGAAAACTGACCAAGCCCTTAAACTCGCAATGGCTCGGACAACGTACCGCTAACGGGTGTGTTTGCCCAATCGTTCCCTGCAAGGAACACACTCGACCGCCTTCTGAGATCAGAAATCAAAATGTACGTCACTCTGATCCTAGTCAGAAAGCCGAGAAGCGATCGCAGTGACTAGACTTCTCACACTGTGTGTAGAGACGCCAGAGATATTTCTTTTTTTTTTCAAATATGTTTATTCAAGATTTTACATGTACAATCTCATATATTTTACAATGAAGAGAAGAGGATAGAAGAACAGTACATACATAGTTAAGGGGATATAAGACAAAATAATTTACGAGACAAAAAGTTTTCTAACTTTAAATTTAAATTCAATCGTTAATGTTTAAGGATTATGATAACGCATATGCTAATGGTGCATGGTTAGAGTTAAGCGGAATAGATACGTAGTAATCTTAAACAGTGGGTAGTTAATGTAGTGTTTAAAGTTTTAAAATGTATATATATTTTTTCACTTATATAATATTATATAATTTTCAACGATTTAAGAAATAGTTTCATCATTTTAAAACTAGATCTATAATTGTAAGCCACTTATTTTTTTTTACAAAGGAAAAAAAAGAAAACTTTTAGAAATATGAACGCAAAAAAAAACGTGTTTACTATCTCCCTTTAATTAAAGTTTCTACATTTGATTCTATGGTGATACCGGTACCAAACAAGTTATGTTTGTAATATAAATAATATTAGGCCTACTTATTAGTCTAATTATTATTTCTTTATATAAATCTAGCATTATGGTATTTATTTCAACTAGTAATTAAAGCTATAAAATTAATTTACATTAAACAGTTGTAAACCTTTCCTGCATTAAATGTTAAAATCGATTTAAGTAGATTTTAAAAAACATTAATAATCATTAATTATAATAATTCCTAAAATTAGGCCTACATACTATAATGCTAGTATATAAGCCTCTTTTTTTAAAGTAATAAAGCAATAATCATTCTTTTAGATTTAATTATAGACTATTTATGCTTAATTAAAGAAGAAAAGCATAAAAACTCTTTTGACTGTAATTGGCGTGTGGGCAGGCCTACAATTAACAAGCATCTTATCCTGGAATGCTTTACGCTATTTGTTCAATGTCGGGTACATATTTAGTTACTTCTGAATGGTCAAGTGTAAGTGACCTTTTTGTAAGATTAAAACAGTTTCACGTGTGATAAAATCTGTTCACAATTGTAGGTTGAACCAAAATTGGAAACTAGAGTGAATGCCTAGCTGTTGAGATGACTTTCCTAAGCAGCTTCCTTCCAGAAGTTTTCACAAAATGACACATTTTGATAAGTAAGTAAAGTACCCGTCGGACGGAATTGATCCATAGGTCCGATGAAGCAGCTTTCACCAGTTTCTGGGCCACGGCATACTAGGTGATTGTGTGGCCAGCACTATGCACAGCCGCCTTTACTTTACCACAACTAAGGTCAGGTACCCATCAGAGCTGGGTAGACTGAGGGACACCTTCCAGACCCGGGTAAATTGTGTAATTTTAATAAGTACTGGATTCATTCATGGCGAAGTCAAAAGATGAAATGGTTGATGATTTTTCTTGATAATGCTTTGAATACCACATATATATATATTAGCTGAGTAAGTAATTTTCATGCATTTTTTTTATTATTTAGACATGTAGCCTATATATAGCTCAATGTCATACAGTGCACTTTTATATATTGAAAAGTCCGCATTTTTTCCTACAATTTACTTCCTTTGAGCACTCCATATATTATAGCTCAGTGAAATAAAGCATAAAATGCGGACTTTAATATATAGTTAAGTGACCCCCTTAAGATGGCCGATTTTGACCCGGAAATACATAAAATGTATACACTTTCCGGAAATGCGTCCATGAAATTTGATGAAAATGAACTCTTTTACACTAAACGTACATTTTATGAATATACTCTCGAATTGCTTTTACAGAAATTATTAAATTTGTATTTAATTTGTGTAGCTCAGTGACATAATTTACTTTAAAAGATAAAACTTTCTATGTTACGGTAATGATTAAATGTTAATGTTTTTTTAAAAACAATATCATAAAGTACACATTTAATTTTATGTATTTCCGGGTCAAAGGGTTAAATCGGCCATCTTAAGGGGGTTCACTTATCTATACATAAAGTCCGCATTTTCTCCTACAATAGGGCGTTTGCAATCACGTGACAAAAAGCACGTGATTTGTGTTTACTTTCTGTAATGGTGTACAAGTAATAATGGCCGCTGTATTAATAAAGTTTCATATAGGCTCGAGCTTTTTTTAAATGATGTGTTGTGTTTTAAGTCTTATTAAGATTTAAGCTGTATTATGTATGTTAAATAAAATAGGCTATTTTATTATTATCATAGACATAGATCATAGACGATGTGAGCCTATTAGTGACTTGACTAGATAGCATATTCACCAACACTATCACTTGACATCGTAGCCTAGCCTACGAAACATTAAAAGTGTAGGCCTATAAAGTGAAATTGAAAGTGTAAATAGGTCTAGCCGGCCCTAGCCTAATCACATTAATCAATTAATCTACAGTACTACTATTTACCTCCTTACTTTTGAGTAGGATAGCCAATATTCAGATGTGAATTTCGCAAATAAAGAACAACTTCACTTTCACCACGTTACATTTGTACCTCAAGTGGGTTCTTATATTTACACAAATACGTCACTAAAAATAGAGTAAAAACCTAAGCCACGCCCACTGAGAACGCTCTATTTAAGTGATTGACGAGCACTCCATGTATACATAGCTCAGTGGTTTCTGAATTTGACGTGCTTTCTAAAAACATGCCATTATTAAAATATAACGAAACAAAAGATTAAAATAAACACTGCAACGTATTATAAAACATTTCTAAATGAACAACTTGTCCTAACCTTCTAAGCTTTGACCTTTGCACTTCCAAGCCTTAGAGAATAGTGTAGTGTAAGAATCGTCGGTCGTTGCCATGACAGTAAAGTCCACAGTGACCACTCCGTTCTCTTCACATAGGTACTCTACTGTTATTTTACTGCTTGGGCCGAGTGTATCCGGCACCTTCAACAGGCGGACATGGCTGTTGGTTTGCTGAACTGCATCGTCCTGTAGAGTCTTTATTAAACAAGGACATGGACATATTCAATACAAAATATATTTTAGAACTATCGTTGAAATATTTTTTAAACTATTTCTGTTCATCTGCCCATCCATACATCCTTCTATCTATCTCCCTATCGCTTTATCTATCTATCTATCTATCTATCTATCTATCTATCTATCTATCTGTCTATCTGTCTATCTCTCTATCTATTATTCTACCTATCTACCTATCAATCAAACAATTTATTAATCAATATATCTATCGGCCTATTTATATATCGATCTTCTTATCTCTTTACCTGTTTGCCTAGGCCCTAACTATCTTTCTTTTTATCTGTTCACCTACCTATTAATTTATATATATATCTACATATCTATTTATCGTTCTATCTATCTGCCTAACTATTAATCTATCTATATATCTGTTTATCTATATAATATGTCTGCCTATCTATCAATCGATCAATCTATCAGTCTATCTATCTCTCTATCTGCATGTCCGTCTATATATAGTAAACATTTATTAAGTGTGTAATATGTATCGATATAATATAAATATAGTGAATATTCATTTCATATATCTATATATTTGTCTATCTCTGTCTACCTATGTATAGTAAAATAAAAATCGACGAATCTCCAACTAGCCAGGTATCTAAATCTACTACCTACAGGTAGCGTAGTCCTGCTCGACTGGAACAATGTTCAAACTTTTAGAACAGCTCAACTTTCGGACAAAGATCTATAAGAGACCGAAGAAGGTCTAAATTAATTAATTCTCTTAAAATACACGTAGATCTAGACCTATCCAGGATAGTAGGGTGGGGCTGATGAAACAAGAGTTTCTATTACATAAACAGTGCCAACGCCCATGGGAAAAACATATCTCTAGGCGCCTATGCACTATGCCATGGGTTGGCAACCTACGGAACGCAAGCCAGACGTGGCACGCAAAGCAATTTTCAATGGCACACGGAAGACCCACAAAAAGGCTTCGTCGGGTCTCTTCTACAAGTGTTAGAGCAGAATGACTTTTAGACTGTTGGCACGCTGTATGAGTACGAAATCCTGCTTTGGCACACTGTTTTTAAAAGGTTGCCGACACATGCACTAAGCCATTATTATTTCTTTCAAAATTATGTTTGTGTTTTATTAAAACAAGTTAGATCTAAAGCTTTAAGTATATGCTCTTACCTGGCCACTTGTAAATATTATTCCAACTTTTGCTACTGCCAACAGAACTATCGTTAACATTTTTATCATAATTTTATTTTGCGGATTGATTAAAAAAAACTTTGCATAAAAGAATGAATATGCAAAATAAATGTGTATCACTTTATGCTAATCTAAATCAAATAATGCTATTATGCTAATTTGTTTTGTTGAAACGTTAATCTTCTTATTATTTCATCAACATTCTAAAGGATAAACACAAAATGTTGATAAGAGTTCACTTTCTATTATTCAGTTTTCACTGAAAGAAGAGTCTCATTAAACGTTATTTAAATGTCCACTAATGATCCCAATGTATTACAAGTTGCAAAATCTCCGAAAGAACAACGTAAAATGTACATTTTCAACACACTACATAGATATACACACACAGCACATGTCTACAGAGACATATGTTTCATATGCAGTATAGGCCTATATGTGTGCAAGGCCTGTGTATGACTCTGTTTTCATATTTATTTATTTTTTAAATCACCCCTCCTCCCCCCCCCCCCCTCTTTTCCGTACATCAAATATTGTTATCTAAGAATGTGCTTCAAGATCTGGTGACGTGACCCCCCACCCCTCACCGCCAAAACACACATAAGCCCCACAACACATTTTTCTAATTTCTTTCAACAGACTGGTATCTCGACTAAAAACTTTTTCCTTAATCAATATCAGCAGATTTGAAGGGGATTATCATGTAACAGATTTCTTTCTGGACAAAAACAAAGGATGGAGTAGATTTTAATTTTAAAAGACTTTCCAAATAGACTAAATGTGTTTATAGGCCTACTGTAAATCCTCATTTATTGATATATTTATGTTCGTAATTAATTTCTTTATAGTTCTAATTCAATTTTCTGTAAAGATAAATTTAGATATATTTTTTTAAAAGCATACAATGTAAGATATGCCGAACAGCGTATACTGTTTGGGTTATCCGTCATGCACCCATGACAATCAATGGCGTCAACACGTGTGACCTGTTTATGTGGCACACCATAGATTTTTTTAAACTGCCGCGACTACATCCAGTATGACACGTGTGCTTTTTGGATACATATATATAGTAGTTTTTTCTCAAACTGTGATCCGTAGTCACGCCGTAGGCATATCGACGGGGAAACAGCGTGGAAACCACGTATTCTCAGGGTTTCCACGTTGATTCGTCTTCGATACGACGTGGTGTGCCCGCTGGATAAAAATAAAAGGGGACCGCGAAGAGGTTTCGGGAAAAGTTTCAATGGGTTACTTTCCTGAGATAAATTTCCAAATATAATTTGAACACTAGACAAGGTCTACAACTAGACTTTACTATTTTATGAACAAATTTTGGGTTGTCTCCCACTGACTTAATTTATCTAACTAAACGTGTCCTTCTGAAACTATGTGTTAAATGAGAATAGGGCCTACATGCTTAATGTCGTTAGTGAAATGATAAAGATGACACAATTTGTGAATGTTTCACTTCTTGGTGAAGAAATTTTATCATTATTTTCACGATCTCCAAGAATTGGAAAACTATTAACAACCCATTGTAATCTCTATTAGATCGATATGCCTTATCTTATCTCATCTTATACTTTATAGACGCTCCTTCTATAGAGAAGATTATTGCGTCCTACGCTCATCCGTGGTCCGAGTCTATTCTTGTATTTTTATTAATGTTTTAAATGATGTTAAGTTACTGGTTTTCCTGGCTTGTCCATTCCATGCCCGATTGCCACTCGGGAAGAAAGAGTACTGATATGCATTTGTTCTCGCATAAGTAGGGTTGCCAGATAGCCTACATGGGTACCAAAAGGAGGACACAGAGAGACAAAAAGGAGGACAAAGGAGGACACATGGGTACCAAAAGGAGGACACATCGAGAATTTCATTTAAATCATTTATCAAATGTTCAATTGAATGCGGATTTAACCAGCAATTAGTAGGCCTACACTTTTACTACAACGGTTGCCAATAATTATCAATTTGGAAATTAACCAAGAAAATAAGTAGGCCTATTGTACAAATAAAATTTAATATAAATTCAATTAACTTTTTTTCAAAATGCAATAATACTATAGCCTATTATTTTAAAATTAAACAGACAATTCTACAGTTATTATATTATCATCTTTCTTAATTAAAAAACAATTATCTGATGAGCAAACTTTTTGCAGAAGATTTTTGTTAGCAAGCACAAATGTATAAAACTGTTCACATGTCAGAGTTTTCAAGTTGTACTTTGTAAGAACAATGCCCTTTTAGAGAACTAACTGAGAGTTTGTTTCTTTCCTTTGTCCATTGAGCGTTTATGAACATTGTTACTGTCCGGGTCAGGCCTACTGAAAAAAAAGTAGACACTTATTAGCAGGTAACTCTTAAAAGCAACTTTCATTTGGGCGACTCCAGTGTTTTTGCTTTACCCGACCCAGCCACGTATTGAAAGTAAATAAGAACGAAGCCTAAAAAGTGCACTAAGATTTTTTAAACTTTTGCCGTACAAAAGCCGGACAATTTAAGGGTTTTTAACTTTGCCTGCCGGACGGAGGACACGGGACTAAAAAGGAGGACATGTCTGGCAACCCTACGCATAAGGGACATGGAAAATGTTTTTGTCTTTATGTTTATCTGAGCTTTGCAACAGGTTGTTATTGGGTTGTATATCTAAATTAGAGTTTAATGCCTTGTGTATTATTACTACTTTACTCTTTGCCCTTCATAGGACAATGCAAATAAAAAATAATGTATAAATATGATAAACAAAAGATGTCGTAAAACAAAGGTCGTAAAACAAAGGTCTATTTTCAGAGAATTCGCTTGTGATTTTTGTAAATGAAATAGGAAATAGCACTTTCCTAAACCGATGTTGCGAAGATGGCTCAAAGTAAGATTGCTGAATCCATTTGCTACTCTTGAGTGTGAGACGGCTTTCTCCGCGCTTCTTGCTATGAAAACAAAGATTCATAAGCAGATCAAATGTGACAAACGACAAGAGAGTTGTCCTGGCAAAACAAACCAATAGATAGAAGGCAGGGCCCTCCAGAGAAAAAAAAGATGCCGGTACGAGATCTTTTTTGCCCTCCCCCCCCGGTGGAGGGAGGAAAAAAACCAGTCTCGACTGAATGTATAATGTGTACGTAAAGGTTATCCTATGTAACTATTTAAAAAAAAAAAAAACCACAAAGGCAGAAGACTGGTTGAGATCACACACAACTATTTACGTTTCTGTCACTTCAGCGTTTGTAGTTGATCTAAAAATTTATAATTTACATTACATCCGTAGCTCTCTCTGATTTTTATAAGTTTGACTTGATTTAACTAGTTTAAATTTTGAAATAAATGTTTCAAATGTGTTGGCTGTGTTTGTGAATTGTACGGACTTATGGGTGGGTTTCTAGGTAGTTAATACACTTTTAACCAATAGGACTATCCTTATAAAACAAAGCGTCTCACAGTTGGCCTACTGGCTTACTGTCCCTGGAAAAAGAAATAATACAGCTCTCCTTTAAACTTCATCAGATAACTGACCCCATTAGTAAAAATTCTTTGTCCATCTTCCCTTAGGTCAAGTGACCAGCATGCTTTTGATATTTGAAAGGAATGCTAATGCAGGGGTCGGCAACCTTTTGATAATAGTGTGCCAAAGTAGGATTTATAATTCATTCAGCGTGCCAACAGCTTAAAAATAATCCTGCTCTGGCACATTTCATGAAGAAAATAAAATTGCCTTTTTGGAGGACTACCGCGTGCCAACACGTCCCGTAGGTTGCCGACCCCTGCTCTAATGCACAACCATAGAATGTGCTAGTGAGCACATTTTTTTTTTGGGGGGGGGGGGGGGAGGGGTATACAAAGAGGGTAGGATGACCGGGTAGCAGTTATGCAAACATAATTTAAATATTGGCAGCAAGCCCCCAAATAATAAAATATGTAAGCTTAAGAGTAACCAACCACTTTAGTTTTAATTTACGAAACAATACTCCAACTCCAACTAAAAAAAATTTATAAATCAGGAAACCCTAGAAGTAATTATTTATAGTAGGATCTATTTACTATAATAGATATGTTAAGCAACAAAACTAATATTATTATTAGTTGCTCATATCAAACTAAGTAATTAGCAATAACTATCAGATCATTTTCCTAACATCATGTTTGTATAGGTGAATAAGTTATTATGCTCCTTTGTTTAAAAATAAATGTATCATTAAAATATTAATGTATCATAAAAATATTTTTCTTTTCATTTCATTTGACTGTTTAAAAAAAAAAATTACAAAAATATTATTTATACTATATAAATATTTCTTATAATAAAAATATTATTATTCTGATCCATTCTATTTCTAGCCACTTTTGACAGATTAATCAAATTAAATGCAATCACATTATTTGCTGAAATGGCAGCTGGTGGTTATTTTTTTTCCCATCACATTTAGTCAGCAAGTGGAAATAAAGATCAAACTTCTTTTTTTTTAAACTACATTGTCTGTAGATCTGATTAGAAGTGATAAGTGCATGCATTTTCTAAAGCTGGGCATAAAATATACATTTTCTTGTGAGCTTTTGTTCAGTATTTAGACAAATTTAACTTGTTCAGTATTTAGACAAATTTAGCTTGTTTGGTATTTAGACAAATTTAACTTGTTCATTATTTAGACATATTTAGCTTGTTCGGTATTTAGACATATTTAGCTTGTTCGGTATTTAGACATATTTAGCTTGTTCAGTATTTAGACATATTTAGCTTGTTTGGTATTTAGACAAATTTAACTTGTTCAGTATTTAGACATATTTAGCTTGTTCGGTATTTAGACATATTTAGCTTGTTCGGTATTTCAGTATTTCGACATCTTTAGCTTGTTCAGTATTTAGACATATTTAGCTTGTTCAGTATTTAAACATATTTAGCTTGTTCAGTATTTAAACATATTTAGCTTGTTCAGTATTTAAACATATTTAGCTTGTTCAGTATTTAGATATTTAGCTCGAAAATGACCAATTTTTTTGGGCACAAGAGAACAGTGTTGGAAATGAGCTAATTAGTTTAAGTATATACCGGTACAAAGATGAATTTATTTTTGGCAGCTGAATTATATATTACAGTTTGGGGATACTGACTAACTAAACATTAAAATTATTTAAAAAAAACAACAACTATATTTAGCAGTTTTATACAGGTTATGTTGACCTATCTCTTCTAATTTATCTGGTATTGACTCTCAGTGAGCCAGAACTAAATAAAAGTCAAAATTTGAGAAAAAAGAGACACACAGCTAAAATATTGCATCAGCATTCACACAATGTAGATGACACTTAATTCAGTCACAAACAAACAAGACAATACAAAAAAACATCTTAAAAAAACTACTAACACACACAATTTGTCCAAAATATTACTATGTATTTGTTTCAAGTGTAACGTTTTAATAACACATTAACACAAAATTCCAGGTAGAAAAAAAAACAAAACATTCACAGCTAACGTTCATTAAACTACCTAGAAAATGTTGTCCTTCAATTAGAAAACTAGACTAAAAAAAATAATTGCAGGCTCATCAAAAGTGTATGTCCCAGTTGACTGCACCAGGAATATCGTAGCCCACAATGGTGCCTTTGCCTATGCATTCTCCAGCGAAAAACCACAAGACTATCTCAGCACCAACTACTGTGTTTATAGCAGCTTCCTGAAAATATATTGGGGGGAAAAAAACATTTTGAAATATTTCATTCAGATGGCATTTTAAAAGTATAGCTTACACATACAACCTGCATAAAGTAAAAGGAAACCACTAGTTTGTATTGCATTCTGCAGATCATAAAACTTGTTTGATCCTCATGAGAGCCAAAAAAAAATTAAAGTTAAATTTATAATGTTCCATATTTAATTTGAATTACAACAAGGGAAGAGAGGATAAAATGTTACCCCCCCCCCCCCCCCCAAAAAAAAATAAATAAATATTTTTAGTGTTTAAAACACTACAGACTATAAGCTAGGAGATGTAAGGGTGACAATAAAATAAGTAACCCTGAGCTAAATATTTGCTTCAGCCTGCTGAAAAGCACTATTTGCCATCTAAGCATAAAAATAGCAATGCATCTAAAACATAAGTTGTGCAACATTTATCGCATTCTGTCACTTTTATAAAGAATGTGATATAACTAAAGTGGGACAAAACATTTTCTGCGGGGGGCCAAAGTAAAAGGCTTGGCAGGCTGTGTTTGTGGACTTCTGGACGCCTGTTGCACACACCTGATCTAAATTATTTACAAAAATCCAATCATCAAAATATTACTATTCATTGCTATGAATATATAAAGCAAGCAAATTAAAAAAAAATATTAGCAATGAGTAATTTGATAATAATTATCGTTTCTCTGTCAAGGAGGTTAAACATGAGACAAAACCACAGTGCATGACTACCAATATTAGGCATCCTTTCAGTTCAAACGCTGAAGAGATAATTAAGATTACTCATCTAGGATCTACCATAGGTGTTGGTCTAACACAGCGGTTCCCACTATGGGAGTCGAACGAACATTTCGAGGTGGTTGCCTAAGACTGGTCTACACTGGCCATAGACGTTGGTCTAACACAGCATTTTCCAACCCCTATGGGGGTCGAACGACCATTTCGAGGGGGTTGCCTAAGACTGGTCTACACTGGCCATAGACGTTGGTCTAACACAGCATTTCCCAACCCCTATGCGGGTCAAACGACCATTTTGAGGGGGTCGCCTAAGACTGCCTAAGACCATCATAAAAGACATAGGCCTATTATCACTGGTCTTAGAAAATAAGACTGTAGTATATCAATATCAGTACGTAAAAGGAATGAATTTCACATCTTAAATATTCAACACAAGGCTTTTTTCTGAATAACATTAACATTTGAAAAATACATTCTACATATCAGATATTTATATAACAATTTATTACAGTAGCAAATTACAGTTATAAGGTCCCTGCGAAGATAATTGTATGGTCGGGGTCATGATAACATCAGAAGCTTATTAAATTATAAGGTCGCGGCATTAGGAAAGTTGGGAACAGCTGGTTTAACATGTCTTGAAAGAGTGTCAGGTTGTGTAAGTTAGGATACAGATAACAATCAATATAGGAGGCACGGTACTTTGTAGCATCATGTTGTGAAAGTAGGTTAGCATAGCAGTACGATAGCTATCCCTCTCAGTTCACACTAGGTATAGGGTAAGTATTTTTCATAAATAAAACATATTCCATACTGGTAGTCTACAGATATTAAGTTTGGTCAGTTGTCCTTTCCCCCACAACATTTTGTATTTCCATAAAATATGAATAAACATTTACAGTACTGAAATGGAGTGTAAAAAAATTATTTCCAAGAAAATACGAACTACTTTTACAAATGCGATTGGTGAAAAAATTAAGAGTTAGGCTTAAACTTGGTGGTTATCATACCATCAATGGCATTGGCTGAGTATGTAGTCATTGCTGTCTTACCTTACTTTAAGCAGGCTTGTTTTAAAATTGCTACATTTTAAGAGTACTAATCGTAAGTAAAAATCTCTCAAAATTTGCAAGACAAAAAACTGCTGTGGCACGTCTCACTTTAACTACTCTACTGCCCCCTCCCTCTTCCAGACACTACCCACAGCGAGATACATTCCCCGCCTAACTAAAATGGCAGTTACCGATTACTACCTAAATGCTAGGGACTTATAATTTTTTATTTACAACAACATCATGACACAGACTAATTTATACATATTTTTTTAATACTAAGAACACAACCTTAAAACTTAACCCTTACAGTCCCGGGTGCGTATATAGCGGAACTGAAGGCAGCATAGATAGAAGTAGGTTGGTACGGGAAGGGTTAAATGCAAGCTGTGAAAACAATTAGATCAACCATGAAATCTGGCATGAAAAAAAAAAAAAAGTGAACCTCTCACCTTGACTGTAAGCTGTCTCCATTTGCTCGTCTTTGCAGCTAATAACAATTTTTGGATCCCTAATGGGACTTCTGACATCTCCCGTAAATTTGGGGGCCTAAGCTCAACTTTTGCATATTTCCATGCAGTTGAAAGTTTTGGTCTCGCAAAGGCAAGCAAGGCTGGAAAAGATGTAAAATAACTCTCTCTATATATATATACTTTACTTACACATGCAGAGTCTATTTCAAAGTGTACAATAGGGTATCTGTTGCCTTAGAAAAGGTAGGGATTATAGTTGGTAAAAGTAAGTAAAAGTAAAGTACCCGTCTGACCAAATTGATCATGGGTAGACTCAGGGACTACCTCCAAACCCATGGAAAATATCCTATCATGCACCAGGATTCGGACCTTCGGTGCGCCAGTGGAACGCGCTGCCGTTCGGCCACTGTGCCCCTTATAGGACTATAGGCCTACAAAAATTAAAGACTATTAATATTAGTATAATAGCATTAAATTTAATATAGTTGGTACTGGTACCGATAACAAAATGTGTTCATTAATAAATCTCAGGAGAAAGATAAAATGTTTTTTGTTACAAGTGTTCTTTTCTCGCTCCCACACCTTACTTTTGTTTCCTCTCCAACCTTACTGCAAGATGGCAAGAGGGCAAAAATCAAATTCATTTCAGCCAGAAAGTAGGCTGATGTTCCACTTCCAATATCATGGATTATTTATTCGTAAAAAAAAAAAAAAGAAAGTATATAACAATGAGTTTTCCTAATGCTACTTGCCACTTAAGCAAAATAACTGGGTCGCAATTAGCAATTTACTCTATTCGTGTTATCATCAATTTCTACCAACAAAAAAAGTTAAAAAATATTTCAGAACCCTATCGATGTCTCAGCCATTCTGAAATAATGTCTAGGATGGAGGGAACAATTAGTACAATAATGGCTGGGACTGAAGGTATACATCGCAGATAAGTAGGTCGGTACGGGAAGGGTTAATTATTTAAATTTAATAGTATTGTACTAGTCTTACTATTACTAGTCTTTAGTTTTTGTAGGCCTATAATGGGCACGGTGGCCGAACGGCAGCGCATTCGACTGGCGATCCGAAGGTTCTGTGTTTGAATCCTGGTGGAGGCTAGGATTTATTCCCGGGACTGAGGGTGTCCCTGAGTCTACCCAGCTCTGATAGGTAGGCCTACCTAACATTAGTTGGGGTAAAGTAAAGGCGACTGGGCTTGTGCTGGCCACACATCCCCTATTATGCATTGCCACAGAAACTGATGAATGCTGCTTCACCAATCCTTTGATCAATTTGATCCGAAGGGTACATTACTTTACTATAGTTTATAGTCCTATAGTATAAAAGTAGGCTATTATATAATAATATAATATTATACTGCCATTATCATATGATAGGAGGCCTAGTGACGTAAATAAACAAAATTAATTTATTAATAAGTTTAGTAGTTTAGAACAATCGTTAAAAATTTTCTTTCATTTTATTTATTTAAATATACAAACGGCATTGTTACCAGACAGAATTCTTGTTGTAATAATTTAGAATTTAGGCATTTAGGCTAGCTAGGGCCTACATAATTTCAAAATGAGAAAAGTCTTCCAATTCGGATCAATTCCAATTAATAGGCCTAAGTATAACAAGTTAAAGTTAGATTTAAATTTCTAAATAATAAATAAGTTTATCAATTACCAATGAGGTCCAATGAAGGTAAATGAAAATGTTTTACTAGATCTTAGATCTAGATCTAGACTAGTAGGACTAGCTACAGTGAGTCAGAGAAATGAGAAATGAAAATAATGAAATGTATCAGAGTCACAATCAGAGGGTCTAACTGTTTAGGCAACCATTCGCGAATGGCGAATAGTAAGTGGTCAAGTCTTACTCGAAGAAGTAGTTAGTATTAAGTAGCCTACAAAAAAATAATGTCTTTTTTAAATTAGCACTGTCTGAGTCGAGTGTACTCAGAGTAGTGTACTGTGTTCAGAATCAGAGGACATACATGGAGGATGTATCGACAACAGGTAACTTCGGGAACGAAAATAATTTATTTTTTAAGAATGGGGTCATTTATTTACTTATCGAATGCCACAGATTAATTTAACGTAATACGTTTACAGGTTCAATAGAAAATAAACAATGAATACTAACTTGTTCCCTTTGAAGTGAAATATGTGACGACCTTCGCCATCTTGAGACTTTTTTTTATTTTTCGTAGAGGCAAGGGCGAGAACTACCAATAATTTGAGCTCTTATACTCTTATACGTCTGAAAATTTATTAAATTGGTGAGCCAAAAATAGAATCGGTGCCTCAGTCGACTGTATCTGACCAATAAAATACAAGAACTGAAGATTTGTTCTGCTAGTCTAGGTCTATAGTCTATAGGATTCTATATCTAATGCAGTTTTTGTGTGTAAATTAAATATAAATATATATTTCTTTGCTAGTAAGTAATTTTTTTATAGAAACTTGATGACTGAACATGAATTACATTATTTTATTTATGTCTGAATACTAAATGACAATGAGCCTTAAAGCCTTACGCCTTAAACTCAAAATAAAAATTGACTCAAACTGAATTTTATTTTTAACGTAATTTTCGTAATCAATGAAATGTGAATAATAAATAATTATAATACAATACATACTCTACATCAATAGTCTATTCAATAGAATAGGATAGTCAATTATAGTCAATACTAGTCAATATAGTAATACTAGTAATAGTACAATAGGTTTAGGGAGTTTAGGCTAATCATCGCCTAATAATGTCACTAATGAATAATAAATATAAATATAGTATATAGGCCCTAAATAATAATAATTAAATTAATTAGCCTATCTTCTGGACTTAAAGTTAAAGTTAAATATACTATATCTAGGCCTATATTAACTATATATAAGAACACTTATAGTAATAGTCTATAGCCACTCACTATACTTCACTATAGTTTAGGGTCTTCTTATGTCCTTATGTCACTTATGATTACTAAAATTTATGTATTATAATAATATTAAAATTATAACACTAATTCAACTAATTGTGACTATTAGAATAGTACTAAATTCAAATAGTGGTATTAATAGTAGAAAAGTTGTAATGATAGTAATAGAATAGGCCCTACATGAATACTACATACTACATGTCAAAAGTATAGTAGCCTAGGCCTTGGCCTATGCGGCTATGCCGTATACATGCCTATAGACTAGTATAGACTATAGTATAGAAGTCATAGTTAAATTATAGTAAGTTAATTAGTAGGAAGTAGTATCGGACCGACTAGTAGGCTATAAATTTGGCCTACTGACTGTCTTACTAAACTTAGTCTTAGTCACCTACTTAGTTTGTATTTTAGTATAAAACTTTATCTTAGTGTTAAAGTTAAGTCAACGGTAAAACTTTGGGACTCCTGACTCACGAAAAGTAGGGTTTTAAAAAATCCCAACTGAAAATTTTTTCGAGTGGAGCTATTGATTAGTGTATTAGGTACCCTATAAGGGGCATGGTGGCCGAGTGGCAGCGCATTTGACTGGCGATCCGAAGGTTCTGTGTTTGAATCCTGATGGGGGCTAGGATTTTTTCTCTGGACTTGAGGGTGCCCCTGACTTTACCCAGCTCTTATTAAATGGCTACCTGACACTAGTTGGGGTTAAGTAAAGGCGGCTGGGCATTTTGCTGGCCACACATCCCCTAGTATGCAGTGGCCATAGAAACTGGTGAACTCTGCTTCACCAGCTTTATGATCAGTTTGGTCCGAAGGGTACTTTACTTTTACCTAAAACAATTTAGAGGTATTCATATATAAATTGGATGTTGATAAAAAAAAATGCATAGTTGTTTAGTTTACTTTTAAAATTACAATCAAATCATGTTACATGTAACGTGAAGAACATTACAAAATTAGCCAGAGTGATTTTCATTTCAATAAATGAGCTTTTGCTTGTTAATATTATGGTCAACAATAATCGGAAATTTGAAAGTTATTATCAACTTTGTTGCAATGTAACTAATTAGCCCACAACTTTTTAGTTCTAAAAAATTAAATACTGGCTAAATGTAAAAAATCAAATTGTATATTGTATTCCCACAAATCAATCCCTTCAAACATTAAGTTTTAACAATATTTCAAATAGACCTATAAAACTACCCACATTTGGCTTTTCCGGCCTGTGACATCCCTAGACTATGGGACATCATCCAGTTCCGGTAACAAACTAGTATTTGAACCCAAGACCGTCTCAGCCAAACACGCTGCCGCTTGTCCACCATGTTCACCCTCATAAGTTAGTGAAGCTGAAGTGTAACACTATTTCATGAGTGAAATCACTAAATTAAAAACATTTCAGGGCTAAAAAGCCATTTTTAAGCATAATTTCTAATATAGTTATGTTAAAATATGCTATACAAACATTTAAAAAAATACCAGTACTTGGAGTCTTATAAAGACATAACTGTTGACAAAAAAACACCTGTCTTATTCCAGAATCAGAAGGCCATATATGCAAGTGCATATATGTTCTTATATCATTATGAACTTTTTTATAATTCTGACTTCTAAAAAGAATGGGTTACCTGAACTAGATCTAGTCAGTAAAAGATTAGCTGACAGCATAATTCAGCAACTTGGTGTCAATTAAAAAGGCCATTGCTGTCACATGAAAAAAAGTGTAGTGTACTTTCTCGAGACCTTCAAAGCAACTCTTTATTATCATTCATCCTGTATCACTTTTTCACATCAGTGACATTGACATTGATTGGTATATCATATCTATAATAGTGGCTATTGATAAACTTGTAATCTTTAGTCATAGCAAGATATAAAGTGATGTCAGTTTGTTTTTACAAAAAACATTTAGTAATTCATTATCTACTCTTTTTACATCCTGAAAGTTAATTAAAAAAAACAACAAAAAAAAAACAATGGTGTGGCAGATATAAGCTGAATTGTGAATACCAATTCACTCGGCCTGATTTGAGTCTTATCTCTAAAGCCAATTTGACTTTTATGCATCTGTTGCTTTCTGAGATAGATAATACCTATCGACCTTTACCCAGATTTATAAATTATATTTACCGTATACATTTTTTAAATAACTTAATGACGAGAACTTGTTTCTCCTAATCTTTTAACCTATTTGGGTATTTAATCTTTTTTTCTCTTCCTAATTGCGTATTGTTTAGTGTAAGGCTCATTACTTTTTATGATTGTTGGAGGCCGATATTTGTAATGAACTCTGCTGCAGTGGCTGTACGGTTTTTTAGTTCTCCATACACCTAGCTTGTCATCATCATCAAGAGAGGTTGCGCCAGAAGTTTGCCTGGGTAGAATGGCACGCAGGGTACTTCTGAAGCACATGCTCCGCATTTTCTAGAGCTGCACGATAAAGGCACATTTAACTGGTTTTGGCTGGAAAATTTGTAGTAGGCTTTGCTTTGTACTTGTCTTAAATTGATTTTGTTTTAATAACCTTCTTTTTGTATTTTTTCTAGAACTACAGCCCTAAAAAAAATTCATCTGAGAGGAGACTGTTAAAATGGATGTAGTTTTGGAGTATGCGGATTATTACTTTCTTACTCCTTATGTTTATCCCTCCACATGGCCTGAAAAAGATATATGGAGGCAGATAGCCTCCCTTCTATTGATAGCGAATCTTGGAGGCTATGTCCTGTACTTTATAACAGCCTCACTCAGCTACTTTTTCATATTTGATCACAGACTTATGAAGCATCCGCAGATTCTGGAGGTAAGTGAATGAGTAATTAGTAGTACCCTTGGTGCAGGCTAATTAGCACAGTTCAGGTGTAAGTTGAAAAAGCACTTTATGTTGATGTGCGGGGCCATGGTAGCCGAGTGGCAGTGCGTACGACTGGCATTCCGAAGGTTCTGGGTTCGATTCCTGGTGAAGGCTATGATTTGTTCCCGGGACTGGAGGGTGTCCCCTGGGCATACCCATCTCTGATGGGTACCTGACATTAGTTTAAGTAAAGGTGGCTGGGCATTGAGTTGGACACACATCCCCTAGTATGTCATGACCACAGAAAACGATGAACGCTTCACCGGGCCCTATGGCCAATTTGGTCCGAAAGGAACTTTTCTTACTTATGTTGATCTGGATGCCATGTTCCGATAAACATCATTAATATAATCAACCAGCTTATTGTTTTTATACATGGTAGAATAAAAAAATAATCAATTCTAAAACACTGATAATCTTTAGCATTTTTATGATTGTTTAAGATCTCATGTGCGGGTATCAGTGATCGTGGAAGATACCGGGTGTAAGAATAAACTGTTTAGTCCCGCTTGCATGTTGTAAAATAGTGGGTTGTAAAAAGTGTTAAAATAATCATGGCTCATCAAATAATGCATCCTCTCCCCAACCCACAAAAACAGCGGCAGTGTTAGGTTTGACAAATCGAGGTCTCCACTGCAGCGTGCCGTATTGAGGTTTCAGCACTTCCTGTTGAGGAAATAACATTGAAAGGGCTCAGAGCTGAGTGAACTCCAGGATGTCATGACAACTAGCAATAATTTAAAAAAAAAGACACACTTGGGTATCAAAACCATTCAGAGGGCTCCGCTGTAGATGATCTTGGAACTGGACCCACTGCTGGTGATCTTCAAAGAAATAGGTCACAAGAAAAGATTAGAACACTATTAAGAAAAAGAGATTACATTCGTTGTTCTGTTGTTATAATGTTATTACATTATCATGTTTTTAAATTATTTATGGTTTAGGGTTATTTTGACTTTTCATTGCAGAATCAAATAAGGAAAGAAATAACCTGCACGGTTATATCGGTACCTTTTATGAGCATCCCTACAGTTTTCATGTTCTTCCTGGAGGTCAGAGGTTACAGCAAGCTCTATGACAATGTTGGAGACACAAGGCTTGGTAAAATACTTTTTCTGAGCCATTAAAAGAGTCACAGAGATGAACAAAATCAAAACAAGTGTATGGTTCGCTTAATTTTAAAAGGCTAACATCTCAGCTTATGATAATGTACATTTTAATTTAATGTAAGGCTGTGGCATAAAAAATTTAAAATGGCTTTTAAAAACACACCCAGAACAAACTTGCTTATATACATCTACTAATAGATAATAGTTTTTTTTTAATTAAAAAAAGAAATATTTTTTCAAAGTTAATTACAATTTTAATATCTTGACCTATTTATAAACATTCCATGTTTTTCTCCTAATTATGCATTGAAAGAGCAATTTGTTTTTTGTTGTTGTTTAAGTTAACAACAGTTATGTTTATAAATTGTTGCTTATTATTTTATTGAAGAATTAGTCATTGACATGTACAATTTTTGTCATTGTTTACTATCTCTCCAGGCTACTTGGGCCTCGTGTTGAGCATGTTCACGTTCATAGCGTTCACTGACATGTGTATCTACTGGATCCACCGTTTCCTTCACCATAAGCTGGTGTACAAACACCTCCACAAACTGCATCACAAGTGGAAGGTAAGGCAGCATATACACCTAAGCTTACTTTGAGTTATTCAGTTATTTTGTAATGTTGTTGTTGTTTTTTTTTGTTGTTGTTGAGTTTAGAAAAATACAACAATAACTATTTAAAAAACATGTTTAACGCTTCACTTTCATAGGAAGTGTTCCACTTTTTACTTAAAAACTTTATCGTGTGACTTTGTTTCTCATATGTATCTTTTTGTTACTCTTAAAATTTCTGTTTTATATTTGATTTCAATACTGAGAATTTTAATTTATAATCTAGACAACTTACGTTTGATAGGTTTGTCTGCCACTTGGGGGAAAAAATTTACATACAGCTGTTTGGTTTGGTGCTGTATAATAAACAGTAATAAAGATAATAATCGATTTTCGGAACAAAAGTCATTTATAAAATAACAATATTGTAACGCTGTAGCATTTCATAGCTTAGCTGCATTGTTAGGTTGACTAGCATTTAATAGCTTAGTGCATCGTTGGTTGTCCTAGATAAATATATGTCAGGATTCTGGCTGAATGTAATTTGACATTTGACCTCGTGTCACAGTTTGATTGGAACGTGTGAAAGTATGTTATTTTGCCAATGTATCTTTGTAGGATGTTATGTATCACTTGTAATCATTGTAGACCACCCCGTGTGTGTCTTTCTCTTTCACCCACATACACGGTCACATCTACTCGCCTTTTGTTGTTGCTTAGATTAGCATTTAGCGCATTTAGCGATATCCGACCCAACCTTGTATTTTCAAGTTAATTGTCTCTGTATTTACAACAATAGTGTCCTTGTGCCCAATGACATGTAACCCAAATCCTCCTTTCTGAGAAGGAGTGTTAGCCCTGAGATAATTGATCCTTCCCGGGTATTTCCATTGCATGCTACACCCACTCCTTTTATGGTAATGTAAAGACAACTGGGTACTCCCCACCCACCTCCTCCTTACGTGGCACCCCTACCCTTCTTGAATTGATGTAAGTTAATTAGTTTTCCCCCACTACCCCTCTAATTAAGTATTCTAAAGATATCTACAGCATCCAATGAATGTACGTTGCTCTCACGTGATTTTAAACACCCAATCTGGTTAAAGGAAATTCTGGGACCAGCGTGGGTGGAAAAACTATAGTTAGTTGAATTCTTAGCTCTGTGCTGTACACACGTTAAACTCTAGTCTAGAATAGATCTTCTCATCTTGTATGTACATTGAATTATTCTATGTGGATTCTGATAATCCTGTTTCCAAGTATATCGACATTTACTCTATTAATAAACTGATCATAATCGCATATATATATATGGATTGATATACCAAACCTGAATCTTTGTGAGTCACTTACACTTACAGTGTTGTTTTGTTGTGTTGCCTTAACTAAGGCGTATTAAATAAAAATTTGTAAGAGTTCAAGAATAGCTGTGATAGCCATCAAACTAGACAACAAGCCAAGGGTGTAAGACACAATTCCACCTCACCTTGTGATAACGGGTAATTTTACAACCACCCTGTCACAAATATAATATTTTTTTAGGGCAGATGCAGCATTTGCATTATTATGCTTGTTTTTATAAATTGTCCAGACTATTTGATTGTTCCTCCACAGTGTTGAAAATTTCTTTTAGCGAGGAACATTTCTTCGAACAGTCCTTAGTTTAGGCCTGTCTGAATTTCTATGATGCTTTGAGTTTATTATTTAAAAGCTGAATTACGATGTTATTATCGGCAAAAGAAAAATTGGATATGAAATAACACTAAGTGGTCCCTTTGTCTTCTGTAATTAGCGCCTTGCACCAGTTCAGTTTTAATCATTTCTTTTATGCTAGTGCTGTGCAAAAGTTCCTGATTGTAATCTTGGTTAGTTAGAATTACTAACACTTTGTTATTGCTTAACCCCTTAAATATGGTGGATGTCACATCAACGCCATCATCAACATCATCATTTCCGAACACTTAAATACCAAAGGACGTCACATAGATGTCATAAAAAAATAAAGAAATGGCCAAAACATGCAAAGTCAGCAAATATTTATACTAAAAACCTAAAATAGTTAAAGAATTGATAGTTAAATATTGTACCCCGACTCAAAGATTGCCTCATGGGACATTTTGGTTTATCGGCAGAATGTTGGGATTGCCATTTCAAAGGTTTCAGGGAATAAAATCCAGCGTAATCACAAGGTATTTCATTCTTGAGTCTCGAGGGTGTTTCCCTGAAACCAGCCAGCTCTGAAACTCTGATGGGTACCTATCACAAGTTGGGGGAAGTAAAAGGGGCCCTGTTGTATGTGCTGGCTACACAACACTCTTTCTTGTTACAGCAAGTTCACTGGCACACGAGCAGATGATTGTGTGGCCAGTACAATATGCTTTAAAAGGGATACTTACAGGATCGTGTGTTGTTACAGCAATGAGTGAAATAAATTTTGCTCTCCAGGCCCTACTGTCTAAATAAAGACTTCACAAAATGTTTGTCAAATACTTCAAAACATTTTGTGTGTGTGTCATGCCCAGAACTGTGTTTGTGTAATCCTTAACAGATTTTTGTGCTTGCATTTCAGGTTCCAACACCTTTTGCCAGCCATGCATTTCATCCTCTTGATGGGTTCTTACAGAGTTTACCTTACCACGTCTATCCGTTTTTGTTTCCACTTCATAAGGTGAGTAAATGTTAAGTTTTACATTTGTTTCCTTTTACTGTTCACTTTTTGATTTGGTAAATTTACACACAAACAAAGAAATGACTTCAGGAAATCTTTCTGTATAAAACAAAATGAAATTGTTTTTAAAAACTGTAATTACTTTATTTGCTGGTTTTGTAACTTTTTAAAGGAATTAAAATAATTTAAAGGTTTATGAAACAGTTTTTGTATTTTTTTCCTTATGTATCTTATTCTTATCCTTATTTTTCTTTCAGATCTTCATTTATTTTCATTTCAGTCCACATAATTATTTGTTAACCCAGGGCTTATACAGTTTGGGAAAACTTACCTAGCTTTATAAAAATTTGGAACCATTTTTGAATTTCACTACATACTTATTAACATTATCAGTTTACTAAGACGTTTTACATATAGCAGTAAATATTGATCTGTGCATATACAGTTTGGGAATTTCAAAATTATTTTAGAGGAAGAACCCTGGAAAACCATTCATTCTGTATTTAAGAATTCCCATTAGTGCTATTGTTAGCCAATAAAAAATATTTATCAAAAGCTATAGCTCATTAATCTCCAATGATGTTCAAACTAAAATATATAATGGATAGCTATCCAGAGTAATTTCAAAGTTATAGACAAATATAAACATTAAAATGTTGTCTTTTTAAACTCAATGTTACGAGCATAAAACTCTAAGACTGTTCTAAACCAAATTTTCTCACAGGTGACATATCTGGGACTTTTTCTCTTCGTCAACGTCTGGACGGTCTCCATCCACGATGGGGACTTCAGGGTGCCAGAGACCATGAAGCCCATCGTGAACGGCAGCGCCCACCACATGGACCACCACCTCTTCTACAACTACAACTACGGCCAGTTCTTCACCCTCTGGGACAGGATTGGCGGGTCCTTCAAATACCCGAGCGCCTTCGAAGGGTGCGGTCCGATAGAACTGATACTGTCCAAAGAGAAACAGAACGGCAAAGTCAATTCTGATGGACTCAAGGAGACCAGCAGCAAGAAAAAAGTTTAATGCTGTGTTGCAAGATCCATGAAGGCTGAATGTGTAAGTTGAAGTTATTAGCTGAATGTGTGAGTGGAAATTATTTTCTGAATGAGCGAATGTGCATCGCAACTTTTTATTGGTTAGCTAAATGAATGAGTTAAGAGCTGAATGAGCCATAGCGAATGGGTAAACAATCCCTTGGTGTCTGGTCATCTCTCGTCCTCTGGTTGTTTATACTTCATTGAGACCAATCAGACTAACAGTGCCTCCTGGGCAAGGTCATCTGAAAACAACTAAAATGAATCAGTTTTTTTTTGTTTTTTTTAGCTCAAACGTGTAACATTATTTGTTTAAAAAAATAGAAAACACATTTTTTTTTAATACATCACTTAAAAATATATTTAAAAATTTTCAATTGGCGAAAGGTTTTCTAGTTCAGGATCAAAAGTACAATAAACGTTGGCAACATCAAAAAGGCTTAAGTTGATTGGCTACTGCAAAGTTTAAATTTAAAAAAAAATCAAAATCAAATTCCCTGTGAGTTTACTCATGAACTAGGTACTGGCAACTCTGTGGATGGGCAAACAGGATACAACCTGCCACTTGATCTTTGTTTATCCATATTTATATTTTGTGAAACACTATAAGTATAAGAGTTAGAGAGAGACACACATTTTACCTCATTGAACGTTTTACCACAGCTGTTTGTGTTTTTTAGAAATATTGTTTTATTTTTAAACTCTTTTTAACCGAACAAATGCTTTGACAGCCTTGATCTGAAGGGTTTGCTGTGCTAATCCAGACTATTTTCTACGCACTGTTTATGTTTTGGGTATGTTGCAGTGTTGAGCATACCTGGGCGCCTGTAATTTTTCATAGGCGTATTCTTACTGGCTCAAAAGCTTATGGATTGTGACGCACAATGTACATTTGGACAAGATAAAGTGAGTAGACGCGACTATATATATATATATATAAAGAAAGAGAGAGAGTGACATAAAAATGAGGAATAAAGTATTGGGCACTCACTGATCATAAAAACACAGGCTTCTATAAGATTTACCTTTTTCCTATGACATTTTCGGTAATTTGAAAAACACAAAAATATCGCACCATAGAGCTTGGCGGATTTTTAGCTGTAGTGTGGGTAATCCAAATCTAATGGTAATGTTACGACCAAAACTCCAGAAGGGATAAAACTATTATTGACCAATTTTCATTTTAAATTTCTCCAAAAATTTTATTTAAAAAATTGAACTATTTTTTTGGCCTGTATTTTTTTCTAATTGTACGTAAGACCATACTGAGGTTCTAAAAGTGTACAAATGCAGGTATCCAGATATGCTCTATAGGGCAACAGACTGCAGTATTTTTTTTATCCTGTCCTGATGTTCATCTTTAAAAAAACTAATTTTTATATTTTGAAAAATTGTTTTATTGCCTATACTATAGCTTGCTAAGTAAAATCTAATTTTATCTTTATTTTGTCAATAATTATAACAGTTTATTTTTTTCTATAACAGCATATCAATTTTATTTTTTTTAGTACGATGCCTTCTTTAGAAGTTGAAAGAAGGTCAGTTTGTTTTTTTGGCATACCGGTGTGAAGCACACTTGCTTGCAGCCATTTGGACCACTCTGTTCAATATAGATACAACATTGTTTTGTTCTGGGGGCAAAAATTTCTACTAGTTTGTACCAATAGTTTGTTTTTCTTTTTTCGCACTTTTGACTTGTGGGCATCTGTTTGTTGCACAATTTTAAAAGAAATCCTTGTTGTTGTTTTTTTCTTTTAAATAATGATCTACCAAACTACAGAGCTACCGGTACTGTAAAACATCTTATTATACTTTTTTTTTTCAGGTGAAATATTATTTTGCTGCGATAATCTATTTTAAATACATTTGGTAACACACATATTTTTTTACTTTATTTTGTCAAACATTGTTGAGGGAAAAAAAATGTTGAAAATAATGAAGAAATAAAATTTTTTTTTACAAGATAGATGTTTACAAATGATTTACAAAATATACTTATGATTTATAAATGTCCCCAAGTAAGATGTATTAGAGTATAGTGACAGACCCTTAAGATAACTAAATGTATATAAATGCTATTTATTTATTTCTTAAACAACAAAGCTATGTAATTATTGAATTAACGGCGGTGAGATGAATGAAAAGCATTTTTTTTCCTCCAATATGTCAGCTATAGGGAAATTTAGTTATTTTTTATAGGAAACATGTTTTTTATGTAGGATGTGCAAAGAAACAAAAAAAAATTGATGGATTGTTTATACTAGTCTGGAGATTTTATCTCCCGTGTTTTTCAATTAAATATTTATGACAATCTATCAGCACTTTTTTTTTTAAAGGGGGGGGGGATCTAAATGATAGCGGTGGTAAAAGTAAATACCATATCAAAAAATTTGTTTTTACTTAAAGGCCAACTGAAGAGGTTTTTCCTCAAAATTTGAGTTGATTTTGGTGGTAAATAGTATTCAAATTAGTTTTTAGAATTTTGAGTTTACAAAAAAATGAGGTATTTGTATTAAAAAAAAGGTAATTTAAATGAGTCAGAAGTGACAAGATTATATATTATTCCTTATCAAAGTGAATGTTTAGCAAGGAACAAAATAAAACAAAATAAAAATATATAGTCCTCCAAACCTATATTTAACCATTTTGATCCATGTACAGATTCAGAACACGTAGCAATATGAATTGTTTCCTTCACGAGTTTCCAATTACTGGTACTGACGTCAAGTCCCTTTGTTGCCGGAAATCATAAGTCTCGAAGGACTACTAGATTAGGATTGTTTCACCTCAATAGATACAAACATTTAAGTGCTAATGTTGAAATAATTACTTACTAAAGTAAAAAGAAAAAAAAAGTAAGTATCAAATTGATCCATGGGACAGGTGAACCAACGTTCACCAGTTTCTGTGGCCACTGCAAACTAGGGGATTATTGTGTGGCCAGCACAATGCTTTACTCTACCCCAACTAAAGTCAGGTACCCCATCAGAGCTGGGTAGACTCAGGGACACCTTTCAGAGCCGAAAACAAACTCTAGTCTTCACCAGGATTCAAACCCGTGCCCCCATTACTTTAATATACTGTTTAATATTTTGTATTAATGATTTCATTAGCATTCGGATACTCAACACACACATATAAAAATAGTTTGCATTTTTGACATGAACACCTATTCAGTTGGTCTTTAAAAAGTGGCTAAGTAAAAAAAAAAAGACACATTTTTGTTTCTTGAGGAGCTATTTTTTGTTATAAAATTAAAATTTTACACTTTGTGTTACCTGTTAATGAGTGGGTCACACCAAATTAAAGAACATAAGTAGAGGCCTTGAAAACAAAGGACTGGGAATAACTGGGAACTGTACAATTGTACCTAAAGACTAAGCTCAACCATTTTATTCCCACCCATCCCCCCTCTCAATTCTCCCAGCCCCAACCCCTCATTTAAAAGACTAGTATTAGTATAAAACAGCTCTCTGGTATACGGTACTTCCAAAAGACAGTTGAAAACAAAATATAAAATATGTAACAATTTTTCTGTGTTTTTACTTACATATCTTTAATTCTGCAATATATTTTGGGGGTTTGTTATATTCTTTTCTTTGGACTCTGTTTTATATATATATATATATAACATTTTATCTTTGTGTCATCTCAACGTTTTTTTTTATAGATAACATTTTATCATTTCAATTTTTCCTCTCAATTCTTAAAACACAAAAATCATGTGAACTTAATGCTGTGATAAAAATGATGATTTCTGGTTGATTTAAAACAAAATAATACTTACTTTGTGGTAAAACAAACATTAATCGCCTGATGTTAACTTTTGATTACAAAAAAAAAAAGTGGGCTCATAAAGTTGTTACACATGAGGTATAGTAAACAATTTTCCCCTGGTAATGATTATGGAAAAAGTTCCAATTTCAACCAGTCATCTAATCCTTACTTTGGTGTATATAGCTTTCTGTGTTGTGTACTCTACTGAATTTTCTGTATATGTTTGAGTTTGTTTTTATTGGGTGGCTTTAAACAAGTTATCTTTGACTTATTTGACGTGATTGAATTGTGTCCAGATTTTTTCATGATCTCATTTCTGAATAGCATTAAACATCTAGCATGGATAACTATAGGCTTTAGTAAAATATATTAAATGCAACATTATTTGACTCGCTGCATTACAATTCTAATAATAGTTTATTAGTATAGCGCTGTCAGCAAACTATCGTAAGCTCAGAGCCCATTTAAAAACAATCAACAAAAACATACATAGCAACTAATTTATGTACAAGAACTGGGCTCCAATCTCAAGGCCAGGCGTCAGCAACCTATGGATGCTTGCCAGACCTGGCACGCAGAGCGATTTTCAATGGCACGCAGAAGACCAAAAAGTTAATTCAAGTATCTTCTACGAGAAAAGGAGAGGATGAGTGGCACGCTAAGTTAAATAGAAAATTCTACTTTGGCACACTATCATCAAAAGGTTGCCGACCCTTGCTCTAGGCTACATAAATCTACACAATTAAGAGTCACCATTTCTACTCACTATAGTAAAATAACATAAATATTTGTTCAATTCACTTAATAAACATGGCAGGGTTTTGCAAAGTTCAGCCTCCACTGTTTGTTGGAAGTTTTTATTCTTCTTATTCATAGGTCCAAATGTTTCAACACTATTGAGGTCGATGAAGGTCTCAGAAGAGATTAATGGAAAAGTGGGTTACCCTTATTGAAAGCTATGTTTTCAGTGGGCTAAACCTGAGGCAAGAACTTGTTTGACTCTTTCAATCTCATTTTGTCTTACGAGCAGAGGCGGGGGGGGGGGGGGGGGGGGGAGGATGTATTATTCTTAAATGTCCATACTACATTAGGTGCATTAGATTAGAGCTGCCAACCTAGATAATTTTTATATATAAAATAAAAGCAATCTTTTTTTGGCATTATTTTATTCTTCTGATGGTTTCTTCAAAGAAAGTTTGATGTTTTTTTGTTGTTATTATATATTGTTGTGTGTTTATTTATTTATTAAGGAGATGTTACAGTTTTACATTTGGTTTATCCATTTCTACTACATGTGTTACAACGTTAAGATTTTAAAAAACAACAACAGAAAACATGTTGTGTTGAGGTTCATTTCAAGTTGACAGCAAAATACATTTTTTTTAATATATTTTTTTTAACAGGATATTGACAATGTTTACCAGAAATATAAATATGGGTAGATAGTAGAATACTATTTGTCAGTTGAGAAACTAACTAATATTGTAATATATTTAGTAAATTACCTATACATACCTGACTTTTAATTGAAATACTTATTTAAACATTGATATACAAATAATCATAATAAGCACAACAGCTTTAATGTAATATTTTAATTAAAATTTTTTTTTTCATTATTGATTTTTTAAAACTATCAACAATATTAAAGCTTTAAAAAAATAATTTCAAAATGTCTTACTTTGTTTTTGTTACTTATAATACAAATATAAAGTACATAACAAGATTATTGCATACATCCCTTGTCTGGGTCTTGCAGGGGCAGAGGTAACTAGGCAATGAGCCTAGAGCGCGAACCCTAATGTTAGGGCCATGACTGATTTTGACAAATTTTTAATATCTTCAGCATAAAATAAATAAAACAAGAAGGTACCACAATATCAATTTGTGTCTGTGAACTCTGTGACCCTGAAACCCTTCGTGTGAGTGGACATTCATTACAAGTTGAACAACACAGAAATGGTGGTTTTAATTACAGTAATTACACTAATGTTGAAAGAGCAGTCAGTGATAAGTATGGAAATTGTTGGTTCTATGCATTGCGGCAAAAGTCTTTCTCTTTTTTCCACACATGTAAATATTTGAGAAAAGCATGTTAAATAAATGTGCCCCTCCACCACGATTTGAGACTCATTGTGCCCAAGGGTCATTTTGAGTTATTTAGTTATCCTTATATAAATAATAATTCGAATGCTGAATTCAATGGTAAAAAAAGGAAGTCTAATTCACTTGAAATGTGGATAGTGGATGTCAGTGTTTAAGAAATATAATTTTTATAGATAAGTGAAAGTCACGTGAAACTCAATGTCAATGTGCCTATCTAATCTATGATTGATAAAATCCTTCAGGGCCATGGGCACACACTACACGACAGCTACATCAGATTTAGTCAAAGTGGTCGGCTTTTTTTTTTCAATCAAGGCTAGAACAGAGAGATTTAGAAACTCTTTTGTTTTACTTTCAGTACAGAATTTTCCAAAATGGAATCGCAAGTCAGCCAGAACTAGAAAAACTTACTACCAATGATACACTTTCTTGTAGGCCAATAATTATTTATAATAAAAAATATTATCTTATACATTACAGACGCTCCTTCTATAAAGAAGATTATTGGTATGATAGAGTGCCAGCATGTTTATTTTATATGTATATTTAGGTCATTGTCTAGGCAAACGAATAGTTTTTCTATATTGTTTAAAATAGTGTTCATTGATGCTGAAATACTGATACTGAAATGTTTCCATTTGTTTGGAGCAATGAAGCAATCTTTATCTTAGTCTTATCCTAAAAGTTTTCCGTTGTCATGGTTTGTTTGTTATGAACTTTTAAAAATGTGTTTTCGTATTATTAATTTATAATTTATTCACAACTTATGTGTATTTTGGGAGGGAAAAACGAATGACGTTTTTAGTGATTATCTGAGCAGTTCAAAAATAAATTAGGTCTTTATTAAAAAAAATATACAAAAATCAAACTCCGCCCACTATGTTGCTGTATCGTGACTTCCATATATGGATGACAAAGGAAAACGCCACAAGGCTACCAACTATGCACAAGGAACCCGAAGAGATGATAAATATCTTGACGTGGCAGTCGACGTAGTAGCAGTCTTCTACCGGTGAGTACAGGAATGTTCTGTGGAGTGAAGATAAAAAAAAACAACTAAAGACCTAAATATCAATCATCTCTTGTAAAACAACAACACCACCATAAACAAGGATATGAACAGTAAATATGTTATCCTTAAAATAAAAAAGCGAAAATAGTGACCTATATAGCCTATTGGCTTTATATAGGCAATGTATGTATATCAACTTTAAATTTAAATGAACAAGAAATAGCCTGCATGCCTACAGTTATTCTAAAGTTGTTTAAAAATTACAAATAAGTGTAGTACGTAAATCTACGCACAAACTGTATACATCAATACATGTATCGTACATTCACAGAATTGTGAATAAATTATTAATTAATAATGCGAAAACGAATTTTAACACACAAAAAAAGTTCATAGCAAAACAAACTATGAAAACAGGAAAACAAGACCATAAAGATTGCTTTAATATGATCCAAACAAATGTAAATTGGTCTTGATTACAGGTGTTTCGTATTTCGGCATCAATAAACAATATTTTAAACACTGCTTTGCCTACAGTGATCTATAATCAACAGTCCCTTTTAAAAATGAAAACCCTACAGCCCTACAGTGATCTAGGCTAAAAATAAAAAAACTTTCTATAAAACTTATAAAAGTATAATATAAAAACAAACGATAACAACACCAACCCTTGAGAGAGGTAAATGAAACAAACATAAACTATTGTTACAATGCGCTCAAAATAAATGAAAAGGTAAGCAACATTTTAAATATTATCTTTTTTCCCCACTAAACATAGGGACTAATTTAAGCTTACAAAAAAAGAAAAGGAAATTACGGGAAAATAAAGGCAATGTCGGGAACTAGGTCATGAAAAGTAGGGTAAAGAGCGGGAAGCTAAGATAAACAGGATTAGGGCACAAAGTAAAAAAAATAATAATAACACGAAATTAATTCAACACATTATTATAATAGTGGGGGAGATAACTCGCTAATATGTCTGTTTTCAATAATAATAAAAAAAATCAAATAATTTTTGAGTCAATGTTTAAAAAATAAACAGCTATATTTGTATATTTATAAAGAAATGGTATCATTTTTATGTATGTATTACTTTGTTGCAACATAGTTGTTTTGGACCAAAGAAAAAACCCGATTACTTCCCGTTCAATAAAAATATGGCTACTTACTTGCTGCTCAAGTCGTCTGAATGGTAACAGAGGCAGCCATTGTCGATGTGTTCACAGTAGGAGTATGTAAATAGCTGCCCAAGATGAATTCCGCAGAACACAGCGGCAGTGACACACAGAAATATGGAGACGGCAGAAAGAACAGTGCAAGCCGTCTAGATAAAGAGTGTTAAAAATTAACATAACGCCATTAACTAATGTAGTAGATCTATATGCTATATGCCGGTAATTTAGAATTTATAGAGCCTAATACTGCTTTTACTGATACCACAGACTGTGCACATATTTCAGCCCCGAGAAACTCCATCAATGAGTCTTTGATTTCAACCCAGTGGCTCAACTCTAAAGAAGGCCTTTGCGCCCTAATTCCCGCTTCCAATTCAATACTCATGTCTTGATTTGAATCAGTTTGAGTGACAACCGCACAAAATACGATCTTAATTAAGATAAAGGCGGGTAAATGTAGGTTTCTGGGTTTACTTTTGGTACCTTACTTTTTTCCAGGGTGTATGGGTGTCCATGATTCTACCCAACTCTTGGCATTAGTTGGGGTAAAGTAAACACGCTTGTGCGGGCCACACAATTCTATAGTATGCCGTGGACGCTGCTTCACTCGCATTTGCCTTAAACCAACATGGTTCTTTAATCGAGGCAAGCAATCATCACATTAAAAAATCGATATAGACTCTAGATTCAATCTGGCAATCTTCAACAGGAAAAGGAAGGAAATGCAACATAGACTGAACAAGATTCTAAGCATTATGCTGTTTCTTAAAAGTTGCCTACAAAGGTATAGAAACCAACAAAGGTCAAGTGGGCCGACTCCCGAGGGCGAAACGATAAAAGACAAAACTATATCTCTATAAACCTACGAAAGTAGGTCACATGGATAATCAAATGCACCGCGCAATGGCTTGTTTCCCTGTTTCCGGAAGTACTTTTCCGCCAAATTGTTTAGATTGCTTTTAATAGATTTTCCCTAAACATTTACCTAGATCTCTTTTATGACACCTTGACCTAGATCTATTTTTACGCATTTGTTTACTTTTAAAAACTTAGCAAATCCTTGCAAGTAAACTTTTTGCGTACATGTTAAGATTTCTATAACTATACTTGAAACATTGTTTACCTTAACGACCAATAGACTCATAGAGATTTCCGCATCTTTCTTGTCTCTCACACAGAAGAACACACTGCTCAATCCGGCCAGCAGGAGCTAGAAGGGAGATAAATCGGGGCTTCGGATGAAAAAAAAAAGATATACACACACACACGCCAAACTTTGCACCAATTAGCATTAAAAAAAGTTTTCAGAAACCTGGAGATCGTCTGCTCTTTAAACACGCGCACTTTAACGCTAAAAAAAAAAGAACATAAAGTTACAACTAGACTATCTAGTATGATCCATAAAAAAAAAAATATTGCGTTATAAATAAAAAGCGTTCAATTTTTCAGGTGTGCTAGGCCAAGACCAACTTAAACACGAGGCCTCACTGCCACACTGGGTTTTTCCAGTTGGAGGCCATCTGCTTGCATTGTTGTGTTGTTGTTTTCTTCATGATCAATAGACACATGTTAAAAATTATAAGCTGCATACAATTCACTATAAAACATTGTTCTAATTACTACTGTTACAAGCTCGAATAAGAAAAAGTAACTCCGTGTTTATATTATATTTTAACTTTAGATCAATGTACCGTGTAGCCTACAGCTAATATCTAGATTACGGATATGACGTTATTGTGGATATTTTCTGAGACCGCTTACCGGCACACCAGCCCATAAGGGCTTCTCTCTCAATCTGATTGCGGGGATCTCAATGTGAACGTAGGCCGCCACACCCGTTATCATGGCGCCCAACATAATCTGTAAATGAAAACATTAAAAAATCAAAATTGGGTACTCAAAGGCACCGAAGACATACACAATTATGTAGCCTAAACTGATCCGGTGGAAAAAAAAAGATAAATCTAATAGCGTTGACAGAAGGAAAAGAAAAGTTGAAAGTTGAAAGTGTCAATAATACTTTGAATACAAAATGTAATTAATTTCAAAACAATTGCAATTTTGCGTTCGTATAGATGAGACTTAGAAATCATCATTGTTAATACCGGTACCCGTGGCGTAACGTGCAGGGCTTTGCTTGCTTAACCACTTAATAATAATAATTAATAATTGACCATTTATATAGCGCCTCACTCCATGCTAATGCAAGCATGCTCAGCGCGCTCATAAAAACGAAACGACAATAGCACTCTAAAATAGTTTTAAACAAGTCTTCGGCCGATGGAGGCACGAAACGACAATAACATTTTAAAACTTAAGGCATATCTAATGTTGTTGTTTTTTTCTTCGCCCTCGACTGAGAGTGCTCTCAATTGTAGCCGAGTAGTGCAGTGGCTGCATCTGGTGCAGGCAAGGTATGAAGAAGTCATCTTAGATCCAACCTATATCCGAGGGTAGCCCTATGCTGGCACGCCCATAGGGCGGCCGCATGTTGGGTTTGCTGGCTCTATTCGCGTTCCCCTTTCCGAATTTACATTTGCTTCACCCTCGAGTCATGCAGGGCCTGCCTCGTATTTCTGTGATGTTGGCTGGTGGCCGAGCGGATTTTGTCTGACACGGGGATGCCCCCGTCTAAAGCAGACACATCCCTTCAGGACCACCTTTGAAACCAGTCGTATCAGGACAATGACCGAGTACCATCACGCCCCACCCTCGGGGGCACCAGAGCTCGGTTGTAGTCTGTGCAATACTACTGGGATCGGTATGAACCGGACAAGCAGATCCACTCCCGGCCCCGCGGCGATTACCACTCCTCACCCAGAAGCCCTCAGAGATTGCCGTGGAGGCGTTCGGCGACCGGAGTCCCTTTCTTTGGCCCACTAGTCGGACTCGGGGAGCCAGTAGTTTATTTGAGGCTCAACTGTACAGAAGTGCATCCGTACGCCAGTCGGGGACTCCAACCATCCTGCTAGAAAGGACACACGTAGGAAAACAAACACACAAAAACAAAGTATAAAAAGAAAATAAAGTCACGTGTCTTAACTATCCAATATGAATACGAGTTTACACACACAGTCTACTTTATATATAGGTATATACAAGCTAAATTGCCCGGCGTTGCACGGGATAACAATCAGCGTGCATCGTTATTACTGAAAAGGGAAAATAGTTAAATACTACCCTGAGTAGAATTTATATAGATAAATAGATAGTGTATTTAATGCAATAATATCGGTGTGACCGATCTGAGATCGGTCTTTATAGGGTGAAATTAATAATATTGTTAGAATATTTGATACATATCTTTAACATCAAAGATCTTTAAAACAATAGAGAAATTGTAAACAATAAGAAACGTGCATATAACTTAGGCTACTATTTACAGGGAGTACCGTATATACTCGCGTATAAGTCGCACTTTTTTTACCGAAAATTTCGACAAAAAGTAGGGGTGCGACTTATACACCCGACACTGTTTTTAAAAAGTTCGAAAAACATCACTACCCTGTCATAAAGTTTCTTACATAACCCGTATAGTTGATTGTAGTGATGTAGAATTACTAGGATATGCCTAGGCCGACATTTTACATTTAGAAAACTTTCGTCTGTGTAAATATTACTATCTATATGTAACTGAAATTGAAATGGACAAATATTTTAGTTTTTTCTGACACCCACCCTCTTTTCTTGTGAACTTTTGGGCCGATTGTATATTGCCGAAACGTAGCGTAAGTTTAAAGGCGGCATTTTTTTGGTAGGCGTATTGAACGCAAATTACAGTATGGAAAAAATCGTAAATGTATGAAAGCCTGTCTATGTAGGTAGGCCAATAAGCGTAAGATGCGCTTTATTTAGTATTTAAGGTCTACGCTTATAGACTATAGCCTACTAATAAGGCAGTGTTGAGCATTCCGATAAGACCGCCCCAGGTCTAGGCGATGTTTCCAAAAGTACGATCGGCAGATGGACGCGCGAAATGTCAATAGTGTGTTTTATTTTTCATTAGTTGCATGTAAGAGTTGAAAAAAACACAGCTTATTATTTGTCGATCGCGCAGACGCACTTGAAATCATTACAATGTTAATGGTAATTAGGACACATGTATAGCGCGTCATAAATGTCGGCGCCTCCCAGTCTGCAGTCTAGGCGACATTGAGTCTAATGACGTACTTCAAAGACTTTTTTATGTGTAGGATAGGAACTTTGGGAAAGACTTAGATGAAGAAACGCATACCTTAGTTTCCCATCTCACTAATGTCTGTAGGCCTATTGATCGGTTGTTTAAAATAAATGAAGCCCTGTCTTTATTCGATTATGTTTGCTTTATGCACGATTAAAGCCATTTTTTAAGGGAAAGTTTCCAAACTAAGGTGAATATTTAGTAACTTTTATGTTTAAAAGTTATGCATTTTTGAGATATTAAAAGGTAGTATAACCCGGGAAGTCGGGGTGCGACTTATGCGCGGGTCAATGACAACATATAAGAAAAAAAAACTTAAACTAGGGGTGCGACTTATACACCGGTGCGACTTATACGCGAGTATATACGGTATATTTAATCAGGTATGGGCCTACAAATGTATTTTGTAGTCATCTCTTTTCTTTTTCATTACAATATCTATTGTAATCTGCTTTAAGGGCTTTCAAAAGAACAATTACTTGGTGATATAATTTAATTAATGCCCATTGATAAGCTGTTATTAGTAGAACAACTCCATCTTCAATGAGATTCTTTATGACTAATCAAAATTGCAGAGCATAACAGTGAACAATAGCCACAGCATCTTCAAAGTGTTCACCGTAGTCTCTATTCAAGCCTGGAAACGATGATATCAGCATTATTCTTTTCTTCCAGATCTTGAAGAAAACGGGTGACTCCTATGTATTTGTCAGCATGTATCTTCTTTTGATTGTTCTTGATCTACTGAATCGAACGTACGTGTCCACAAGATACTGCTGAAAAAGCCGGCCTCCAAAATGCAGGGCATTGAATTTAATTTCTCGCATATCAGGAACCACACACAGTCAGCTTGAGAATGTAGGTTTTTGGTAAGATGGGGTGGAAAAGCAATACGGTACTGGGCCATTTCAAAGCGTGTAAGGTGCTGTTGGCTCGCATAAGGCGTTTTTATAGGCATATCAAAAGAGAAGCCTAATCTCCCTTTAGAAAGAAAACAGCGGGTAAGTAAAAGGCTCTACGCGGCTGTCTAAATTCTTCAAAGTAAAATTTTTTTGGACACGCTTATGAACCACCATTTCGTTATCTGGATTGCTTTGATCTGAATTTAATGTAACGACAGTACATACTTCGCCGGATAAAGGTGCATTATTTTTTTTTATACGGATCCTTCTGGCGATGTGAAAATAAGCCGCACATACGGTGGAGCATGTCCTTCTTCAGTAGCATGACGGTTGACCTTTTCTTCCACTTCTCTCATCATCATAAAAGTTTGTGCAAGAGAGTTGCTTGATCTAATGATTTGTTCCAATGAATAAATTAGAGATTGACTGATTTCATAATTGAGTGGATGTTTCAGTTGCTCGGTGACGGCGTCATCTGAATCTAAAAAGTACATCTGTCCGTATTGTGGACTTTTAAATTCACCCCTAACATTTTGTGTTGGATTTACTGCCATATTCATCTTTTGGTAGACTTGTCCTGCTGCTAGGAAGCTGTAGATTCCGTGACTATTGATTGTCCGATCGTCATCTACGTTAAACGAAGCCAATGCGAAACATGAATTTAAGTTCCTTATCTAGTTGTTTTTTCCTCCGCTTTCTTTTTTCTTCCAATTGTCTTTCTCGTTCTTTTGCAGTTTCTTCCTCTAATTGTTTTGTCCTACGCTTTCTTTGATAATCCAATCTCGTTTCTGTCTCATCTATAGTTTCATTTTCTAGTTGCTGTAATCTACACATTTGTTTATTCTTTAATTGTTGTTAATGCACCTTAGGTAGGCTGCTCTGTTTGGTTTTATATTTTTATCCACTGAATCATTTATATCCGAAGTCATGCAATAAATAATTTTTTAAATAGTGTCTGCTTCTGCACTATCATCAGCAGTGGCCTCACATAGGGGGGGGGGGGTGAAGTAGAGGGGGCATATGCTCGGGGCTACACTTCTAGGGGGGGGGGGGGGTTGGCGGCAGATATTACCTAAATATAGTATTAAATGAAGCAGTTACAGCATGCAAGTGTGCGTCGCTGAAACTTTTGCCCTGGGGCGCTACATAGGCTTGTGTCCATGCCTTTCTCTTTTTCAAGTTTAAAATATAATTATTCTTTTTTAGTCTGCCATGCATTTTCCTGAAGTTGTAAATGTTATAACTTTAAAGACTGTATAAATTACTTACCATCATAATAACTATGCAATTAACGATATAAATATAAGTTTTAATGTATTCCACAACTTTAATAGTACCCTAATTGTTTGATGTATCGGTAAGGGTTAGGCCCTAAATCAATTTGGACTCTTTCAATCATAATATAAACTATCAAACTAATCTTACCCCATCTTATCTTATCTTATACATTATAGACGCTCCTTCTATAAAGAAGATTATTGCGTCCTAGGCTCATCCGTGGTCCGAGTCTAGTCTGGCATTTTTTTATCTGTTTATTTACAATTCAATCAACCAGTGCACAAAGAAATTAGTTTTGAACATAAATTAAATACACATTTAAACGATAGAAAAAAAGATATTGATAATAGCTTTAAATCCTAACTATCTCAGAAACATAAACTATTAAGTGTATCCGTGAATACAAATAATAATATCTGTGTAGAAGAATGCATCGCCACAAATCGTAAACAGGTGGTGTATAGAGCATGTAGTTAAAAGATGTTTATGAAAGTTCACTTTCAGTTTAAAAGAAGCATATTAAAAACTAATTGGAGCGCAAAATACAAAGTTAAAAAATATCTTAACTTTTTTTTTTATTGATGATACAATGTCATGCTGATTTTATTTCATTGCGCGGCGAAAATGGTAACGATTTAAATGCTTTAAAACGGGAATTACCGAAACGCGGATACTAAATAAAAGTCGTCTTGGCTATGACGTCCTAAGAGTTGTATTGAACGCGATCGCGCTATATGGGGAATCCAATGACTTGCTTTTTTTTTCTTTTAGCCCAATTTAAAAGCTATTTTTAGAAATGGTCAGTGGTTTTTCCAAAAATTGAGGGTCAAGCAGAGGTTCAAAAGAAATGAGATTGATCAAAAACGCATTTTCTCACCAGAATACATCAATAGGACAGTTTTCGCGAAAATCGTAGAGCCCGTTTTCGAGAACGCTGACACAAACACACAAACAAACAAACAAACAAACCCACAAACAAATATACCCCCAATTTTTTCTCGTTTAATATTATTAGATTGTCCATTTAGAATCGTCCATTGTTCAGTGAAATTACGACAGCACTGTCTGTGTCATTATGTCAGCACTGCCCATCGGTCAGTGTCATTACTTGGGTACCACCCAACCTTGTCAATTGTCGTTAATCCAGAATTGTCCATCGGGCAACTGTCGGCCTTCGGTTAATTGTCATTAATTTAGAATTTATTGTCATTACCTATTTCAGCCCCATCAATTGTTCCGTAACATTATTTATTTATTATCGACTATATTCAATAATCAGATATTATCTAAATAATTGTATAAGGCGCCAAAGGGGCTTGGTAACAAATCATCTAAAGGTTAAGTTCTCGTCTGCATACCAAAGACTATAAAATAAGATGGACCGCTTCCTCTTTTTTTTTTAGCTCATATATAAATATGTTCTTTTTTTTTTCGTACGCAATCAATAAGGTTGACTTATACACTCCTACGTGTATAGCCTACAACTTTAAATTTTAATCTCAATTTTCCATTGAGAAAATCATAATTAATTACTAAACCGGAAGTCTAGAGGACGTAGTGCGATCGGAAATTCGAAACTATAAAGCTAAAGCCACACTATATTCAAGATTCACGTTTTGACTGGAATCATGATTCAGCGAATCACTAGAATCTTGTTACAGAGCGAATCAGAAATACATGTTTCACAATCAGCCATGCCACACGTAAAACACGATTCACAGATAATCACGAGTTACTGAAAGTTTTGAGAGTGACTATTCTTGACGCGCCAATTTTTTTTCTATTTTTTTTTAGAATGGACATTTATCATTTTGATGAACTACATGCCATGATTACCGGTGCACTCGATCCCAGTCTGTTAAGTGACTTTCTTCATTATGACATTTCGATAGCTATATAATTTAATATTCCAAATACATTGATGTATTTCGTAGATCTCAATAAAAATAATTGTTTTCTCTGTAAGTTGCTCAGAACGCCTGTCGATTTAGTAGCAGCCTTTTTGTTGTCTTTTTTAAGTATGTGTATTATCACATGATATTTTAGCGCTTCCCATTGGCTGACACAGCTTGAATCAAGAATCGTGTTGCCAAATTTTAGAACATGTTCTAACTCTGTGAAACATTGCGAATCACTGATGAAACTGATTGTGTTGAATCAGTTTCGCGCTATGCCACATTTGAAACGAGGAGAATCAACGTGATTTTGAATTGAATCGCAGCGAATCACTGATTCTTGAATATAGTGTGGCTTAGGCTTAAGTGTTTCAAGTTATCAAAGAGCAAAAAATATCAAAGAAAGCGGTCCATCTTATTACAGTTTTTGTGCATACAAAAACGGCAAAAGTAAATTTTATGTTTCGGTTTTGTATCAAATTGTTCAAAAGGAGGTGAAAGGTTTCTTTATCCTTTAGAAAAGTTGATCGATACTTCGAAAAACTTAGCTGTGGGGTTATTATAACTTAAACATTATTAACAAATCAGGATATCCAAGTGTACCTTTATGGGCAATAGTTATCTTTAAGCTTGGTAAATTAGTTCTAGCGTCTAGACGCCAGTTCGGCGACCCCATTACCCTTTATTTTGCAATCTCGGCGCCATTAACAGGTACATTTCTTGATCGTTTTTCAGTTTCTTCAGTTTTCGATATGTGGGTTCCCCCCCCCTTCCCGTTGTTTGTTGTTTGGTTGTTGTTGTTCATTCGAGATTGTGTAAAAGCAAGAGATAACAGAAGTACTTCAGGTGATGAACAGGTTTTTTTTTTTCATATTCTACTTGGAGCGAAAGTGAACCAGTCCACAATTTAATGTTGTTCGAGTTCATGTTATACCATTACTGAACATGTTTAATAGGCCGACAGTGTTATAACGCAAGCGTTACTCAAAGGGCATGCAATGGGTTTGTGTGGCCAGCACAATGTACAGAAACTGGTTATTACGTAGAGCTAGTTTTCTTGACCATGGCATACAATGTGTTATTGTGGCCAGCACAATGTAAAGAAACTGTTTATTACGTAGAGCTAGTTTTCTTGACCATGGCATACAATGTGTTATTGTGGCCAGCACAATGTAAAGAAACTGTTTATTACGTAGAGCTAGTTTTCTTGACCATGGCATACAATGTGTTAGTGTGGCCAGCACAATGTAAAGAAATTGTTTATTACGTAGAGCTAGTTTTCTTGACCATGGCATACAATGTGTTATTGTGGCCAGCACAATGTAAAGAAACTGTTTATTACGTAGAGCTAGTTTTCTTGACCATGGCATACAATGTGTTATTGTGGCCAGCACAATGTAAAGAAACTGTTTATTACGTAGAGCTAGTTTTCTTGACCATGGCATACAATGTGTTAGTGTGGCCAGCACAATGTAAAGAAATTGTTTATTACGTAGAGCTAGTTTTCTTGACCATGGCATACAATGTGTTATTGTGGCCAGCACAATGTAAAGAAACTGTTTATTACGTAGAGCTAGTTTTCTTGACCATGGCATACAATGTGTTAGTGTGGCCAGCACAACGTATGAACACTTTTACTACCGTACCACCAACATAGAGTTAGTGAGGCAGCTTTCTTCAGTTTCATTGGTCGTGGCATACACTGGATTCGTGTGGCCAGAAAATGTTAAACTTTTATTTGCACTAAAACGTAGAGCTAGTGAGTGAGTATTCTTCAGTTTCCTTAGGCAAAACATTCAATGGGATTGTGTGGCCATCACTATTCCCAGTCGAATTTAGTTTTCCCCAACTTATACTGTCAGGAACCAATCAGAGTTGGATAGACTTTCCTAATCCCTAAGTAAAAAACAACAACATAACGTTTCCCGTTGGGAACAGTTAACTGTTCTATGCGCGGTCAACAGTTACAGAGTACAGACAGCGAATAAAAGACGAAAATCTATAGATGCATAGTGTACAAGTGTCTTATGAGCGGCATGCTTATAGGCTAATCCACGAACAGTGACAAGACATTGATCAAATCGACCAAAGGCAAGGGTTTATGTCTTTTCTAAACATCTTCTCATTTTATCATGAGGTGCGTTGAGACAAGCCCGCTTTTATTGTGTGTGTACGTGTCTGCATGTGTGCGTGTCTAAGTGTCTGTGTGTGTGTTTGTTTGTGTCTATCATTGTGTGTGTACGTCTCTGTGTGTGTCTGTGTTTTGTATGTGTATCAGGAAGTGTGTTTATGTTTATGTATATCTGTCGAAGTGTCTACTTGTGTCTTTGTGTCTGTGTTTTGTGTGTGTCTCTAAGTTTGTTATGTGTCTGTGTGCGTGCGTACGTGTGCCTGTTTATATATGTGTATTTACATTATCAATAGCTTTTATTGGACATCGAGACTGGGAGCTATTTCTGGCGCCCCTCCACGCCTTAAAAAAAAAGTAATGTATCCCTTCGGACCAAATTGATAGATAGGGCCCGGAAAGCAGCGTTCACCTGTTTCTGTGGCTGCTTCATACGAGGGGGTTGTGTGGCCAGCATAATGCCCAGCCGCCTTTCACCTTTACTTTAACACACTTAAGTCAGGTACCCATCAGAGATGGGTAGACTCAGAGACACCATCCAGATTCCGGGAACAAAATCCTAGCCTTCACCAAAATTCTTTGGTTTGCCAGCCAAACGCGCTGCTGCTCGGCCACCTGCCACTTCCCGATTTCGCCACCGATTCACACACTCAATAACAAAGACAAAAATCTTTAATCTACCTGCAGGATGATGAGCACAACTCTGACGCCGCAACACGAGGACATGTCGCAGGTGAAAGTCTCACGTACCAGCGCGGCGGGACTGTGGCGGCTACGACAGCGAGGGACGTGAGTTGTGGACAGCGTCTCGGGGTTCAGGTTTTGTGGGACTGTCGTATTGAGGTAAATCTGAAAACGGAGATGTGATTATTATAATATTACACTGTAGGCCTATAATATGTGAGGGGTTTTTTTTAAGTGCATCTGCGTGGTCTAATAGCACAAGTCTAGCCTACATGTCTATGTGACCACTATGTTCCGTCGCTCTTTAGAGATGTTGGTCTCTTGATGTTTGCGTCTAGATGTTGGCGTCTTGATGTTTGCGTCTAGATGTTTGCGTCTAGATGTTTGCGTCTAGATGTTTGCGTCTAGATGTTTGCGTATAGATGTTTGCGTCTAGATGTTGGCGTCTTGATGTTTGCGTCTAGATGTTTGCGTCTAGATGTTTGCGTATAGATGTTTGCGTCTAGATGTTTGCGTCTAGATGTTTGCGTCTAGATGTTTGCGTATAGATGTTTGCGTCTAGATGTTTGCGTCTAGATGCTTGCGTCTAGATGTTTGCGTCTAGATGTTTGCGTCTAGATGTTTGCGTCTAGATGTTTGCGTCTAGATGTTTGCGTCTAGATGTTTGCGTCTAGATGTTTGCGTCTAGATGTTTGCGTCTAGATGCTTGCGTCTAGATGTTTGCGTCTAGATGTTTGCGTCTAGATGTTTGCGTCTAGATGTTTGCGTCTAGATGTTTGCGTCTAGATGTTTGCGTCTAGATGTTTGCGTCTAGATGTTTGCGTCTAGATGTTTGCGTCTAGATGTTTGCGTCTAGATGTTTGCGTCTAGATGTTTGCGTCTAGATGTTTGCGTCTAGATGCTTGCGTCTAGATGCTTGCGTCTAGATGCTTGCGTCTAGATGCTTGCGTCTAGATGCTTGCGTCTAGATGTTTGCGTCTAGATGTTTGCGTCTAGATGTTTGCGTCTAGATGTTTGCGTCTAGATGTTTGCGTCTAGATGTTTGCGTCTAGATGTTTGCGTCTAGATGTTTGCGTCTAGATGTTTGCGTCTAGATGTTTGCGTCTAGATGTTTGCGTCTAGATGTTTGCGTCTAGATGTTTGCGTCTAGATGTTTGCGTCCAGATGTTTGCGTCTAGATGTTTGCGTCCAGATGTTTGCGTCTAGATGTTTGCGTCTAGATGTTTGCGTCTAGATGTTTGCGTATAGATGTTTGCGTATAGATGTTTGCGTATAGATGTTTGCGTATAGATGTTTGCGTATAGATGTTTGCGTATAGCATTTTGCCTATAGCTGTTTACGACTTGCTGTCTACGTCTTGCTGTTTACGACTTGCTGTCTACGTCTTGCTGTTTACGACTTGCTGTCTAATGCTTGCTGTTTGCGTCTTTTTGTTTGCGTCTTGGTGTTTGCCTTTTGCTGTTTGCGTCTTGTTTTTCGCCTCTTGCTGTTGACCTTTTTTGCCGTCTACATCTTGCTGTATGCGTCCTACTGTTTGCCTTTTGCTATTCGACACTTGCTATTTACGTCTTTCCGTTTTGTGTTTTGCTGTTTACGTCTTGCCGTTTGAGCCTTTGTTTTCTCATGCTGTCTGATAAGTAATATGCACAAGTACTCAGTGAATTTTTTAAATTATATCAGATGCTGTTGTGAGTGTGGATGGAGACGGAGAGGGAGAGGGGGAGGGGCTTTCATTATGTGATGTAAGGCACAGACATTTACAAATGTCAAGCCACTGGTATGCAGCCTACGTTTTGTGACGTTTGTTATAAAGGAGGGGGGGGGAATGAAAGAGAGAAAGATAAAAAACATGGGGAGGGGGGAGAAGGGGGAATGAAAGAGACATAGAAGAAAACAATGATATAGACTTAGACACACAAAGATGCGGGTAAGCTGGCTGGCAGGCGTAGATCGATAAATAGATAGATAAATAGACAAAAATAAATAAATAGATAGATAGATAGATAGATAGATAGATAGATAGATAGATAGATAGATAGATAGATAGATAGATAGATAGATATGTTGTTAACTAGATAGGTAGATAAATATATATCTATATATCTATATATATATATATAGGTAGATTTATAGATAAATAGGTCTATATAGACAGATAGATAAATAAATAGACAGTCAAACAGATAGACAAATAGGTAGACAAATATATAGATAAATAGATAGGGAAAAGTATAACAACAAATAATATTACATTTGTACATGATACAAAAAAGAATATCTGCACTTAGAGATCGCCAGGAAACCCTCTGATATTTATTAAACTCCATTTCTCTAATTGGAGTCTAATTGGACCAAAATGACAGCTAATGAAAACCTAACCCATAAAGATAAAGAGAGAGAGAAGAGAAAAATAAATTCATACTCACAAGCATAGACCTGAGTTCCGGACTGCTCACAGACAAGCCACTGGATCCTTTCTTACTCTCACTCTGCAGGTGGCTTGAATTGGGTCGTTTGACCTTTAAGGTGCATTCAGATCGCGAGCGTGGTAGTAGTAGAGCCGACATTTTTTTTCTTCTCTTTCTTTCTCTCTATCTTTCCTTTTTTGTTTTGTTTGTAGCGGACTGGCGAACACACACCTGAGACACAATGTAAACAACTCAGCAGCCCGATGGCCAGATCCCCTCCCTCCCTTTCCCCCGCACACTCACATTTTTGGATCACGTGCCTGTGTGAGGGAGAAGGTGTGACGGGGGGAGATGTTATAATTATAATATGTGTGTGTATCGTTACGTGGTCTCGAGCAACAAGTAGGCGAGGGCTATTTCGTCCACCCGCGAGCCAAAGTCTGGTATATTTCCCCCCCCCCCCCCCCCGCGAAGTTTGAAGGGTGGAAATAGCTTTGGAGAAGGGGAGATAATTTTTAGAAAAGAAAGATAAACGCAGTGATCTCCCCCCGTCCTCCTCCCTTCTTTTTAAAACGTCATCGTAGCAAACCAGCCTGGCTGCACTTTGATATCGCAAGGGAGATAACGCAGGCAACACAACTCACCTTGTATTCCGTATTTTCGGAGCGAGAAATGAAGAAATATACGAAAAGGAGGTGTATTAAATGAAGTCAATTCATTCAAAAATACAGTTGATAATACCCACCGAGTTGGCGCCAAACCTTTTTTTTTCTAAGTCCAAGATAAAACTTAGCGATGGAACACTAACCCTTAAGCTAAAGAGAAAGGAAAGAATGATTGTTTAAAGGATTTTCTGCAAACTGTAGGTTTATTTATTTGAATTCATGAGATTGACACAGATGCATTCATTCTTTACGAACATACACTTAGATTGATCTATTTCCTGATTTAACGAATGGGTGCGAAATGATCCTCTATCTACAGGACCGGCTCTAGGGTTTTTGATGCCCTAGGCAAAAAAACAAGCTCTGCGCCCTCATTAAAAATGACTTCAGCGGAGAGAAACTGAGTAGTGTTAGTGTTAGGGTATACTTTCCTATTTTCTAAGACAACTTAAACAGAATACCCTTCGCATTTCATTACCTAGTAGCCTAATTTGTCTGCCTATGTTACTATGTTAGTAGCGCACAGAAGTACTAAACTTTAATTTAGTTTAAATTTTTAAATCCCCAAATTAATTTTTAAAAATCCTCAATTATGTGCCCCGCCCGGGCCCGCCCCCCCCCCCCTAAATTTTGCGCCCTACGCGGCCGCCTAGTTTGCCAATATGTACTAGCCGGCTCTGTCTATCTAGTAAGACTGTCTGTAAACTAATAAGTCAAGGCAGTTGCTGTAATTGAAAGTAAAGTATTGATAAGGTCCACGAGGCTAGTGGAGTATATATATAGTATATATATATATATAGTTTAGCGCTCACCATTTTACGAGGAAGTTGTGTCGTCAGCAAAAGGTCCAGTCACCTTTACCTTTCCCCCGTTAACTCATTTTAAGGAACACACCAGATCCGGGTAATGTCAAGGACAGGGCCACCGATAATATGCTGGAGCCCACTGACACTGGGCGCAGTTGAAAAGATGGGGGGGGGGGGGGGGGGGGGCTATATAATAATATTAGTTTGTGATGTTTTAGTTGAAATTCATTGGGCCCCGGAGCAATGAAGTTATACAGACTGCCTCTCCTTGCACCCTTTCCTTGGTTCTGCTCACTGGTCACCGATACCCTCCACACTCTGGATGGGATTGGAAAAGGGGGGGGGCATGGTGTTTAGTCTGAAATTGAACTCGGGTCTCTATTCGCAGCTTCTCAGTCCCTACAGCTCCAATTGGTCTGACAATGATGTCGTCTGCAACCCATCAACTTAAAAAAAAACAAAAAAAAAACTAATTTAAATTAAGAAATTCATAAAATAAAAATTTTAAAGTCCGATGCCATCAGTTCACATGGATCAGCCTCGTAAACCATCAAATTTAACTGATAAATGCAGCACCAATAGTTCAATCAATAAACCTAGAAAATCTCAGGAATGAAGGGTAATAAGCGAAGTAATAATAATATCACTTAGGCCTAATGCCTTAAATTCTGATTAGAAATAAAACAAAATAATAAATTACAATAGATCTGTATATTATAGAGATATTACTTGTTTTATTTTAATTTAAAGTAAGGTCAAACGCATATAAATTATCTTTCTATCCAAGTGGCATTTAATGGCAGTCTAAAAAACGAGTGTCATTTGAGCCACACAATAAAAAAAACTTTGTTTAAAATCCTAGACAAACTTCAGATTCGTTTTAAACCACGCGGGAATGCAATAGATCTAATCGTCTGCATAGAAGTGGCGTCTGTATAAACAACATTTTTAAATGGCAGAAAACAAATTCTTACGTTTTGTAGAATCTCAATAAAATGTCATCATTAACACATATACTGGAGGAATGTCATAGCAATACTTTGAGCAGTAATTAGTTACAATAGTTAGATCTAAATCACTAAATCTAGAAACACTAGAGAACAGAAGGGCAAAGATTAAAATAGTAATAATACATAAGGCATTAAAATCTAATTTAGGAATACAGCACAAAAACAATAGGGTGTTTGCAATCACGTGACAAAAAGCACGTGATTTTTGTTTGCTTACTGTAGTGGTGTACAAGTAAAATGGCCGCTGTATTAATAAAGTTTCATATTGGCTCGAGCTTTTTTTTAATGATGTTTTGTGTTTTAAGTCTTATTGAGATTTAAGCTTTATTATGTCTGTTAAATAAAATAAGCTATTTTATAATTATCATAGACATAGATCGTAGACCATGTGAGCCTATTAGTAACTTGACTAGATAGCCTATTCACCAACACTATCACTTGGCATCGTAGCTGCCCTACTTAGCCATTAGCCCATTAGCCTAGCCGGCCTAGCCTATGAAACATTAAAAGTGTAGGCCTATAAAGTGAAATTGAAAGTGTAAATAGGTCTTATATTTTATATCTTATAAGTTTACAGACGTTCCTTCTATATAGAAAATAGAAGATTATTATGTCCACTAGGCCCAAAACTCCTGCAGGGCAACAGGGATCCGTCGGTGGCAGGGATAGAACCCGCGACCTGTCAGTTGGTTTTTGGTTGTCAGGCCGGTGAACTAACCGCTGGACCAGCCGGCCCTAGCCTAACACATTAATCAATTAATCTACAGTACTACTATTTACCTCCTTATTTTTTAGTAGGATAGCCCATATTGATATGTGAATTTGGCATGATAAGAAACTTTAACATATGCCATATTAATATTTGTTCCTCAATAGTGGCTCTATTTACAAATGACGTCACTAAGAAACTTAAGCTCTGCCCATTGCAAACGCTCTATATGTTACAATGCTCACATAAGCATATGGACAAAAACACGTCCCTTATACCTTATACGAAAACAAATGCATACACTTTCTTCCCAAGTGGCATCCGGGCATGGAATGGAATGCCTGAACAAACCAGGAAAACCAGTAACTTTACATCATTTTAAAACACTAATAAAAATGCAAGACTAGACACGGACCACGGATGAGCGTAGGACGCAATAATCTTCTTTATAAAAAGAGCGTCTGTAATTTAAAGGATATTTTTTTTGTGTGTGATCACACTGACATGCCTTTAGAAATAATATTATGAATACTACGAGCCAATCAAAGTTTTTAAAAAATCATCAATTGCGTCATCAAATTTGATGTTGTTTCCGAATAGGTTCCAGTTTCGGAAATTGTATCCAACACGACTTCTTCGTGTAATCATACATCAAAGAGAATTGCAACAAGAAATTGAAACAAATATTTAATAAAAAACGACCGATTGTTTTTGTTTATTTAAATTATCACATCTGACATACCGGTACACGAAACACTGTTTTCCGCCATAGTATATTCACCAAATGGACCAACTCACTTAAAGGTTTTTCCAGTGGCGCACTTGATATTACTTTTTTTTTCTTCCTAATGTTACAATATTGTTATTGGTAAGGTTTGCGCTCTCATCTTTTCTGTGAAAGTATTTTTTGAAACCCGAAAGCTTAAGACAATGGCCAAGTTATTCGTTAGTGGGAGGGCCCTTATGTCATCATCTATTCAATTCATGACGAAGAAATGCAAAACTGGGGCGAAGACGCAGACGACGACGACGACGGGGGGTCATAAAATTTCTCGTCGTCATCACCAACGGGCGTCTGTCGCCGATATCGCGCAGTCGGATGCGGCAAGGGGTTCGCGGTCAGCAGCCTCGTGTGCCGCAAAGCCTGGAAGGTCAAAGGCCACATTAAGAGTCGCGAAACCTTCCAAATCGAAAACTTCAAAGTTTGCCGCCACAGAGATGACGTCTAAGGACACGACGTCACGAGATATCTCGTTGCCCAATGCGTCGGGAGATACTGACCTCGTTAAGTCTACCGCCAAATCCAGACGCGAACCAAATACTTGCAAAGCTGCCAGTTCTTTGAGTGCTGCTTGGCAAAACCGCGGGAAGGCGACCCCCCGTACACCGACGCCCTCGGTTTCTAAGAGACATGCCGCCACGGTCAGAGTGCACGGTCATCAAGTTCAAGGCTGTCCAAAGGCCAACGAAAAGAGGAAGACCGCGACAAAAAGGCAGCAGCGCGGAGCCTCGGGCGAGAACCTGAACGCCTCGTCGTCTGTCAGGCATCTTCGGTGTGCGCGCCGTGCCGCCAAAACAGTTTCCTACACAATTCGATGCGGTCAGCGAGAGCCCAAGTCCAGTAATAAAAACCGAGGGTTGTCGAGGGGCTCCGGATCGTCTTCGGTTACACGCGCGGCGCGGGTCGGCCAGTCCGTCTCGCCTCGCGCGCATCTCATCCCATTCCCCAAAGTCTCTCTGCTCAAACTGACTCGGCGCACTGCAACCCTGTCCTTCCGCGCCGACTCGAGCGTAGCGGACAACGTGCAGTCGACGAACTCGGACATCGCCGTGGGCGGCGAAGTGGTGTCGCCGGATGCAGAAAGTCTGGGCCCTGCTTCTTACATGCCGGCATCGTCTCGTACGACATCGATCTCAAACACCTCGTCTTATCTAGAAAAATCGGAAAGCAGGCCGGCACGGTTGAAAAAAATCAGCCGCGGTGGAGTTGTCCGAACCCGCATAGTGAGAAAAAAGAAGACGCCTTGTTTTGCCGATGGTCCAGCTTCACGAATAACCCAAACCGGGATGTATAACTCTGCGATGAATCCTTGCGATGGCGGAAAACTCAACGCAAGCCAAGCAATCAGCGTGGTCTTCAATGATTCGAATCGGGACAGTTCAAAGGGTAGGAACCGCGATACGGAAATCGACGAGGCCGCGCCAGGGAACGCCGCGTTCTCGCTGGCCTCGAGCTCGGAGCTCATGAGCTCGTGCTCCGCCGCCGCCCCTTCCAAAGATCTGGCCACGTCCGTGTCGGACAGCAAAACCAACAGCCACAAGAGGCGCGCCAGGGCGAGCGGAGGCGGCGGCGCTGGCGGGTGCCTCGGGCGACACAACAAGGTGCACGTCACGCGCATAAGGAGATCCTCGGCTCGGCCCCTGTTGGACGCCAACAATAACGCCGACTCGCCCGACGAGGACGACCCCGCCGAGAAACGCAGAAAGCCGCAGAAGAAGCAAAGCGACGAGGACAGCGAAAGCGACGAGTCTGCCGACCCGTCGTCCCGCTCAACCCCCGAATCCCCGGAGGAGAAGGACTCGCCGGAGAACAGCTCCTCGAAATCGTTTACGGGTACCACCGAGTCCGCCGTCGAACGAGAGGAGCCCGTCGAAGAAGAGCTGGAAATTAAATCCAAGGTAGTGAAGGCTAAGAAAATTCCTTCGAAACGCAAAGAACACAAGGAGGTCAAGAAGTCGCCAGTTCCTCAGTGCCCACTCTTCCAGGGCTGGGACTTTGGCTCCAACATAGGGGAGCATAGCATGGACAGACTTCCTGACGAGAGCGATATTGCCGCTCAGTTGACCAAGGTACTATTCTCTTTTTTTTTTTAACGTTTCACGTTGTCGACTTTGTTTAGTTGTTGATTTCTTCTGTTTCGTTGTTGTTTTCTTGCTTGGTCGAGGGGTGATGCAAAGGCGCTGGATATATTTATATTCTTAGCCTATAGACTACATACATTCTTTAACCTATACTTTATACCAAGCTGTACAGATTATATTCAAGTGCTCCTCATCATTATCAAGGATATGTTTTCAATTGTGGCTTTTTTTTTTTCAGAAAGGCGGCTGGGTAAGGAATAGGGAGGTGGGGGAGGGGCCGCGGCGTAATCTACGAAATGTAAACAAAAACATGCAACATTTAATTAAGGCAAGGGGGCGTGATTTCAAAAACGTGTCTCTCATATGGAGAAAATCTACCGCACGGTGCTGCTATTGAGTCGCCTCGCTACCACACGCCGTAATCAGTGCCACCACCTCCACCATCAACTAACGCCGCTCCATTCTCCCCCAGGTATCCTACAGAGGCTTTTCAGGCTCTTGGCCAAGAGACTTTTTTTTTTTCTGCGGCTGTGGTTTGTTTTTATTATTGTAATATTATTATCTTTTATCATATAATATGTTACACAATTACCTTTTACCCAAAAGATTTTTGCGTCCTACTCATTTTTCGTTTTTTTTTTTTTTTTGGTATGCTCTTTTGATTTTGGATTTTAAATGGCGTTAAGTTTTGGGTTTTTCTGGGTTTTTTCTTGCAGTTCTGCTTAATATTGTTAATATTGTTGTTGTTACTGGATGTTTGTTTTTTTACTACACTGGTAATCCCGCGCGGTGTTCAAACGTCATTTCAGAGGGCCAAATATAACATCTGGGAGTCGAAGGGAAGGCCGCACAACATTTTCAGCATGGTTGGGTCGCCTATAACGATAGTTAAAACGGAACACGAAGACCTGAAGTCATATCTGGCAAGGCATTCCATAGAAGAGTTTGTCCAGGTAAACTCCGCGTTTTGCATTCTATTTAATTATGTTTTTTTTCTGTGAATAAAAAGTTAATTTTAACAACGCAGTAAACCAATAAAAACCCTCGCTTCTAAAGTATAAGGACCTTACTTGTGTTTTAAAGATTTCACAGGGTGGGATAACGGCAACCGCACTCGGATAGCGCACTGACGGTTCCGGACTCGAATCATCGTTGAGGTTGGAGTTTGTACCTGGGGGTCTGGATAGTGTGAAAATGTCCACCGTTGTGTGTTTCCCTTCTACAAAGCCTCCCCCATGCGGGTCAGCTAGACACAGGTCCTTGTCAGGCTCGTCCAAGCCACTGTACTATTGTACCGACCTCCACTCAAGAATATTTTTTTGTATGGCGCTCTAGAAGGAACCAACCAATGTAAACAATGGGTCCCCCAATGTGAGGCATGAACATCACAACCTGGAGGTCGATTTCAAACCATGTATGTGTGTGTGTGTACAATGACGATTGGTTAATAGCAAAGACTATAAAAAGATGGACTGCTTGCTTTAATATTTCTTCTATTTGATGACTCGAATGACTTCTTTTCGGAATTCCGGATTTCTTTTGCACTGTACACTTCCGTTTTTTTTTAATCGCTAAGATTTTCTCAATGAAAAATTAAAATCGAAAGTTATATACAGCGGAAACATTTAGGCAAACGCGAGAGCGTAGAAGTCATTTAAAGACAGTGTGACTGGATGCCCGCGGAAAAAGAACAATTGGCCTATAAAGTATAAGCTCTAAAAAAAAAGAGCAAGTGGTCCATATTAGTCTTTGTCTAATAGTTAATACGATTAGTATAATATGTTTACAGTGACAGAGCAGGATATTCCATTGGGGATGCTTCAATATGTGGAGCGTAACACAAAAACAACACATCACTAACACAAGTCTGGGTTGTGCATAGGCCTAGGGTTTAAACCAAGGTACAAAAACATGTATTAGTAAGACCAATGTGAAGCGGTTTGACAGATGCCCGGATTGCGCGACAGTGGATAAAATGCTTTTGTGATGTTTTTATGTTTTTTTTTAAATCTATTCCTTTCATGAAGCACCTAACAAGCTCTGTACTGGCCAAACCTGAAGACGAAAGCGTTGTCAAAACACTAATCGACCAAGCCGAGTACTTCAAGCAGACGCTCAAGTTCGACACGGACACGGACGGGTTTCTTAGGTACGTCTTCAGGGAACTCGGCGACATACCCATCGCCTTCCCGACCGCCACGAAGACGCGCAACATCGAACCGAGCGAGTCGACCTCGCCGGTCAGCCGCTCGCCGACGGACCGCCGCAGCTACAAGAAGTCCTTCGACATAGTCATAGGCATGCCCGGGGTCATCTACGACCCGAGGTTCAGCGGCAGACTGAGCGCCAGGTCAGACACGGAGCACCCAAACACCTTACAGGTCGGCTACGATCACAGGCCGTATTTCGACAGCAACGACCCTTCCGGTTTGAAGCCGAGCTAGCAAGCAAGAACATCACCGCTTACAAAACATCTGAGTGAGAAGGCGAACGCTTCACGTCAATACGTCATCTAAACGCGCTCATTTCATGCCCCGGAAGGACTTTTTGGGAAATAAAAGTGTGTATTGGCAAGAGGAAGTGCATTTTTTTCACCCAAAGTTTTAGCCCCACTTTTTATACTGTAGACATATAATAAATATAAACAATTCTTAAGCTAACCATATGGGTCGCCCGCTCCTTCCCTCACAGACACGCACGTATGTGGAATTATTATTTTTGAAACAGGCGTACCCCCCCCCCCAACCCTTTTAAGTTTTCAAATAATTCTGGCAGACGTCATAGAAAGTATAATAATAGTAATAGTCTACTTCTATAAAATCCTAGATAAGTGTCAGTGTCAAGCATTTTTTTTTCAACCGGTGGCCAGGTACGTTGTGGCGATTTAAAAAAAAAAGAAATATCAAAAGAAAGTTGTTGTTTTTTCTAGAACTTTAAAACATCATTCAGAGTAAAATTTAGAACAACTTACAAACAAATAAAAATTCACATTTTATAATTAAACTATAAAACATTGTTTTGTTCTCAATTCTTCGAGTTTTCATTTAAACCCCTCCCCCCCCCCCCCCCCCCCAAATATCCAGTCGAAATAAACAATTGCATTTTCTCTGTTGTAATTTGTTTTGGTTTAATATTGTAATGTAATGCTTTTCTGACATGTAGATGTTTATAACTGTAGTTCTGTCTGGTGATCCTTTTGAAATGTGTATGTTTATAACTGTAGTTCTGTCTGGTGATCCTTTTGAAATGTGTATGTTTTGTTTATAACTGTAGTTCTGTCAGGTGATCCTTTTGAAATGTGTATGTTTATAACTGTAGTTCTGTCTGGTGATCCTTTTGAAATGTGTATGTTTATAACTGTAGTTCTGTCTGGTGATCCTTTTGAAATGTGTATGTTTATAACTGTAGTTCTGTCTGGTGATCCTTTTGAAATGTGTATGTTTATAACTGTAGTTCTGTCTGGTAATCCTTTTGAAATGTGTATGTTTATAACTAGTTCTGTCTGGTGATCCTTTTGAAATGTGTATGTTTATAACTGTAGTTCTGTCTGGTGATCCTTTTGAAATGTGTATGATTTTTATAACTAGTTCTGTCTGGTGATCCTTTTGAAATGTGTATGATTTTTATAACTAGTTCTGTCTGGTGATCCTTTTGAAATGTGTATGATGTTTATCCATTCATTCTTTGTCCTTATGTTTTGTGTATGGCTGCAAATCTTTATTTTACAATAAATTAAGGCCCATGCTAATTTTTTTTTTTTTTTTTAAGTGGGTTGGCTCCATAATCTTATTTACAATACAAATTTAGATCTGAATAAATAGCATGTCTAATGATAACACATAAACACTACTAAAGCACTACTTTCTACTTCTATACCTAGCATCACACAGACAATGAATACACGACCCACATAATAGTCTAGTATTTTTTATTTCCGAAATAGTTTATTTAAAACATTTTTTCTTTTGTATGTACATAGCGAGATATTTACACGTAACACCACAGGGAGGAGAATAGGCAAACATTTTAAACAGGTTTCATAACTCTTGAACATACAACTCATTTTGGTCCTCTCCCATTCCTAGACACACACACACACATAAAGGAGGGGGCGGGGCTTAAAAAATAACATAAATTTATTATATCTATATTATATATTGTGTGTATATATACATAAATATAATGTTTATAATGTAGTGGGTGTGAGATTATGTGCCGTATATATATTTTATGAAGGAACAACTTGGTATGCCTAGAGGTTACATAGAAGTTTGTCATTCATGTATTCATTCAGACACTACAAAGTGATAACTACATCAGTCAGTACCTTCAGATCAGGTGGGCCATATCTCTCTTTCACCTGACTCACACAACTCACAAGTTCATAGTAACAAAACCAGGCACAGATTCATACCGTTCGTGATAAGGGGCCACAATTGCAGCACCACAAAATGACCTTTCAGAACAGGTGCCCCATATCTGGCTGTCACAACACATAACTGCACTGTGACAACACAACTGCACTGTGACAACACAACTGCACTGTTACAACACAACTGCACTGTTACAACACAACTGCACACTGTGACAACACAACTACACTGTCACAAAACTTAATTTCATAACCAGTGCAGCAATGGTGCCTTCACAACACATCACTCACAACACACAATCACACTCAAGAAACACACACCATTTCAGAAATCAAACTGTCAATAATTCAACAACGCTCGACAATGAAACCCATCTTAAACGATGGATTATGTTATAAATTGTCCAGTTTCACAAGGTTCAGTTTAACTAAATAAACAATAAAACATCAGCTAAAACATTGTCTAACTTTAGAACTAATGAAAATGAGGCTAAACTATGCCAACTAAAAAAAAACCATAAATTTATGTACACATAAAAAAAAACAAATTGGAGCCAAAAAATGATCATACACTTCAAAGTGTTTTCATAACAATTTCAGCCATATATCCATACAGAACACTGCTCTATGAAAATAAAAGTTATATTACATGAGAAAATGAAATATTTCTGACCCAAGTCTAGTACAGCATGAACAAAAAAAATTTTTCCAATACATTGCAATATATTAATTGTGTGTTATCCTGCATTGTGAAATAAAAATGTGTACATATCCAGTTAGGGTGGAGAATTTTCTATTCAGATACAGTGTTTGATTATTGATGTCCTCGTACAATAACAAGTATATCTAAAAAATAGGATGAACATTTAAAGGGGGGGGGGAATCATTATTCATAATGGACAGACCAGCTGCTGACAGTGAGCCTGCATAAACAGACTGAACATCTTCATTGCAGGACCCCCGACAGAATTCTTTTAAAAAATGGTCCCACGGAATCGAGTCATCTTTATTGGGCACAGTGGCAGTGGACAGCATAGGATTGCTAGAGCGTTGTGTTGGCCCACTGATTAGCTGTAACCCAGGGTAGGTGACATATTTAAAAAGAAACACCTGAACACCTGGGAGTGCACTTTCCTATAGAAGACACAAAACCTACAGCCCATGAAAGTGTAAAGGGTAGCTACCATAGAAATCTTCCAATCTCACACACTTACACTAACATCTCGGTAACACAACAAATAAAAAAATGTCTCCTACACTAAACGAAGATGTCCAAGGCATGAATGAACATAAAAAAACTGCATCAGATGTTGACTTCAAGGATAGATGTTCACTTTGAAAACCTAACTCAACAATTACAGGCAACTTCAACATTTCTTGGTTTACATAATTATAATTGAAACGTTTTTTGATTAACATGAATTTTACCAGAATCTGGTTTTGACGATGCACTTCTGTACCCGTGGGCCTCATCCCTGGCAAAGAGTGGAAACCACCAGCATGCTTGCATCAAGAGCACACCGGTGGGCTAACGCATGGGGGGTGGACAGCCCTCTGCTGCGCGTCCGAGACTCATTGTACAGCAGAGGGGCTCAGTGGGGAGGAAAGGAAACAATGAGTGCAGCGTTCCAGCCTCAACCCTGCCCTGGTGACTGGATGCCCATTCCTATAGTATGGGACTTGCGCCATGGGGCGACATTGCAGGTACACGGGCGAGCCACCACAATAATGATCCAAGGGGACTTCTACAGTGGGAGAAAATAGTGCATGTGGCTGCGGACAACTAATCCTAAGTTACACGGGACGCCTTGTCGGCGTGCCATAGGGTGGTTGGCACCCTGACAGAACCTTGATATTTCCCCCAGTTCACTCCTGAATATGTTACCCTTGGACATAAGAGCCAGAATGCTCGTCTGTTGTTGTTTATTTAGGCAATCATAGTATGGTTTTGTTGACAATGTGAAAAAGAAAACCAGCCATTGAAGGTAAACATAAACAGAGACATAATTGACAACAATAAAATATAATACAACCTACCGCTGATGGAGTTTTAAATATATAATACTTAAAGTAACACCTCAATATAAACACATGGATCATCAGTATTTCAACTCTCACCTTAGTCAACTTCTGATTTTAAAAAAACTTTCACACAACACACACATTCAGTAACAAAGTATATAAACCAATGTAATTCAGGAGAGCAACAACAAAGAAATATTTTCCGAGAAGCTTAACAATTTACTCTTGGAAATAATTTGAAAAGTAAAACAAAATCTATTATCATAGCTTTGTTAAAAATGCTCTTAATTTAAAAGTTTAGATTGCTTTTTTTTTTTTCAAATGGGAAAGGAATAGAAGATTAAATAATGACTTATGAATTTCTCTTTAAAAAAAATATACAGGTGTGTTCTTCATCATAGATGTAAATTAAGAATAAAATAAATGTCTTTGGTAATAAACAAATTTACTGAAATTCTCAAAGGACTTCTCTCTACTTCTCTCACCCATCAAAAGAGAAAAAAAAACAACAACCTGTCAACAAGACCAAGTTTATACATTGGTCCAAATCCTTGTTAACCCTTCCCGTACCGACCTACTTTCTATCTATGCTATCTCAGTCCCGCTATATACGCGCCCGGGACTGTAAGGGTTAATTAAGTCCCACTGTATGACAATTACATTTGAAAAAAAAATAACATGAAAATGTACAAACACACACAAACAAAAAAAAAAAAGTATATGATGATGAAACTCCACAAAGAAGTTTCTTTATATTTCATAAACAATGATCAGATCAATACATACTGTGTACAGGATATATATGTACAAACATCAGTGTACAAAGGTAATGGAATTATTTTGAGGCTGTGTTGTCAACAAATTATATTATAAAATAAACATGCTTAATTTTTTATCACTTTACCTGCTTCAAACAAAACAGTTCACAGTTATTAAAAGAATAATAATACAATTTCTGCATAAAGAGTAAATCCATACAAATTCAACCATGTGGGATTGAGCAAAATAATTCATTTTTAGCATGAACATTTGTTTTCAATCTCACCCTGACATTTCAATCTTACAACCAGTTGGTCATCTATTGTCTAAAAAAATGGATTGTTTAAACCAATTTCAACAGAAATATGTGTCACTGTCATCCCTGCATTCAGTAAAACGTGAGAATACTAGCCAAATTAATTTAGCACAATTGTTGTTTTTTTTTCTTTTTTTACAGACAAAACTTGAAAGGCTTGGGCAACAGGGTCGTCCTGAGTTCTTCCCCCTTTTTTTTTAAACAGCATAAAGTGTGACGTTATAGGTAGCCACAATCGTTACAGTATACTGCACTCGTTGCAGTATACTACACTCGTTACAGCACACTACACTCATTGCAGTATACTACACTTGTTACAGTATACTACACTCTTTAAAGTAAACTACACTTGTTACAGAAAGCTACACTTGTTCAATCATAAGCTCCAACTTGATTTCTCCCTCTGGACTTTGGGTCACCGCCACATGAAGATAAAAGAAAACATTGAAAGCTACTGAAGTCATTCCTGGTGTATCACCAGCACAGGACGCTCTAGAAATCACAATGTGTCGCAGTCTTTTTTTTTTACACCGAAACAACAGAACTTGTCAATTGTCTACCCTTCTCCCTTCGTCTCCGAAACTGATATCAATATGAAAGCTAACAAGAGATGATGTGTGGGGGTGGGGAGGCACTACGATGGCCCAGAGCCCAAGTCAATTCCGTTCTGCTGAAGGTGAGAGCGCAGGAAGGAGTTCTCCTGCTTGAGCTCCTCGCACTGCTGCCGGAGGAGCTCGTTGTCCACGTTGATGCGCTCCGCCTCCTTTAGGCTCTCCGCCAACCTGTTGTTTGTGGAGCGCAGCTCTTGAATGTATTCGCAGGCTTTAGACAGGATGCCTCCTTTACTCTGTTTAGGAAAGAAAAACAACAGCTCATTATCAATTATCCACACAAAAAGCTTCCTCATATCAATGTGTCTGTGCATAGCCTGCAATCTCTTATCTCTATCACTTTAACCAGTGAGAGGAGAAAATAAAGAGCCACGCTGGCTAAATGGACAAGCTTCACACAAAATGCGCCGACCTAAACTACATCATTTAGGGTTAAGGAACAATGAGAATAATAGTTAACTTATAACACCTAAGAAGAGTGTTAATCAATTGTAACAAGTGTTAGAATTTGATCAATTGTTTCTGTGTTTGTACTTTCATAATGGTCATGCATCCACAATGGTTACTATGTACTTCACTTAGATCCACAAATTGTACACAATCTGTACTATTTCTGTCACTATTTTAAGTAGAGTTTTTACTCTAAAATCATTTTTAAATCCCTAAATAACAAAAATAACTTTTTAAACAAATTCTGAAACTAATTTGTTCACTTGTAGTGTTTAAAGTTAGTCCAAATAAGAGGGTCTTTGGGGGGTAATATTGATAAAAGCTATGAAAAAACATGTTGGCCGTTAAGGGCTTCTTAAAATAACACAAGTGTTCATTTTCTCATGAAATATTTTTCAAGATGATAAATTCACAAACTTTTCCCAAACTTCAAAAACATGAAGTCAGTTTTCACAAACTTTCCCAAACCTATATGAGCCCAGTAAGTAGTTACTTTGTTAGTTTATCACTCATGCTCTCATTCAAAACTAGTCATTGAAGATAAGTCCAATCAAACTATACACTTACTGCTTGGGTTTGCTTGATTGGTTCCTGTGCACAATCAGGTACCAGTTTGGACAACTGAACTATCCAATTGTTGATTTTGTCTCGCCTCCTTCTTTCCACTAGGGTCAAGCATTATGAGAAAATAGAAGAAGAAAAAAATCAACTATCAGGCTGGCTGACTATGATGAAATTAAAAACATACACATAAAGCGGCAACTAGTGACAGTGTACTCATTGATAAAATTTGACAAGATGGAACCAAATGAACATGTAAGTGGGACATGGGTGGTTAACTTCTCAATGTCTTCAATGAGCGATCCATATTTAGAGTCTCTTAGCCTGGTGAGAAAAATAATATAATAATACTCCCCTAAAGGGAATAAACCCAGGTCACCTGACATGTCTGACAGGTGGGGATTCTAACCACTATGGACAAGTCTTAACGTGTATGCATGCATAAAAGGTCACGTGCAAAAACATTTCCGTTCTTATTCGATCATTTTCTTCGCAACAATGTCTGTGTGCTACTTTACTAGTTGTACTCAAATTTGTTGGGGATTAAAATTTATTTCATTTCCAATAGCTGTTTACAAAACAAAACAATGTATTGTAAAAGTCAGAAGTGAAAAATCACCTTTTTAAAATATCAAACTTATTGCTTAATGCAAAATAATTTTTGTTATTCATTTTTATGAATTTACGCATTTTGTTTTTCAATAACCAAGAAAACGCAAGTCTTGACTCATTTATTTTGTAAACAAATAAAATTTTAACCTCATGCGACTAACACTTGAGTATTAATTATCGCCTGTTCACTTTTGATGTTAAAAACGGATTCCTCATAACTAATATTGTATCCTTTATATAATTCTAAAAGACTAGAACTGGCCGTCGAGGTTGAAATCAATTGTCAAACACCAGCAAAAGCATGCTTTTTTTGTCTATTAGTTTAAAAATAGAACAGGAAGTTCACGAACATTCGGGTTCAAAAGTTCACGCCTCATTAAGACTTGTCAATGGGTACTATGGAGAACATATGTAGGTCAAAATCAAAATAAGGACAAGGGTCACATGTCCTTTAATTAACTAATGGGAATCGCAAATGACTTGTACATTCCACTTATTTATATAGATATAATTTATGCAACAAACCTCAAAACAATAATATAGTTTTAGGACTTAAAAAAACTACCTTCATTATGTGTTGCCCTCCTGCGGTCATCGCGGGCTGTTCGTATCCCACCACCTTCAAGTTTAGGAGAAAATGAGGTGCGGGGAGCAATCTGGCGCTGGCCCTGAAGGACGTCCTGGGGGGACATCATGACGTAGAACTGTCCTGCAATGTGGACCATTGGATATATTAATGCATGTTAGGCAAACACTCAGTAAATCCTAACTTAGTTATCTATATACGATTTAATTACCTCTTAATCATGATGTTTTAAATATGTACTTTAATTTAATAACTTTTTAATTTAATATAAGATCTAAATGATTTAATTAAAGAAATTATTTAACAACTTTATATAACTAAGTTTCAATGGTTATATAATTTAATTAAATAGCATAAAGTTTTCCTTTTAAATTATGCTGGTCCATGGGCGAAATTGAACCAGTTTCTGGAGCCATGGTATACAAGGAGAGCATGTGACCAGCACAATGCCAAGCTGCCATTACTTTTCCCATGCCAACCTCAGTGCCCATTAGAGCTTGGTAGTTTTAGATAAACCCTGCAAGCCCAGAAAGAGAATAAATAATATTCAAATCCGGGACATTTGAAGTGTCAATCTAACCCCTCTCCGGTTAGACCCCAGCAGCTTGAAAGTTTTAAAAGGGACTTTTTGCATTTATCTACTGGACTGGCTCAATAATCAAGAACTTAATTTTGTGACCTGGTTGAATGATTTGTTGGAATGACTGAATGAGCTCAATTAACGACTAATTACTTTTTACTTTAAACTACTATTTTTAACAATTCATTTAAACAAAAGAGTAAAGCAATGAATATGAGGAAATATAACTAATTTCCCTCTACAGATAATGTAAACAAAATTATTTTTTTTTATGAAACCTAAAATTGTGATAATCACTGTTATTGATAAATTAATAAATGAAGAGATAGGGAGGAATAGAGAGAGGGCGCTGGTGGTTAAAGGAAGAGATGAAATATGGGGGGGGGGGGAAGAGAAATGGTTTATACGGGTAAGCGACAGAAAGTTGTTGGAGGAGTGGGGGGGGGGGGGGGGTTTGAGTAAACAAGGAGAGGGGGAAAGCAGGTCAATGGTCAGTAGGGGTGGGGAGAGGCAGAGAAAGAAAATCAGGTAGGGAAGAAAGAGAAGTCAAATTTTGTAAAAGGAGGAAAAAGAGAGTCTATGAATGTGGAGAAGGAGAGATGTTCAGTGAAAGGATAAGGCATAGAGAATGAATGACATGGTGAGTGGCGATAAAAGTAAAAAAGTAGGAGATAGAAATGGCTTGGAAGGTGGTCAGTGGTGGGAAGAGAGAAATTGGCTGACAGAGATAGAAAAAAAACAGAGAAAGATGGATAGGAAGGGTGGGTGAGGTGACAATGTCACCTAAAGTTGCTCCTGTGGCAATAGTATCACCACCTTGAGCTGCAACCACTGTCCCATCAGTGGCTGCCGGTGCAGGGAAGTAAGCAAATCTGGCATCATTGGCATCACCTGTGGGACTGCCTCCATTACTGAATGGGCTCTGGATCACTGCCTGTGGGAGAAATATACAACAATGCATGTGAAGAACAGAAGAATAAATATTCCTTTTGTGATACTTAAGTAAAGTGAAGTACCCTTTGGACCAAACTGATCATAGTGTAGTGAAGCAGCGTTCACCAGTTTCTGTGGCCTTGGCATACTAAGGGATGTGTGGCCAGCACAATGCCCAGAAGCCTTCACTTTACCCCAACTAATGTTAGGTACCCATCCGAGCTGGTTAGACTCAGGGACACCCTCAAGTCCAGGGAAAAAAAACCTAGCCTCCACTAGGATTCCAACCCAGAACATTCGGACCGTCAGTCGAATGTGCTTCCGCTCGGCCACCGTACCCCACTTTACGCTACTAAAATCTCTATAAATATGGCACTTAGTAATGTTGCATCTTTCGTGGCTTGACCACATACACGTTTTAAAAGTCTAGTAATTTTAGTTTTAAACTTAATTTTAAAAGGACGAATTAACATATCAACAAGCCTTGCATATTTCTTAATTGTTGGTAAAAATAAAAGCCCTAATCCTACAGGCTAGATTAACTTATAGACAAGTAAACATGGTATTTGTAGGTAAAAATAAAAGCCCTAATCCTACAGGCAAGATTAACTTATAGACAAGTATACATGGTATTTGTAGGTAAAAAATAAAAGCCCTAATCCTACAGGCAAGATTAACTTATAGACAAGTATACATGGTATTTGTAGGTAAAAATAAAAGCCCTAATCCTACAGGCAAGATTAACTTATAGACAAGTATACATGGTATTTGTAGGTAAAAAATAAAAGCCCTAATCCTACAGGCAAGATTAACTTATAGACAAGTATACATGGTATTTGTAGGTAAAAAATTAAAGCCCTAATCCTACAGGCTAGATTAACTTATAGACAAGTAAACATGGTATTTGTAGGTAAAAATAAAAGCCCTAATCCTACAGGCTAGATTAACTTATAGACAAGTAAACATGGTATTTGTAGGTAAAAATTAAAGCCCTAATCCTACAGGCTAGATTAACTTATAGACAAGTATACATGGTATTTGTAGGTAAAAAATTAAGGCCCTAATCCTACAGGCTAGATTAACTTATAGACAAGTATACATGGTATTTGTAGGTAAAAAATTAAAGCCCTAATCCTACAGGCAATTATAGACAAGTATACATGGTATTTTTTTTTATATTTATAGAATCAGTAGCCTTACCAAGAAATATTTTTTGATGCTATTTTCTAATTTAACATTTTTGTGCACTATTTTTGTTTGTTTTGAGTATTCTTCCCTGAAAATTTACATCTTGCCAATGGCCTAATTTATTTGACTAACAGAGTAAATAAAAGTGTTATTTAGGCACAAATGCAATTGCTAGTAATCACACACTCTTTAACACTGAAATCAGATCAGATCACTACAAATTGTTTTGTATTATAAACGCTCAAATAATTTTGTTCTGCGTTAGCTCGGCCGCTTAACCCCTTTTTATTGTGAGTGAATGGAGGGGTGGGGTGGGGGGGTGGGGGGTAATGAATGCAGAGAAATGCAGTGACGTTGCAGCATATAAAAATGATTCTACAACAATACTTAATACCTGCTGCCCTGCATAGGCTGCTGCACCCCCAACCAGCTGTGATGTTGCTTCACTCCCGTCGTGGGCGACTTGGACAACTCTGTAAGTGACTTGGCCTGCCAAATCAAAAACCAAAGGACTGAGTAGTTTGTTTTTTAAATCTTAAGGTTGTAAAATATAAATTATGTGGAGTTGTATACTGGTTTAAAATAAAAAAACTATTTAAATAATAATAATATTTGTATAGCGCTGCCAACATAATGTAAGCTCAGAGCACATTAAAATTAGATGTAAACAGTGTAGATGTTGTAACGTTGTAGATGTTGTAACGTATAAGTATAATTAACTCCCTCGATTTTTTCGCTTATCTCCCCTTTTGTAACTCGTGGTCAAATGTCTTTTTGGTGACCTGAGGATGACCCTTGTCCTCTTGGATGGAAGCGTGGGGGTCATACCCCGTGTGTAGGGTAGCAAGTGTGTAGGAGTATTACGTCAGTCAGACGAGTTGAGTTAGAGAGAGAGAGATATGCCCAGTGTAGACGTGCTGTTGTTTATTGACTTGTGTTCTGATTAGAATTGTATTTGTTTTATAGACTGTGGAGCTCAGTATTATTTATTATTAAAAGTATTCTTTATTGTTTCTAAAGTCGTTTTATTCGTTACTTGGAAGGAAGTTGAAGGAAGACTAATTATTCTTTTAGGAAATTTAAGAAGTATTAGAGATAGAACCAAGCCCCTAGGCACCAAGACGTAACAATGTCAGGAAAATGCCTTATAACTGAACAGAGACAAAATAAAATAAATGTGTTGATAAACTAGAAGTGAAGTTCTGGTAACTTTTGGTGGCTATATATTTTCGTACGCACTTTTACAAAAAAAAAATTTAATTTAAAAATTTAATATTATAGCAAGTGGGGGAAAAAAGTGTATATTTCATCAAATCTGTAAACAAACTTATATCAACAAATATGGTAGTCAACTTACCGGCACTGTTGTCTGCTCTGATCTGATATTGTAATGTAGGATCCAGAGTTATGGTTCCTTGCTGCTGTACACTTGCAATGGCGGCTGCTTGTTCATCTGAATGATCTATTTTAAAAAATAATGAGAAAAAAAAGAATGAGACATATTTTTTTTATTAAGAAACTTAGTTGTTTTTTCAGAACTGCCCACAGCTTTGCCTTAGACAAAGCTCCATGACCTGTTGACAGGATCTGCATAGTTTAGTTGAAGACCTCAATCTAATTATTCTAGTCAAAGTTATTATTTTTTTCAAACAATGATTCAGGAATGTATAACGTAAATGGTAAAATAAATATACACTCAGACAAATAATATAATATTCAGAAAACCAGCATTTCAAAATATATTTTTATTTATCTTATACCAGGCTGTTCTTTTTTTAAAGTTTAGAGACTGAAAGTGCAAAGAAAAACAAGTTTATGAAATAGAGTTGAGTATGCACCACACCTCACGGAAAAAAATCCTATCCAAGCATTAGTCTCTAAGTGTAGAAAGTAAAAGTAAAGTATCCTAAGGACCAATTTAATCATAGGGCCGGTGAAGCAGGGTTCACCAGATTCTGTGGTCATGGCATACCAGGTGATTGTTCGGTCAGCACAGTGCACAGCTACCTTTACTTTACCCCATCAGAGCTGGGTAGACTCAGGGACACCCTACAAGCCTTCACTAGAATTTGAACCCAGGACCTTCGGTGTGTCAGTCGAACGTGTTGCTGCTCAGCCACCTAGGTTTAATTTTATCACATGGGTACAGCCTTCTGATTCCCGCAGATACGGCCCTCAGGGTGATAGACACTATGGATTCACTTGACTAATAAATAATGTCATCGGTGAAAACGATAACATGCAGCATGTTAATATGAGAAGACCCTATCATGACATTCATGCAAACCAAATGTGGATAAGAAGAAAGATTGGGGACTGGAAGAAGGAATTCATAAACAAGGCTCTTCAATTTCAATACATCATAAAAAACAGCAGCAAAAAAAAAAAAAAACAGATAAAGAAAAGAGGAGATAACTCATAAATAAAAATTCAATTAAACTTGATAAGAGAAATATACTTACTGCCCTTTATTGGGCATAAATAAATGTGTGTTTAAGTACTACAGTAAAACTTCAAAAATAAAGCACAGCACGAAAAATCAAATTCAAAGAAGCAAAGATAAAAGGTGATGAATAATTTAAAAAAAACAAAAAATTTAGTAACATAAAGGTTTTGTTGAAACATCCATCAAATAAATTATTAAAAAAATGGAATAATGATGATGCATACAATTCTTAAATGATAATCAGGCAAAAAAAAATAACAAAAAATAAAAACAAGATCAACAAAACACTGTTATGAACTTTTACTCTAAAAAAGAAATCACATTAGTTTGTGAAATACAAATTAGTAAAAACATAACAATACAGTTATCACTTTTAAAAAAATCAATAGAAAGGTCACTTTTTAGTTTAACAATGATATCAAAATTTTCCCAATTTTTTTTGGGGAGTTTAGCAAATAGAAGAAAAAAAAATATTTTACAAATATCAATAGCAAGCTTTTTGTTAGCAAGGATGCAGTAGAAATACACGAGCACACACACACAGACATATTGAAAGGTTGCATAGTAAGACTATTTCATTAACAGCTAATGATCTCTCAGGTAAAGAAAATCAATTACCTAAGTCTGCTTCAACAGTTCCTGACAATTCCATACCAGAACTCTCCAGCTGATTCAGCTCCTGTTTTACTTTGCAGACTGAAAGAGGAAATGGGACTTTTTTTTTGTTTGTTTTTATTTCTTCGCTTCATGTGATTTATGTGACATGCTCTGTCAGTTTATAAACAACAACATTATAATGCTCTATAGCTTCTCAAGGTTTCAACAACATTATAAATGCTCTAGCTTTATGCTGCTCTAGCTTATCAAAGTCTTAACAACATTGTAATGCTCAAATCTCTAGGTTATATTTGCTGAAACAATGATGTTAAATTATATCAGTTGCATGGTCATCATAAAAAATAAATTGATGTAAATTAATTTTTTGTGTATATATTCAGCAAAACCCACAAAACATACTAATAATAATGAAATAATATACAGAAAAAGTGTAAGTACACTTAGAGTACATCAATAAAATTCTTGACACACATTGTATGAGCTTTGCATAATATATTGATGAAAATTCTATCTAAAAATATGAAACAAGACACTAAGAACTTGCTTTAATGACACTATATTCTTTTGAAGATAATTTATAGTTAATTATTAACCAAATATAAATAAAACAATATATATAAAATAATTTAAATATTATGGATAACAAATAAAAGCTAAACATTGGAATAAAATTTTTCTTTGCAATTTTTTACTGCCTTCCTGATACAAATACTATATTCCACAAAATATTTTAGTATGTGTAAAGTATAATAATACTTTTCTAAAAATGCTGCCTTTTTTGTTGTCTTTGTTAAAATGTTTCCATCTTTTCAATTACAAAATATAACAAAAATAAACTTGATTTTATTTGATTACTTTATAATACTTAATTTTCTCTGAATAACATATGACCAGCTTGATACAGTTTTGCTAGCACCTTTAACAACTATTCATTAGCTATATGTATTGGTGTAGTATATGTGACAGAATAGTTTTAATGATTCCTTCATCAAGCACAAAGTAAGGAATATTCAACTTTGTACATCCAAGTGCTATAATTAGAGCCCCAACAGTCAGTTTGTGATCAACTGAAAAAGCTTACTGGTTTATTTAAAATTTGTTGAAAAGGAAAATGTAGATTACGGTCGATAAACGGATAGCTCACTTTCAATAAACTTACCCAAGTCAGAATCAACTGTAGCTGAAAGTGGGATGTCTTCTGTGTCAGCTGAGTCGTTACTTTTATCTTGGCTGAAGACACACAAAAAAAAGGACAAATTTTGTTATTTAAAATTCTATACTAATACTATGGTCTAACAATTCTAATATTGTTTTTACAAAACTGATGATTGTTTGTGGGTATTCAATATTCAACCAATGGTTTGTATAGGTCTTTAAACTAAAATTGTTGATTGAAAAACTACCCCCCCCCCTTTCCCCAGAGACATCACAGGTCAGGTAAAGTGAAATGGCAGTTATATTGATATAAGCCATAACTGCGAGGAAAAAAATATTAAGTTGCATTAATGTTTGGAAGGCCTTTGATACTTTGATGCACTTGAATGATGTGAATTAAACTTTTTTTCTTAAAAAAAAATTTCCTTCGCAATCAAAGCAATCGAAGGGGCACTTTAATGGTACTCATACAAATTTCATCTAGACATAAAAGGAACATCTTGGCTTATAACATATTAGGAACAAAAATCATTATTTGATAATAAAATGTACTTAACAAAACTGACAAGACCTATCTTTATGAATAAGATTTTTAGACTCATATCTGCCCTTGAGTCTACCCATGATGGCTCTGATGGGTACATGACACTAGTTGGGGTAAAGAAAAGGCGACTGGGCATTGTGCTGGCCACACATCCCCCTGTATGCCGTGGTCACAGAAATTGGTGAACGCTGCTTCACTATCCCTATGGTCAGTTTGGTTCGAAGGGTGCTTAGTTTTTTATCTACATTTATCTACATTAGAGTTTTTTTGAAAAACACAATCAAGGACTTGACTTGAGGAAAGCAGTAATGGGGAAGTCAACAAATTCACTGGATTGGATTAATAACAAGCTGCTCACCCAAATAATGAGAATTCTATGACATCATATTAATGACACTATAAACATGCACTATGACAAATGTCATAAATATATGATGTAATGCTTTATTTAGCCATTTTATTTTTATGGATAGACCTTAAACTCTAATATTGTATTTTTAACTTCAAGGTAACATGAGATCTATCCAAACAAACAGTTACACTATGAATTATGGATGTTTTTGTAACTTGAGGCTTTAAGCAATTAAGACGGGTAACAAAACTCTGTAACAATAAAACTGTTCACTCTACTAAACTCAGCAGCGTAGCCAGGATTGTAAAGTAGATGGGGATGGAATATAGTTCAAGGTCAGGACAGGGTAAAGTAAAAAAAAAAAGTGTAAGGGGGAAGCAGCAAGGGCACTGCAGCAGGCAAATTTGAACTTGTGCACCATTTCAACTTAGACTATTAGAAACATATTATTTTAGAAAATTATCAATAGTTGAAACTTAATAAAAATTTAAAATAATGTTCAATGTTTCTAATTTTAAAATTCTAATTTTCTGAACAAAATTGCATTTGGCAAAATGTGTTGTGGAATTAATTTCAAGAAATAAACATATCACTGACATAGTGGAATGCTAATCAAAACAATAGCACATCATGTCCTAAAACATTTCTATAGAAAGCCACTGGTGGTAACGGTAGACTTATCTCTTATACTTATACATCACAGGCGCTTCTTCTATAAAGAAGATTATTGGTACTACACTCATCCGTGGTCGTGGTTCGAGTCTAGTTCTGCATTTCTATTTGTGATTTATATGATGTTAAGATATTGCTTTTCCTGATTTGTTCAGGCAACCCATAGTGATGGTCTTGCTAATAGTTCTATCTATAGACTATAGTAGGATATTATCGACACACATTACAATTCTTTACATTATCGTATAATGTGTAGGCATATAGTCCTTTACCCAAACAGTTGGGAGGTCATGGCGCAGGATAGGCCCACCTGGAGGGCAGGAATTAAAGAAGGTTCCCCGCTTTCAGGAGAGGAGCATGCAAGGAACAAGAAGGTGGAGAAATATGTGGTCCCATCCGCTGCATTCATCTGCAGCCAGTGTGACCGTGCCTGTACTTCCAGGATTTGCCTCTTTAGGTTTAGCCAAACTGCAAGGGAAATGGATCATCTCTCGAGACGTAAAATGCTGACAATGGTCCCTTAGTCTAGCTTACCTTTGAACCAAGTCCTAAGCCTAACCTCATCTAGTTCTAAGTTTCCTTGGCCTGACAGTTTTTAAAAAGTATGATAATGATGTGTTGTAGGATACAGCCATGGGCCATATTCTCTTGTAGCCTATTTTAAAATGATATTGAATTGTGACACATGTGCCATGCTAGACTTATTTATGAAGAACAAAGTAAAACTTTAGTTACAGGTTACACTTTATATTTAGTTAATTCGATTAGTACTTTATTATTGAAACTTAAAAATTAGGCTAGGCCTATAATCCTAAGGCCCTAACTTTTAAGTGTCCTAAATCCTGCCCTAACCTAGTATTAATATTATTATTAAAGGAAAGCCTTGCCTCCTTATATTATTGATTGTGTATGTGTATAATGCATGAAGGCGTATATAGATCTAGGTCATTTAGTTTTACATTATTTTGTTCGACTCTAATATCAATATTATGCAAATAGTTTAATATATACCTAGATTAGATCTATACATAGGGACCTCACAAGAGTTTAGGCCACCGGTGCTCTGGACAATCTAAATTTAGACTTTCGCCACGTGCGATGATAAAACGGATGCACTGTCGTCTTTAGAACAGCAAAAATTTCGAGGACACACAAATACAAGATTCAAGTTTGAACTGTGACACTCACAATCAAAAAACTTTCTAAAGAATTTTGATACCTGGAATCAAGAGTCTGCTCTAACATTTCCATGATATTTCCTCCAGCTATACGTTTGAATTTGCCTGGAGACACTGGGAGCTTGATCACGGGGCCAAACAAGAGGTCATGTGAGATGGAAAAAGTGAACATGTGACAAAAATGGCGTCCGCATCTGCAGAAGGCGGAAGAACATCTATACTTTTTTTTTTCCCCAGCATTAAAAAATGACAATAAATATTGAGAAGAAATAAAAAAAAAATATAATGTTTAAATAATTTATTCAAGCATCGCAACGACATTTATTACGATCTACATTTCTTGCTAAATAATTTTTTATATAAATAAAGGGAATACATTTTTAAGTGTAAGAAACTTTTGTGCTGAACACAACACTAATCTCACGTGAACGTCTCTAATTTATGTACCGTAATTCCTGTTGTAAATATCATAAAGTACATGCTCCCACATATCTAAAGCATAATAATATAGACTAGTGCAAATAATTGGTAGAAGGGAAAGCAGGTAATATAAGCTATACATTAAAAATAATTTGCCGTCAATATTATATGTATATGCCTACATAGCATATTTCTACAGAGATTGGTTATTTATAGATTGGTTATTTATAGCTTGACCAATACTTTTCTCAATTAAACTGGCATGGATATGATAAAAAAAAATTAGCTGAACTATAGGTCAATGACGATATGTAGCTTATAATTTAGTTGTGTGTGTTTGATTCATAATTAGTTAAATATATTTGATGGCTAAAAACACTGTTTATCAAAATCTTAGCGTATGTAGGGCATATACGTTGTTCTTTGCTTTAATAAACTCAGAATAATGGTTCTCTTTTTTTAAATTATAGGTTAAATTTAGATATTATATTTTTTAAATAATTCTTTTACATTTCAATCGTATATGCATACCAGGGTATTTAGACTACCTGTAATTTTTCATAGTCATATGCGTATGCTTACTGTCAGTCTTACTGGCTCAAAAGCGTACTTTAAGACCGTTGACCGTATTCTGACACGTGGAAGTTAATTTGGTCTAAATTTTATACCAGATGAACTGAGTCCAAGCGACAATGTATATATAATATATATAAACACTAGTGAACTGAGAAACAGCCGTAAGATTGATTCCACATTGGGGAAGGCCACAAAATATTTTCTTTGAATATTATTTGATACAAGTCTGTGGGCCTATGCGACAATGTGGATTTTTTTTTATGGCTTATGCGTTTGTCTCACATGTGTGTGGAAATAAAATAGTTCTTCAGTAATATTTTGGTTGAAATTTCTGGGTATTCTTGCATTAACAGCTCAACACCTCTTTGAAGTTCTATCTTTGATTATGTAAGATCATCAAGTTAGGAACATATTTTCACTACATCATCATAAACATAATATCTTCTTCCTAAATTTGATTCGAGTGCATCTAATATAGGAATAAATGATTTAACCCTAAATTTATCCCTTGAAGAGAGTTAAAATTCGTAAGGTTCAGATGAATTTTCGTAATTCTCTTGCCTTTTACTTCTTATTAAAATATTATCCTTCTGGCAGTTCTATATTCAGTATTTACAGCGTGTTTTTTGCTTGTTGCTCAAGTGCATCAAAATCTTCCCTAATTTCACGTAAACTATCCTAAATGTGACCTGTATCAATCTGCACAACTACTAAGAAAAATATTAGGGCTTTGAAGAATTTTATTTACTCTTGAAAAATGCCTCAGAAATGGAGCAAAAACACGAATTCAAATTCTTCCATCTAATGTAAAAAATTGTTGGCCCTCAATCTAGTATCACCCTTTGTATTATTATCTAAATATAAATAATTGAGTGCATAGTTGATATCATTGTAATTTTTTAAAATGGCTTCTGTAGCTTTTAATTTTGAATATGCTTCCCACCTAGTGACTCATAAATATTTAGGCACTTTAGAATGAGGTTTCAAATATTATTTCAGAACTTTATTGAACTCTATTTCTCCTTTTTTTCGGTCCAGTGTTTTAGTGTTCACTGTTTTTAGAATAGTGTAATTTTAATTTTGCTAACAATTTGAATGTAGGCCCCTCTTGATCTCGAAGCCCCTCTTGATCTTGAGGCCCAAGGCTGAAGCCTTGATAGCCTATAGGGAAATCCGGCCCTGATCACCAGAGACCAAGAGGAAAGAGGCTTAGGGGTAGACCAGGACAAGATGTCTCGAAGCTATAGAGTCAGATCTACAAAATCTTGTGTGCGAGCTTGGCGAAGGAAGGCCCGGGATGGCCCGAATGGAAGGATGTTTTGGAGCAGGCTAAAGCCCTACATAGGCTGTAGCGCCATAGGGATGGAGGGATGGAGTGCGAGCTTAAAGGGATCAGTAGCAAAGTGACAATAATAATACACAAAGCATTTAACTATATCTTTAAAATACAACGACATATAATCTATTTTGATGTTCAGAAAGGCAGAGCTAAAAATAATTCGTATTCCTTTAGCGAGAACAAACGCGTATGTTTGCAAATTCTCTTTCTTACACAGTGGCATTTGGGCATAAAATGGGTAGCCAAATAAAAAACCCAATAACATAGATTAACATCAATTAAGTAAAGTATCCACCAGAGCAACTTAATTGATCAAAGACATAGACTATTATCATATTAGGGCCGGTGAATCAGCTTTCATTTAAAAACATAATCAAAATGCAATACTAGACTCAATCCAATGATAAATGTGGGACACAATAATCTTCTGTGTCCAAAGAGAGTCTGTTGATACATTTATTAGCATAGATACGGTAAAATATTTACTTCCGAATGCGTATTGTGGGGCGTGGCTGTGGAGCCTTTATTTTTAGATATATTCTCGACTAATCTCGACTGACGAATTTGGCGTAATAAGATTTGACTTAACTCCAAATCTAATTGGTCATTTTATTGTTGTTGTTTTTTTAAATAAATACACAGTGACGTATATCTAGTTAACAGGATTCATATTAATCAAAACCAGATCAGAAGAGATAATTTCTCTGCAAAAACCTATTAACTATAGGCCCCTAGGCCTATATAGCAAATATAGGTCTATATTTTTATGAGCCCATTGCCTATATTGCCAATAGGCCTACTTAAATATAGATCTAGGCCTATATATATATATATATATATATATATATATATATATATATATATATATATATATATATATATATATATATAATGTTAGGTCTGTCATCAAAACTAGCACAGAAGGGCAAAGAGTAAAGTAGTAATAATACATAAGACATTAAACTCTAATTTAGAAATACAACCCAATAACAATCTGTTGCAAAGCTAAGATAAACATAAAGACAATATACACCTTCCTTGTCCCTTATGCGAGAACAAATGCATATAAGTATATACTCTTTCTTCCCGAGTGGCATTCGGGCATGGAATGGGTTGCCTGAACAAACCAGGAAAACCAATAACCTAACATCATTTAAAACATTAATAAAAATGCAAGACTAGACTCGGACCACGGATGAGCGTAGGACGCAATAATCTTCTTTATAGAAGGAGCGTCTGTAATGTATAAGATAAGATAAGAAGATAAGCACCACATCCACTGAATCACTAGGCCTACTGCACTACAGAGTAGGCTACTACAACCAAAAAGGTACAAGCACATTGCCATGTTACAGTTCTTTCGCTCCCTCTCCCACAGTTTGGTGTCTGCTAGATTAGATAATGATAAAGACTAATTTAAGGTGCCTGTTTTCGCGATCAATGTTGAGAATGCCTGATTACGATACGCGCGGCGCCTACTAGCTGGGTCACCGAACCCACATATTTTGCCAAATTGATTTATTTTGAAATATATTTATATCAAAATACACAAAACACGTCTTTTTAGTAGTTAAAAAGAAAACAATGACGTTTAAGACGATATCTTATATCATGGTAAAAATTCCAGTATTCCTATATAGCTAGCCCTACGAGAGGAGATATCCGCGATGTAGGCCTACGCCGATTAGCGCCGATATCATTATCAACTTGTGTAGGCCCTACAATACAAGGTTTTACTAATTATTATATCGTATGCGTAGGCCTACAATGTGTTTTTTCTATCAATGTGGGAAACGTAGGCAGACTGATCCAGCGGTTAGTTCACCGGCCTGTCAACCAAAAACCAACTGACAGGTCGCGGGTTCTATCCCTGCCACCGACGGATCCCTGTCGCCCTGCAGGAGTTTTGGGCCTAGAGGACGTAATAATCTTCTATCTAGAAGGAACGTCTGTAAACTTATAAGATAAGTTCACACTTCGTTGCTCGATTGCACTTTAATCTATTGATTTGTAAAGCAGGAATTAAAGCTCGATCTTAAATTAACACATAAAGTTAACTTGACATAACGACATATGGCTATGGAAACGTGTACTTTTTCTTTTTAACAAAGTAAATTACTACTTGCAGCTTATTATAGTGGTCATACAATATCAATATCTGATTTAAATAAATAATTCATTTGATAGGTCAATTATATATATGTCAGTGGCCATACTCAAGCATACTGTTGCTACTTTTGTTTTTATTCATAAATATTTCCGGGTCACGTGATACAACAAGAAGTGTTTGTTTACTGCTAGCGTAGCAAATTAGTTTGGTGATTAGTGGTACGCAAGCTACTACTACTACTTAGATTTATAGTCTATAGTCTATAGTAAATCTATACTATCTAATCTAGGCCTATACTTTATATATAGGCCTATATTGTATATATAATATATATATATATAGGCCTATGACCTATGAGTCCCTAGGCTATGACTTATTATAGTAATTATACTTATATAGTATATATAATATATATAGTATAGTCTTATAACTTATAAGTAGTTATAAGTTATATAAGTCTTATAAAAGTTTACAGACGTTCTTTCTAGATTTCTAGATACTAGATAGAAGATTATTACGTCGGATCCACTAGGGCTCACTAGGCCCAAAACTCCTGCATGAGGCATTGCGACAGGGATCCGTCGGTGGCAGGGATAGAACCCGCGACGTGTCTTATCTTATCTTATACATATATGACTAATATGACGTGTCAGTTGGTTTTTGGTTGACAGTCCGGTGAACTAACCGCTGGACCAGCGTGATTATCATAAGAATCATAATTAAGGGATAGGCCTAAGCTGCCTAAGCATAATCATTTTTATATAGCCTATTCCTATTATATATATATATATTATAGCATTTAGCCTACATTATTCATTATTCATTAAAGGTAGGCCTAATTATACAATTACAATAGGGCCTAGGCCTTATAATTTAATAATTGTATAAATAAAAAAAAAAAAATGAAATAAAATTTAATCTGTTTAAATCAGCGTGCTGCTTTTTTTTTTTCAAATACAGATGAAATGAAGCTGAAAACAGTTAGAGAGGGACAGCAAGCTGTGGTTTTAAACCATCTAGGTCAAGGAAGACTTATAGTTGGTCCAGAGAGAGTAGGCTGCTAAGCGTAAAATTAGACTTTACTTTGAATTGTAGCTATAATTATAAGGTTCGGCTGGCTAGGGCCTATAGTATAAGATATTGATATGAATATGAGTTATAATGTTATATGAATTGTTATGAGGATGATATAATGTAATGTGATATAATGATATAATTTAGAATCTAAGGCTAGTAGGCCCTACATCATACACTACACAAATTTCACATATATTAGCCTATATACTTTGCCTATGATATAATATATAAGTAGGCCTATGACCTAAGAGTATATAATATAAGCATGGGAGAAGTCACAGTGAGTCAGTGAGGTGACAGTGAGGAGCTAAAGCCAAAGCCCCCCCCCCCTCTGACATTTTGTGAAAAATTTATTTTTAACAGTCTTTTAAACCAAATGTGTAGGTTACTAAATTGGCAAAATATTTGGTAGGCCTAAATGTTTGTCACATAAAAGTTCAGCCCCCCCTACCCCCTACCCCTTTGAAAAAAATTACCCTGATAGCACACTATAGTCGGCCCGAGATCGGTAATTACTCGCAAAAACTCGGCCCCACGTCGGCAACCAGATCCGATTCAGATGCTTTTTTGCTAAATCGAAAGCGTCCGGGCCAGGCTCGGTTTCTGATAGGAAGCCGACGGAAAACCAGATAAAACCAATATATTGGGTTTGTTCCTGATTGAATAGGCCTATAAGTAAAAACATAGCACGCCTATATATATTTGGTAGCCTGTGCGAGCATCAGCACATTATTTTGTAATACTTAATTAAGTTTATTCTCTATAGGCTACAGTTGCTATTATTAATTACTATCTATTTTTTTCCATGTATGCCTGTGGTACTATAATACTGATTATCAATAACCTGTTAATACTAAAACTTAAAGAATTATGTTAATGACAACAATATTGTTGCAGTAGTTTTCTAACATAAAGTTTTGTTGTTGTTTTTTCTATTAAAATGTAGCTATTTCTTTTCCGTGAACGATTTCATCTGTTAAAATCGCATACTGCTGATAGATTTAGTTACATAGCTATTCAAGAAAACAGTGGATCTATTATTCACAAGCCAGGGTGAGAATACTCTTTAAAAAGTATATCTAAATGCATGAAAATAGTATTATGTCCCGTTACATTACCTCATAAAAGAGGCACCCAATCCAAAAGCTTGAACTTCTAATTTTCTTATTTACTAGAATAAATAAGTAAAGTAATCATTGAGTATTAAATGAAATTATTGTGTTGTATTTCTAAATGCTAGAATTATAATTTTAGGAGCTGGATAGTATAAACCATTCAGTGTATTGTTTTTTTTAGATTACCTTTTATTATTGGTAATTAATTGGGTTAATGATTAAATTTGATGAACATTTCCTTCCTGTTCAGCTGGCATACCATAAAAGTTCCAGGTTTGTATCATGGTTAAGTCCAGCTCTTATGTGTACCTGATATTAGTTAAGTAAAAGTAAAGCGAGGTGACTGGGCATTACGCTGGCCACAAAATTCCCTTATATGCCATTGCCACATGAAATGGTGACTGCTGCTTCACTGGCTAATTGGATCAAATTTGTCAGACACCTACTTTCCTTTTTTTTTTCTAATTGAAAACCTGCCAGACTTTGTTTTAAATTCACTTTCTTTTGCAAATACTGGTCTGTACATGAGGTTGCTTTTTATCGCTATTTATTATTGTTTATTGATATTGGCAAGTGATTTTAAAATACGAAACATTTCCTCTCCAGACCATGCAGAATCTTTCACAACACCTTGGAGTTTAGAAAGTGCGAAGAAAGAAAAGCTGTATGCATCGACGCCAACCATGTCCTGGTGGTCTACAAAAGATTAAAAGGTGGGGAGGCTCAAAGGAGAATCATCCAGGGCCCAGCCGTGTTCATCCCTGACGCTGAAGAATGGTAACTTTTGATTATTTTTAGATAAAAGGGAAATAACTACAAAAACAATTTTTTAAGCATGTTTCAAGAATTTATTCAAATATTATATGACTTTGTTATAATTCTTTATAACTTCCTTATATCTATAGCATTATTGCATTATGATTCTTTTGACATGATCGTATTAAAAATTTTAATTCTTTATTCTAAGAACTTTTTTAAAAATGATTTTAAAATGTCAGTTCCCATCATTAGGGCCTATATTTTTTTTTATTAAGATTTTATTTGTTGTTGTTTTTATTTGTCTAAAAAATCAAAACTAAAATTAAACTGAAAAGTAATTTAGAAAATGTTAAAATTATACTGGATCTAATATTTAACCTTAAAAGTTGTTAGTTTTGTTTTTTTTTCAATTTTTTTGATGAATTTTTTTTTAAAGCAAATTTATGTGAAAGTAAAATTGAGACCAATTGATAATGAAAATAAAAACATGCAGAAACCTTCAATCTTTTTTATAAAATGTTAACAAATATAAATTACTCAATGAGGTTTTACTTCTTGAAAACTTTTCATTCTATTTCTCTCCTTATCTATTTGGCACATTTATTTAAAATGGAACCTTTTTGTTGTATTAACCTGATTAAAAGGACTTGTAGTTACTTATATGTTTTAGTATCACCTATTTAACTGTCACTGTTTGCATTTTTTAACAATACATACACACTACACTAATTATTTTTTTTTTTTAACATCATCATGCACACAAGCTGCACTGCTCATTTTTTGTATCTCCTGTCGCATGATGTAGGGTTCATGAGTTTGTGTGGCATGGAACTGATCCAGACAACAAAGCAAGGATGGTGCCAGGGTTCAACAAGTTCACCCAGCTGCCTGTCATTCCTGACAACTTTTACTACAACGTGAGTAAATGTCTTAGGAAGTAAGATTGTCATGTGGGCATGCTAACTGGTTTTATTTTTAGAACTCGTGACTCATAACTTGAACCTAAAATGTAGGTTAAACTACTGTACTGTTAAGCTTCCTTAGTATACTTTTTTTTTTCAATGGGTGAAGCATAGTTTTTTTTGTTGCTAACAAGGGGGATTGTGTGGCCAAGAGCAACACAAAGCCATCACTATCTAATTGAACTTAAATAGACCCATTAGCACACTCTGGATAAAAAAACAAAACAAAAAAAATACAACCACTCTGGACTGACAGCTAGATAAGATTTTATGAACAAAGGTGATACAGTGTCCTGATGCTAAGACTGAAAGCCCCAAGCTTATAGAAAATATTTTGTTTTCTTTATAAGTTTACAGACGTTCCTTCTAGATAGAAGATTATTATGTCCACTAAGCCCAAAACTCCTGCAGGACGACAGGGATCCGTCGGTGGCAATTATGGAATCCGCGACGTGTCAGTTGGTTTGTGGTTGACAGTCCGGTGAACTAACCGCTGGACCAGCCGGCTACACGGTTTACATTATATTCAAATTTAAGCCTAAGAATTGTTGATATAAAAAAAAACCTATTTTGTTGGTTTAAACAGGTGAGAGAAGTTAGGACGAATGATGATACAATGCTGACAGTCAAGGTCATGCTCTTCTATGAAATTGTTGACATACTGAAGATGGTGAGTAGAAATAGCTCTTCCTTACCGTTATGTACAGTAATGTAACAATGTTGTCAGGATTCAGTTATATAAATTGTATTTTTAAATTGCTTGATTAATTGCTTATCTTTTGTGCAAGAACAGTTTTAGATACCAAATAACTAATCTAAATAACTTAAGACCGAAATTAATATAAAGATTCAATAAAAATATAAATCTATATATATATAACTATTATTATTATAAAGAATAATTATAAGGAAATAAGGGAAAAAAAATCATCTCATTCCCCTGCTGGTGTGTTGTCAGGCATATTTTTAACTATTAGACTACCCTCATTTGTTGTGTGTGTTGTGTTAAACTGGTAAAAAGTAAAACAATTAACATATCAGATACTGTATTATATTTGTTGTTTTATGTGATATTTTACATCCATGCTTTATGAATTTTGCTTACATTTACAGCTGGATGCCACACATGACCCTATAGCAGATTTGATCAAGTATGTATAGTTTGGTAATTATGTGTGTATCCATGAGTGTGTGCAAGGGTTAAATTTAAAAAAAATGTAAGCAGACATAAAACTTTATTGCTCCCCATTCTCCCCTAAATCTACTATTACCAAAAAACTCTATAACATCAAGATGGGGGGGGGGGCATGGTGGCAGAGCGGCAGCACAATTGGCAGTTGTACCAAAGGTCCTGGGTTCGAATCCTGGTGAAGGCTAGGATTTCCTTCCGGGTCTGGAGGGTGGCCATGAGTCTACCCAGCCTTCATTTTAACTCTCTACTGTTCTACTGTTTCAGTGCACTGTGTGCTGATGTCATTTCATTTGTGGGGCCTCTAATGTAAGTCTTGATCATTACATTATCATCATTATATTGTCATAATACTCAGCCATTTTACTATTAAATATATTTTTTTTACATATTATTCCCAATGCCTACATATCATGTAATGTGGCATATGCTAAACAATTCAATGTTGGCAATTTGAATTTATCTTGAGCAGCTACGAGCAGTTCATAGCAAAGACAAGCAAAATTAGTTCCCTGGAAACATATACTCAGCTGCAGCAGAGAGCAGACAGGATTGGTTTCCGGGTGCAGAAAGTTGTGTTCAGAGGATACCATGCTTCAGATCAACTGCAGGTTTGTCAATCTTCTCATAAACATTAAGGAAACGATGGGTTTGGATGGGGTGTGGCCAGCACAATGCTCAGCCGCCTTTACTTTACCCTAACGAATGTCAGGTACCCATCAGAGCTTGGTAGACTCAGGGACACCCTCAAGACCCGGGATAAAAATCCTAGCCTTCACCAGGATTAAAACCCAGGACCTTCCGTACGCCGGTCGAACTCGCTGCCTCTTGGCCATTACTTTACATAGGCTATATGAAACATGACACATTCTAATGATTTGAACTTAATTTGGTAAGTAAGCAAATATTATTAGCATGAACTTATTAGATTGCTTTTATTTTAATTGTTGTTGTTAGTTATTTTAAATAATAACTACCTTCACCTATCCCATAACCCGAGTGAGGGTCGTAGGGGCACCATTTTTTACTGTTGAATTGTTGTATGCCACTCGCTTCAGTCCTGCGCAAGAGACAAGCCGGTCCACTCCCTGATGTCATCCCCCCATCATCTCTTCTGCCTGCCCCTCTATCTTCCACGCTGCACTGTGCCCTGCAGGGTGGTTTTCGCCAGGACTTCGGATCTTGCCACATGCCCGTACCATCTTGAGTTTTTTTTCATTTTAATGGCGCTGAGTAGATCCTTGTCTACCAAAATGGTCTGTTGAGTGAAGCATGGTGTATCGTTGGCCAGGGCGTACATGGGGATCGTGTGGCCAGACACAATGTCCAGCTTTATTCTGATAGAGCTGAACCAAATAAATAACATGCATACATCTTGTATTGTGCATTCAAAATTATTCTGCCTCTAGGAGATGCAGAACAGTGCTATTGAGTCCCACACACAACTCAGGCTGCAGCGAGAAATAGAAGAACAGGAACAGAAGCTTGTCAACTTCAAGCTGAACAAAATGCAAGAACGAAGTGCCATACGTAAGTAATGTAAGGGAGATAATTAATGTCCTGCAACGAAAGTCATTTTCATAATGAATTACAACATATAGAGTTTCCGATGAATATTTATTTTAGGAGAGATTTCGTTATGATCCACAGAACAAAGTATGCAGTTAAAAAGACAACTCCACCAACAGAAAATAGCAGAACTGACACAGAAGCATTTGCTGGAAAAAGAAAAGTTAACTCTGAACAATAGACTAGAGTTGTCTGGAATGGAGACCAAAGTTAAAGCAGGTTGGCTCTATAAACATATTATACCTCTTAAAGCAAGGGTGTGCAACATTTTTTCATCAATGGGCCGTAAAAGAAATTTGATGCTGTTTAAAAAGCAGGTCATTTTAAAGAGATTGCATAAGATAGTAAAGGGTCACTGTAGTTTTATTCAGGTGATAGTGGGGAGAAATTACTTTAAACTATTATATTAAATCTTTCATGGGTAATGTCCCTTAGGAAACTTGTTTCTTTTTCTGAATTCAAAGTCTGGACTCCATCCTGTCACCCCCTCGTTAAATTAATTAATTTCCTGTTTCGTCATATCCTGACAATTTCAAGAGACCAATAGAATCTTTTGAAGGGTTTTAGACCCTGTGTCTTTTAACTTAGTTTTAAGTTCTTTCTAGTCTTTTGTAGCAACAAGTCGACAATCCTTTACTTCCATTTGTATTGTATATACGTGAGGTTGACTATTGTCATTGTTGATGATTAAAGTTATCTTATATTGTTAAATATTTGTCATCTTGATGAGGCCCTGCTGAATAATGTGAGTTAAGTACCCTTTGGACCAAACTGATCATAGTGCTGGTGAAGCAGCATACGAGGGGATGTGTGGCCCGCACAATGTCCAGCTGCCTTTACTTCACCCCAACTAGTGTCAGGTACCCATCAGAGCTGGGTAGACTCAGGGGCACCCTCAAGTCTCAGGAAAATATCCTAGCCTGCACCAGGATTTGAACCTAGAACCCTCGGATCACCTTTGAACCTGCTGCCGCTCGGCCACCGAGCCCCATGCTGAATAATGTGCTTGAAAGAATTGAATTTTTATTCAATATTAATCACATCAATCTAGACACATGGACTATAAAAAAATTCTTCAAGATATTTCTCCACAAAATGACGTGTTGAAACCTAACATGTCGTAACAATACAAAAAGAAAGACCACACTTTCTGAACATTTTTTTACTTTATATATATAAATGCTGTTAGAAGCGTTAATGGCCTGCCAGCTGCACACCACAGTCCTAAAGACTTAAACAATTGTGTTCAAGCCCCTTACTTATATTTTACAGACATAAAGGAAGCTGAGAATAAGCAGATGGTTGATCAGCTCATTAGCCTTTCAGCAGCCAATGTTGATGTGACAAAGTACCTAACACTTCACTGTGACTTGCAAGCTCAGGAGGAAATTAGGATAGCCAGATTAACCACTTCCTGTACAGCTAAGTAACCATGACAACTCTTCTTGAGTCTTTACTTGCTGTTGAGCCAGTCTTTAGAAAAATATACCCAATTCTCAAGATCAAGCTTGTAGAAAATTACTATTCAAGCACAAATTACTTATAGTATTCAGTCATACATAACCCATGGTTTATTGAACAAAGTCCTTTGAACTCTTGTCAGTTCTTAATTTTGGTGTCAAATACCTGACAGAACACAATGTGTGTGTGCCATAACTGTTCAGGGTGTTAACAAAGTCTTGCTGTCTTTAGCTTGGCAATGCACAAAAATCTGGCCAGAAAAAAAGCTCCACAAAATTTTCAATTTGTTATTTTGAAAGTTGATGCCTAAAATAGTTTTTTTTATTTAAAAACCCTAAGCAGGCCTTAACTAACAAGATTGAGATCAAATATTATTTAGGCTCATATTGTGTTCAGAGTTTTGTGATTAAAATTATCATCTATTTATTAATGTTAAAATGTGATTCATGGATTTTGTTAAAATATGTTTACTGTCACTGTCTATGGGTTTCTTATATCAATTTATTTATTGTCTATACCTCGTGTGCTTTCATGCATGCTGGAAATGTGAAAATTCACAATGAATACATGGAGCCATCATCTGTATACAGTGTATTCATTTTGAGCCCTTGTATGATTTCAATGTTATATTTGTACTCAAAAATTGATCTGTCAGTGCAGAATTTGCTACCCCTACATGTCCTGCTTTTTCAACTTGTAGGTTTGAAAGAAGCAAGCTCACTTGACTATGTATATGTTAAGTGAACTTGCATACGAAGGGATTCTCTAACACTCTATAACCCTGCCCTTTGCACTCAGCCATGTGCCTTCTTATTTTCTAGTATCATGAATTACTCTTTTTTTTTTTAAAGTTTTGTTATCGAATAAGAGAGTAATGCCCCTTTGGTTTTTCAGTAGCCTATAATATAATGTTTAGCCATAAGCAAGTCTGGACGCATTTTTTTCTTCTTCATTGTTTGTCATGCTTGTACTATGTCAATAATTATTGTCAGCACATAGAACTGTCCACAACGGGATATGTGCTATATAAACATAATTATCATTATTTTTTGTTATCAACCTGTTACAATGCAGTCAAGTCATTCAAGTAAAAGTGGAGAGGTTGAGTTAATATTTGTATATCATCCTCACAATTCTTTTTACGAATATTTCTTTGAGTACTTTGAGGATATTTTGCAATCAACCCATGACATTTTTATATGGTAGTGGGATCATAATCATATCTATATACAACTAAATAATTTATTCACTTATACGAAAATGTAAATTTGCAAGTGTTGTATGTAATAATGCAACTTTGTGTATATATTTAGAAAATATTTACTTCTTTTACAGTGTATTATTTACAATACCATATTAATTGATTTGTTTTCTACAGATTTTTTTAATGATTTCAATTTCATGAATAATTTATATTCTAAACAATTTATATTTGATGTGATCTAGTTCTTCACAATCATAAATTAATATAATGCTTAATTTGAAATCATTGTATTGTAATAAAAAATGTATTTCATGTCATGTTGTGTTTTAGTTGTATTATATTATTATCTTTGATATCAGAGAACTTCACACTTATTGGGAGAAGTAACCAAGGTATTCAAATAACAACACCAAAGTAATCATTAAAAAACATTTGCCTTTTACAAAAATGCATGAACAACTGAACAACAAATACTTCTAAGCCTAAAAAATCAAACAAAACAAAAAATGAACAAATAAAAAAAAATATTTTCAATTCATTTGTATTTTCTTTTCTCATCATATTATTTTTTTTTAAGCTTCAATCATTTTATAGGAAAACAAAAACATGTTGTTTTTTTAAAAGCATTCAACTTTGTTAAGGGACAGCTGGACAATCTGTTCATATCAACACACACACATTAAAAAATATAACAGGAAGATAAGAAACAAAACAAAAATATCATCAGACTATGTACACAACCATATATATATATATATACAATCATTATGTACACTCAATATAAATATAAACATGTGTAGCAGGAGGAGCTGTTAACAGCTCCACATTTAGTGTACATAAAACAAAATAATGCCAAATAATAACTGGGTTATTGTTATTTTACACCAAAGAAAAAAATTAAAATTCCATCAAACATCTTGGGGGCATTTCTTTTTGCATTGGTAAAATGTTGGAGTAATACTTTCCCAAAAAAAAAAATGGATTTGAAATGTTAACAAATCAAACCTTATGTTTGATGTAACAAAATTGTACATAGAAAAGCCAATACAAATCAGGAACACATGCTGGTTATGTTCATATTTTAGAAAGCAACAACAACACAAAAAAAAAACAAATGTTTCAAACTGGAAGTTGGGTTATTATGTTGTGGTTTATTGGCTTAGATGAAGACGTTTCCTAAGATCTACATGCTCCGTAAGTTTAACCATGAAGGAGAATGGGTGTGTGTTTCCACATGTGGCTCTGTGCTTCTTTCTCACAAATTAACAAAATATTTACATAGATCAAATTGAGGGCCTATAAATTAAAGTCCAGCTTGGCCTACATCTAATCTGTCTTGTTTTTCTCATCAGAACGTTTAGTGTCAGTGAGAAAACCAAGGTTTTTTTGCTCCTTTAGTAGCGTCAATGTACAGAATTATATGTGTGTGGAGCAGCCAATGCCGTCTTGACCAACTCAATGTTAACTCTTTGTATTTTTAGCAGAAAATAATTTTAGCTGCCTTTCAGGATCGTTTCATTTTATTTCATAGATCTGTTCATGACCTGTTTTATTCATGATGAGGGTCAGGGCTACGCAACATTGCTAAGAAAGGACTAAAAATGAATTCCCGCCAAAAACGCTCAAAGTTGAAAACACATTTTTTTGTTGTTAAAATAAACAAAACATTTTACAATAAAATCATTATAAGCTTAAACAGATAAATTTGTGACACCGGAAAGCTTGTGCATAGAGTTCTTTTAAGGGCCTTGTGTGGGGGGAACAAAATTGAAACAAAACATGGTGTAGCTGAAACAAAATCTCTACTGGCTTGTACTTTTTGCTTGGTATGTATAATTTTACTCTTGTGTCCTGCACCCAAAATGGAAAATAGACATAAATTGGTGTGTGTGTGTTTTTAACACCAATATGTAAATTATTATTTCTAACACCACTGTGTGTGTAAACCACTGATCTATAAAAAGAATGGATAGCGCCCTCCTATATTAAATCTGTATGTGCAAATTGAGGCTAGAATCGATTACACCATTCACTTATCAAGTTATAGGAATAAACCATCTATAATTAGAACAAAGCTCTAATAAATATGATAAAAATGAAGTCTAAGTCACTTGAAATGTATTTACAGGTCAGTGTTTAGGAAATCTAACTCTATAGATAATAGAAAGTCAAGTGAAAGCCTATTGATTTTGGCTTCAACAATATAGTTTCTGGGGCCCAATCCATTCATTTTATAGATCAGTGGTGTAAATGCTAGCAAATATAAAACACAGATTTCTGATAGTACAACACTGACAAAGTGATTGCCAATCTGTTCTGGGAGTGGTTGCAGCACTGGCCCACAACTCATGCTGTTGGGAATGTCTACTACAAAGTCAAAAATGTTTTATCTCCCCTTTGATAAAACATCATATGCCCAAGAAAATATAAATGCATGAATTGTGCTAATCCCTTCCAAATGTAACTGTTTTCTACAACATCAATCAACATTTTACAAAATTGTATCTTGCCAAAAGGACATTTCAAAAAGTTTTGTAAGATCAAAACAGTTCTGTCTCTAGTTTTTATATGAACTGGCTACCAAAAGCTTTGAATACTGAATAAATAAAAACCATTTCTCTATTTAAACATATTCCTACTTGATGAGCTTGTTCGTGGATTATATTCATTTGGAAATCACTTTCAACACATAAAATGGCATTTAACTTTAACAAAACTTTTAAACTACATGCAATTAATTAGCCCATAGAAAAACTTTGTTTAACTAGACAAAAAAAACAAGTTGGGAGTGCAAGGCTAAAAAAAATAAAAAAATTGTGACTTTCTGTAGCTGGTAGAATTTCAGTCGTTGGTACAATTACTGTAGCTGGTACAATTACTGTAGCTGGTACAATTGTCTGTAGTTGGTACAATTGTCTGTAGCTGGTACAATTGTCTGTAGCTGGTACATTTGTCCAGGTCACCAGGTATTTTCAGCAGCTCCTTTTTGGCATTAGTTCAGGTATTTGCGACAACGCTTAGATCCACAGGAGCATGGAATTTTCACTTCCTCAATGGGGAATTTGTAATCGTAAGTAAGTTCTTCACCCCTCTTAATTCTGTTAAAAAAAATAAAAGAATAAAATTAAATGTTTCAGAAATACAAAACCTGAATGTTATAGACAAAGAATGAAAGGAAAAAAAAAAAGAATATTCTATAACTATCCTAAAAAATAAAGCTAAAAAGATTGCTTTTTGTAATAATGCACATTAATTTCCCGCAGAACACAAATTTGATTGATCTACACATGTAATTTGAACCCTTAATAGTTTGCTGAATGTATATTGAATTATATAATGTCACTACCAAATAAATTGAGTAAGGGGGCAACACCAAAAACATTGTCCATCGCCATGAAAGGGGTCAAGAGGTCAGCACGGAGGGCAAGAGAGTGTGTAACAGGCAGATAGAGAGGGAGAAAGTTGGAGGGGAGGATTGGTGTTAGCAATCTGTATAGAGTGTTAGAATAGACGTTGATATTTGGAGAACGTTAAGTGAAATAAGATGTATATCCAGGTATCTGTATACTATTTGTATTGTTGATGAATAATAAACTGCTTGCTGTAAATGTAAACCAGATATGCTAGAATTATTTTTCGGAAGAGAGAATGAAAAGTCGGCACTTTGGACGTTATAACATTTCAAAAGATGTCACAACAACAACAATAGTGGCAGTGACATATACCAAATAAATATTTTGTATTCAACAGTAGTCATGACTGCAACATCTAGATTTCTTTCCCAATTCTCCCAATAGGAACCAAGGAATGTGTTGGGAAAGCATTAACCTGGGGGTATATAAAAAGAATGGATAGCACCTCCAGAATAAATGTGTATGCACAAATTGAGACTAGAATCAATTAAACTTTTTACTGTATTCCCTTATCCATATTAGCCAGTTATAAGAATATACCACCTATAATTATCACAAATCTATATGATAAAAAGGAAGTCTAAGTCACATGAAATGTATTTACAGGTCAGTGTTGAGGAAATATGATTTTATCGATAAGTGAAAGTCCATCGAGAGCCTACTGATTTAGGCTTCAAGAATATAGTTTCCGGGGGTCCTATCCATTCTTTTTATAATCAGTGGGGGGTATCATATGATATTGATGCATCCTATTAGTTGGTTTCAACCGGGTTTGTACAGAAATATTGCTTCAAAATTCCAGGAGTTTTCCAGGAGTGTTACAGAAGTTTTTCAGGAGTAAATTTTTTGAAAAGCCAAGCTGAGCTCTTTAAAAAAAACAGACACCTCGCTACACAGCTTTTTGTTTGTTTCTTTTACAACATATTGGGGACTTAATATAGCCTACATCCCATGTTTGGATAAAAAAAAAAAAAAAGAACCATGGAGTGGCATTACTGGTGTCATCAACGTTTGTGCGTGGAAATAAAAAGTGGCAAAGAGGGTTAACTCCAATAGGGCTTTCTGGAAAAGTGAAAGTACAATCGAAGAGAAGTGATTACGAAATTAATCTCTCTAAAAAAATAAGGAGTTTTTAGTATTTTCCCAGGACTAAATGCAGTTTTTCCAGGAGTTTTAAGGTCCTGGAACACAACTTTTCGTTTTCCAGGAGTTTCAAGGAGTTTCCAGGAGCTGTACGAACCCTGTTCAAACATCACCAGCCAGTTAAGTAAAGGAGATTAGAAACATTTGATTTGTAAAATAAATACTCACGGTCTCATAGCAAATATGACAATGTGTTTCTTTCCATCCACCAGAATCACTTTGGAGAAACAATTCGGCTGTTGAGAGACAGACACAAAAAGAGTTCATTGAATGACTGGAGTGAGTGAATGAAGTGATAAATGTACTAAATGGTTTGGGGAAAAAAAAAATATGAATGAAAAAATAAGCATTGATTTCCTTGTAAATATGCTTTGTTATAAGTTATTACAATCATGTGTGTCTACATGCAGGGTTCCCACAAGATTGGACCAAACAATGTCCATGATATTTCCAAAACTTTCCCATGATAACGTACACAATTTCCAAGACCTCTTTTGAGTAATGATCCAGAAATATACCAATGAAATGTTGATATAAAAACTGTTTACAATAATGAAAAAAAGTTTAACAAGTAAACGAAGGAGAGTAGTAAAGAAACCAAACAATATTCACTGTATATTAAAATAGGGAAAAAAATAATAAGAGACCTCATCCTGAATAGAGCAGACTAATTAATTTCCAGCTAATTAGTAGATCAGATTGTGACAGAGACTATTATTAATTAAAACTCCTTATTACCGTGTCATATTGATAAGTACTAATGTGGAGATGTTAAAGAAAAGTGATTATTGGTTTTATTAAATACAATTTTTTAATTATTTTTTTTTTGAAGAAGAGGGCTCGTTATATTATCTATTTTTTTTTTGTTAGACATAGGCATGTGACAAGAAATTTTCAAAATAAATGTTAACAATTGTGCTATTTACCAATAGAAGGGTATTGAAGAGGATTCCATTCATGTATCATTTATTAAAATTGAATAACAAAGAAATAAAGTAATGAACTTTTAAGAGGAAAAATCTGAGTAATAAAAAAGGAACTGAAGCTGACTTATCAGAGTTAAAATTATCTGTTACCTCCCTTGCCTTCTTTTTTTCCTACCATACTATTTTTATGTACATTTTTAGAAGTTAAACATTTTAGCATCCCTATTATAATATTAAATGTAAAATTTTAGTTAGTTAAGATGTTTATCTACAAAACAGAAACGTTTTGTACCCATAGTTTATTAATTTACTGCTAAAAAGAATGGGTAAATTCAGTGGTATAAAACAGCATTAAACAGCAAGGGTACACAGTAGGGAATATAAGAGTATGGTAATTGGTGACAACTCAATCTGTTTGACAAATCTGACAACTCGATCTATTGCGGCTTGCTGTAATTTATACATGGGGAGGTGGGGATGCTTGCAAGAAAAGCAAAATATCCCTTGGTATTTAGAGACCTGGTAAAGATGAGTGTTGGAAAAGGAAAAAATTGGTGTCAGCTCAATTTATGAAATAAAATTTCTAAATCAATAAATTCCAAAACTTTTCCATGCCCTAATTATAAAAATCCAAAACATTTTCATACTGGAAATGGTCCTATCATTTTTACAAAATTCCATGACTCTGTACGAAAAGAAAAGAAGTTTTGATGTTGGATATTTTTTTCTACGGATGGCTCTGAACCAGCACCTTACCTCACAAGAATGGTTGATGAACCTTGCAGCGCTGCCATGCATGGTGGCGTCAACTACCTCGTCATCATCGATTCTGAACATGTAACAGCCTATGCCCTGGAAGATAGAAAACACAATATTGAATTGTTTAAAACACATAACTAGCCCGCAGTCCTGCTAAGCCAGTAAGGTCTTATCTTATATATTACAGTCACTCCTTCTATAAAGAAGATTATTGCGTCCTACGCTCATCCGTGGTCTGAGTCTAGTATTGTATTTTGATTAGTGTTTTAAAAGATATTATGTTACTGGCTTTCCAGGTTTGTTCAGGCAGCCCATTTCATGCCCGGACGCCACTCGAGAAGAAAGAATATTGATATGCATTTGTTCTTGCATGAGGGATAAGAAAAGTGTGTTTTTGTCGTCCTTATGTTTATCTGAACACAGTCATGTAGCACGAAAAAAAACAACAGCATTATTTTTCTGCAACATTATGGGACTACCAACTATCTGATTATTTATAGCTGAAAATGTAATCGTAAGTAAGTTCTTCACAAACTGGACACTAACCCTACTCTCGTAGTATTTCTCCCTCTTGTCTGTGAGAGATGCCCTGATGACCTCACCGGCATACTCAATGACCATCTCCCCAGCGTCAATGTTTCTCTTGCAGAACAGGCCCCTCCCATGGATCTTGGAGCGGTACACATCCACAGCTTCTTTGGCAAAAGTTTTCAGCTTACGGAACCTCATGGCCATGGGCAGGCTCAGACTTGTGGCCCTCCTGTAAACAAAAAACGTGCATTAGTTAGGCATTAGTTGTTGGAAATGTACTCTTTGTAAAAAATTTTTTTACAGTTATAGAAAAAGTAAAGTCAAAAAGTAGAAAACATTGACATTGTAATTTCTTGTCACCAGTCACCCACTTTTAATAATGCAAGTTAGATTATCTCCTTATACAAGTTTATCTCAACAGGGTACAATAAAATATTAAAAATCAAATAAACTATTCATTAATTCACACCGGGCCAGGAATCTTCTTTATAGAAGGAGCGTCTACAATATATAAGATCAGAATCATTGCTGAAAAATGTAACATAGTTTACTGAATAATTCTGCAGCTAGGGTGAAGGCTAGTATTTGTTCTGGGATCTGGAGGGTGCCCCAGAGTCTAACCTTAAATGGGTACCTGAACTTTAGTTGGGGTAAAGTAAAGGCAGCTGGGCGTTGTACTAGCCACACAATCCCCTAGTATGCAGTGGCCACAGAAACTGGAGAATGCTGCTTCACAGGATCAATTTGGTCCGACAGGATACTTTACTTTAACTGTACTCTTTATTAAATTATTCAGAAGATTCTATTTTATAAAAAGTGGTAATGCATAAACGTAGTAGATCATACAAAAAAGTTATATTTTTTACCTGGATGATTTTAAAGCCATTTCTTCTTCCTTCTCTCTCTCATCATCACCTGGCTTTGTTCTGTAGACAGACTTGAGAAAGTTGAACATGTCAAATGGCTTTCTTGTAGTGAACGATTCAGACCTGGCAGCACCCGATGGATTCAAAGCCACTTCCTGAAAATGAAATAGGGTCAACAGGTTAGATGATTCTTGGAATTTTGGGCAACCATGCTGACATTTAATGCAACTTCACATTAAACAGTCTTATTGAAGGCCCTAGGCATAAATTATTGAATGAAATATATTTGTGTACTGCCACATACAGCGTCAGCCTGATCCAGGTCGTACTTGTGGAACTTGAACTTGTAGTTGCGGTGGCAATAGACAGCACCATACAGCTGCTCGATCAGATACACCACCGCGTCGTGGTCCACGCCAAACATGCTGCGTCCAGAGATCCCTGCGTAAGACAGCTGCTTCACCCGGGAGGCCGCTCGGACGTCCTGCACTTTCTCTAGCACCTGATTCCAAGCATCTAGAAGCAAGGAGAGTCAAGAACAGAAGATAAATTAATGTGGCAGACATCGCTAAGAGCAGCATGAAAAATAAAACACCTCTGTGTTCCATATAAAAATTAATGTAAACAATAATAGTAAACCAAAATAAAAAGCCAATCTATCTAACTAAAAATGAATCAGACTGTTACCATGGTAACAGAGACATCATATGCTGAATATATATTTTCCTTGTTAGAATTATTTCCAAATTTTATATAATGGTCCCTAGTTTAAAAAGTTATTACCAGGTCAAACAAACTGAATTGGGAAAAGTTAAAAAAATCTAGGTCAACTTTTTGCAATGTACAAGCAATAAACCTCCGATAGTATATATTTATATATATAGTATACAATATACAGTATAGTATTATTTTTTTATATATTTAAACCAGATTTTAGATATTGCCCTTAAAGTAACAAAGGTGAAATTTTGAAGATTGTGTGGATAATCATATGTTCTTCAGCTTTTCACTAACTGTCCCTTAAAATTCAGTGTTAATAGGTTTGAGTCTCTTAAAAAGCCTAATAATTTAAGAAAAAAACAAACAAGGTGGGAATTTTATTAACGACTTCTTAACCTAACTACAAGGTTATTCCCTTTTAAAAAATTTTAAACACTTATTTTTCATGCTTTGTCTATTTTAGTAGAATTAAAAAAAGTAAAAAAAAAGCCCTGGTCAGTTTTCCCAAACTTGCCTGACTCGTTATGAAATAGTGTCCTTAAGGTGGATGCATACAAATTACCAGGTCAGATAAAAAATGTGCATTTGATAAACGCTGTTGTAAACAAAAGGATTGTGGGCAGTATAAACAATGCAGCCTTACCATCCACTGTGACGCCCTGGCAGGAGAACCCGTCATCACTGCTGATCTCAAACCTCAACCTGCTCTGGCTCTTCAACCTGTCCGCGGCGGTAGCAGCGGCCGCGGGCCCGCCGGGCGCATCTTTGCCGTGGTCCAGCGGCGTAGCCACGACCTCTTCCTCCAGCATGGGCTGGGGCAGCTCCACATTGCCCTTCTTGTGATGGATCAACGGGTGGTGGCTCGCTGTGAGCAATGGAAATACAGCCAATATACAATAGCAGCAAGAGTCAATTTTACTGTCTTTCAGATTCAATATCTATTCAGGTCTACCAAGAATAATTCATCTTGGTACTATTTAGTATATTAAATAATGGCCCACAAACCAAATTATAAGCCACAGAACAATAAAAAACATACATCGGGCTCATTTTAATACAAGAACAAAGCTACAATTCTTTAGGCTATTATAAGTCTATTAAAAAAAAGTGTTTTCGCTGCATTAAAAGATATATAGCACCATTTGAAAATCTCAAAACTTTAAGAAAAACTTAAGATAGAACAAAATAATGTAAATATAGTATTACCAACTTATAATAAAAGTAAACAGTGGGAGGGGGTGGGGCAAAAATGCTTAAGGGAGGCGTAGTAAAAATATTCTTCTCTTTCCTGTTTTATTATAGTTTTTAATTATAGTATAGTAAACAGCTTTAAAAAATTAATTTTGAATACCGGTAGTTTCATTCTGTAAATAATCTTCAAATTAAATAACACTGACTTTTGTTATATTGATATAAATCGTTAATTGGTAGGAATATATCTCTTAAAATTTAGAATGCATAACCACAGAAATTACATGATCCTGGCAAATTACCTTAATTTTTTTTTAAATATTTTTTTTTAAAGTACCTGTAAAAGTAGAATGAAATCTGAATCTGAAACCCAACTCAGAGATTTGTAATATGAACTTACTCGTTTTCAATCTCCTAGAAACATTGGTCCTCATTGCAGTCTCTGGAGACTTGAACCCTTTACGACCGGGTACAGAGGCAGGGTCTTTCTTCAGCTGGCTCTTCTTCAGAATCTGTTTCCTGGCCCTCTCCTTGATGACGTTGGCAGGGTGGGCCACTGCCGGGGACTTCTTACAGGGGGAGATGATGGGGAAGCTGGCCCTCTTGTGCGTCGTCTGCTGCTGCTGATGTATCTGTTTGGGTGTGTGGAGCTGGGGCTGTGGGTGCCCGGCCAAAACTTCAGCGTGCTGCATGGGTTGGGAGACTCTCTCGCCCTGAGTGTCCTGGTGGGGCTTGGGCAGTATGGCCTGGATAGTGTTTTGGCTCTGACTTTGAATGGGAAGGTCCCTGTTGGTTGGCCTGTCAGCACCAGCGCTGTGAGAACTTTCAACGATATTTCGGCTTACAACCTGCTGTAATGTGCCAGAGTATGTTCCGTCCTCTCTGAGTGTCTTGCCAAACACTGGCCGCTTGGCCTGGGGCTCTTCGCCAGGCGCTGAGTCCAGACACTTCCGCTTGCTGTGGTTGTAAATGTTGGGCTTCAGAGCACGCCTCAAAGTTGGCTTTCCGCTGTGCGATGCCGCGTTTGGACGGATCGGTATGGAAACATAACCAGTGTGTGACCTTGCCCACAGGTTTTCAGGATTGTGTTGACTCGATGTAACCCCTTGCTGGGCAGCTGACGAGGGCGTTGATGAGGAAGAAGGAGAGCCGGGCAATATCTTTGTCCAATCAGGCTGTGTACCATTGTGTTCTGATAGCTGATTCACTTGTTGCCTATGGGAAGAAGAATTTAAAGACGATGAAAGCCCAGTTGCTGATGCAGACAACTCCGAATTGTTGTTAGCTTTTTGCACCGGCAATATATCTTCATTGATGATGACACTGTAAAACTTCCTTGGCCCGTCAGACGTGTTTGTGATTGTGGACTTCACTTCCACGCCTGGAATTTGTTCCTGGCAGTTGCTGCTTAGGGCTCTCTGGACCAGATGGGTGATTTTCTCAGATGCACCTCTGTTGAACTGCTGAGTTTGGAACACTGACTGTAACGTAGAGGAGCTCAAATCAAATGAGCCCATATAGTTGACCTGGGTGGGGGCCCCATCCAGGCGGGCCACCAGAGGGGTTGATTTTGGCAAAGTCAAGGCTGGCGCCATGAGAGACATGGTTGACGAGGCCGTGGCAGGTAAAGGCAGTGCGTTTGTTTGGTTCTGTGGAGGCCTGAGACCCATTGAAGGGATGCTAGCTTGGTTGATAGGCGTTGGGCTGAAGCTGATGCTAGGCTTTGGTAGACTCTGTAAGGTTACCTCCCTTTGATTGCCTTTCAGCAAAGCAGGGTTTAGACTAGATGACATCATGTGAGCATGGGGATCTATTACAATGGAGGACGGCCTGACAGCTGGTTTTGGGGAGACTATACTGCCTGGCTGTGAGGCAAGGGCCTGTGTGGTCAGCCGAGGCACATATATGCCAGGCTGTGCAAAGAAAGGCTGACCAATCATAACCGGAGGATTGGCTGCCAAGGTACCGGTAGCAGTTTGCACCAAAGGAGCCAGCCCCATGTTAGGCTGGATCATAGAGGTCCCACTGTGAGGCTGCAGTGACTGAAGGGGGGAGATTATTGCAGGTCTTATGTGATTCTGAGCGTTGAGGGATATATACGATAAGCACCCCTGGCCGTTGTTTTGTATCAAGGTGGACTGCCCAGGTAAGATGGCTGATGTGTTACCCTGCTGCAACATTAGACCGCCTGCTGAGCTGCTGTTTGCAAACAACATGTTAGACTGATTGGCACCTTGTAATGAAAGACCTGTTGGACCAGAGCTCCTGAAAATAAGACTGGGCTGATTTGAATTCTGTAGAATCATTCTAGACTGACCATGTGCACTTTGCAGCAGAAGGCCTGACTGGGCCAGCTCCTGGGACTGAATCAGGTCAGGGCGTTGGTTCTGCTGCAGTATGAAGTGACCAGGGGAGACCTCTGAGAACATGACCTGCGGCTGGCTTCTGGGCGGGGACACCTGGTTCTGCTGGATATTGACAAAAGGACTGATGCCTTGACCAGCGGCCGGGCTTATGCTCAGAGGTGGCTGAGAATAGCAAGGCTGGCTGATTGCGTGTGTCTGAACTGACAGTGTGGGCTGAGGGGTAAGGTATCTCAACACGGGGGACATATCTTTCTGACTTGAAGACAGGGTTGATGAAAAAGAGTTGACTCTCCCAGTCGGTAGGTTTGGAGCCAAACTCACAGTGGCCGGCGTTCTCCGAGATAAATAAGGCTCTGGAGGCTGCAGGCCTATAGCTTTGACTATCACAACATCATCATCATCGTCTTGCTCAGGAGACACAAAAGTTAGTTTGGTTGAGTCATTTTTCTTTGAGGCCTCAGCATGCTCCACATACTGGCTGTTGTCTGGCAACCGCGAGCTTACAGGATAATCATCAGCATCATTGGAAGACTCTGAGCTGAAATCGTCACTCTGAATATCATAGGCAGCAGAGATCGAGTCTGGACTGATTGACCTTGACGCCTCGCCACTGCCAATACTGCCAGCCTCATTGGATCCGCAGAGCCCATCTCTCTGTAAGGCAGGTGGTAACAGCTTTGCTGTGCTGTTATCATCAGTCTCTGTTTTATGTTCCGCTAGTGCCTCTGAGACAGCCTTGACCTTGCTCTCCATTCTTTCAGGCTCCACTGTAGTAACAATGATCTCCGATGAGCTTGCATTGGAGGCCAGGGCCCTCTTTTTGATTAGCTCACCAATCTTCTGGGCCGCGTCGACATTCGGCGACCTGATCACAAACCTCAATTTCTGACCAGCAAACTTGATGCCATCGATGGTTGGATGTGCTGAAGGTGGCAGGCCACCTGCATCTTTGTCCTTCACGTCAGTGGAGCCGGCACCAGTCGAGTACGACGAGCCTGATCCATTGGTTGTACCACCGGCCCAAGTAAGAGCAGCGCTGTTGCCATTTGAATCATTCTGATTATCAGACTTGTTATCACCGTTGGCATCAGACATCTCAGACTGCTTATCATCAAGTGACTCCTTAGCTGAACTGTTATTACTCAAAGCAGCTAGGTCATTCCCACTGCTAGAACTTAAATCAGAAGTCAAACAGCATTCAAAGTTTTTAACTTCATCCTTCGTATTCAAAACTATATCAATATCACCTTTGTCGTGCTGGCTGGCATCTGTTTTAAGCTCTTGCGCATGCACTTTGCGCCCAGAACCCTTGGGTCTTCCTCTTTTACCCTTAGGACCTTCCACTGCCTTCTTTAGAATGGTCTTAGCGCGCCCCTTGTCTACATTTCCACCAACTTCTGGCTCTGTCAAAGTGTCCTGGCTAGGGGAGTCGTCTGCTTCGTCTTTCTTCAGCTCGGCCAGGTACTCGGAAAGCTTGGCTGACTTGCTGGAAGACCGGAGACTCCTGCGGAGAGGTGAGAGCATGGCACCGTCATTTCCACCTTCAGCGGTACCCTGTTCAAGTACCTCACCCTCCTTGAAGATGCTTTCAGTTGTAATGTCTGTCTGCACATGGCCTGGCTCAACTGTTTTCGCTGCAGGTGAAACTTCATCATCTATACTTGTGATGGCATCAGCCTGCAACTGCTCCACACCATCAGGAACCGGAACTGGCGGGCCTACTTTATGACAAGAGTTGCTGGTTTTCTTCTCCTTCTGTTTTGACTTGGCAGGTTTTGATTTAGGCAGTTCTGGCAAACTGGTACTAGTCAATAAAACTTGCTCCTTACTGCTGCTGGATCTTAAAGAGAAGGCTCTCCTTGTAACTATTTGCAAGTCATTTTTAGAAGTTTCTTGATCATTTGTATATGCTTCTGGTTCAGGTTTAAGTGCATCTGAGTCATTTGCATGTATTTCTGGTTCTTTTTTAGAGGGTTCTTGGTCATTTGTATGTATTTCTGGTTCTTTTTTAGAGGGTTCTGGGTCATTTGTATGTATTTCTGGTTCTTTTTTAGAGGGTTCTGGGTCATTTTTATGTATTTCTGGTTCTTTTTTAGAGGGTTCTGGGTCATTTTTATGTATTTCTCGTTCTTTTTTAGAGGGTTCTGGGTCATTTTTATGTATTTCGGATTCATTTTTTTGTGTTTGTGATTCTTTTTCTGATTCATTTGTAAGAGATTTTGGGACATTTTTATGTGTTTCTGAGTGCTTTTTACGCATTTTTGTATCCTCACAGTCTTGATGCAATGAATCTGTTAACTGTCCCACTTTATCTTTCTTATTTTCCTTTACATCGATGAGAGGATCTTCAGTTGCACCCTCTTTGGCTTTCTGAATTTCATTTGATTTTATTCCTTGTTTTGGGGACTTCATTTTCTCTGTCCTGTGCTCTGCAGACAGGCGAAGTCTTGTTCTGCGAGCCACACCCTCTTCATTGTCACTGCCTTCATCCTCATCATTTTCCTCATCATCTTCCTGCTCGTCCCCAGAAGACTGTGATGCTTCAACCCACCAAACCCTTTTGTGCCTGGGTCGTTTCTGCCTGGAGCTCATTGTCACTTCCTCCAGGACCACGGGGTTGTAGGTGATGGTCACGCTTTTCTGGTTGGATGAGCCCAGCTTTGGGTGACCCCCTGCCATGATGCTTGGCCTGAGGCTACCGCCTGCACACGCCTGGGCGGGGCTCTTTTTCTCCCTTTTCGGGGCTTCGTCCATCTGAGAGGGTGAGATTCTAGGCTGTAGCTTCACTAGCCCAATGGTATCAGCATCGGAATGAGGGGAGAGCTCCAATGACCTTCTACTGACCAGCCCAACAGCTTCTAGCATTGTCTCTTTTGGGGACGGCTTGTCTTCTGTCATCCTGGAAGAGCACCTGGTGGGTGAGAGCAAAGATGAGCAGGTAGAGCCATCAGGTGATAATGTGGATTTTGAATCCCTACGCCTCAGCTTTACCAGGTGTGCAGGAGCCGCATTCCTCTGGGTCACCGTGCTCCTCCTGAGAGAAGACCTGCGGGAATCCTGGCTCTGGGCACTGCTGCAATCATCGGAGAGCTCCCTGCCGCTGGACGGAGAGAACTTCTCGTCCTTGAATTCATCGGTGATAATGATGCTCAGGGGAACATTAAGAGGGGAGGAAGGGAGCACTGCCTTGTCCCCAGGGAGACACGGCTTGTGCGATGCCCTCAGGCGGGATGACCTCAGCTGCTTGACATCAGGCTTCTCATCCTCATCACTGGTGCTCACCTCAAAGTCACAACTCTTCACATGGTTCTCATAGCTCTCCTTAGTCCTGTACATTCTCTTGCAGGTCTCACATTTAAAGGGACCCTCCTGACCTGGGCTTCTCCTCGCCAGGCTCTCTGCTTTGATCTTTTCCACAATCCGCTCATGCAGGTTGTCTTCTTTCAAGGACAGCTGGTGTGAGGCCCTCCTAGTCTTCAGTGACCCAGATTCTTGAAAGAACTCGGATTTCACAATGCCCAACTCATCATCATCAGATGAGCCCAGCTCTATCACAGGGTCACAGAAGTCTGGAGGAGGCTTGCTTTCTGTCTCTGTGGCAATGGAGTTTTTCATTTCATCGCTAAATTGATCTCCCTTTGAAGTGGGGCTGCTGCTTTGGTTTACAGTGTCGGCTAGCTCATGGACTTCAGTTGGCTTTGAGGGAGCCATGTCTGGAACATTAGGGTTGGTTTCATCTGTCTCTGCCTTTAAATCTTTTTCATTCATTGGGGTCACAAAACCAGTTGATAAGCCACTAAGTGGGTCACTGTTTTCTAAATGGTGACCAAGGGCTCTCTCCTCTTGTTTCATGCTGACAACATCAGAATTTCTTTCTGGTTCCACCAAAAGTTCATGTGACAATTTCTCTGACTGTGCTTCTTTATACCTGGTCATTTGCGTCTGCAAGGCATCTTTCCCCATTTTAGCTTTTAAGCTCACTGCATTGGGCAGATCCTGCTTGTGCAATGCAACATAGCATGGCTTGACAACAGTAGCTTGGGAAACTGTTAAATTATTTGCAGTCTTTTTTCTGCTGTCTGATGTTGTTGGAAGCTGTGTCGATGAGGAAGCTTCAACATCTGAACACACTGCAGCATTTTTTAGTTCTGTTATCCGTGTTACTCCTGCTGAGGCTTGTGACATTTCTGTGGCACCTTCCTGGCGGACACAATCACTGGCCAGCCTGTGAGATTTCTTAGTGCTGTCATCTTCATCGTTGGTTTCACTGTAGCTGAAGTCATCCAGCATCAGGAAGTCACTCTCTTCATCGCTAGTGCTCTGGATGTCCCCAGTGAGAGACTTTGGAATGCAAGAGAAGCTTGCAAGTGGGGCAGAGTGCACAGCAGCATCTACCTTGGCACAGCACTCAGTGCCGCTGGCACCGTTGGCACTGTTGTTGTTATTCCTATTGGTTTCAGCTTCAGGGCTCTGCTGTGACTCATTGTTCATTCCCTTAGAATCTGCATTGCACTGCCCTAGATTTTGTTGGATATCCTCACTCATTTGGCTTCCATGCTCTTCAATTACTGCACACTCAGAGCTATCAACTTGAGATGCATTCAAAACATTTTGTGTTACAAAGTTCACACCCGTCCCACCACTCGTCTGGTTCCCATCCTCTTTGGAAGCTTTCACCTTCTTGCCCTTTTCAGCTTTTGCCTCATCAGAACTGTTTGCCGAAGCCTCTCTCTTAGTGCCACCTCTGCACGGCTTCCTGTCATCGTCATCTCCGCTGCCATCAGCGGTGCCACCATGACCGATCGGGCACGAGCCCGAGGATGCCGCCCGCTGACCGTGTCCAGAGTCACTGCTTGCCTCTTGGGCCTTTTTAGATTTGGCTTGATGGCTGCTCTTATCTCCCTTTTCCTCCACGCTGACATCGCTGCTGGTGAAATGGTCACCTCTAGGCAGATGGTCACTACCAACACCATCTCCACCGGACAGTTCTTTTTCTGGCAAAAGGGTCACATCTGTATCAGCAACGGCCTGTCCCTGAACCTCGGTTGATCTTTCCAAAACAGAGATGGTGATGTTCACGAGCTCCTCTTCAGACATTTCACCGGGGTCAGAAACAATGACAACACTGACAGGGTTCTCGTCCAGCACCTCCGGTGGGACTTGAGCAAGGATAGACTTGATTCTGTCTGCACTTATTTCGTCCGATGTAGCCTGACCTTGAATAGATATTTTAGTCTCTGAAATCTCAGGCTCTTCTACGTCCTTCTCTGTCTGGCTCGAAGACTGGGAAACGTCAGCCTGAAAGTTGGGATTGGACACACCACCAGCGAAGCCACTCATCCTAGGCTGGGGAGACAGCGACACCGACCTGTCCTGGGTGATGTCCTGACACCTGATGGAGGTGAAGGGGGACTCTGATCTGGCCCTGACGCCCCTCCACTGCTGGTGCATCGGGGGCAGAGCAAGGTTGACTCTGGCCACAGCCTGGGTGGAGGCCAGAGGGGACAGCGGGCTGGAATACCTCTCCTCGCTGTTTGACCTCTGCCTGCCGAGGCGGTGAAAGCCAACAGGGGAGGATGACAGAGACTTGCTTGCGAATCCCCCGTGCTGCATTCTTGAGGTGAAGGTACCTGGGTACACACTGTTTCTATCCATTAAGCAGTGCCTCTGTTTACCAGAGGCTGCGCTGTTCAACCTTTCCGCAATCTTCAGAAGACCCAGCTCTTCCTGCACAGGCGGCAGTGTCTCCAGCCTGGCACTTTTAACCGGGGGAATATAATTTTGAGGATCTCTTATATTGAGCAGGGCCAGCGTGCTTGGAGACAGTCCAGACAGATCAACAGGTTTTGGGGGTCTAGGAATCTGAGCACGAACAGCGTACTGTTGTAAGTCTTTTCTGCATGCAATCAAATCACAGTCTGTTACAGATTGAAATGTATTTATTTCTTTCAGTGGTGATGAAGGACTAGACCTGATGACTACCGGCTTCATAAAGTTTGGAATGCCTAGAATATCCAGCCCAAGCTCATCCAATGGAACAAACTCGGCATGGCTGATGTCATGAATGATCCTCATGTCCGCAATGTGAAGCTCTGGTGCCTCGGCGGGTTTGACTTCAACAATACGGCAAGTGTACACACACCTCCTTCTAGTATCCTGGGTACTCCAATACATCCTCGTTGAGCTGGAGTTATGTGGAAAAAAAAACAACATATTTAGCCGTTTATGCTACTGAAGTGAATTACACAAAATATGTGTTTATTTTTAAATATTTCATTTTTTAAATAGCTTTATAAAGGCAGTGTGATACCTAAAATTTAATTCATTTGCTACTAACCTAGTTTCCAAAGACACCCCTGAAAATACTAGCCAAAGGGAAGGAATTCCTCATTAAATTTAGTAAATTAGTTTTAAATATTTTTTTTAGTGACTAAATATTCCCCAATTTTAATAAAACTACATCATAAAAAAGATAAATATCTTAGTTTTCTGGAAATGTATACTTTTAGACATAAAAAATGTCAAATTATCGGTAGAATCATTCGCTGAGTGTTGAGACTCTAGGATATGGCTAAATATTTTCACTCGCCCTAGCGTCGAAGTCCGATAAAGTATCATAAAGCCCATAAATCAAGTTGTAATGGAAATTCATCTAAGCCTATATCTGCAGTATCCTTATTATCAGAACTTTTGAAAAGTGTTATATTTGGAGGTATAAAGGTATTGATTAATAAAGTAAAAAATTAAAGGCAAACGCTATAAAAAAAGTATGACAAGATGAAAGGCCAGTGAAAACTACCCATACTTTGAAAGTGCATAGCAAAAAAACTAAACTTAAAAACATCCGTTTTTTTTAACGAAACAAACTATATTCCTACTTTTTTAAAACCGTGCTTGCAGTAAAAACACCCCCACTGAACGCGTGGCAAAAAATCAATAAACGACGATAGGTTAGTCACACACGTGGCCGCCGCTATTGGGCGCACTAGTACGGAGGGGGGTATGCCGCATTCAGTCGCGGTAGTAGCAAATGAGTTAAGGACTGAATAAGATTTACCAATATCACATAAACAGCCCAAATAGTAAAGTAATTCTGACGGACCAAATTGATCCATAACGCCGGTGAAGCAGCTTCACCAGTTTCTATGGCCACATCATAAAAAGGGATTGTGTGACCAGTACAATGCCCTGCCATCTTTACTTTACCCCAACTAAAGTCAGGACCAATCAGAGCTGGGTGGACTTAAGGACACCTTCCAGACCCATGAACAAATCCTAGCCTTCACCAGGATTTGAGCCCAAGACTTTCGTTATGCCAGCTGAACGCGCTTCCGCTTGGCCACCGTACCCCAATAGAGCCCAAATACTTAAGACTATATCACTACTTTCTTCTTAAGCTTTGACTGCTCTTTCATTTTAACAAGTTCATCTTATACTCTTTAAAACTTTGCTCTAATTAATAGCTTTTCTCATTTGGCTTTCTTCCTGCTGTTCTCGCTAACAATACGGAGACACTTATGCAGAATTTGATATTAACTAAGATGAAATCGTCACTTAAGTGCTGGTCCAAAAACCTAAAGTAACACTCTTTTATCTGTATATAACTGTTGTTTGCTATGTTATGTTTGCTATGTTATTTTATGTGTATTTAAATTGTGGACTTTTTTTTCGATTCTATGGGGTCTCCACAGTATTACGAAGAAGAAGAAGAAATATAGTTATCTCTACAAACAAAGAAAACAAACTCTCTAATGAGCTTTTAAATTATTTACATTGCTGAGAAACTACAATGGAAACTTACACAATAAAAGAGAGAGAAAGGCTTTACATTGACTATTTTTATGAAACTTTACGTAAGTAAACCTCATTAGATCGTGGTAAATTTTAATATAAAAAAAAAAGGGAACATTTACCAGAAGTCAACAGGATAAAGGCATTCTTCAGTGTCAGACAAGAAAGACTTCAATATTCCTAAATGTTCCACTGTACATGATCCTGGCAAGGATAGAAAATTTACAAACAAATTTAAATAAAATAAATTGATGATTTATACTCATATGTCACTCTAATGTAAGTTTTCAAATTTGACAAATGAACATCTATATATATATCCAGACATGCCTACCCCTAAGGACTAAAAAGAGGAACAATCTTGATGAAAAAGAGGATTTTTCATCAAAAAAGCGGAACACTCTTTATCTGACAATCTTTTATAACAAAAAAAAAAAAAAGCTAATATCTAGGCCTATTATTAGATTTAAAATGTAGGTAGGCTTACGTTTCACAGACAATTCGCAATGCATCTAGATCTAGTAGGCCTACAAAGAACATTAAATTCAAATTTGCTGAATAAACTCCTCTGAATATTCCTTCCAATGACACTGAATTAGTTCTTTTACAATTTGAACAAGTCATATTTAAACTTTCTGAGCCAGGACGTTTAGACATTTTCACAATCTTAGCAATACAGTAAAGGAAAAGAATATTAATTGCCAAACACGAGTAATACCGCAAAAAACGTTAGAAAAGCCCACAATATCTCTTTTAATAAACCCAGAAAACCCAAGTAATGATAATTATAGCATTGCGACTTTTTTGTGCCTTTGTTTTATCAACCTAGACACGGACTATATTTCAACCCATGAAAAACCCAAACTTTCCCATTTGGCGTAACAAAACTAGTAAAAAGCGTAACGGCGTAACAAAGTGTGTTTTTTAATCAAAAAGCGGAACAAATACGCCAAAAGCGGAACGGTAGGCATGTCTGTATATCTATTAGCAAATGAGCAACGTACCAATGATCACACTGAGAACACTCGGGTCCACGGCTTTGCCCCACAAGGACTTGGCACGGATTTTCTCCAGGTCCACACAAACACGTCTCGAGACCTCAAAGCTGCCATCAGTTATTATCTGATCAGATAAAAATAACAGTCTCATGTTTTAAAATGTCAACAAAAATACTGAAGTCATTTTGCCCCCGAAATTGGGGGATGTTAAAATTGGTTTTATTAATATTGAATTGAAACAGTTATCACTGTACCAATTTGTTTCTTTACACCTACATCAACCCCCCCCCCCACACACTATATCCAAAGTAAGAGCCGGGACTTTTTTAAAAATTATAATTCTAAGTCTTTTTTAATTGATAACATTTTAATAACTTGATTCATGTAAATAAGATAACTTTTTTTTAGAAGTCTTGCCTTATCAACCAACAACTAAAATACTAGAGATAAATGATTACCTTCAAATGAAAACCAATTAGGTGCTCTAAAAAAAAATGGCTTTCAAAACTAATGATTGAGTTTCCTATATTTGTTTAACAACTAACCCTAATACATCAAACAATAGTGCTTATTTTGACCATAGGGAAAAAAACAAAAAAATGCACAAGTTGAGCTCTCCAACCAATTTTTACTTTTCTTTCATTGACTGTTAAAACTTTATCACAGTCCTCTCACCTTGCCTTCTGCTAAGTTCTGATGCAGCTTGCAGAAAACTGTTTGATCAGCAAGGAAAGTGCATCTGTCCTTCCTGGCACAGATAAAATGGTAGTTGGCCCTGCAGTTGGCAGCACAGCAGCCCACGGTTGCTCCCAACAGCTGGCAGAGGTCACACTTCTACAGTGTGGGGAGAGTGAACACATGAACATCAGTGAGCACAAAACACAAAGAAACAAGTTTTTTAAAAATGTTCTAACGTACAATGTGGATAAAAGAACAAAATGCAATAAATCAGAAAGAGTTCAGGCTTTTGTCTCGTGATAAGAAAACAAGTGTTGTAACTTGCCAGTTTTCATTGTAGGAAAAAAAAAAGAACCTTTCAACTTGAGCAATTGTTGCTTCTGTCTGCACAGTGCTAGAGTTTACAACCATAGGGTAGCGTTCAACTAAACCTTTTTTTTCTCTGTTTAATATCGGACCAAATTGATTCATTGTGCCGGTAAAGCATTTTTCTCTGCATACGTTGGGATTACTCCAACAAATGTCAGGTATCCATCAAGACTGTGGTAGACTCAGTCAGCCCCAGAAACAATCCAGTAGCCTTCACCAGGATTCAAGCCCAGGACCTTCAGTATGCTAGCTTAACGCACCGCTGCTCGGCCACAACACCCAATCGATTGGTACCCGATATTATTGGCGGGGAAAGTCAAGTCGGCTGGGTGTCGCTTTCTCCTAAAAAGCCAAAGAAAGGAATCCTGATCCACAAACCCTGGCTACCTACATGGCCTGCAAGGGATATTTTACTTTCTCCACAGGGTTGGCTGCTGAAAAATGTCCCCAAAAAATATAGAAAACATCATAAGCCTTACCAATTTTTTCCCTCTGCTGACCGCCTCCTGAATATTCTGTAATGAGCCATCATAGGACTCAAAAACTTCAGCTGACCAAAGGGCACAGTTGATGTGAATCCAGTCATCCTGGCCACAATACAACAAACGACCAGCAAGCTGTAAGGCAAACAAAAATAATTTATAACAGAGGGCATGACAACCAAAAACACCAAGACATGAAGGTGTATACATGAAAAAAAAGTGTGAGCTAAGATAGAGCGAGTAAAAATAATATTAAAGATACCCTATATACTCGCGTATAAGTCGCACGGGTGTGTAAGTCGCACCCCTAGTTTAAGATTTTTTTCCTTATACGTTGTCATTGACCCGCGCATAAGTCGCACCCCAACTTCCCGGGTTACACTGCCTTTTAATATCTAAAAAATGCATACCTTTCAAACATAAAAGTTACTAAATATTCACGCTAATTTGGAAACTATCCTTAAAAAATTGTTTTAATCGTGCATAAGGCAAACATAATCAAATAAAGACATATCCTAATAATTCTACATAACTCCAATCTACTATAGGGGTTATGAAGGAAACTTTATGACAGAGTAGTGATGTTTTTCAAACTTTTCAAAAACAGTGTCGGGTGTATAAGTCGCACCCCTACCTTTTGTCGAAATTTTCTGTAAAAAAAAGTGCGACTTATACGCGAGTATACACGGTAGTTTTGGCTATAAGGATAAAAGATATATAGAGGGCAAAAACAAAATGTGGACAGAGAGAGAGAAATATGAGATAAATCAAGTAAAGTACCAGAATTTTTACCAAGTGTCCCCAGAGTCTATACTGCTCTGGTAGGTATCTAACATTATTTGTCTAAAGTAAATGCGGTCTGGGCATTGTGCTGGCCAATCAATCCCTGTGTATGCCATGGCATTGGGAACTGGTGCATGCTGCTTCACTAGCTATATGGACCAGCATGATCAGAAATGGGATACTGTACTTACTAAATCATGCTCATATGGGCAAATGGTGCAGTTTCATTAATACTGTGCATCTTGCTGGGCACACATCCCTTAGTATACCGCGGCCACAGAAACTGGTGAACCAGCGTTCACCAGCCCTATGATCAATTTGTTCCGACAGGATATTTTTTATGGGCCAGGAACAGTCTCAACATGAGACTTAGAGGTGGGAGGACCCCCCCCCCCAGCCCTGCAGGCACATGAAACAAAAAACTTACATCTGGGAGGTCGTCCCCTGGCGTGGAGCACATCAGGCAAGTCCTAGTGTCCACTCCCTGGCCAGCATCTTCTAAAGACTTCCAAAGTTGTGTGGCGTCTGCTGGTGACAACATAAAAATGAACAGCATTGCATCATCAATGTTTTCTTAATATAAAAAACTGCATTCTCTATTTGACTTTCTTTCAAAACTCTCCTGCCTTTACACGTTAACTTTACCAAAGAATGTTAGTACAATATACAAAAGTTTCCATGCTTTAGTGCCAAACTTTAACAATAAACAAAAAATTTTGTCTAGTGATAAAATAACAAGTAAAACGAACAATGTTGAAATGAATAGTTGCTCTGTGTAAAAGTAATATTTCGATGTTCATTGTGCAAACAAAAAAAGCGAACAGCCAACATTCATCTCTTTGTTTGTTTTTTTGTACTCTTACACTCTATGTTATTGCTCTTTTTAAGGCTTGGCATTTTCTTGAATGGCGATGGCTGCGGCGTCATTGGAGCGTCCTTCCTTTCCAGCCACTGGGCATAGTTGTGGTCAAGGGAAGGGGGCAGCACAGCATCTTTCAGCATTCCTCTTAAGAAAAAATATTTATAAAAAAAAAAAACAGCTAAAAATGTATTGCTAATAACTAGGGGCCTCTGTTGTTCAACCAAGTAGCATTGAAGTAAACTAAACCACAACTGAAGCAGAACTATTACAGTCTACTACTAGATGGAAAGAAATGATTACTCTGGCAGTCCTCGGTTATGCTCCCACAGCTTGCAAGTATTTACATTGAACCATGGGAAACATCGTTCCATTTGCTGAAAGAAAGGCAAAGCAGAAATATGAGTTTTAGACCAAAAACATTTTTATAGACTGCAACTGCTTTAAAAAAAAAAAATTTTCAGTAGAAGAATTTTAAACAACTTTTCATTCAGCATTAAAAAATGAATACCGAAATACTTTACCGATAGACTGTGGAAATGTGTTTATTGGGGTTCGGAAAATACTACACCTGAATCGATTTTGAATTATCTACATAGGAAATAAAGAAACAAAATACCAGCTCTAGACACACCGCCCCACCATGTTCCAGGGTTCGTACAACAAAATTGCCACAAAATTCCATGAGTTTTTCAGGAGTATAATTTTACATTTTTAGGATGTTATAATTTTAAATTTACAAGTTTGTTTAAGCTAATAATAATGAAAATAGTCTAAGGCCTACAGTTTATAATTAACAGGGAGGCGTTATGTGACAAGACCTGCACACAATGAGCGTTCTCTGCAGAAATGTTCACATAATGCAGAGCATTTTGTCGAGAAGTTTTTGTATAGGCAGATTATATTCACATAACGCAAAGTAATACAGACTTTTTTTTTTCATAACCGTGAGTGTCATACACAAATTACTGAATACAATAAGGATCTTTTGGCCTACACCAAGCCAGTAGGTGTGAAGGATAGGCTATATTAACTCATTTGCTACTACTGCGACTCAATGCGACCTACCCCCTCCGTACTAACGCGCCCTAAAGCGGCCGCCACGTGTGTGACTAACCTATTGTCGTTTCTTGATTTTTCGCCATGCGTTCTGTTTTTTTTTTATGCTGCAAGCACGGCTTTTAAAAAGTAGGAATATAGTCTGTTTCGTTAATAAAAACCGGATGTTTTTTATTAAGTTTCGTTTTTTTGCGCTGTGCGTTCAAAATACGGGTAGTTTATAGAAGCCTTTCGTCTTGTAATACTTTTTTTTATAGCCTTCGCTTTTAATTTTTTACTTTATTTATCAATAGCTCTATACCTCCAAATATAACATTTACCAATAGATCTGATAATAAGGATGCTGCAGATATAGACATAGATGAATTTCCATTACAACTCGATTTTTTGGCTTTTTTATACTTTATCGGACTTTGACGTTAGGGCTATTGAAAATATTTAGCCAAATCCTAGGGTCTCAACACTCAACGAATGATTCTACCGATAATTCGGCATTTTTTATGTATAAAAGTATACATTTCCAGAAAGCTAAGATATTTATCTATTTTATGATGTAATTTTTATTCACTTTGGGGAATATTTAGTCATAAAAAAAAAATATTAAAAAATAATTTACTTAGTTTAATACGGAGTTCCTTGCCTTTGGCTAGTATTTTCCAGGGTGTCTTTGGCAAATGAGTTAATTATTATGTCTATTCATGTGCCTAACTGAATATGGATGAAGGTTTGGCAGGTGGACACGACGGGTTAAATATTGCAAGCAATCAGCCTCACCTTGGCAAAAATAGATCTAATAGAGTTGGCTTGCTTCTTTCTTGTTGAGTAGCTTTCGTTTTCAAACAGCAGGGCCTGAATGATGCGGACCATGTCTTCACTGAACTCTTCCTGCAATACAAGAAACCATGTTAGCCACACACAAGCTTTATGTGTTTGAATTGCCTACATGATGACTGGATGTGGTAAATGGGTTGAATTTTTTTTATTGTGAACTCCTTTCCAAATAAAAAAAAATGTATAGCATTCCTTAAGATACTTTAAAAAAAAAAAATCTTTCCTTATGCATTGTCTATTATAGCAATACTCACAAACTTTACTCACAAGTCAGTTTTTTACAGACTTTAACCGATTATATAAACCCTGTATTATTCCTTAGAGTAGTTCATGTATCAATGCAGTAGTTATTTAAGATTTGCCTAAATAAGAGGAAGATCAATACTTACTACAGAGGTGTACGCTCCAGCATCTATTTTGTTCTTGATACTTGTAAATTCTCTGGGATGTTCCCCGTTTTTGTCCAGGGTCTCCCAGATATTCTTTTCAAAATTCACATGATTTTCACAATCTGCAGAACAATATTCATAAAACATACATTTAAAAAAAAAATTAGCAGTAAACTTTCAACTTTATTATGAAACAAAATTTCTCCATAGTTTCTATGGCTGTAAAATATAGCTTGATATTCAGCCAGTACATTTTTTTTACTCAACATATGTTAGATAAATATGACAATATGCTACTTTGAGTAAAGGACTTTAACCCGGGATCTGCAGGTTGACATCCTGGTGTTGCACCACTTAAAAAAATTAAAATTATTAGTTTAAGTCAATGTTTAAAATCCTACCTGGCATTTCCATGGGTGACACATCAGTGGGGAACGACTGCGGTGAAACAGATGATACTTGAGCCCTATTGGGTGTTGCCCCTGTCAAATGTTTCTCGGTGCCTCCGTCTGAATCCCCCACTGCAATTTGTTCTTTCCTTTTTAAATTGTTTTCTGAGCAGCTGTCTACAGAATGGCTTGTAACCAGTGGAATAGTCTTTGGCACTGGTGATGTGTCAGTACCGTTGCTTTGGAATAAATTTTTTGAAACTGACTGCCGGCTAGGGCTACCATAAAATGTTGAAAGGGAAACTGCAAAGTTCGGCTCAGTGCTCTCCCTTAAACATGCCTTTGCGGTCATCATTGGGCTGGCAGCGTTAGACGAGGAGTCTGAATTACTCATGATGGAGCGAGGGGACAAAGAATCGCAACTGGCCACATGCGTAAGTGTTGGGTTGGTGGCTCCCGGTTTCAAATCGTTTATATCACAGCTTGTTTGTTTAGAAGGTTCGGCAGCTTGTCTGTTTTGAACGCTGACCCTTTTGTCAACTTCAGCAGATTCTCCCTGTGCCTGGGCGCTGCCATCACAGTTGAAACTGCCGGGAAGACTGGGCTGTAAAGGCCCAGCAAGGCTTGCATCGGGCAAATGCCCGGCACAGGGTTTTATCACAGAAGAATCAGGGTTAACATTGTTGTTTTTGAACTCCATTACTTTACAGCTATCTACATGTAAACCATTCATCCCATTTGTCAGTGCTTTCCCAGTCCCACACCCCTTGTTTAGCTCCTTGCTGTCTCCGATAATCAAGGCTCCTTCACAGTCACATTTCTCTATTAATTTTTTATCCAACTGGCAGGCATTTGGAACCGTATCACATTTCTGCTCTCCCCCGCACAAGGAAGCATCTCCGCTAGAATCCGGAACCATTTCATCTGACACCACCTCGCCTGTAGCATTAACATCTTCACCGTTCATAGAGACGTCTAAGGTATTGCATATGGTTGGCTTTGGTTTCCTTATTTCCCTCTGAGCACAAAACAGTGAACATTAGTATTGCACATATAAAAAAGTAATGTAATTTACTTAATATTTACATAGAAAATATTTAATTTCAAAAACAAAATCATATTCTTAGAATTAATATTTAAATTTCTATTATCATCTTATCAAAAACTTTGCAATACAAGAAGATTTATATTTGAAATCAGACAGCCTTTATGGTTTTGACTAATGTGTAAAAAAAAAGAACAACACTAAACTATGACTTATAATTCACAATAGCTTAGCTTACATTTTAGAAAGAAGACATTAACAAAGCACTCTTCAAGGTTTAAAGAAACTAGTCTTAAAACTGATGCTACTCACTGGTGGGCCTGCCTCCAGTAACAGCTGGGCGCATTTGGAACTCATCAGGGCATTCAGCACGTTCATGAGACCATTTGAAAACTGTGATTTCAGGACACTCTCCCAGTAGGCTGGCTTCTCCTTTGAACACACACGACACGTGAACTGGACCTCTTCAGGCAGGAGTGAAACCAGCTGGTACATTTCATCTGTGTAGTGGGGATCATAATAACAAAAATAACAATAAGGGGCAATTAACAATCAGTTGTCAGTTGTGGTCGTGAAGACTAATTGTGTACTATTTCTATTCAATATTAAAATTCTTCACTTGCCTGTTAACTCCTCACATTTGGCATGCACCCAGCTCTCACAGATAGCACACTGAACCATTTTAGACTCCCAGTCATCATCAGAGTAACACTTGTGACAAATGGGGCAAAAGTTGCCTGGAAGTAAGCATTGGTAATGAAAATACTTAGTGGCGCAATTAAATAAATTCTAGTGCCGAAAGTAAATGATCCACTAAAGTTTTTAACCATGCGAGACTTGTGCTAAAAATCGGAAATGAACCTTAATCAATTGGGTAAGACCTGAAATTACCTTTATCCATAAGTTTCCCACAGTCATAGCAGAGAGAAAAGTCGTAGGTCCAGGTGGCGTTGGTGCCGACACCTGGTGTCGTTGCCCCACAGCTCTTGCAGCGCACACATTTCGTGCAAACCCAAATATTCTTGCGGGACGGCCGGGTGGGGTAATTAGGACCAAGGCACTCTGGGTGGTAAGTATCTTTACATCTATGACACTGAGGAATGAATCAACAAAAATATTAAAGTATAAAGCGAAACCTTCCCTTGTATATTGTTATAAGAATATAGACAGTGTAAATAGTGAGTTGTTTTATTTATTATGGCTTAGAAATTATTTCCCTACACCAAAATGTGTTCTTGTAGTCTCTACATTTTTCTAGTATGCATTTCACAATTTGAAAACTTTGGGGGTTAAGTACATTCCAGAACCTTCTACACCCAAAATTATATATAAGGCATGCAGAGATGTAGTTTGCCTCTCACCTTCAGGAGCCCATTCTGTTGCCCACATACATGACAAAACTGGCATCTGCGGCAACACCAAGTGAGGATGCCGCCAGCGCTCCCGTGGCCGTGACCATCTTCAGATTTCGCATCCTCCCCATCTTCACAGCATGTCTCCTCTGGCCTTTCATTTTCCTCCAGGCAGAAACTGTGGTAAGACTGGCAGCAAACTATGCAGAATATCAGCTGATAAAGGAAACACAAACAAATTAATTCACGTTTATGTGGCTGTCAATGGTTTGTCTAATTGCACCAGTCATATCTACCAGGGAAAAGTTGGCCATTTTCACTCTGAAAAACTACCAGAAACATCAAGTTTCTTGGTGGGAATTTCATAGCCATTGGCCCCATTGTAGATGAGATCATCAACATGATCATGAGCTTGCTTTAAAATGAACCCTAAACTAAGCATCTGTTAAAAGATCAGAAAAATTAAAAAGTACAGTGTGCAAAATTATTGCTTTCTTCTTTACAGCTTAACTGTCTTTTTAACAGAACCCCCCCTTCCTTCATCCTAAACCATGTTTGATCTATCAGACAATTGTAGGCAGAGTTTCTTTGTCCACAGCATACAAGAGGATTGTGTGGCCAGCACAATGTGCAACTGCCTTTAATTCCCCCAGCAAATATTCATAAAGTAGGCTACTGAGAAAACCTAAGGACACCCTACTGACACAGTAAAAAGAAATTAACCCTGGCTAGCCATTTATTAAGATTTTACCCCCGTGACTTTTTGGAATAATCCAAGGGGTTAAATGGAGCTTTTATAAGGAAGAAATGTAAGCCTATGTATTATAGTATCACCCAACTAATCAAAATGCAAGACTACACTCAGACCACAGATAAGCATTGGATGTAATAATATTCTTTATAGAAGGTGCGTCTGTAATATATAAGATAAGAAATAATATACAAGAGAATTGTCAAAGAACCAACCTCTTGCTGCCCAGCTGACCCACAGAGATAGCACAGTGTCCTGACACAGGTTGTACCAGTTAGGGTCAGTGCGAACCCATGAAACCAGGCCGACTTGATATTATTTGTTCCCTGATGAGTAGAAGAAGCATGTGGCTTACATAAAAAAAATATTATCCCCGCCAGGGATTCAAATATGACACCAGTGGCACTGATCATTACATACATATATAAAGCTTTTGAAAAATTGTATAACTTAGTTTTTTGTCAATATCAAATGCAAAGTGTAATTTGGTCACCACTGATTCAGTGTACAATCTTATCTGTTTTTATTTAACATTCATTGCATTATAATTCCGGAACTATTGCAAAGCTGTATCAATCAACTAGACCAGGGGTCTTTGTAATAGAGTTGCCATGGTAGGATTTTTAATTCATACCGCGTGCCAAGAGCCTAAAAGTCATCCTGTTCTAGCACTCAATTTTTTGTAGAAGAGACATGAATTGTTTTGTTTTTTTGTGTGTGTTCCGCTTTCCATTGAAAGGTGGGCACGCGCGCCGTAGGTTGCAGACCCCTGAACTAAACTAGAACCGAGTAACAGCTTTCATAGGTTGGTGATTGCCCAGTTACCACTGATTATAAGAACCAGTCTAAATTTATGTGGATGGATCATTGTGTAACAGTGCTTTCTTAGGAAGGTTAGAAGCATGGATCTATATTGTATGATATTAACACATGGTTGTCAAAAAAGAATATTGTGCTCTTCATTCTGCTAATGTAAAACTCCAAACCATTAAAACATTAGCATATATATTGCATATGACTATCCCTATGTAATTGTGTGTATCACCTGTCCTGTGTAATATTAACGTTATGTAATAAGAATGTGTAAAGACCCTAAACTGAAAATGCAAGACCTGTATATGAAAAAGCCTTTTTAAAAAAGTTTGCCATTTCAATAGTCTAATTAAACAGAGACTATAAAACCAAACCACTATATAACAGTCATTAAGTACTATCTGCTTTGTTTCAAGACTGTTCTTGTCAAAATCTTACCTTGAAATCAGCTTTGATCAGGTGAGTTTTTAAAGGTACATCGAAGCAATAGGCAGTCTCATTCTCCACTGGCTTCAGCTCCACTGGGTTCTGCTTCAGTGATGTTATCAGCTAAACAAATGAAAATGTGTGTTTTTTTCATAACTATGACACAAGTCAGTATTAAGCATAGCCAGTCACACACACACACCAATCAGATAAAAAAACAATAACACACACACAAAAAAAACATGTGTAAAAAAACAACACCTTGATATGCCACAGTAAAAAAAAAAAGTTCTTAAGCATAGAAATAATGAATAATTATTGTAAACTGATTGAGTATGTGCTTTTCAGACTAATCAGACATGTGAGAGTAGCCCAATTAAAAAAAAATGGATAAGACCCCTATAAATGAAAAAAGAGGGAAGTACAAAGATATAACAGCTGAGAGAAAAAGGTAAAGTTATGAATTTGTGGAAGAATACGTCAAGATTGTGAGAGAGAGAGAGAGCGGGAAGCATGTCAAGTAGAAGGCGATACACAATTTTGAAGAGCACAGTAAATGACCTAATTGTGCTCCAATATACACACAACCTTTTGTTGATGCAGACCTTTTTAATCAGTAAAAAATTTAGGAAAAAAAAATTCATTATAATAATTTTTTCAATTACCTTTTCTCTTCTCTTCATGCCTAGCCTCCTGTGAAAAGCTCCTGGCAGCCTGCACATGAAAGGATTCCGGACGTCAGCCAGAGCCACCTGGATGGTCGCTTCCACTGGCATGCCTTTCCCTCTGCCCTGCCTGAAGTTCTTCCTGTGGTTCATGCTGGTCTTCACGCTCTGCCTGGACCCATCCATGTCAAGCCCGCAGTAAGGTGACGACGTCGTCCCACCACCTCTCCGGTGTTCATCATGATCTGAGTTTTCATCATCTAGGTCAACACGAGCCGGAAAAAATGTATTTATATGCATTCATTAATATATAAAAATATATATATACTGCTATCAGAGTGATATTCTTAACACTCTTTGTTAAATGTTATTCACAAGGCTTATATGTAAGCTGTGTAATTTGCTATTAATCATTATATGTAAGCTGTGTAATTTTCTATTGATCATTATATGTAAGCTGTGTAATTTGCTATTAATCATAAGTCTTATATGTAATCTGTGTAACATGCTTTGCTATTAATCCACTAGTCTTGCATGTAAGCTGTGTAATATACTTTGCGATTATTCACAAGTCTTATATGTAATCTGTGTAAAAATACTTTGCTAAGACCAAGACTGTTATTCGGAATGGACATGTAAACGGTAAGACATGATCATGTTTTTACTTAGTACAAATACAAACAATTAATGTGTCTCCGGATACTTTAAAGAATAACTATTATCAATGTTTCAATGATATCAAAAAAATTTCCATAAAATAGTAACCAAAATATGATATCCATTTATGAAAATATAACTTGTGTCTTTTAAGCTCCTTTATATTAACTTCGCAAAACTTGTGGATTTGTGACCCACTTAAACTTGGAATGCTAATTGATCCACTCCATGTCATCCCATCGAGCTAACACTTGGCACATAGATTTTTAATCCTGTGAAATCAAATTTTGAGCCAAATAATCCCACCCCAACCCCCAAAATCAGTTTTAAACTGTTATATTCTTTACACTTTATCGTGGACCTTATTAAAAGCACCTGATTAACTGTGCTTTTGTGTGCATACTGCAATTGCCCTTTTGCACTTTATTTATTTCTTTCCTCATTTATGTGTGACTCGCATAACCTTCTGTGTGCTAATGCATTGAGAAAAATGCATGTCAAACAATATGATATTTTTAAATACGATTTGCTTCATGTGTTTCTTACTTTAGGTAATAAAGTCAATGTTCTTTGTTTTGATTATTACTATGGACAGCATAATATCGCATTTGAGGTTTTCAGCAATATTTTCATTCACAAGACCAATTGTAGGAGCATTAGTCTAAAAAATAACTCAGACCTGCCAACCTCCCAAGATAAAAAATCTGTATCGGGGGGGGGGGGGGGAGTGCACACGCGCACAAGTTATGTAGACCTATACTCAATTAGAAGGAATATAACTATTATTGTTGGTGTTATTGGTGTTATTAATGTAATTAGTTTAAAGTTTTAATTAATATCTGTGTAATTAACTTTAAAGTAAATCAATAGGCTTAATAATAAAGCAAATACTTGTATAAAGCCAAAGGCTCTAGGCCTATACTATAGGCTATAGTTAGTCTATAGTCTAGTAGAAAGCCCTAAATAGTAACAAGTACTAGTAGGCAGTAGGCCTACTAAAAATGCTAGTAGCAGGGCTAAACATATAGGCTACATGTTTATACCGTTTATGGCCTATATTATACTCCTATTCCTAAGCTAGTACAAGAAAATTGTATAGTGATCAACATGATAGATAGGCTATGCTTTTAATGCTATAGACTATAGGCATAGGCTAGACCTATGTATTTTTTACTAAAATATTTTCCGTAGTTATTTTGGTCAAAAATATGTATTTTCCCTTAGTAGGCCTATTGTGGTAGGCCTATTCCTATTTTGTTTTTTAATGGTCAGTAAAAGAGTAATATGCGTTTAAATTTATAGTACAGAGATTATAGTAGGCCTAGAGCTAAAAAAATGTGTCGCTTTCCAAGAAAATATTATTACTTGATGTCGCTCAAAATTGTATTTTTAAAAATGCGATAACCGGTAATTCGGTAATCATTAGTAGGGCCTACATGTAATTAGTATCGCCATTATGGCTTATAATACTTTAATAGACTTATATGGTATTGCATCGGTAGGCCTAGAGATTCGTTGTTTTTTTAAATCCCTACATTTTTTTAATGAAAATAAGTTGTAATCGGTCTTTGACGGCCATGTTTTAACACAAAAACGTTTCGTAACAACCAGGTTTGGGTATCAAAATATTAGCCTAGGCCTATGGTATATTGAAAAATAACGGAAGTAGCAAAAACAAAACTAAACACTTCCGGGCTCGCTCATTTTCGTTTTATTTCGGATTTTTACGATCGACAGACATGACCGAAAATAATAATAATAAAATATTGCCGAAAATCGGAATTTTAAGGGCTTTGTCGGAATTTCGGGATGAGGGGTGAAAAATCCGTATAATCCCAAGAAAATCGGAAGGGTTGGCAGGTCTGATAACTTAATACAAATATTAGTTTACAGTAGAAAACATCATAAAGCTACATGAAAACACAATGCAAAAATCCTAGATCCTTTGTACCCCTAAATCCCTGGAAATTCTCACATGCAGATAAAAGGCGACACCCACCTTCCCCCTTGTCTTTTACACCATCACTGCTGCCGTCGATTCTGTGGCTGCCGTTGTTTTTCTTTTCCTGGAACCTGGTCGCTGGCTTCTCAGATCGATGGCTTATGAAAATGGCGGAAGCCGGCCGGTAATCCCCGCCTTTGTCGTCATCCTCTGGCCAGTTTGTCTCTGGCGGGCTCTTTGGCTCGATGAAGGCTGACACCATTCTTCTTGGGATTCTTGGGGATTTGCAAACTGAATGTCTGTGCGAGGGGTGGAGAAAATAATTAGGCACATTTAAAATAATAGTAAATTAATTTTAACTCTAAGATGATGAAAAGTCTGGCAATTGCTAGGATGACTAATGTTGAGAAAAAACATACATGCAACATTTCTTTATCTTCCCTGGTCCTCCAAACTTTGGTTTGTCCCTGTTAAAAAAAAAGGCAACAGATTAAAAACTTTCTGAATATAAACTAGTCTGAGGTGCCAGACTAAAGGTTTTAATTCTGATATTGCTATAAGTGCATAGCATGTTTAAATAATTGTCATGTTGTTACACACATCTCATTTAAAATCAATAACTGTAGCAACAATTTAGTTGGATTATGTCTAAATTAAAGCCATTGATAGATACATTTTCTATTATAATAAACAAATTCAAAAATTTTGTTACTGTAACAAATTTATGAAAGGTTATAATGTAATAATAATGTATTAGTATATCAGTACAATAACATTGCCATAATTGTTTAATAACCTATAAATAATTCACAATCACTTATTGTGATAGCCTGCTGAAAACAAAGTGGATATATAATATACATGTGGCCCTCCAATACCTTTACGGTAGATGATGCGGCCCTACAAACAAAAAGTTTGCCCGCCCCCTGGTCTATACAATACATCTTTAACTGTTCCAGGACTTTTTTTAAAAGCTAATCCATCTGATTGTTGGGATTAGGTTAAAAAATTGAAGAAGATAAGGTTATAAAAAAAAAAAAAGAAGATGATATTGTGATGAAAAAAGACAGAAAGGTAAGGTTATTTAAAAAAAAAAAACGGTTTTTACAAAAAGACAAGAAGGTAAGGTTTATTACCTGCAGAAAACGCAAAGACCACACTCAGGCGTTAAGCATCCTTTGCATTCTCGACAGCGAATCTTTCTTTTATAGCTATACGCATCTTTTTCCCTAGCAAGCCTGGATGGGGGTGGAGCGTTACAGAATAATTTATACCAATTGTTTATTGTTACAGTATTACGCATTTTCTAATTTACTTTGGGAAAGATACAATTTTACAATTTCACTATGTGTTCCTCAGAAGTAAACCAGAAGCACTGCTTACTTTTTTTTTTTCTGAGCTTTTTGTGCAATTGCTAGAAAATTTGACCGCCCGCATCTTCTTTTCTGGCAAACAACTTCGGGCGGCGGCTTAATGTCTGCACTTTGTTCAATCGGCTCAATCTCGGGCTTAGCAAGTTCTTCTGCTGACCTTATGCTCTTCAGTTTCAGAAATGGCTTAATGTCGTTGCTTTCTTCTGCTGGCTTTATGCTCTTGAGTTTCAGAAATGGTTTAATGTCGTTACTTTCTTCTTCAGTGGATGAATCTGCATTTATCATGAACAAAATAATTTTCTTTCATAAATAAAAAAAACGGAATGAACAGTTTCTCATTTAGTGGATAATAAATCAAAGCAAAAAAGTCAATTTGTACTCACATGCTGCTTCATCACATTTGCTTTTGGTCTTCGCCCACAGCTGCTGTTTCTCTTCAGTTGGCAACGCACTCAAGGTCAGCGTCGACCTCTGGGGTGAGCCCTCTGGGAATGTCGCCCGCTGGTGGGGGAAAACCATCGCGGCGCGGCGACACACATGCTTGATCCGGGGGCCCCGTGAGGTGCCCCTCGACTTGTCCGCATCCTCCTCATCCCCTTCATCCTCTGACACTTTGCTCTCAGAGTCGAAGCTGGCGCCTGATTTTCTGCTAAGGGATTTGGAGGTTCTACCAGGGGATGACTTGGTGGAGGAGAGGGTTTGTGGAGGAGATAGACCTGACAAGCAAACAGGTAACATGCGTCAGTATTTTTTCACTTAAATATGTTCTTACTATCTTTTAACTTGACTAACTTGTAAATAAAATACAAATAAAGTAATGTATCCCGATGGACCAAATTGATCCATAGGGCCAGTGAAGCAGCGTTCACCAGTTCCTGTGGCCAAGGCTTACTAGGGGATTCAAGGATTGTGTGGCCAGCACGATGCCCAGTGCCCCCTAAAATACAAATAATTTAAGCATAAAAGTTAAACAATAATTGTCAATTGTTACCGAAGTGAGAAGGCCTAGAGACATTATAATTTTATGGACCAATTAGTGAAACCATAAAAAAAGTCTTCATGGAAGGGGAGTATAAAAGTCATCAAGTATTTCATACCTGACAGTTTAACATTTGCCAGTGTAGCTTTCTCAAAAAAAAATAGTGAAATTACATTCCAAGTTGGAGTGGTGGTAACACACACTTAAACATAGCAATTTACAAAAAAAACAGTTTCATTAAATTTAAGACAATATTTTTGCATGGAATTAGTTCAGAAGGATTTTTTTACTTACTGAAGGGTTCATCTTCGGCACCAACGTCAACCGAGAGGGGCATGTCAAGGCTGCTGGCATTGGTCAAATCTTTACTACCAGAATCAAGGGACTTTGAAGTCTTGGATTGCCCCGCTCTACCCGCCGCCGTGCTGTCCCCACTTTTATGCTTCCGTCTGTGCTTGATTAGCGAGTTGGCATTCTCACCACTTTTGCTCTTCATGCTGCTAGTTTGCTCTTCACTTCTATGCCTCTGCTTCTTGGCTGTAGGCTCAGTCTGCAATAAAAGTAACAACAATTTGTTTTGTTTTTTAGAAAGATGATAACACTGGTGGGGGAATGTTGTGCCTAAAAGTCTAAATTATATAGACAAATTTACGTAAGCCCCTTTCTAACAAGGATCAATGTTTCTGTCTGTTGACTGCAAGAATTATTATATTTTTTTTGAAAATATGTATACCTTATTGTTAAAGAAAATATATTGGCTCTTTTCTTATGTACAACTATTCGGCTAAGGGGCCACAATGATGGCTGTACAATGATGTTCATTGTAGGGATATATGCGGGTCACAGGTTCAACATTCTTGCTTGACAACTACAGGTGTGTTTAAATGTTTTTTAAAATGATGACATCCTTACCTTAATCTCTTCTATCTCCTCTTTTATCGGCTTAGGTGTTTGTGCTTTAATATCCTCACACACTCTTCTCCTTCTTTTCCTCCTTTTCATCATATGCACAAATTTCTACAATTGAAATATAAAAAAAAAACAATGGCTGCCTTTTAATATACATTTCTACATCTTGGGGTGACTAGGTTAGAGATACTAACAGGCTAAGATGCACAATTTGAAGGGCTGTAAAAAAAAAAGGAGGGTTATAAATTGTTATGAATTGTTTACCATACTTACAAATTTCTTAACAGGTGTCTGTATAACAGGTCCAAATAGGGGCACTTCTTTGAATGGTATTCCCAAAATGCGACACTTGGAGAGAACCGATCTCAATTTCATGAATTTACAGTCGCTGCATTCTATGTTAGTTACATCACACCGCCCATCTTAGACATAACAAAAATAAATTCGCTACAAAAACTTGTTTTTTTTATAATGTTACTTATCTATAAAATGATTTATTTTTAAATATTTATTTATATATAATTTTCTTGAGATTATAAACATGTTTGTTCACTATAAGGATCAATGGACCCATAGGTCATAGGGTCAGAGGTTAACATTTGAAACTTTCTCTGAAAGATATTTTTATATCTGTCTTTTATGCTGTTGAATTTGATGATTTAGAAAGAAATTTGTTCAGTAAGCACAAAAAATATATATGGATATAAACTTGTACACATTGAAAAAAAAAATGGTGGCACTTAAGTATGCAGCTGAAACAAAAGTAACTTGGAGTTATTTCCCCATTTTAGTATTGCTGTGCAGTATTTTTTGTTTGTTTTTATTGTATGTGTGTATCAACTTATCTTTAATATTAAAAAGAATGGATAGAGAATGGTGGAGGACAAATTTGTTTGGACCTATTGATGCAAGCGGAAGCTACACTTTTCATACCCTTTCATAAGCAAGTATCAGGAATAAACCATGTCTAATTAGAACACACCTATACGATAACAATGAGGTCTTAGTTACATGAAACCTATTCACAGGTCAGTGTTATGAATATATAATTTTATAGATAACTGGCAGCATATAACGAATGTTGCCCTTTTTTAAAAATCAAGTATGGTTTCCGTGCCTAATCCATTTATTTTATAGATCAGTGGTGTGTATCGTACGATAGACGTTTTTTGTACAGTACGTTTTTTTTCTATTATAGTATTTATAGATCTCGCTATTTTACTTTTATTATATGCAGCTTTATTATGAGTACCATGTGTCCACATATCAATTATATTTATAATCAATGAAAGTGTAATTTTGTATATATTTAGAGTTCATTTAAAACAGCTGTTCTCAACCTGTGGGTCGCGACTCCCTTGGGGGTAGAGTGACCATTTCACGGGGGTCGCCAAAGACCATCGGAAAGCTTATATATATATATATATATTATATATATATGACAATATATATATATAAAGTTGTTACGAAATTAAATTTACTTGGGGGTTGCCACAGCATTAGAAGCTGTATTAAGGGGTCGCGGACTGAAAAAGGTTGGGAACCACTGATTTAAAAGTATATATATGTGTATATAAAAAATATCCAAAACCAGCTTACCACCACGTGCACATTTTGTAATGTCACATCGACCGCTTCTTTTCTTAAAGTAGTAGCACTTCTTACAGGGCTTACACAGTGGGAGGTTTGGGTACGTGCGGAACCTCTTTATCTGACAAAAATTCCGGCACACGAGACACCTGGACTTGGTGCCTGTGACATAGTCCTTCAGCAAATCTGCCTCTTTGATCTGACTCGATTGGTAATCCACAGTCTTGGTTTCCTGCTTCACTTTAACGATGGCGCTTGGTGTAACAGGCGGGCTACCTTTAAGAATTAAGAAGTAAATTCATTTTTTTTCTTCCTCAAAATTAGTTGTATTCTCTTATATAACCTACACCAAAATGAGGAATCATTGAAGCAAAAATGAGCTGAGAAAAATATTTGAAAGCAGAAGATTAATAACAACTTCAAAACGAGTTCATACAATAATTAAACAAAGTCAGACGGTACTAAGACTCAGGGTCGGAGTTGGAGTCGAGGGACATTTTGGGTACACAGTGGACTGACTCCTACTCCTATTAAATTTAGATTGGAATTTTAAAAAAAGCAAGTTTAAATGTCCCAATTTCACAAAAAGTTATAATTAATGATTTCTTTACTGTAAGAATAAATACCAATGCATGCAGTGCCTCCCGTAACTGCAAAACAAACACATTAAGTGACTGTGAAGAAGCATGCTTTTCATGCGCCTCACCATATGGCAGTACATTTGCATATTAATACAAAGGAGTCGGATTCGGAAGTACAAAAAAATGAGGAGTCGGAGTTGTATCAGAACCTTTATCTACAGACTCCACAGCCCTGCTAAGACTTTGTAAATCATACAGTATAAAAGATGGAACTGCATTTTAGAAGATCCTTTTTTAATTTAATGAACATTAAATCATTTTTCAAGAAAAACAGTCCATCAAAACCATAACTAAAAGTTTTGAGTAGAGGCATACCTTTTTTCAAATACATTTTTAAAGCCAACAAAAAATACAACCCTTTTTATAAGCCATGTAATGAGCTTAGTTAAAGATTCAATACACACTTCAAGATGACTTACTGAAACTTCCCGGTGAAAATGATCCAGCTCCACCTTCTATTCCTTCAAAAAGTCCAGATTTGTGTTTCTCAATTACAGAATCTCCTACAAGTTTAGAAAATGGTGAAAGTTGAGCTAAAGACGAGCCAGGTGAATGAGCAGACGATGATGCGGCCCCAGAGCCATGTCTTCTCTTTCTTTCAAGTTTCGCTTCTCTCTTTAACTGCGCTTTGAGCGACCGGGCCAAGGCTGCCTTGGATCGGTTCAATGCGGTTCTGTTGAGCTGCAGCTTTGGCTGGCGAATCACAACTGTATTCTGGGAAGGTCCTTGCATGCCCCCCTTGGGTGGCTTGAGAGATTTGGACAAGAACGTTGAAGATCCTGTAAATAGTTTTGCAGGGGCAATCAAACTTTTTGTACCTCCATATTTTAGCAAGGTTGATGAAATACTACTTTGCTCTGGGGTCGCCTTGTGCTCGGCAAAATCACCCGACACCTTTACTGGGCTTAATGTGTCGGATATTTGCTGCTGTAGTTTTATCTCGTCGTCTGGGTTGTCCTCCACCAGTTTCATTCTCATTATCAGGCTAGGCTTACGGGGGCGCTTTCCTTCTATAATCAAAGGCTGGTCTAGAGACCCTAAAGGCTTTTGCTGGCCGATGCCATCTGTGAAGCTTGTTGTTCCGCTGGGCTGTGGAGCTGCAGAGAATGCAGGAAATCCCTTTTCCCTGTTCATGTTAAAAGGGGACAAAGACAATCCATGTGTTTGAAATGGTGAAAAAGTACTAATCTTATCATCACTAGCCCCCAAGCTGAATATAGAAGAAGCATTTGGTTGTATCTGTGCTGTTGGAGGTAATAACGGCGCAAGTTTAGGTTGCTTGGTGACCAGGTCTTGAATATCTTCATCTTCCAGAAATCTTTTATTGGGCTTGATGACACGGGAAGATCTGGAGCTTTTAGTGGGGAGGATAAAGTTTCCAACTTTATGAGTATGCGGTATTGTGTTTCTACTACTAGACTGAACTGCTTGTTTTGTCGCTCTGGCCAATATCTGCTTTGCTGCAGATAAATATTTGGAAGCAGACTTAGCTGCAAACAATGTACTTGTAACCACAGTCTCCTGAACCCCTCCATTGGGCAAATGACCTGCACCTGAAGGAGTAACTTTCTTACAAGGTCTTATGGCTGATTTACTAAGAGCTGACTGGGAATCTTTTAACTTCACATGCTTGTTAACTGCCTTGCCTTTTAGATCTGAGGCTCCATTTACTTTAGGATCCTCCCATTGAGCACCGTTAATACCCTGAACATTGTACTGCTTTCTAAATCTCTCACCAGATTCAACAACAAGGCCAGTTTCCAGTATCTTATTAAATGTTTTTCTAGATTTAGAAATGCTTGGTGCAGCCTTAGGGAGCCCCAGGCCCTGGGCTGCCAAACTTGCAAGAGTTGCGCGTGAACGCTCAGCTCTAAGATTCTGTTCCTCTGCATTTTTTTCTTGTAATTTCTTTTCAGTTTCAATGGCTCGTTTCAAATGAACTTCAGCTATCCTGACTTCATCTGGCGTGAAACCTTCAAACTCAAAGTCATCCTATGAGAGAAAAAAATGTTCAGATGAACAATATTTAAAAAAAAATTTTCATGTTTTTCTACATACTTTTTAAAACTTTCAAAATTTCTAAACAAGCAACGATCGCAAATTGATAGAGCAGGGTGTAATGCCATTTAAACAAGTTAAAAAACACAGTAATATATTAATGATAATGCAAAAGGAAGTTGAAATTAGCTAATTATGATTGGTAATGGTAATTTATATAGCGCTTCTATCCATGCTATTTTAGCATGCTCAGTGCGCTCTAGAAGACTATTAATCTGTGAGAGGTTTCACTGCTGCCGGTTAAGCGCATGTGATAACAACTCAATATTAACGTCATCTAGTCCCAAAACTCCTGTAGGGCGACAGGGATCTGCCAGTGGCGGGGCTCGAACCCGCGACGTGTCAAGTGGTTTTTTGGTTGACAGTCTGGTGAGCTAACCGCTAGGCCAGCCGGCAAATAATAACTAATGATAGACTAAATTTGCTTTAAAAAAAGGCAAATTCACCACTGTATGGCCTAGCCTATAGTATTAAGTACCGTATCTAGGTATACTTAAAAAAAAAAAAAACAACTGATATATTTAGTTGCTGCTTTTATATATTATATTTATTTCTTTGCAGTTCAATGCTAAATAAAATGAGTTTATTGGTTGCATTTAAATTTCATTAGGCTTGGACCAGCATCTATCCACAAGAACCGTTGCTGTTAAAATAGTGATTGAATTGATTATAATAAGGCAAACCTCAACTTTTTTTTAACTAAAGTGTCCATTTTTATTTGGCAAAAGTTAAAGACCAAGTGAACAGCTTTTTTTCAAAGGGACAAGATTTGTAAAAGTCTCATACGGAAGAGACGTGCTAGAAGGACAATAAATAAACAAAACACGACCCACAAAATCTATATTTAACCATTTTGTTAAAAAATAAGACCAGGAAAAGATTCAAAACACGTGAAATAGATTCAAAACACGTGAAAATATTCATTTTTCCTTGTCGGAATTCCTTCTCTGACGTCACTCCCCTTTGTTGCCATATCAAATGGCTACGAGATTTGGATTTTTCATACACACATTTAAGTGCTAATATTGAACTAATTACTTGAAAGTTATGTTTAATATTTTGTATAAATGATTTTATTAGCATTTGGGTACTGAATACACTATTTCCTATCAAAATAAACGTTTATCTCAATTTTGATAAAAAGCTGTTCACTTGGTCTTTAATTAATGATGACAGAGCACTCTACTTTTCAGTAGCTTCATTTTTCTTTTACCTTCATTTACAAGACTATATTATATTAAATTTACTATACAAAGTAAATATTCAGTACAAAGATACTATGACCTTACTGGCTGTTAGTTCAAACTGTGCCTTACTTTTGAAGTTTGTTAATGTTATTATTTTATTGCTCAGGTAAGTATTTTTTAAAATGCTGATATATGTAAACTTATATTTTATAATATATGACAGTTCACAGATTGATTTATTATGCCCAAAAGAGTTATTTCTACTGATCCTTGTTAAATTTCAGGATACTTCCGCACCTAGAGTTGTGATAGAAGATTTTTAAGATGAGGTTGATTTTTATTATAATTAAGAAGATGCAGTAGAAATTCTAGAGTAAGATTCACAGCCAGAAGAAGAAGAGGGCAGTATTGAAGAATCAGAATGAAATAGGGGCCTATTATAATCAAAACATTATGTTGCTTTTCTAAGACAAGAAAAAAACAATTTATGTCTTTGGACTATTTATATTTAATAAGCAATGAGGATCCACCTTCAAGTGAATTCATAAGACCTTTATAATTGTTTGACCCATAGAAAAATTATAGCAATTAGAATATAAAAATTCTTCACGGTAAATCATAGTCATAGTGGTGTACCTAAGGTCCTGGGTTCAAATCCTGGTGATGATTTATTCTCATGTCTGGAGGGTATCCCTTAGTCTAACCAGCTTTGATGGGTATCTGACTTTAGATGGGGTAAAGTAAAGGTGGCTGGGCATTCTGCTGGCCACACATTCCCCTAGTATATCATGACCATGGAAATTGTATAAAACATTGTAGGCCCTACCAACACTTGTAAAAATTATAATAGAATATTTTTTTTATTTATTAGAATGTAGGCCTACCTTTTTTCAATAGATCCATCCTATTATATTAATTTATCAAAATAACTAATGTGGGATGTTTAACAAAAAATCAAAAAAGATTTTTAACTAGTTAGTCCCTCAAAACAAATATCACTTTGATATATCATGCTAATTCTTAATGTGTAGAAAAGCGACCTTTCAAAAGCTAGGGCTAGGACTATATCATGTTAACCAGACTTTAAAACATAAAAAATTATAATTTTCTATTAAAAAAACGAAGTGGCTATTCGGACCCGGTAGACTTAGTGATAAATATTAGTATCGGTTAGTTTATATAGGTTAGGGATGGATTTGTAGTATTTTTGGTAATTGTTAGTATCGGTTAGGTTATAAAGGATAGGGATAGATTTGGTGTTTTCTGTGCTACTTCTTATAATATATATGGTAAAACAAACATTTTTTGTGTTTGTTTCCCTCTTTTTTGATGTTTTCTATGAGTTTTAAGAAATTCTGACTGAAGCCGGGTCCGAATAGCCATTTCATGCTAAAGGGACCCGGGTCCGAATAGCGGCAGCCTTAAAAAAACAAAGTTATTAATCCTTGTTATTCTAATAGGTTTCATATCACACTTGTTGCAGAATAGGCCCCTAAATCAGAGGTAGCAATGAGCAGGGTCTAAGTCGAGTGTAATTGATGGTGGGCTGGGAGTAGGCTACTTTATTACTTTATTTTATAACACAACGCTCACAAGCTTGTCTGATTTTAATGCTCTACGCCTTGTTACAAAACACTGTAGGGGTCCTACCTTATAGATAGCCCATAGGCAAAGTCCCATCATTTGTTTGATTACATATATATAAATATATTCAAAATATATTGTAATTTTTCTTATTATAATTAGCCTATACTGGCCTATACTCTATACTGATGAAGTGAACTTTGGACAACTTAATCAAAATGATTCAGATTAATTGTGCCTCTGCACTATGACTAGCCTATAGTACTATAATTATAACAGACTATAACACTTTAACGAGGTAACAAGGCTATAAATGATAAGTCAGTAAGAATGGTGATGATGCAATACAAACTGAATTTGAAATTGTAAAAAATAAAGGAAGGTAAGGCCTATTATCATAAAGTTATAAGCCTAGACTATCTTTTTGTTTAGGCTTTTATAAATATTTAATAGGCCTATAGTCCATAGAACTCATACTCAATTTACACCAGTATAGGATAAGGCTAAGCCCTAAGCCTGCAAAGGGTTGTAGACTGTGTAGGCCTAAAAAATAAATAAAAAACTATTTTATATTATTATAAACTATCACTATCAACAGCTAATTAAAACACATTCCTGGTTGATTGGTTCTGGATATTGAATATATGCTTTTTGCTCATTTTTAGATGTTATTAATGTGACTGCGACTACTATTCGCCGAAGTCGGCCTACTACAATTAGTAGTAATAGTAAGTAGGCCTACTACTAGTACTCTAGGAAACAGGCTAAGAATGGCTTCTGAATGGTAATTTTGCCGTCAGTCAACCAAAACAATGTCATTACAACGAAAAACGACGGACAACATAAAATACATATGAACATACATAACAAACATACATTTAACAACACTCAGAAGATAAAATTTGTTAAATCAAACACTCAAAAGAAGCATTTGAGCAAATTATAAGGTCGGAACAACATCGAGAGACAACATTTTGATCGTAGGTTCAGAGGGGTTATGTTTGTACCTCGTCAGAATCTCCAAATAAATCCCTAAAGCGCTGTAATCCTTTATGAATACTTGCAACTATTGCTAAGGTTGGATCTGTTGTTTGCCTAGCTTCATCTGTACCATATAAAATACCTATTCTATCAAATCGATAGCCAGGCCGTCCAGGAAAGCGGAGACGCGCCATGTTGATTTTGCTAACACAAGATGTCGCAAATCCAAAATGGCGGACTTCGGCTATAAGTATGATGCTAAATCCTATTTTACAATAGTTTTCTTATATATAACGAAATTATTTTTTCATCTGCATAAAGATGTCGTAACAAATGTTTAGTACATCCAGTTTAATGTTCGATTTCAGTTATTACACACTCCCACAAACATAAATATACACGTATATTTTACAAATGCATGTTCAGGTGTTTGTAAACAGCCAATAGGCGCGTGACGTTTCCCCGCCAAATCTTATTTAACATAAGAAATTATCACATTAAAATAGGTTACCTAATACAATACATTATTTCAATGAGTCTTGCTAATTATGTTCACCTTCAGATGTTTAAAGTGTTATATAACTAACGTTTTTATTTTAAAACCAATTAATTTCTGACCCATAACAGCAAGCATTCCCATAATCCTTTATTGAGCGACATAAATGAATATTCATTTGGGACTACCAATGATAAAACACCCGCGATTGAAATAATTAATATATTCACAACTTTAGTGTAGGCTAACATTATACACCGTCAATAAGTATATCACTGAATTTATAAATAAGTTAGATAAGAAGTTTGAAAGTACATTTGACACATTTTATAATTTTGCGACGCAATATATATTAATAATGATAAACAATTATAGGCCTATATATTGACTAGGACTGGGCGAATATATCCATGCCATGTTATGTGCAAGGCACATTTACAAAAACACTATAATAGACTAGTAAAAGTGAATGGCCTTCAAACTCATCTGTCTTAAAGGATTATTTTGTCATCTATTATCTTATCTTTAATTCTATACAGTATGCTAGATATTTATTGCTACGTACATAGACTACGCTTATTAGGCCTAAACGTCTTGAATTTTTCTGTCTTAGGGTTTTAAACGATGTTAATTTAATTTGTTGGCGTTCTTAATATTATATATTACAGAGGCTCAGAGCCTTCACAAGCCTATGTGGCGCCCGAGGGCAAAAGTTTCAGCGACGCCCCCTTGCATAGGCCTACTGTAACTGCTTTGTTTAGTGCTATATTTAGACAGTTAGACTATATTTGTCGCCCCCCCCCCAGAAGTGCCGCGCCCAGGCATAGGCCTATGCTTCCCTCTGCCCCCTCCCTTGTGAGGGCACTGTCGAGGCTCCTCTAACTTCTATAAGAAGATTATTGCATTCGACGCATATCCGTGGTCCGAGATTAGTCTTGTTGTTTTTTTTTGTTTTTTTTAATTGATGTTAAGTTACTGCCATGGTTTTCATTTTTTTTTTTTCAGGCAACCCATTCGATCCGTTATAATGCCCGGGTGCCACTCGGTAAGAAAGAGAAATTATGAATGCGTTTGTTCTTGCCTATAGAAAAGGTGTTTTGATCCCTATGCTCGCGAACTTTTGTTTGGATGCAATAATCTTCTTTATAGAAGGAGCGTCTGTGATGTATAACTTACTTACTTACTTACTGCCCGTAACGCCGTGGGCGTATAGGGCAGCAACAAAGTCCTTCAATCTTTCTCTGTCACGTGCGACAATTCCAATCGTACCCCAGCAGTGACCAAATTCATTTAATTCCTGCTCCACTGTTCTGCGCCAGGTTACTTTTGGCCGACCTCTCTTTCTTTTCCCTTCTGGAGTCCAGTGTAGTGCTGTCTTGCAGATGTTCCCTTCCTCTCTTCTCAATACATGGCCGATCCATCGCCAACGCCTTTTCATTGTGATTGTGCCCATGTCTTCGTGGTTGGATTGGGACATTAATGTAATGTATAAGATTAGAAGATAAAGATCAATCAACAACCTTAACAATCAGCCAATTAGGCTAAGGGTTAATTGACTCCTGGTAGGCCTGTTCTGCAACTTCATCTCCTCAATAAAACAATATAGGCCTATTTTAATACAAAAAAACAATTCATCTCATCATATTTGTTTAACAATTTTATAACAATTTAACTTCGTCATTATTAGGCTATTTCAAAGTGTTTTTCCCAACTGCGTAGGCCTTATTTTGTTGGCCTAATAGTTAGGCCAATATAGGCCTAAGTAAATCATTGTTCTTTAGGACTGGAGAAACATTTTTACAATATTCAGCTACATATTGTTTTAGCAATATAAATAATATCAATGGTACATTTTAAAAATAGATCTAGATAGGGGCCTAATATGTCTTCGCAACATTGGAGTACAATAGCATTAGTTGATGAAGGAAGTAACCGTTACGCATGAAGCTTATACAAAATTTTTAGCAGTTATCACCCTTTCTACATAATTAAAGTTAATGTTTTGTTATAAGCTGAATAATTATATTATTTTTTTTTATTAATTTATATTATTATAAACAATTAATAAAGGGGCATTACATAAAACCTAAAAATTCAACAACTTGTTTCCATACTTTGATTCAAACCATTTCAAATATCTGTCCCCTCCCATTGTTTGGAACAGGGCTGTGGAGTCGGTAGATAAATGTTCCGACTCCAACTCCGACTCCTCAGTTTTGTGTACTTCCGACTCCGACTCCAGGTACCAAAATTTCCTCCGACTCTTCGACTCCGACTGATAAATGGTAGATACATTTTTCGACTCCAACTCCGACGCCTCAGTTTTTTGTACTTCCGACTCTAACTCCGACTCCAGGTACCCAAATTACTCCGACTCTTCGACTCCGACTCCACAGCCCTGGTTTGGAACCACTAGAGTCTACCCGTTTCTGAATTTTTAATCTTTTTTTAAAGAGATATATTTTTTATTACATAATTTAGAAAATAAGACGCCATAAAACCATGGTTGTCTAGGAAACCACCCTCTTGTTCTCTTCCTTCGTGTTATTTTTAAAAGCCTTTAAAGTTAAAGGCACACTACGTCGTATCGACGGGGAAAAAAAAACGTGGTTTCCACATATTGTCGTGGTTTTCACGTTTCATTTTCTCTCCGTCGATACGACGCGGTGTGCCCGCTGGGTTATTGTATGCCCTCCTGTGATCTTGGTTCCCTTTTTATCAGGAAGGGATTGTAGTTCACCGTGCCACCAAACTCGTTTGACGGAAAAGGTGGGGAGGGTAGATTTTACTTTGAAAAAAATGAATACATATATCTTAATGTAGGGGTAAATGCTATGGGTCTCAAAGCTGGTGAGTGTGTAAACCACCGATACGCTCCCATTAAGAGTACACCGGTGGGCTAACCCATTGGGGGCAGCCCCGCCTGTTGTGATTCAGAGATTTGACTGCTCAGGTGAGATTCACCGAGATTCGGCGGGAAGGAAGAAATGTGCGCAACAACCCGTCTCGCCAAGCTCGATGCCTGGATGATCAGGTATATAGCCTGGAATGTGTGCTACCGGGCGAAAGTGCATGAATACGAGCTATCTTGAAATTAATGCGTGAGCCTTCACGTGGTTTACAATTGGAGCCAACAACCTCGATGAGCAAGTACATTGTTCTTATCTTATATATTACAGACGATTCTTCTATAAATGTAGGTCGGTGACTTAAATTAAAAGTGTGATTAATTGCTTTGTGCTGTACGACAAGTCCGTTTGAATGTGTTTAAGTTTCTGTGCTCTGTGGGTGCTATGATTTGTGAGAATGTAAGTAATGGATTTTTAATGTAAATATATTTTATTATTTGTAATATAGATATAGACTTGGGGGACTGTTTGGTATAAAAATGATGTATGTGAATATTGTTTTGTATTTTGTGAAAGCCCTGAAACGAGGTTAAGCGGCTAGGTCTTGCGTCATTTTTCGGAATTCTTTTTCTGATTGTCTTAAATTGGGTTTTCGTTAGTGTAGTTTAATTAAAGTAATAGGTAGAATTTTTATTGTAGTTTAATTTAATATAGGGTTGTACATAAGGTAAATTTGTAGATATTTAGCAATAGGAGATTTAGAATAATATTTAGCACAGATTGACCGGAAATAAGGCAATGTTAGGGTAGTTAAAAAAGGAATTTCTGGTTAGCGGTCAGAGACGTTCGGTCAGCGTCTATAAATAGAACAATTAATCAATCACTTCCGTCTGAAATGGCCCATGGTGTGGAAGACCAGTGGTCAGATTATGGCGTAGTCGTGTGTGGCTTGTTCAGATATGACGTCGTAATGTTGGTTTATAGTGGGGAGTTGAAGTTAGGTTTTTAGTGGGGAGTTGAAGTTAGTTTTTAGTGGGGAGTTTAAGTTGGTTATTTTGTTTGGGTTCACAGTATGTTTAGAGTTTAGATAGTATAGGTTTATTGTTGGGGTTCAATTTGTTCTTTATGATTTTTATGTTCCCTTTAATGGGACGAGTGAATTTTCTTGAATAAACAGTAATTTGTAATTTAAATATGATTTTAGTGTTTTATGTTTAGTGTTCAGTGTTGTTGGTCTGTTTAGATTGTAATAATCCTTCTGTCCCAACGGAAGTGTCACGGAAGCCCAAAGTCCCCTCGTGCCCTAGTTTAGATGTATTTAGTAAATGATTGCTGTCCTTTACCCACAACCCTCTTTAATTAGTAGTAACCATGAATGTAAAATTAATTACCCCCCCCCCCTCTTCCCCCCACCCTGTTACAAATGGTGTCAGAAGTGGGATTCCGTGCTTAAACAGACCAATGATTACTGTTTTTAGCTTAGGAAGGTTAGGTTTAATGGGTGGGAGGTTAGGATATAGGTAGAAAAAAAACCAACATAGGCATGGCTGGTGAAGAACAAGCCACACAGACAGTGTATGTCGTCCTGCACCGTGAGGAGCCGATCAAGCTATTCCACGGCAGTAACCACCCAGGCGACGTGGAGAGCTTCATCGAGGACATTAGAGGTGCCTGGAGGGCGAGACGAGTCACCGAGAACGAAGAGAAGAGAGACGTGCTATGGGCTCACCTCGGCGAGTCAGTGAGGGCAGAGTGTAGGTGCCACCCACCGGAGGTGAGGTCCAACCCTGAAGAGCTGATCAGGGTGTTACAGTCCGTCTACGGGGAGAAACGAAGTATCTCCAAATTAATGGGCCTGTTTCTCACAGTCCATCAACATGTCTCAGAGACCGTGAGAGCTTACTCTCACCGCTTGCAGGCTGCATTTGATGCCCTGTTAGCGCGACAAACCTGTCTCTCAGTGGCCCTCACAGATGCCGTAATCTTGAGGGACCACTTTGCAGAAAACTTGCTAGACCCCCTCTTGAGGAAGTACCTGCGAGAGGAGACCCATAAATACCCTAGGACCTCCTTCCTAGACCTGCGGGATACGGCTATCCGCTGGTCCGAGGAGGAATGTTACGACCACTCGATGCACTCTGTAGCTACGACTGTTGAGCCAAAACAGCCGGGCCCAGAGTTGGAAAAATTGGTGTTGGCACTGGCCAAACAGGTGGGTGAGTTATCAACAACAATAGAGTATCTGCAGCTTGCACAACAAAGCCCTGATGCTCATCCATACCCACAGCGTTCAGGTGAACCAGACCACTACGGTTATCATTCTGGATACTGCGATAACTGTGGCAGCCCCGACCACCTTGCTGGAGAGTGCCTGAAAGGGAGGCAGTCAACTGTCGGAGCGAATGGCACGATTCATCACAAAGATGAGGATTCTACTCTGTCGAGCCAGATAATAGGCACCCGCCCTGCCGCAAATGTCAGCCTCAATGGGCTATGTTGTGAGGCCACGATTGACACAGGCTCCCTGGTCAGCACAGTGACGGAGAGCCTATTCACCAACCAAACTGCCAGTGTTCTACCAGAAGTTGGGGATACCCAAACTGTTAGACCCCAGTCAGTCATGTTTAAAGTAGTTGTGCCAACAGGACCGGTAGTAAATAAAGGAATGGTTCAGGCGGCACAGTTGCATTGCTTGAAAGTGGTTAAAGAAACGGTTTCGGTGGACCCTATGATAGTTAATGTGAGATCGGTGTGCCAAACAAGACGTCAAGCTGTACCAGGAGAGGACTCTGCTCTTTTTTCATTACACTTCTGTTTACTTTTTATTTGTAACCATTTTCTTTCCTTTTTTTATGTATTTATGAAAATGATATATTTACTTTTTGTATGCCTTTATTACCCATTTTATGACATGTTGACTCTTTTGTGTCGTGTGCGTAGATTTTTCCTTTTTGGCGTACTTGGACGCTACGTATATCTCATTGTGACTTTGATGTCAGATGTTTTAAGAATAGGTACAGCATTTTTTGTCCCAGTGAGACTTTCACATTTTCCACCTATCTTTAGGCTGCATGCTTTTTATGTATGTCCCAATGGGTAAATTTTTGTATTGATCTAGGGCCAGAGGGGTATTTTTTGTATGATAGTTTGTTTTTGCAGGGTCGCAAAAAGAAAGTTAGGAGATGAATGTAGTGTAACAGATGTAACAGGGTGGGGGGAAGAGGGGGGGTAATTAATTTTACATTCATGGTTACTACTAATTAAAGAGGGTTGTGGGTAAAGGACAGCAATCATTTACTAAATACATCTAAACTAGGGCACGAGGGGACTTTGGGCTTCCGTGACACTTCCGTTGGGACAGAAGGATTATTACAATCTAAACAGACCAACAACACTGAACACTAAACATAAAACACTAAAATCATATTTAAATTACAAATTACTGTTTATTCAAGAAAATTCACTCGTCCCATTAAAGGGAACATAAAAATCATAAAGAACAAATTGAACCCCAACAATAAACCTATACTATCTAAACTCTAAACATACTGTGAACCCAAACAAAATAACCAACTTAAACTCCCCACTAAAAACTAACTTCAACTCCCCACTAAAAACCTAACTTCAACTCCCCACTATAAACCAACATTACGACGTCATATCTGAACAAGCCACACACGACTACGCCATAATCTGACCACTGGTCTTCCACACCATGGGCCATTTCAGACGGAAGTGATTGATTAATTGTTCTATTTATAGACGCTGACCGAACGTCTCTGACCGCTAACCAGAAATTCCTTTTTTAACTACCCTAACATTGCCTTATTTCCGGTCAATCTGTGCTAAATATTATTCTAAATCTCCTATTGCTAAATATCTACAAATTTACCTTATGTACAACCCTATATTAAATTAAACTACAATAAAAATTCTACCTATTACTTTAATTAAACTACACTAACGAAAACCCAATTTAAGACAATCAGAAAAAGAATTCCGAAAAATGACGCAAGACCTAGCCGCTTAACCTCGTTTCAGGGCTTTCACAAAATACAAAACAATATTCACATACATCATTTTTATACCAAACAGTCCCCCAAGTCTATATCTATATTACAAATAATAAAATATATTTACATTAAAAATCCATTACTTACATTCTCACAAATCATAGCACCCACAGAGCACAGAAACTTAAACACATTCAAACGGACTTGTCGTACAGCACAAAGCAATTAATCACACTTTTAATTTAAGTCACCGACCTACATAAAGAAGATTATTGCGCCCTACGCTCATCGGTTGTCCAAGTCTAGTCTTGTATTTTTATTATTGTTTTAATTGATGTTAAGTTACCGGTTTTCCTGGTTTGTTCAGTTGTATTTCTAAATTAGATCTGTTGGCAAGACTATGTTGCTTAACAAAACAGTATCTTTTTATAATTTGTGTAACCACCCAATGTATTAGCGAACGTTACAAATTAATATCGAAAAGAACATTATAATCATTCATTAAAATCTTAAGGATTTTGCATTTTTGGAATGAAATGTAGGCCTAATTCATTTTGGTTAAAATGTCTACAATTTTTTGTTTTATCTTAAAACCATTTGTGGACCTGCGACCGAGGACTCATGGACTGGCGAATATGGCACCAGTCATCGGATTACCACCTCGAGAAGCAATGCACTAACCAATAAAACAGAATATCGGTACCTTGTAGGAAAACTTTAGAAAAATGGGGATCCATGTAGTCAGCCCTATACTGTTCTTAAGAAAGGGGGGGGGGGGGACACCAGACTGTCCAGTGAACCACTACCAAATTACAGCTCCGTTTAAACCAATCGACCGTCATGTAACACAACTTAATTGCTTCAACTAAAAACCAAACAATACAACAACAAACAGACAACAACAACAACAAAAGAACTGCGCGAGAAGACGTCTGTGTGACACCATCGTATGGCAATGCGGTTCCACGCGCATGCGTATAGCTGATCGATCTGGAGTATTGATACTCTAGCATCCGTGGCCTTGCTACAAAACTGGGTCATTCTTGTTTGTGTTTTGGTTTCTCTAAGGTCGGACTTAATATAACCAAAAAAGAGCCGTCGGATACTCGCCAGTTCATAGTGTTTGCGTGCTCAATTTTTTAAATTGTCGCATGTATTCCGAATTAGGAATTATTTTATGCTGAGGTTATATTTTTTTACGTGTTCTTATAATCTTATACAGATAACTATAATAATGCACATAACATGTAGCCTGTATAAATATAAACGATATGTAAAAGAGTTGATCTGAACATATTAAAGTCTACATAATTCTCCCTTGATATTCTTTAATGGTTTTTATTACAACATGACAATTTTCAATGTATCTTTTTTTCCTTTAACAAATAATTAATTTACTATTGATTTTTAGAAATTATTTTCTTTTTGTTGGTCAAAAGTTAAATAAAAATAAATTAAACTTCAAAGTTACTTTGAAAAAAAAAAAATTAGATCAGTGGAAGATAGCGCATACGGCTACATGAGCTATTTAAAAACACAACATTGATTGGTTTTTAACCCAGATTTTCTTTTAGCCAGACTTGTTATGCTCTTTTTAGGTGTTAGAAAATTATCTTAGATTTTCATTTCTATTTTCGATCAGCCTTTTTTGGTTATAAACACATGAAATGGCAAAATTATCAGATGGCAAAAACAAAGAAGGAACGTGTTAAGTTCCAAACCTAGAATCAGGTTATCTTACTACTAATTATAGAGTTAATGCACTATATTTCGCCCAAAGTGGGTATTTTTTTGAAATTTTTAACATTTTTAACCTAATTTTAGCTACAGCCCTCAGTATAGACATAGGCCTATATACTAGTTTCAAACTAATTAGCGTGGAAAGAGTTAGTAAAATCAAGGCTAGCCATAGGCTACTGTTCAGGCACACTGTATGGCAAAACGTTTGGAAAGAGCTAATTAGTTTATTATATGATAGAAATGTTAAGTGGGTATCGAAGTAAAAGCATACAAAATAAATCTGTAGATTTTATGTAAAGCGCAAAGTTGTTTTGGCACCATTTTATAATATTAGATTCTTAGATCTAAATTTTGTTTATGAAGGAAATTTAAAAGACATGCACTAATATATTTTTTTTTTCAAAGGCGAGTGTAAAATTTAACGCAGATCACGTGATTTAACGTGCATATCATGGAATTGTTGACACTTTTGCTGATGTTTACTATACTTCGTGATATTCACGGTAAGTATTGGAAAAAAAAATCAAAATAATAAATACAACTTTTTTGTTTGAAGATCATTTGACTTATTCAAATGAATGAATGTTTAGTTGCTATATGTTTTGGTGTAGCCTCTTGTCGCGATCAGAGGCGTAAGCCGGGATTGCAATGTGTGGGCGGGGTGGGGGAGGGGGTGGAATAGAAGGGATATATAACGCAAGGATCTGCATACGACCCCCAGATTTGAAGGATTTGATCATACACCGTTTAAAAACGAATATATATATATATATAAGCTTATATCAATAATAGACACCCGAATTAGATTAATTATAATTATGTCTCGGAAAGTCAAATGTTATGACAATTATTTAGAAAAGTGTAAGATGGTTAAAATAAACAGCAAGCCCTAACATGAAAAAAAAGCATCGTAGGGCCCCGCGGGAAAGGCTGCCGCCCCACCCCCTCACATTGACAGCGCCATTGGTCTCAGAAGCTGCCTTAGCAATACCTAGGGGTGGGGGGGGAGGCTTTGGGTGAGTCTCATATGCGGGGTTGAAAGCTGTAAGTGCCTACAGGCACTATATACCGTGCTTTAACACTCACGGGCTTGTCTGCTTCTAATGATGTACGCCTTTTTTTTTTATTATATTGTTGCAAAACATGGTACCATATCATATGTAGTTCTAAGCTACAGTACATTAGAATGTCTTGCAGAGTACCCACACATATTATAATGTATGATGGGCTGAATCTCTTAACTCTGTCTTCCCGGGTGCCATCCGAACATGGAATGGGTTGCCTAAACAAACCAGGAAAACCGGCAGCTTAACATCATTAAAAAAAAGCCCACTAAAATCAAAATGCAAGACTAGACTCAAACCACGGATAAGCGCAGGACGCAATAATCTTCTGTATAGAAGGACCCTCTGTGGCAGATAAGAATATAAATGTATCAATACAGTTCAGTGTTGTGCCTCGATAAGACTGTAAAACCGCGTATCAAAGAACACTATTAATAAGGAGATAAGAATCAAGAGTTGATTTTTAAGATAATATTTGACAAGGTCCTTTTCTATATTCCAAAAAAGGTGGCGTTGAAATTTTTTTTATTATTGAAGTAAACAAGATCTTGAAACAAATAGATTTAAAAGAGGAGGGAGGTTTCCACCAAAGCGACGCCACTGCCTGAAATCGACTTTAGCAAGTTTCCGTATCCACACATACATACAGGCCCACACAAGCACACAGTTACACGTGCATATATACATACTATTACAAGGCAATTTATTCACCATAATAAATTATGGATGAGACCTTCTATTTATATCACACAAGTATAATTATGATTTATAATGTTATTACGGCTAGAGCCCCCATTCAATTTATGAAAATAATAGTTATAGTATTGTTACTATTAGTGTGAGTATCCTTGTATTAGTGAAGATCTTATTATATCATTCTGAAGTTTATTTGTAGTTGTCTAGAGTATTCCGTGGTTCTTAGTATCCCCTGGCAATTCACATAGCGTAGTTTTAGAGTTTTCAGTTGATTTACTTCATGTATAATTATTTATGTGGCTCATATTATACAGCAAGAACCTCGATGTTGAGTGGTAGTGTAGATTATTAAAATAGTTGTATAAATATTACACATACACACATGTATATAACTTTGAAATATTGACGTTAACCAAGTTGTGTAGAAAGCAACGATAAATTTGGTTTAATTTACAACATCAATCCAGTAGGAATCCAAATAATATTATATACACAATCAAGAAATACACATATTCCAATTAGTAATGAATATCTTCAATGAACATATAGCATTGTAGTTAATAGTAGAACAATAAATTTTCCATCATACAAATCAAATAGAAACGATACTCAGAGCGGAGAATATTTGATGTTACTAGATCGAATGCAAGCCAAGAACTGACTAAAAGTGTCGAATCGCGTAGAAATATATTACGGGTCAATCGTTGGAAAAACCAGACAGCCTAGTGACACGATAATTTTAATCAAGCCCGCATGTTGACTGCGTGATCAGATACTTTTTATTAAGGACAAGCAATAATGCTCTAACAAAATAAGGAGAGACCGGACGACCTTGACATGCTGTACTCGCGTGAACAGTTCATGTTTTTATCGAGGTTAATAAAAAACAATAATGCTCAAATTAGGTTAGGAAAAACCCGGGGGAAACTTTGAGCTGAGAAATATTTATATCGTTTAAACGCAATTCGCTTAAATGATTTAGTTGGTTTATTAACATTACAATGTAGGGAATTTACGTTTCGTAACAGTCGCCCATACCAAAAGGAAAAGAACATTGCATACTAAACAATAGAAGTGTGCAATTTCTTTTAGAACCGCCTGCACTTAACTTTAGTTCTAAACAATATACAAAAAAAAACTGACTCCACCTGGGTAGTCCGTTAAATAAGACAAGTAAGGGAAATAATTTATTCTATTAAACCCTCATCATATAGGATCTCAAGTTATCCTTAGACCATAACACATGTTCGCGTTATTCTAAAAAAAATTATACTCTCTGAGATATCATTCCTTATAAACATTATCATCTTATTTATAAGGTAAAAATCAGCATAACTAATGTTATCATATTAAACAATTCAATCATTAATTAATTCAACTTAAATGAAATTAATATTTAAATAAATTTTAGAGTAAGAATTTAATCTTAACTGTGTAAGCATGTGAAGTGTATGCACATTACTCTATCTTGGTTTTTACATAATCACAACTATAGTTTGATTGTTTCAAAATAAGGATGTACATTTCTGTTCATTCATTATCTTACTAATAAAGAAAAATTATGTTCATAAATCAGTAATACTTAAAAGTAACTTATTAGGTTTTTTTCTTTTTCTTACAACAATAATAATATTTGTTTTAGCAAATGGAAATATTCATGGCATAAAATAAGGCATAAGATATTGCATAAAATAATCACAACATATTCATATATTCATGCATTTATTTTTAAATGATCCAATTCTCTTAGTTAGGATTATCAGAATATATACATGAAGTTATCCCCTTATACATTTGTTACATACGCGATAGGGTGTCCGCGACGATGTGATCTTTTACCAATACGTAAGTTATTCTTAAGTCGTATGGGATTAACCCTATACGGATGTTGTTTGACAGGTTTAACATTATCATCTTTTAAAACTACATCATGGGTAACCAAAGTTGTTTTGTTAGGAACATCACTAAACAAATTTACATGATCATAGATTAAACCCTTGATAGAAGTCTGTTCACCTGAGTCTAGATGTGCCAGTTTATCATTGAGGTTTTTAAGTGCTTCAGTGTTCTGAAGTTTACTTTCTATGATTGTCTTTTTAAATTTAGGCGGGGGTGTTTCAACAGTTTTGATAGCACTCACTGGCCTAATGTCAGTTTGTTCTTCCCTAACAACATAAGGTTTTAGCATGTTTATATGGCACAGTCTCTGTGTTTTCCTTCTATCAGGGGTTTTTACAAGGTATGTTACATCACTGATTTTATCTAAAACCTGATATGGTCCTGTATATTTTGCACTCAGGGGTTGTCCAGACAATTGGGTCAACATGAGGACTTTATCACCAGGATGGAAACATCGGGATCTGGCCTTGACATCATAGTACCCTTTCATTCTTTTCTGAGCCTGCAAAAGATTATCTTTAACATGATTAAAAGCATGATAGATTCTATTGCTAAATTGTTCCACATAAGCTACGAGTCCAGTCTCTTCATCAGAATTTAACAAGGTTTCCTGCAACAGTTTTAGAGGTCCTCGAACTGAATGTCCAAACACTAACTCGAACGGACTGAATCCAAGAGATTCCTGCACAGTTTCTCTAGTCGCGAAAAGAGCGAAAGGAATACCGCGATCCCAGTCTTCAGTGTTCTCAAAACAGTATGTGCGGAGCATGGTTTTCAGAGTCTGATGATATCTTTCTAGGGCACCTTGGCTTTGCGGATGGTACGCAGTTGAAGTTGCATGTTGGATGCCTAGTTTCTTTAAGACCTGGTTAAACAGCTTTGATGTAAAGTTAGATCCTTGGTCTGACTGTATAGTCTTTGGAAGACCGTATCTTGAACAAAATGCAATCAGTGCGTCAGATATCTTATCTGCGTTAATGGTGCGTAGCGGAATAGCTTCAGGATATCTCGTGGCAGTGCACATTATAGTGAATAAGTACTGGTGTCCTGTCTTTGTTTTAGGCAAAGGACCTACACAGTCTATTAGCAAGTGGCTAAATGGTTCTGCAAAGGCGGGTATTGGCTTTAGAGGTGCTACCGGTATAGTCTGGTTAGGTTTACCAACTATCTGGCATGTATTGCATGACTTGCAGTATTTTGTGACGTCACGATGTAGTCCAGGCCAATAGAAGTACGGAAGAATTCGACGGTAAGTCTTGTTCACTCCTAGATGACCAGCATATGGCGTGTCATGAGCCATGTGTAGGATGTCATTACGATATATGGCTGGTACCACAATCTGACTTCCTTCTCTGCAATTGTCATTATCACATTTCACATCTCTCCATTTTTGCATTAATATTCCCTCCTTCAGAAAAAATCCATTTCCTTTAATTTCTGCCTCCTGTTCAGTTATCACCTTTTTCTTCAGGTGTTTAATTCCTGAATCTCTATTCTGTTCTAATAGGAGTAATTGTCGAGGTGACAAATTACTTTCAGTAGTCTTGACTGAGGGACCACTCAAGATGTCAGCCAGGAAAGTTGCCTGTAGGTCAATTTCTGGTTCTATTTTTGACTTTGACATGGTTTCGACAGACTTTTGTTGTTGGGCCATACCTCTCGTGACGATGCATATAGGTTTGATAAAGCTCTCACTTTTATTGAGGTATTGTTTTTTCTTGGATATGGAATGCACCACATCTCCAGCAATATCATTTCCCAGTATTAAAGAAACGCCTTTAAATGGAAGTGATTTGTATACACCCACAACTACATTTCCAGTGAAGTACGCACTCTTCAGCTGTATTTGATGCAAAGGAACTTGTACATTTTTCCTTGATACACCTTGAATAGTAAGATCCTGTCCTGTATATGTCGATTGTGACGTAGGAACAGTATTCTCTAAAAGTAGTGAAACCTCAGCCCCTGTATCACGGAGTATTCTGATGTTCTTTTCACTAGTGACACCATTTATTATGGATGACACGGTACCTTCTTCAATGAATGGTAAACAATTGCTTGGTATCTCAGTATCGATGAGATCTGTATCCAAGTTATTTTTGTAAGAGGTATGTTTAGTACTCATGGTGGTTCTATCTGATATAGACTCCTTGGAGCTCAGATTAGAATTAGAATTATTGAAAACCATTGTCTCTATTTCAGGAACTATTTCTGGTTTCAAGTTTCCAAGATACGTGTGTTTTGTCAGGTTATCTGCATTAGCACTAGGTATCTCTGTTTGAGTTCTAATATCCTTCTTTACATTTTCATGAGTTCTTTGTTTTGGCATTGCTACATACGATAAGACAACATTCTTTTTATTCGGGTTCCCATTCAATATCCAGCACTTTTCCTTAGTATGTCCAATTCGTTTACAATGGCTACAGGTTGGCTTGGAATTTGTTGGACCTTCATTGCTCTGCTGATGTCTCTTTGATTGATAGGATTCATTTGGATTCATGGTTTTCTTTTCTACCTTCGTATCTCGATTCTGGAATTTAGATTTATCTACTGTTGTAAATTTATTGCTGGAATGGATAATAACATATTCGTCTGCCATTACTGCTGCTGTTTCTACTTGTTCTACACCTTTGTCTGCTAAATGTATTCTTACATCACCTCTGATGTTATTGTTAAAGTCTTCCATTAGCATAAGATTAGCTAATTTATCAAAGTCTTTGTTTACACCTTTGGATCGAATCCATCTTTCAAAATATTTCTTTTTCTGTCTTAGAAAATCAACATGGGATTGTTCCTGTTCTTTCTTAGACTCACGAAACACTTTTCTATATTTTTCAGGTGTTAATGCATAACTTAGCAGTACTCTATTCTTGATCAGTTCATAATCATACAATTCCTCTTCAGTAAGACTTAATACAACATCAAGTGCCTTTCCTTTGTTCAGAGCTGAGCGTAGGAGTATAGCTTTCTTGCCCTCGGGAAATTGATAGTCTCTAGCGTTTCTCTCGAAAATCATGAAGAACTCTTCCACCGAATTATCTTCAAGAACTGGAATATGTTTCTTAAACTTATACAGTTCTGCATCTGCTTCAGAGCTTGCATTCGAATGATTTGACGTACGAGACCTTGCTAGCTCAATTCTTTCTTGGCTTGCTATTTTCTCTCTTGCTATTTCTAACTCAATTCTCTTGTTTTCTCTTTCCATCTCAATTCTCTTGTTTTCTCTTTCTCTTTCCATCTCAATTCTCTTGTTTTCTCTTTCCATCTCCAATTCCATCTTTCTTAACTCAAGTTTAAATTTCAATTCTTCACTTAATTCACCAGTTGTATGCTTCACTCTTTGTGTTATAGGAAAAAGTAATTCATCATCTGATTCATCATTAATGTTATCATTAGCAGTAGTTTCTTCAACAATTAGTGTACCTTGTTTTCTTAAACACTCAGTTACCTCTTGAAGTAATTTAGTTTTTGATGGCCTAGTTTCTGTGATAGAAATGCCCAATGATTTAGCCAATTCTTTTAATTGTATCATTGACATTTTATTAAGCTGTTCTGAGGTTAGATCAAATATCTCTGGATCCAATGTAAGATTATTTGTGGCTTCCATTTTATATATTATTAAAAGTTACTATAAATCTTGTTAATAATACAATAAAGAGTCCAACTTACTTTCTGTCCTTTGAATAATTCACTACACCACACAGTTCAGATTTGTCACAACAAGGTCATAAAAATAATACCTTCTTAGAGTTACTTTGTATGATAAGGTAATACACAAGATAATTTTCCAGGCTGAATAGTTAAGTTTTCCGATTCTCAATAGCAATGTTCAATTCAATCACAATCTTTAGTATATTGTATATTGTTCATATTTTCCAACACAATCCATCCAAGTTACGAGTATGTATTACGGCAGTTGTAAATAGTTTGTGTAAATAGTATAACGATTCTTGAAGTTGAAGTAAATCCTCTAAACGTTTGTTAGTAAATCACTGACGAGCAAAACCCATTTTATTACAAGGCAATTTATTCACCATAATAAATTATGGATGAGACCTTCTATTTATATCACACAAGTATAATTATGATTTATAATGTTATTACGGCTAGAGCCCCCATTCAATTTATGAAAATAATAGTTATAGTATTGTTACTATTAGTGTGAGTATCCTTGTATTAGTGAAGATCTTATTATATCATTCTGAAGTTTATTTGTAGTTGTCTAGAGTATTCCGTGGTTCTTAGTATCCCCTGGCAATTCACATAGCGTAGTTTTAGAGTTTTCAGTTGATTTACTTCATGTATAATTATTTATGTGGCTCATATTATACAGCAAGAACCTCGATGTTGAGTGGTAGTGTAGATTATTAAAATAGTTGTATAAATATTACACATACACACATGTATATAACTTTGAAATATTGACGTTAACCAAGTTGTGTAGAAAGCAACGATAAATTTGGTTTAATTTACAACATCAATCCAGTAGGAATCCAAATAATATTATATACACAATCAAGAAATACACATATTCCAATTAGTAATGAATATCTTCAATGAACATATAGCATTGTAGTTAATAGTAGAACAATAAATTTTCCATCATACAAATCAAATAGAAACGATACTCAGAGCGGAGAATATTTGATGTTACTAGATCGAATGCAAGCCAAGAACTGACTAAAAGTGTCGAATCGCGTAGAAATATATTACGGGTCAATCGTTGGAAAAACCAGACAGCCTAGTGACACGATAATTTTAATCAAGCCCGCATGTTGACTGCGTGATCAGATACTTTTTATTAAGGACAAGCAATAATGCTCTAACAAAATAAGGAGAGACCGGACGACCTTGACATGCTGTACTCGCGTGAACAGTTCATGTTTTTATCGAGGTTAATAAAAAACAATAATGCTCAAATTAGGTTAGGAAAAACCCGGGGGAAACTTTGAGCTGAGAAATATTTATATCGTTTAAACGCAATTCGCTTAAATGATTTAGTTGGTTTATTAACATTACAATGTAGGGAATTTACGTTTCGTAACAATACACACACACACGTAACAAAGTTATTATTTTGTTGCTGGTGGAAGGGCCTAATTACTCAGCTTAGCAGAAGACGCCAGAATCCCTTAAGGACATTAGGGCATTATGGGTAGTCAAGAAAAATACTCTTGTGATGGATTGTAAAAAAAATAATTAAATGTTATGTTTTAGAAAGAAAAAGTTCTTGAAATGTGCTGTAAATGTTACCAAAACGCAAGAAAATAGTTTATGTTGATGTTTGCATTTGTTTATTTTGCTTTTTTGGTCATTGACTCTTATATCACTTACAACAGATTCAATGATCGTTTTATAACATCAATTGCATTGAGGGTTTGTTAGAATGGGTGGTACTCTTTAAAAAATACTTTTAACGAGTACCGGTATGCAGATAAGATAAGAATGGTCATTTCTTAGAGCGCTTCTATCCATGCTATTAAATTAACATGCCCAGTGCGCTCTTGATGTGAATTGCAGTGGCAGATGTATTAGCCAAAAAGAAAGGTCTACCGTCTATAAGTTATTTTTAAAAGATTCTATTGTCCCAGATTCTCTCAGTGTCTGAGATAGACTGTTCCATAAAGAAGACGCCACTGACTCAAATAAGCGCATTCCGAGGTATTTCTTTATGAATGTGTCCATCCAAACTAGGAGTTTTGAGGAGTGACTGTGTTGAAGAGCGCAGTTCACTAGATGGCTCATGCCTTGATATAAGCTTAGTGGTCGAATAACGTCTACATTAAATTGATATACTTAAGTGTCCAATAGCATTTACCTGACGTGGGTGTCAATTAACATTCAGTACCCAGCGGGCACACCACGTCGTATCGACGGGGGAAAATGTTGAGACCACGAAAACGCATTGAAAGCACGTTTTTTTTCTCCGTCGATAGTCGTGGTGCGTCTGCTAGGCAGTCATGGATGTAAGTAAAAGTATCCGGCCGGTGAAGTAGCTAGCGTTCACCAGTTTCTGTTACCACGGCATACTAGGTGATTGTGTGGCCAGCACTATGAACAGCCGCCTTTACTTTACCCCAACTAATGGCAGGTAGCCATCAGAGCTGGGTAGACTCAGGGACACCCTCCAAACTCGGGGAAAAAAAATCCTAGCCTGTACCAGGATTCGAAAGCCAGGACCTTTGGTACGCCAGCCGAACGCGCTGCTGCTCTGCCACAGTGTCCATAGTCATTGTTGTGGTCCTAGTCATTCAGTAGACTCTGATGTACGTTAATATTCAGTAACATCTTGTATTAATGTGTGTTCAAGTGTATAATTCAGTTGGCAAGGGAGAACAGTCATAATACTAATGTGTCAAAACACTGACCTATATATTATACATTACAAAACTGCATGTAGGCCTATAGGATTTATACCACTGATTTATTAGAAAAGCTTTGTTTGAATGATGTTATTTAACTAATACAGCACGTGTTGGAATGTCTGATTACTGGCACTCAATATTTTCAATGTAGTAAAATGGCGGCTAGATAGTTTTCGCTCACTTCAAGCATCTATCCAGTCTTATTATAGATCAGGGTTCGTCTGCAAGGGATGGACTACTTTTTACTTTCCTCTAAAAGTGAAAGGGACCAGTCGCCCACACGAGACAGAGGTAGATTTAGTTTAACCAAAGTTAACTATTCTTTAAATGGGGCCCCCTAAAATACAGCTGATAGATGGATGCATGCTAGCTTCAACCAAATCACACCCCCCCCCCCTTCACCACCATCCCCACATTTAAAAGTCCGTTTCTCAGTTCAAAAGGACCTTTTATGATGTCTATTAAGATATCATAGGGCTATATATACCGCTTGTTATCGAAAATTCATTCTTCAATTAAACATACAACAGTTGGGTAAATGTTGTTGGTTTGTGTACTTGTTGTTTGTTTTTTATTATTTTAAAAGTGGGTCAAAATTGTGCCATCGAGATTATTTCTGTTGCTATGGTTACGAGTCGCCCATCTTGATAGTGTAAGCTCTCTGTTGTCATTCGATGTCACTGAACGTTAGAAACACGAAGCGAGAAATTAGGTAAAAGACAGAGGGAGAAAGCGAGTGCGTGAGAAAGCGAGAGAGAGAGAGTGAGAGAGAGAGAGTGTGTGAGAGATAGGAAGAGAGAAAGAGACATAGGCCTTTAGGAAGGATAAGAAGAAAGACAGAACGAGCGAAATAAATGGGTCGAGTAACATGGGAGGGGGGATAGAGAGACCAGATAGAAGATACTTGCTCCAGAGTAAGCCATATCCTAACTTGTGTAGGCTGAACGTGACGTTAAAAAACAAACGGACAACGCAAGGGACATAAGTCGGTTGTCGGCTGATGGAACTTGTGTAAAAGATGAATGGCTGGAATAGCGCGCGGTAAAAGACTAGGATCGGTGGAAGCTTTAATTAAGATGAGGGCGGTAGGCGGAGAGTGGGGGCGAGAAAATACGTTGTTGTGAACCACACAATCTGGTGTGAACCAGTTTAATGGGGAAAAAATATATAATTAGATCTAGACAACACGAGGAAAGAAAATAATGTTTCCGTAACAACAAAAATAAATTAAAAAGATTTGAAGAGAAAAAAAAATGGATGGGGTGGCTATAAATGGAATGGGATGGGTTGCCTGAACAAACCAGTAAAACCAGTAACTTAACATCATTTAAAACACTAATAAAAATGCAAGACTAGACTCAGACCACGGAAAAGCGTAAGACGCAAGAATCTTCTTTAGGCCCTATAATAATCTTATGTTGTGAATATTCGCCTGTAATGAGCCTTGCAACTCTTTTCTGAATTTGTTCTAATTTGTTAATGTTTTCTTTTGTTGATGGGTTCCATACAGAAGATGCAGATTCTAGAATAGGTTTAAATAATGTGAGATAACATTTCATCTCTTTCATCGGCATTTTCTCTCACCCTACTATTCTATGTCTCGCTCACACTCTTTAATTCTTGCTCTTTCTCTCATTATACGCTCTCTCTCTTTCTCTCATGTTTTCTCTCATGTTTTCTCTCATTCTCTCACACACATTTCTTTCTTTCTCTCTTAAACCACACTCAATCAGAAACGCACCATTCTTGGTGGCGCCGTACCGCGACCTTCACCTTGGCTTTGTTTACGCTTCCAGTTTGTCGTAATATCGAACTGTTTCAACGCAACAAGTTGGTTAAGTCCCACAGACCTGAAGCTGTCGAGATCACAGAGTAGAAATATTCTATACTTATTCTGTGGTCGAGACCAGGGGGCACTTTGATAATGACCTACATTTTTGCTATCAACTGGATGGCGGGGATAAATAATCAATTCTTGTTTTGTTCCCTAATGCCTTCATTAAATTTTCACTGTTCCAACCGTAGTTCAGCGAGTTCAGCCATAAATACACCGTAGATACACAACTGGATCTTCCAATTGATGACACGTTTCTACAACTATACCCATTAACCATTATAGTTTTTATATAGTTAAAGGCCTATAGTTTCTATATAATTAGACCATACAGTTTCTATAATATAGTTATGTAGTTTCCATATATATATATATATATATATATATATATATATATATATATATATGTATATATATATATAGTTTCTAGATAGTTATATATAGTTTCTAGATAGTTATGAAATATCTAGATAGTTATTTAGTCTCTATATAGTTAAGACGTTTCTAGATAGTTAAAAAGTTTATTATTAACGCACCGTGGCCTTTGAAATACTAAAAAAAATTGTATATATAATGGAATTAAAGTATTTTCTTTTTGTGTTTGTGGCTCACCAGCACACGGGCTTGGGCTTATTATTATAATAAAATGGACTTTTCGATTGCTTGACAGTAAACTCTGTTATCTGTTTATAGTTGTTGTTTGTGATGTTTCTTATTTTTATGTGTAGTTAAATTGTGGACTCTTTCCTCGGTCCTAACGGGTCTCCACAGTAATATGAAGAAGAAGAAGAAGAAGAAACATTAGCTAAAACCTCTTGATATTACCGTATAATAAATGTGCTACACTTCACCAGATAGAAAGACCTTACGCTCAAAATAAAATAGTTTCATAAACACTATTTCGATGTTCGATATGACTGGATATATTTAATGGAGTAGAACTATTGTTGATGTTGGCAAAAGGTGAATGGATACCTTTATGGTTGACTGTTGATATTGATAAGCATTGTATTATTTTTTCTTTCATCTGATAACCAGAGTTATGTTCTCTTGCAGTCAATGCCAGACATAGGCTATATATTTATGCTTTTTTGTTATATGGTGTGTTTGTAATGGTAGGTTGAAGTGGAATGGTTAGTTTGGGGCATTCAATAAGGCTGTTTCATGTGTGTGGGAGCAATACTTGAAGTGAACGTTTGATCGTTGTTTATGTTCTGTGTAAATTATTTACATTGTCTGATCGTTATAAAAAATTCTCTGTATAGAAAAAGCATTATGGGAACTATTAATCAATTCACATTAACTTTTGTTTTCATGGTCTAGTTTCGGGCCTGTAGACGGGCCTGCTTGCTGTACATAGTAACAGGCATCATATAGTAATATAAGCTTAGAGCAGGGGTCGGCGACCATTGATAGAGTGACAAAGTAGGATTTTTAATCCATTCAGTGTGCTAAGAGCCAAAAGGTCAGCATGCCCTAGCAATAAAGTTCTCGTAGAAGAGACTTGATTGTGTGTGTGTGGGAGGGGGGGGGGTCTTCCGTGTGCCATTGAACAACGCTCTGCGTGCCAAGTCTGAAACGCGTTACGTAGGTTGCCGATCCCTGATATAGAGCATACCGGTCTCCTGTGTATAAAGAAAGTTGACTCAATAGTGATGCCAAATGTGAAAACAAAATCAATGATAATTGTACTTTATGCTTTATTGCACACAGGTGTGTCGTGCGTCCCTTCAGTCATCCGTCTCATGGCAACAGGCACATCGCAGACGATCATGTCCCCTGGATACCCTTTGGATTATGAAAAGTAAGTGCCCCATGAGTTTGAAAAAACAAACACACAAAAAACCGACAGAGAGTTTAATTATGTAACATGTATTTAGTTTTAACGTAGTTATCTAAAGGCAGAAAGTTAATGGTAATGGTGGTCACTCAAATAGCGCCTCTATCCGCCCAATGCACTCTATTACTATTCCGATGTTCTTGAGATTCAAATGGCTTAGTTCTATTTTAATGACATGCTCATTGCAAAATCTTGACAAACGATAGTAAAGTCAAAGTAAAGTACCCAAAGTTGTACCAAATTGATCATAGGGCCGGCGAAGCAGCGTTCTCCGGTTTCAGTGGACACGGCATGCTAGGGGATGTGTGGCCAGTACAATGCCCAGCCGCCTTTACTTTACCACAACTAATGTCAGGTACCCATCAGAGCTGGATAGACTCAGGGACATCGTCGAGTCCAGGGAAAAATCCTAGCCTGCACCAGGTCAACTAAACCATTCTTCTATTTTTAAAAAAAACTGCTCTCAATTTCTCAACTTACTAGCTCAGTTCCAATGGACGTGCCTATTGTAGGCTACTTGCTTATAAAAAAAAAAAACGTTCCAAAATGGCCATCCGCAAACATCTTTCATTTACGTATGCTAAGATTTATTTCCGTATGTGTAAGACTAATAGCACGATTTTTAGGTAGGTACAGAGGGAGAGAAAGAAGAGAGAGAAAAAGAGAAAGAAAGAGAGAGAGAGAGATAGGGGCGGGGTACGAATTTTGACATAGGAGATTAAACATGATCTATTTTCAAGAACGCTATTGACGGCTGTGATAGGGAAGGGGAGGGCACAACTAAGAATAAATCTCACTTTGGATTGATTTGGGGAGGGGGGGGGGGGAGATGAAGACGGTTGGGGTCTTCTGCATTGTATTGTCCCACAAGAAGACTGGCTTAGGGTATGCCGCCGCTGTACCATGGCATAGATTCTGTTGGTAATGTGATAGATGAGATCGAAACAGACATTCTGGCTACATTGACACGCACGTGCTGGACTGAAAGGAAGTGTGGAGGGTAAATCACGTGACGATGGCTCTCAGTTGTCATTAGTCGCTCGTGGGTTGCATGGTCTTAGAAGAAAATCAACGAAATGAAGCAGCTAATCCCCTTCCATCCTTTTCCCACACTACTCAACATATGACTAAATTAACTCGACCTATACAATAGGCTACATAGAACAACTCTTCAGATTCCCATACACAATACATAGAACATCTCTTCAGATTCCCATACACAATACATAGAACATCTCTTCAGATTACCATATACAATACATAGAATATCTCTTCACATTCCCAAACACAATACATAGAACATCTCTTCAGATTCCCATACACAATACATAGAACAACTCTTCTGATTCCCATACACAATACATAGAACATCTCTTCAGATTCCCATACACAATACATTGAACAACTCTTCTGATTCCCATACACAACACATAGAACATCTCTTCAGATTCCCATACACAATACATAGAACAACTCTTCTGATTCCCATACACAATACATAGAACATCTCTTCAGATTCCCATACACAATACATCGAAAAACTCTTCAGATTCCCATACACAATACATAGAACAACTCTTCTGATTCCCATACACAATACATAGAACATCTCTTCAGATTCCCATACACAATACATAGAACAACTCTTCTGATTCCCATACACAATACATAGAACATCTCTTCAGATTCCCATACACAATACATAGAACAACTCTTCTGATTCCCATACACAATACATAGAACATCTCTTCAGCTTCCCATACACAATACATAGAACAACTCTTCAGATTCCCATGCACAATACATCGAACAACTCTTCAGATTCCTATACAAAATAGATAGAACAACTCTTCATGTTCCCATGCACAATAGATAGAACAACTCTTCAGATTCCCATACACAATACATAGAACAACTCTTCAGATTCCTATACAAAATAGATAGAACAACTCTTCAGATTCCTATACAAAATACATAGAACAACTCTTCAGATTCCCATGCACAATAAATAGAACAACTCTTCAGAGTTTTAAGCGCCCACTTATCCAGCATATCCAACTGGCAGGGCCGTAAACGTGCCCTTGAGTCCAAATGGTTCAATAATGACCTAGACCAGGGGTCGAAACCAAACGCACGCGTGCCAGACTTGGCACACAGGGCGATTTTAATGGCACGCAGGAGGCTCCCGAAAAAGACAATTCAAGTCGGATCTTATCTTATACATTACAGACGCCCCGACTATAAAGAACATTATTGCTCATACGCTCATCCGTGGTCCGAGTCTAGCCTTGCATTTTTATTAATGTTTTAAATGATGTTAAGTTAAGGGTTTTCTTGATTTGTTCAGGTAACCCATTCCATGCCAGAATCCCACTCGGGAAGAAAGAGTACTTATATGCATTTGTTCTCGAATAAGGGATAATTGATTCTTTAGCCTTTATGTTTATCTGAGCTTTGCAACAGGTTGTTATTGGTTGTATTTTTAAATTAGAGTTTAATGCCTAAAGTATTATTACTACTTTACTCTTTGCCCTTCTACGAGAAAGGAATAATTCTTACGCTATTGACACGTAGAATGAATTAGAAATCGTACTTTGATTAATGTAGGGCCCAAATTATTTTTCTAAATTATAGACAGCAATTGATTGCAACCAACAAAGACCAGAGTTTCAGCTGTTGTATAGTCTGCTGTAAGCCCCTATATTTTTTTTTGTCATACTCCACTTTAAAAAAAGAAATCTGTATTTTCCATTCTAGTAACCAAACGTGTAAATGGGTCATCACTGCCCAAGATCCGATCAAAAAGATTCAAGTTGAGATTGTTTCCATGGATCTGGCCTACTGGTTCGCCACAAACTGTGAAGACTACCTGGAATTTAGAGATGGTGAGCTGTTTTATCTATATATATATATGTTTTAATTTTGAGCGCAAGAGGTGTGTAACTTTGGTTGCCACACCTGGATATTTCTTCACTAGCGTGTGTGTATTTAGGTATCTAGGTAATTAAAAAGAACGAAATGTAAGAATTTCTTTTTTCCATAGTCAACATTTAAAATTTAAAAAAAAAAAAATCTAATGTGAATGCTATTGCGTTTTCATGAAAAGTAAGAAACAACAGTTGGGGATTTCTCTGGTGAAGCAGGACGTTTTACGCGACGGCCGTTTTGGCGCCGCCGTTTTTGGCGCTTTACGTTTTGGTGCGATGGAATGAAAATATATTTCACATCATATAATAAACGGAATGTAACAATATTTTTGTGTAAATCTAAGTAATTATAATTCAAAAACACATTTATTTGTATTATTAATTTAATAAATACCGTTGACGATTTGGCAGCGACCGTCGACAAGGCTGGGCAAACCGATACCATCCTGCTAGATTTTTCAAAGGCCTTTGACAAGGTCCCTCACAAGCGCCTCCTTCTCAAGTTGGATTACTACGGTATAAGAGGGCAGACCAAGAGATGGATTGAGAACTTCCTCGTCGGCCGCACCCAACAGGTTGTCGTAGAGGGTGAAACTTCCACAATACGACCGGTCATATCTGGAGTCCCTCAGGGCTCGGTTCTTGGGCCTTTGCTGTTCTTGATATTCATCAACGACTTGGAGAGTGGACTTCACTCCAGGGTTTCACTCAATTCTCAATGATAGGCTACGTGTACATCATTGACTTCACTCAATACTCAATGATAGGCTTCGTGTACATCATTGGTTTCACTCAATACTCAATGATAGGCTACGTGTACATCATTGGTTTCACTCAATACTCAATGATAGGCTTCGTGTACATCATTGGTTTCACTCAATACTCAATGATAGGCTTCGTGTACATCATTGTTTTCACTCAATGATAGGCTACGTGTACATCATTGGTTTCACTCAATACTCAATGATAGGCTTCGTGTACATCATTGTTTTCACTCAATGATAGGCTACGTGTACATCATTGGTTTCACTTAATACTCAATGATAGGTTGCGTGTACATCATTGGTTTCACTCAATACTCAATGATAGGCTACGTGTACATCATTGGTTTCACTCAATTCTCAATGATAGGCTACGTGTACATCATTGGTTTCACTCAATACTCAATGATAGACTACGTGTACATCATTGGTTTCACTCAATACTCAATGATAGGCTACGTGTACATCATTGGTTTCACTCAATACTCAATGATAGGCTACGTGTACATCATTGGTTTCACTCAATACTCAATGATAGGCTACGTGTTCATCATTAGTTTCACTCAATACTCAATGATAGGCTACGTGTACATCATTGGTTTCACTCAATACTCAATGATAGGTTACGTGTACATCATTGGTTTCACCCAATACTCAATGATAGGTTACGTGTACATCATTGGTTTCACTCAATACTCAATGATAGGTTACGTGTACATCATTGGTTTCACTCAATGATAGGCTACGTGTACATCATTGGTTTCACCCAATACTCAATGATAGGCTACGTGTACATCATTGGTTTCACTCAATGATAGGTTACGTGTACTTCATTGGTTTCACTCAATACTCAATGATAGGCTACGTGTACATCATTGGTTTCACTCAATGATAGGTTACATGTACATCATTGGTTTCACTCAATGATAGGCTACGTGTACATCATTGGTTTCACTCAATTATAGGCTACGTGTACATCATTGGTTTCACTCAATACTCAATTATAGGCTACGTGTACATCATTAGTTTCACTCAATACTCAATGATATGCTACGTGTTCATCATTTGTTTCACTCAATACTCAATGATAGGTTACGTGTACATCATTGGTTTCACTCAATACTCAATGATAGGCTACGTGTACATCATTGGTTTCACTCAATACTCAATGATAGGCTACGTGTACATCATTGGTTTCACTCAATTATAGGATACGTGTACATCATTGGTTTAACTCAATGATAGGCTACGTGTACATCATTGGTTTCACTCAATTATAGGCTACGTGTACATCATTGGTTTCACTCAATACTCAATTATAGGCTACGTGTACATCATTAGTTTCACTCAATACTCAATGATATGCTACGTGTTCATCATTTGTTTCACTCAATACTCAATGATAGGTTACGTGCACATCATTGGTTTCACTCAATACTCAATGATAGGCTACGTGTACATCATTGGTTTCACTCAATACTCAATGATAGGCTACGTGTACATCATTGGTTTCACTCAATTATAGGATACTTGTACATCATTGGTTTCACTCAATTATAGGATACGTGTAAATCATTGGTTTCACTCAATTATAGGATACGTGTAAATCATTGGTTTCACTCAATACTCAATGATAGGCTAAGTGTACATCATTGGTTTCACTCAATACTCACAGGTTAGGCTACGTGTAGGCTACATCATTGGTTTCACTTAATACTCAATGATAGGCTACGTGTAGGCTACATCATTGGTTTCACTCAATACTCAATGATAGGCTACGTGTACATCATTGGTTTCACTCAATAATAGGCTACGTGTACATCATTAGTTTCACTCAATACTCAATGATAGGCTACGTGTACATCATTGGTTTCACTCAATACTCAATGATAGGCTACGTGTACATCATTGGTTTCACTCAATACTCACAGGTTAGGCTACGTGTAGGCTACATCATTGGTTTCACTCAATACTCAATGATAGGCTACGTGTACATCATTGGTTTCACTCAATAATAGGCTACGTGTACATCATTAGTTTCACTCAATACTCAATGATAGGCTACGTGTATATCATTGGTTTCACTCAATACTCAATGATAGGCTATGTGTACATCATTGGTTTCACTACTCTCACTTTTGTGTCATGCAAAGAAAACATTTTTATGAGCGTACATACGATAAAATAAACAGGTGGTTGACCTATAATAGTAATCCCAATAAATGGCTTTCGTAAGCTAAGAAAACAACAAGCAACAACATTTATCCTGCCGGAACAGCTGAGAGCTGGTAAAAGCCATGTGAATTTGATTAGCGAAATCCACCAAATATCTACCCAAAAGAAAAAACAAGGGACGCGAGTCTTGGTCGTGACACGGCGTGTATTCGACGTCAATACGACGTAGTGTGCCCGCTGGGTAATATCTTAACAACCTTAAAACCACATCATCCTCACACTAATAGGATATTAGCAGGCTAAACGTTAGGCCTCCATATGTACAGTGAATATCTAGATTTAAAAACAATGTATTCTTTACTGTACTTTGCAGGCAGCCAAGAGAATTCTACGTTAATAAAGAAAACCTGCAACGAAAAAACGCAAATTAAGACCAAAGGCCCTAACCTATATATAATGTTTGCCACGGATCAACACTTTACAGCTCCAGGATTTGCACTTCAGTTTTATCAAATCCACGATTGTAATTAATTTTGTTCCATTTTCTTTTTTACAAGACAATTCTCTTTCTCTCTCTCATTATTAATCTATCTTCTCGCATTGTTTAATATTTCTCTTTAAAACTTTAAAAACAATTTTTGACGTATTTAAAAAAATATATAGGCCTATTTTCGTTTCGCTTTGAAAATAAATAAAAGATGTTATTTGATTGTAAAAAAAAATTTCAAATCCAATATTATATATAAACTAATAGCCTACTTCTTCATTGGTTTTATTCAAAAGATAAATCCAGCTGTGATCCGTACATTGCCAGAGTATTGTCAGTGGGACAGAATCCACTGTTCCTGGATCTTCCAATGTTTTCAGAGTCCATAGAAAGGTTTGTTTATATGGATCCGTGCAAATTTTTTTTTTTAACTTTCGTTTTAAAACTAAAATCACACATTTTAATGTATCCATTGCAACTTTCTTCCCTCTCTTGCTTGAAAGTGTTGCACTACAAAGAGACAAGAGAGATAACTTAGTATTTAGCCTATATTATAGTTTCATAGTTATCTACGCCTAACAGCCATCTAATAATTTCATGAATTTTCAATCAGGGCCTACTACTACTTATAATTATTCTCAATATGCCAGCATCAGCTGCTGTGTTAAATGCTATATTGTTTACACTGGGCCCATTCTGTACAACTTTCTTGGTCTTAGCAAAGAATGTTAGAATATAAAAGATAGATCTACACAATCTGACACTGTAATGAGGCTATAATTAATAAATTATAACAAAAGAAACAATTGGTTTACTTCAATGAAATTGTTGTTCAACATACCCATAAATTAAACTCTGATAAATATATGGTATAAATTACCAAAAAAATGACAATAAAAAGTAAAAAACAGTAAAATACCTGTCAGACCAAATTGATCATAGGGCCAGGGAAGCAGCGTTCACCAGTTTCTGTGGCCGCGGCATACTAGGAGATGTGTGACCAGCACAATGCCCAGCCGCCTTTACTTTACCCCAACTAATGTCAGGTACCCATCAGAGCTGGGTAGACTCAGTGACACTGGATTCGAACCCAGAACCTTCAGTACGGCAGCTGACTGCGTTGCCGCTCTACCACTGTGCCCCCATAAATCTGACAATACTGATTTAATACTTTATATTGTTACCTATATAAATCCAGGGAGACATACTGTGACTATCAGATCAAATCGGAGCTCAAAGAAGACGTAGGAATTAGTCTGGAAATTATGAACTACAGCAGCATGCTGTGTGATGAGGGAAGCTTCAGCATTTATGATGGTATGTTATATGATTATATTTGTAATAAAATATATGTGGACCCACTGTCTAACGAAAAAATTTTCTAGAACTATAATAAATTTAGAAAAAGAGCTTCAAGGTTAATTACAAATGAATATTTACAACTAACAAATGTAGCACCAATAGTATAAATCACTAAGTTTAGAAACGCATAAGGAAGACGGTTGAAAAACAAAGTTGTATTAATAGGCTACTAATACAAACAAAGTTTTAATTTTTACTTAACACTATAACACCATAATTGATTAAGATAGGCCTACTCAGAAAGATATAAGAATAAAAACTAATTTCTTACTCTTATAAATTCTCTCTTTTCCTGAGTGACATTTGTGCATGAAATGGGTTTTCTGAAACAGCTAGGAAAACCAACAACTTAACATCATTTATAAAGCATCTCAAATTGTTAGATTAAACTCAAACCATGGACATGCATAGGATGCAGTAAATTTCTGTGAAGAAGGAGCATATCTGCAACATATAAGATTTAGGTTTATAAGATAAATATAATATGTATATAGTATATGTAGCTAGTAAAAAATGGTATGCCTATCTTTCTGACACAATATTTTTACAAAATATGTTCAGCTAGTAGAAGCAAAATGCAATTGGGGAACTACTGACGAACAACATGTCTGCGCTTCATTTAATTCTTTTGTTCTATTACATTAAAAAAAAAATCAACATACCGGTTTCAATTGTATCTTACAATTTAGGAATGAACATCCAAGCACCTTTAATTCTTGATTGGTGCTATTCCAACCAACCTTTCCATCAGCTGATCAGCTCAAGCAGAAACCTTTTCATCAGGTTCAAGCTTATAAAATCAGTTGGCCTTTGGTATGTCTTCAGAGCAAAAGTGACAACCAATATCAAATCAGGTAAGTTCATTGCTAAAGAGTTGTTGTTTTTTTGTCCCTCTTACTCAACTGTTTTGAAAGTTATATTCTTATGCTTATAAGTTTACAGATGTTCCTTCTAGATAGAAGATTATAACATCACTAGGCCTAAAACTCCTGCAGGCGGCAGGGATAAAACCCGTGACATGTCGGTTGACAGTCTGGGGAACTAACCGCAGGACCAGCCGGCTACAATTCAAATATTTTATATGTAGGCCTAATAATAGGAGCTTTTTCAAACTTGTATTATTATAATCTCATTATAACCTGAACACTTTGTTTATGGGACCTGAAAATCAAAAAGCTATTTTGGTGAAACCCCAGCAGAAAAAAAAACTATAGATAAAAAAGAATACTTATTTTTTACAATTTCTAGTGAGAGTAATGGCAATAACTTGTACAGAAAATATTTTCGACTAGTGGTTTAAGGAAAAAAATACACTCTCATTTCTTAGTAATCTTAGTCAGCCATCAGCAATATTTTGCACTTCTTAGACTTTTTGGATTATCAAAATGTTTTTTAAACCCTAAAAACAGACAATACATAGTGTTTGAGCTCTAAATCTCGTGAAATCCTTGAGATTTCTGCCTTAAAAACTTTAAGGAATCACTGCTTCCAACAACTTTTATAAAAGCCCCACATTTTATACAAAATTCAAAACATTTCCATTAGCTAATGGGTGGCTCTATCCAACAAATGTGAATTTGCCTTTTAGAGCATGCACTTTGTAATTAGATAAATAACAACCCCACCCCTCCCAAAAAAACAACAACAAAAAAAACAACATCCCCATGATTTAGATGAACCATTAAACAAAAACTTCATGTGTATTTATATTTTAGCTTCATGTAGTGACAGATCAATTCCTAACTTTGAACTCCAGTCATTACCAACATACATTGCATTCCCAATGGAACACAAATCGCTAAGGTAATGTTGCTTTTCTATCTCAAAACTTTTTTTTTTATTTGCTTTTATTTTTATTCTTATACGTTTTACTTACGTTCCTTCTAGATAGAAGATTATTACGGCCACTAGGCCCTAACTCCTGCAGGGGGGGGGGGGGGGATAGCTTCTAGTGCCGTAGTTAAAGGAAGAGTATATCTGTATTGAAATTGTTTAACATACTTAATTTTTATGATTTATTTTACCTGTTTTGTGCCTGGTTAGCAAGAGAGCATGCCCATTAAGATTTTGGGCTGAAAACACAACACACAGTGTCAGACTACAAGTTGTTTCAAAACAGCCTCCTTGTGGAAACAGAGGTGTGATAGTTTATAGTGGTAGGTTACAAAGTTGCTGTTTTTTTTTTATGGTCACTGTAAGTAAAAGTCTTTTTTTTTATAACTCCGTCGTACTATAGGAGTAAATGAAATAGGGGGTTTCTGTGGTATGAGGATAATGAACAATTTGTGTTCCTGGCTCTTTGTATTAATTAGTTATTTTGCTTACCATTTAAGTGGCCCACAAACAGAGCATTTTAAGAAACCTCAATGCCTCAAATCCTGGTAGATCCGCTATGTTCAATAAGGCAACATATCTTATATATTAAAGACGCTTCTTCTATAAAGAAGATTATTATAGAGATATAAAGGCTAACAACACCAACTGAACAATTAAAAGAGCTCAAGGGCATTTAGCTTACCTTTTTTTTCTCACTCCAAACAGGGCCCTCACATGCCTTTGTGGCGCCCCAGGGCAAAAGTTTCAGCGCCGCCCCTTGCATACTGTAACTGCATTGTTTAGTGCATAGGTTCTCAACCTTATTCGGCTCACCGCCCCCTTTATCAAATTTTTATCTCTCACCCCCCCCTCCCCCCATAAAATCCGAAGTTGAACTAATGAGTCAAATTTGCCGCATATAATTGTATAGGCCGACTAGATTTGTATGCAATTTTATCAAAAATATCATACAAAGAGCTGAAATTAATACATTTGTTTAATTGTTGTTTAATAAATAAAAAAAAAAAATATTGGCCCTACTGCGAACGCGCTTTTGAAAAAAAATAATTTTTTAGTGAAGATTGTTCCTGGTAGGCCTATGTTGCTATTGGGTTCGTCTACGTTCCAATAAATAGGGTTTGGAAATGGAATAATTATTTTTTTTTTTTTCCAAAACCAAAAGACCTAGAGAAATTGGTGGATGTCCTTTTGCAACCAAAAGTCGTGATTGTAGCCCATTTCTGCTTTCAATTTTTATTCTTTATTTGTTATTTATTCTTCTTGCAGTTGTAAAGGTAGGGCTGATTTTAATACTTCACCATTAGAAACAAAGGTCTAATAACCAATCGGAAATTTTCATGTTTATAATATTATCTTTAAATCATCTGTTGAAGTAATAATTAATTATTTCAATGAATTGAAGTAAGCATGTCTTCGTCAGTTGTTCTTTGTAATTCGAGATTTCTGCGTCCCAAGTTGTGCTTGTAAGCCATTAATGCAAAAAAAAAAAACACCACTATTTGTCTACTTTTAATTAAGGTCGATCCCCTAAAATCATTTTTTTAAACGTATTTAATTCAATTAAAAAGAGATATCAATTTTCAATTGTATGAGATTTTCTCTCAAATAATTGTCTTTGGTTTCCAAAAACTTTAGCATCGAAACAAATATCCATACAATATATTTAAACTTTAGATGACTAGCGTACCTAAGTGGTAGTAACAAACTATTTGTAATCCTAATTATTCTTAAAAAAATCTGCCAAACTCACTGAACATTCTATCATTGAATGCGTTGCTTCTGTTTTGTTATCTGCAGTAATTACGTATTGTAGTGAGTCATGCAGGCAATATCTGAGATTTTTAGCAAATTAATGTTGTCAATGAATCAAAGAGAGCTAATACATCTGGCAGAGATTTCTTATATTACGTCATCAAGCTATGATAGAATCCATACCATCGTCGATGGAAGAATTTCTTTTTTCCCTAAAAAGTATTTTAGTTAAAGTAATATAATTTGCCTTTAGTGTCCTTAATTTTTGCAAAACTAGCAAAATGTTCCCTTTTATAATAAAAAAAAAATCCTAACGTTTAATTTTTGTCCGGTAGCGTGGACTCTCATCAGGTTGTAAAAATGTGGAAAGTTTTTAGGTACTCACACAATATAGGCCTGGTCTCACTTCATCACGTGCCATTTCATTAATTCGTCTCTGCACAGTGCTTTTGCTCAACTTATTTTTTCTTTAATAAGTCGATATAAAAACTGGTTTTTATAAATCAAAGGCTATATAAATCTAATTTATTCAAATTAAAACCAAAACAATCTGAATGAAACTGTGATAATGAACAAAAGCACCGAACTTTGTTTTCTAACGAGCTGAGCCAGATATTTAATTTATACTCACCCTAGGCCCTACTTCCTCTTCTAAAAATCTAATCACCGCCCCCATCTGCATTTCTCAGATACAGTCTAAATATAGCAATAAATCAAGGTTAAGTACAGAAAGGGCTTTATATGACTTTTACGTCACAATTACACAGTAGGCATAAGTCGATAAAGCCTTTGTCAAAGCGCAAGATTAGCCTTCTTATAAGTGAAGCAAATTTTGGTAAATAAAAATCAGTGGTGTTGAATCTATTTCTAGTATTCTACTTTCTGACCTCCCACTGGCCCTTCAGCGATCCCTACTGTTGCAGGGAACATCAGAGCCCCCTCCCCCCGAGCTTCTCACCGCCCCCTGGGGCGCTTAGTTAATTATTATGATTAAAATGCAATTTTTTAATAAGAATATTCTAAATGTGCCAATTTTTTATGAAACCTTTGTGAGCCTATTAAAAAGTGAAACATTTGTATAAAACAATTTGAGTGTAATTAAATAAGTTGTCAAATTCTACTAATTATATTTATTAATTATTCCTTTTGTTTACAATTTGTGTTTCAAATTTTATTTCCCCTTCAACTCTCCTAAAATTTCTGGTATGAACTTAGGCTAAATGTGCCGCCCCCTAGAAGTGCCGCCCCTGGGCATATGCCCCCCTCTGCCCTCCCCCATGTGAGGGCACTGACTCCAAAAAGCATTATGCTTAGCTGTAAATGTCTGCAAGGGAAACAACTCTTTTTTTTTTTGTAAAGACCATCTGATACTGATTGCTTAAAATTAAAATCTGGGTAGTAGACTTAACGTTACTTAAAAATGTAAGGAATTACATAATATTTTTACCTTTATCCAGTTCTGTTTTATACTGTAGGTTATGATTTATCCTCTTCCACAATGATTGGAAATTTGTGTGAGAAAAAACTTTTTGTGAGTTCTAGCCACAACATGCTGTTGCATCCAGCCAATGACAACTCTACAGAAACTGTATTCATTAAGGTCTCTTCCATTGGTAAGTAAGAATAGAGGTAAGGCCTTAAGCTCTACAGAAACTGTCTTCATTTAGGTCTCTTACATTGGTAGGAATAGTGGTAAGGCCTTAAGCTGTAGATCTTTCACTTTAGATGAAGCAACCTTGTGTGTCCACCAGTGTTATTACAGTGCCAAAAATCAATACTGCAGTTAATTTCCTCTGAGACTAGTAGCTTGACAATTCAATTTTAAAATAATTTCTGGGGCCCCTAGGATCACGTGAAAAGCTTCTTGCCCAAAACACTTGGCTGACCCAAAATGATAACAGATGAGCTGTAAGTAGGATCTAATTGTTATTTGCAGGATCTAATTGTTATTTGCAGGATCTAATTGTTATTTGCTTTTTTCTTCTCAAGTTTCATCTTGCAGTAGCAAAGTAGAACTAATGACAGCCATTCATGATGTTATGAAATATCTACCAGAAGTAGCCAATGCAAAAACAGGATATGTACAGTAGGCTTCCCTATATTAATATTTATATCTATTGATCGTTAGAGTGCTATTAACTCAACTTTTTATGTACAGTATTCTTTCTTCTTAAATATATTCTAATCAATCATTAGACCAATGACTTTCATTGATATTTTTTACTTAAAACTGAAACAAAGGACAATGTAATGAGTAAATAATGAGTTTGTAATTCTGTATGTCATTTTTTGAAAACCTATATAGTGATCTAAACTGCACATACTTGTTACAAGCTGAGAGGCAGAGCGATGCTGTAGAGGTCAAACTGTTTGGTCGGTTAGTGGCTAAAGGTGCCCACAAGTGCAGTGGTGACATAATAACCTTTTATAATGGTAAGTCAAAACATAAACATGGTTGAATAGCTACCGTACCACAAAATGTGTTTAAAATTATGAAATTATAAATTAAATAATTTATAATATAAATTATATATTATAATTTAAATAAATTGTAAATTTATCTGCACGGAAGGAACTTCAATAAACCTACGGTCAAAATTAAATAATACATTTTTTTAAAAAAGCAATCTTTTGTGTTGACAACAAATTTGCAAAAAGGCAGATTATGTATGGCCTTTGAGAAGATAATCTGGCCAGCATAAAAAAAACTTGTAAAATACCGGTACTAAAAAAAACTTTTTAGACAATAATAAATAAAATATTATTAAAATAAATTGTGATAATTTAATGCAATATTATTTTTTGTAGCCTTCTGTAACATACATTTGACATCATTCATGGATAATATTCAGATGATGTTGATAACTTGATATAACATAATTAAAGTATAATATTTAGATGGTGAATGTAGATATAAGATTATTGAAGTAAAATATTTAGATGGTGAATGTAGATATAAGATTATTGAAGTAAAATATTTAGATGGTGAATGTAGATATAACATTATTGAAGTAAAATATATAGATGATGTATGTAGATATAACAGTAAGTATAATATTGAGAAGCCTTATACAGATTTCAATTTCCAGGAGAGACTCTCACATCTCCTGTAATATCAACATGGTGTGGTGCACAACTGCAGAACAAAAAATTCATCAGCACTGGACCGAAAATGCTTGTGAACATAAGGACCGACAGTTTTGAAAGTTTTGATGGAGCCAAGGTTATGTATTATGCTGTGCCACGTAAGTAACATTTATATATCGATCTAGTATGTATGTATATATATCTAAGGCATATAATAAATGGTTGTGTCATGCTACCAAGATGTGACTTAATTTTGCTTGTACATTTTATTTTTAGCTTTATAATGCTTTAGATCATCTTTATAAAAGTTGTGTAAGTGTACTGAGTATAAAAGTAAAAGTAAAGTATCTGTCGGACCAAATTGATCCATAGGGCCAGTGACGCAGCTTTCACCTTTTTCTGTGGCCACGGCTTACTGGGTGATTGTATGACCAGCACTATGCACAGCCGCCTTTACAAAATAGAAAATCCATGATATATCCACTTTTGAAAATAAAACAGAGTCCTCCTTATTCAAAAAATTCGAGGCACAACATAATTACTAAACTCTTTCGTATTGCACCTCCTTCTCCCAAATTCTCTCTGTTATAATCCTGTTTAATTAAATCAGTCTACACTCTATCTCTTTGCTACCCATTGTCAGCCATTATTCATACTTTTAAGGAAGTTATCAATTTAAGGTGTTGAAACTAAGAAAAGTAAAAAATACTCTGTACATTTCGACAGTAAGCTTTTTTTATTGCATTTAATTCCTATATATTTATATTGAACATTTTTTTTGTTAGAGTCTGGAAGCTGTAAACTTGTGACTAATCTTGTGGCCAACAGCACAGTTCAGTATTTGACTTCACCCAATGAGCCAATGTATTATCCAATGTAGGTAGTAGTCAGTTTTTTTTACTGCTTCAACTAGTTTCATGTATTTTTATTTGTGTGTTTATTTTTAGTGTTACCTAACACTACAGATAATGAAAGCCCTATGTCCTGGTATTTTTTTTATGTCTTACAAATCACAAATTTCTTTCTTAATACGGTGTGACGAATGGAAACGAATCGGTCGTCACATAGGCCGAATTTTATAACTGCCAATGTTTATAACAAATGTATTAGCATCACAACCATGTATGGATTAGGAATATATGTACATTATTTTGATTAAGCGTAAGAGAGAGAGAGAGAGAGAGAGAGAGGGTTTAGAAATATAAATGTTGTTTGTAAATGTTAGTATATTACCTTGTTCCCATATAGCGGGGTTTCCCGGCCAAGTAAAATGATACTATACCGCCCTCCGCCCTCCCCCCCCCCCACCTTCCCGTGTCACCTTTTCCACCCGCGATGTGGTTATCCCCCCTTACCTGTTAAGATAGGAATCATCTCCCTCCAACTTTGAATAGCGTACGAATTTAACGACCAGTGTCCAGATTGCAATTAAGGGTCACATAGTCTCGTGAATATCGCGCCCTCTCGCCCCCCCCCCTTTTCCACCTTCCTGGGTGACCATATATTTCCTACCTTATCTTGTCACTGTTTCAGGAAATATAATTCCAGTTGATATCATTTTTTTCTGATCGCCAACGGTGGACATTGACATTTTTATGCATAGCTCTGGCCTTCTGCAAATGGCCCATAATTGGGCGACTTTCTAAGGCCAGGGAGATCCTTCTGTTGATCTCAAAATTTAGTACCAGGTGTCAAACCATTGGTATAGTTTACACTCCCCCTCTTCATGCCCGCTATATAAGTTGAAACTGTTCGCTGTAAATTTAGTCCTAGCGCCAGTCTCATAAGAAGACACACATTCATTTTAGTTAGAAGTCAGATCTAACTATTGTAAATATTGTTCTACTCAGATTGTTTGATCCACCATTTTATATGCCAGTTTAGTCACGAAGTTTTGCATTTTGTTGATGAATTGCCTGCATCTGCTAATAGTTTACCTTCATCATTGTATTATTATTGCTAGCCATTTTCCGCTACCATTGAATAAAGTCATACAGTTTTCTCTCATAAGACAACAGCGTTGGTTACTGTTTGGTTAGAACGTGACATTGTTTGTTAGACTTAGACGTTTACGAAGCCACGTCTAAGGAAAGGTGTCAAATATAAATTTGCAAAAGTACAGTAGAGGCTGCCATCCGACTTCAAAAGATACCTCCAGACCAACGAAGCCAAGGGTGTGAGTTGAAACCTCCACCACACGTGTAACCGAGTCGAATCCACAACTACCGGGTTACATACGGATTAGTATTTAAATACTTCTGTTTAAAAACAAATATAAAGTAAAAAAAATAATATCAGCTAGATTGCAACTAACCACAACTATAATGCAAAATTGTTTCTGAGCATCTCAGAGAAAGGAAAATTTAAGAGGAGTTTGGTAAATCCTTAATGGCTTAAATCAAACCTGTAAGAAATCACCCTATTAGAACACACTCTGGACTACCAAATAAGCACATACAACATCAACATAACTCTACAATGGATCCCAGGACAAATTGGCATACCAGGAAATGAAAAAGCTGACAGACTGGCTAGAAAGGGAGCTAGCATGGACCTGTCAGCTACAACACAGTGTGCAACATACTAAAAAAAACAACTTTAAGGAGGAATAGCTAAGTCAATGGGCTCAGGGAACAACTGGAATAAAAATGTACAGAGAAATGAATCAGCCCAACAAATAAGACAACATAAAGTTCCTCCCCTGCAAAGAACAATGCACTATATTCCAGTTGAGAACAGGACATATAGCACTCAACTCACACCTAAATAGAATAGACCCAACTCACCCACCTAATTGCAGACGTTGCCCCTGCCCACAAGAAACTGTAGACCACTTCCTGCTTGAATGTCCTGAGCTCCCCCCTCAACCTACCATTACCAACACACTATATAGCAGTACTGAACAACTGAAAAAAACATGTAAATATGTTTGTCTGGCATTGACTGCAAGAGAGCAAACAGCTCTGCAGACTGGCTAGAAGAAGAAGAAGAAATCAAACCCAAACTTTTCAGAATGTCAAAATGTCCAGTGGGGTGAGGGAAAGAAGGAGGGAATCAGATTTCCATGCAGAAAAGCAAGAAGGCGTCCCTGAATCTATTATTAGGGATGAGCGTAGGACACATTAATCTGTAATGTATAAAGATAGATTAGTTTAAAGTCTAGCTACAGCTAGCATCCGTTCTGGAAACTGACTGTTATTGAACATTGTGCAGACCACACAATTCCCATGTGGCCACCGAAAATTACTTTGGCAATTCTTTTTTTTTTAACAAACCCTTATAGATAAAAAAAGTTCTAAAAAAGTGATTTTTTTCTGTTTCATATTAACTTTATATTAACCTTTACTTTGAACTGTGAAAATGAAAATGACTAAATCATCAACTGATACGTTTCAGCAATGCTTACTGTGAATTTGAAATTCAAGCCCCTGAAGGGCACATTGTGCTGCTGCATGTGATCAGATCTAAAATGGAAGAAGATTGCAGTGACAATGTTAAAGTTTATGATGGTAAGATTGTTTCATATGACAAACTGTATGTGAAGCACTACGCACACATACTGTTTTAATACATATAATACATCCCACACTCCACATACAGTTTTAATACAGATAAAACATCCCACACTCTACATACAGTTTTAATACAGATAAAACATCCTACACTCTACATACAGTTTTAATACAAAATAATATAAAACATCCTGTTGTGGGCTCGTTTTAATGATAACTGTTTTCTGTTCCTGTTGATTCTACACTATCCTCACAATATATAAAAGTACATAAAATAAACTTCACAAATCTCCAAAACAACTGAAAGAATTAATGACTCCGCCGTCCGCAATACTGAATTGCTTTATTAACTATACAAACTTAGGAAAATACAAACATTATTTATATCCAATCAACTCATGTCACTTCACAAGCTCCTACAACCTCAACTTCTGATTTCCATGTTCCTAATCTCAACTCCCGACTCCCCACATCAACTTCCGGTCTACTCTCCACTCAACTAATCCCCCTTCCATTCTATTCATTTTACATCCCATACTCCGCATATAGTTTTAATACAGATAATACAATCCACACTCCACTAACAAAGACTCAATAGTCTGTAGACACAAACAAGGGTCTTATTGTAAGGGTCTACGTACTTTAAAAAAATATAATTATTAAAACTTCTGGTGAATTTTTTCTTGGCACCAGTATTTATGCATAAAATACATAATTATACTTAAATGTCCCAAACTATACAATCTCAGATATCCACTATTGCCCTTCAACCTACTATAACTAGTGCAATTAACAACACTGAACAAGAAAAGGAAATATCTATATGTTTGCATTGACTGCAAGACAGCAAAGGCTCTGCAATCTGGTTAGAAAACACTTCTGTACCCATGGGCCTCAAAGACTGACGAAGTGTGGAAACCACTGATAAGTTCACATTGAGAATACACCAGCGGGCAAGCACCATGGGGAACAGCCCCCTTTGGGTTTCCAAGGTTTCATTGCACCACGGAGAGGCACCAAGTGCGGAGGAAGCAATGAACGCAACAGTAAGTCTCAAACCCGTCCTGGCGTCTGGATGTCCAGACCTAGAGTCTGATATTTGTGCTACCAAGCAACAGCGCAGGTATACGAGCGAGCCACCAGAAATTCTGCAGGTGGGGAGAAGTAGAGTGGTGCATGTGACTGCGGAGACATACCGTATGTTACATGAACCGCCTTATCTTTTTGCTGCGGGGTGGCTAGTCTCAGACAGGACAATGGTGTGCCTCCCTCCCCCTGGTCCACCCATTAACTTTGTTACAACCTGGACTAAAGAACCAGAAGGCTCATCCGTTTTTTTTTAGACATTTTTAAATAGGTTGAAGACGAAGATAATTAGTTTATGAAAAACCGCAGTATGCAAGATTCTAAAATGTTATAATTTTAGGTCTGGACAAGAATACAGCTAAGTATTTAGGACGCTGGTGTGGTGAGGACAAGCCTTCATTTCACAGCACTGGACGAGACATGTTGATTATCTTCTCTGCTGATGAAGAGTTTAACTCTGGAGGTTTTAATGCTTCATATGTAGCTTATAAAGGTAAATACAAATACTGACCCTAAAAACAAGAAATCTTATAGTTATAATGAAGAGTATTGTAATTAAATGGGACAGTGGCCAAAAAGCAGTGCAGCATTGGCAGGTCCTGGGTTCAAATCCTGGTGAAGACTAGAATTCGTTTCCAGGTCTGGAAGGTCTCCCTGTGTCTACCCAGCTCTGATATGTACCTGACCTTAGTTAGGTATAGTAAAGGCGTCTGGGCATTGTGCTGGTCACACAATCCCCCAGTCTGCCGTGGCCACAGAAACTACTGAGCACTGTTTCACTGTCCCTATGGATCAATTTGCTCTGACGAAATACTTTGCTTTTACTACATACTACATTGTAATTTAATTTGTACAAAAATTCTTTAAAATTGTTTAGATAGTTTTGATATTTGGAACATTAGCATGTATTTTTTTATTTCTTCTATCAGAGAGTCATCGTCACTATTTGCCAGGACTTATTATAGGCTTAGTTGTTTCCTTTGCCATGATCATCGTGGCCGTTGTTACCATCTACATATTTGTGCTCCGCAAGAGACGGTGGCCAGGCAAAGTGTAACGATTTGTGCTCTATCCGGTTTCACATTTTACTGCACTACCTCAATGGAAAACCCCTTTATATCTTTTTTTTTTAAATCTTTTATTGCACAAATATTTACTGGGGAAGCAAAAAACCATTTTACTTACCTCATTTACTAAGAAGGTGTATTAGAGATTAAAGGGACTATGAAGAAAAAAAAAGATGACAGTTTTTTTGTATTGAGAAAAATCTTATTATTATAATACAAACCAATGAAAGTGTTAAAATGAAAAATAACATTAATAATGTAATTAGACAGGATATTAAATGGTGTTCAGACCCACTAACATTCCATAAGAATAACATATCATGGCTTTGAACAGAGTAATAATAATTTTCAAGTTATTTCTTCAAAAAAATCATGCAGTGTTGACAATGGGACATAACTCTACAGTTTTGTTTGGAACCGCATACTACTATGTACCAGACAAAAAAGATAAAAGCAGAAATGAACCTCTAACCTTTCTTTTCTGAGCTAAATTTCACCTGCACTGTTGCTGTTTTACAAAAAAAATTTTCATTTTTTGTAACACTTTTATTTTCTTTAACTTTAATAGGAGTTATAGTTTAACTAAAACTATGCTTCAATAGGCTTTATATATATATATATATATTTATTTATTTATATTAGGTGTGAAAAAGTTTGTCTTAGATTTACTATCTTTACTTGGGACTTAGTTTTTCATATATTTTTTATCCATGTTCTTTTTTTTTTTTTATACTTGAAAACATAAAGCAGCTAACTTGGCAGCAGATTCTGTGCAAGCATTGAACCTGTTTTTTTATTCTAAGTTCAGATAGTCTACATATTATATTTTTTAGCCATACAGAGCAATTTCTTTTCAAGCATTTAGCTATTTTTACATTATTTTGTAAAAATATATTTTATGGAACATTTTACAAGTTTGTTTATTTCTTAAATGTTTTAAAAATATTTTGACAAGTAGACTTGTTATTGTATTGTTTTACAAACTTTTGTATACACGCTAATAGGGCAATGTAATTATATATTTTTCTATAATATATTTTTAAAAATCCTTTTTACGCTGGGAATACATTTTTTTCATTATGTCTTCAATCTTTCACCCCTCAGGAGAGATTGAGCCCAACAGTCGAACATTTAAGATTCTCTTTTTTGCTTCATTGTCATCAGGGATAGCGATCGATGTATAAAAAAGCACATAATTTCAAACCCAAAAACTGATGAGATGCATATCAATATCAACATATATAATTACAGTGATTTTGATTATAGGCCTATATATATATATATATATATATATACATATATTTATAACTTGGACCCTGTACGCATCGCAAGAAAAGACACTCTCTTCTTTCCACATGCGCTGCCTCAGACGCAGACTTGGGATATCTTGGAAGGACCGCATAACAAACGAGGTCTTGCAACGGGCTAACATGCCTAGAATGATCACACTCCTTCGCCAACGACGTCTTCTGTGGCTTGGCCATGTTTCCAGGATGGAGGATGGGCGAATCCCAAAAGACCACAGTCAATTTTGCAGGGCTGGCCAAATCATAGGAGCGCAAATCTAATCGTCTTTCGAAACTATGGAGCCAATGATGATGATATATTTATATGTATATATATATATATATATATATATATATATATGTAGGGTATATGTTTATAAATATATATGTTTGTTCTCTATAGACGCCTAGGCCACTTGACAGATCAGCACAAAAGTTAAATGTATAAATTGGAAACGACCTCCAAAAGAAATTTTTATTCTACAAAAAATATTGCTTAATTCGTTATTTACCGTAATTAAACCTAAGCCTATTACTAATTATGTTAAAGTTATTAACTGAGTGCAATTTCAGAATGATGTCCCTTTAAAAATGCTTTCACATTATGTGTTTTTCAGGACTGGGTTTTCCCATACTGCGAAATGTTATTATCTACTTTTTAAAAATTATTTACCATTTTATTGTTTGGTATTTCTATTTAATACTATTATTGTTAGTTTAATATTATTAATAAGAAGTCAAGTCCACCAAACCATTCACTATTTTTGAAACCAGAAGCTTAACAGCAACAATTCTTATGCATTTTCCAGGGCCATAGCAACCATGAACAAAGAAAAATAAGGAAAAAAACTTTTTCACTAGTTTTAATTGTATTATTGTTTATGTTTTCTTTCTCTTTTAACAAAACACATAATGACATCAGTCCCAAACAAATCTATCCAGATAAGTTTTGCAGTTGCCATTTTTATGTTGAGAATTTTTAAACAGATTGTATACATTTAAAAGAATCCACTTATGGAATAATCTTAAAACATTCCACGGTTATCTTGTATTTTGATTATCTAAGTTTTAAATGATAAGTTTATGGTCATACTGACTCTTTCAATGGCAGAAAGTCATTTAAGAAAAAGAGGAAATAATAATAATTAATTTCTGAATGGGGGGAATAAGACAAGTAGTCAAGTAGTTTATTTTTCTCTGAAGATTCTTGCACTGTGTCTTTATTTTTAGGATTTACATAATTTTACTCTGCATTGTTCTTACCTTCTTTCCTGGAGTGTTTCTAATTTAATGATTTTTACTCAATGGTTAAACATTTCTGTTTGACAGTTGTTTTAAAAAAGAAACAGGAAAACATTTTTGCTTAAACTTTAACAAATTACCTTTGTACATTAGATTTTCAAAAATCATTTTGAACATCTGCTTGATGAAAAAAATGTTTAAATGTCTTGTCTGCAAAATATGTTTCAATTATGCTTATATATATATAATTTGTAAAAGTGAGGAAATAAAGTTTCAATAGCTTTAATTATAAAGAAATAAAGTTATCTATCATTTTCGTCCAAGTTTATATGTTCAATTGATCACTTAAATTACCGGTAAATGACATATTTCTATTTTGAGAATTATGATTTTAGAAAATATAGAATCTAAAGATTAAGAGTGTTTGTAGTTTCTTAATTTAAAGACTAGACTCTGTGAAACCATGAACTGGGCCTGCGGTCAGTACACCAGACTGTCAATAAAATGGCCCATGTTCTAGCCCTGCCGCCCTGCAGGAGTTTTGGGCCTAGGATGTAATCATCTTTTACCTAGTTGGAACATCTGTACTTATTAGTCAACTGTTGCTGTCAATTTAATTAGTCGGTATAAATCATATTTAAAGAACCTGTTTTCACACCATTTCGGTCTGTGGAGATTGTGGAGCAGATTTTTCCACCATCATTAACATGTATGCAAAAAGATTGTGTAGTCATCTCAATTCCCAGTGGTTTCACAACTGCAGCTGATGTTATAACATATCAAAATTGCTGGACCCATATGACTTGGTTTATAGTCATAGTACAACTACACATTACCAATATGAATATATGACATAAGAGTTTATAGTCATAAACCCATATTGCTGGACCCATGTGACTTAACATTTATAGTCATAGCACTAGTACAACTACAATATACAGATAGCAATATTGCTGGACCATGTGACTTAACATTTATAGTCATAGCACTAGTACAACTACAATATACAGATAGCAATATTGCTGGACCATGTGACTTAACATTTATAGTCATAGCACTAGTACAACTACAATATACAGATAGCAATATTGCTGGACCATGTGACTTAACATTTATAGTCATAGCACTAGTACAACTACAATATACAGATAGCAATATTGCTGGACCATGTGACTTAACATTTATAGTCATAGCACTAGTACAACTACAATATACAGATAGCAATATTGCTGGACCATGTGACTTAACATTTATAGTCATAGCACTAGTACAACTACAATATACAGATAGCAATATTGCTGGACCATGTGACTTAACATTTATAGTCATAGCACTAGTACAACTACAATATACAGATAGCAATATTGCTGGACCATGTGACTTAACATTTATAGTCATAGCACTAGTACAACTACAATATACAGATAGCAATATTGCTGGACCATGTGACTTAACATTTATAGTCATAGCACTAGTACAACTACAATATACAGATAGCAATATTGCTGGACCATGTGACTAAGTGTTTATAATTATTGTTTAACCACAATTACAATAGATCCGTATTGCTGGACCCCCTGTGACCTAGAATTTTTTAATGTATAGTTTAACTACAATATACTGATTTTGCAAAACAATGTACTATAAACAACATTACCAATTGTTATTAAAATTTATTGTAACCATCAACAAAACAATAATAAACCACAAAAAATTAAAATTTAAATAAAGAGTTATGAAAAATGTCATGAACAAGCAACCAATCCTTTATAATAATATATATCTGAGCAGTCCACTTTCAAAGTCACTTTTTTAAAAAGAAAAATACTGTAATAGTTATCCCAACTGTCTTTTCGCATGTTTCTTTATATGCTGATATTTAGCTCAACGTTCAAAAAGTAAAGTATCCCCGTCTGACCAAATTGATCCATGCAGCAGCGTTCACCAGTTTCTGTGGTCATGGCTCACTAGGAGATTGTGGGGCCAGCACAATGCCCAGCCGCCTTTGCTTTACCCTTTACTATCATCAGAGCTGGATAGACTAAGGGACAACCTCCAGACCCTAGAAGAATTCTAGCCTTCACCGGGTTTCAAACCCAGGGCCTTCGGTTTTCCAGCTGAACATGATGCAGCTCTGCCACCTTGCCCCAAAAAGTAATCTAATATATTTGATAGAAAATAAAGAAGTCAGATGCTCAATCGTGGCATGAAAAGTCAATTTCTATAAAAATCAGTTCTTGCTGATGTAGCACCTTTTGCTAGTGAACCACTCATATATTATATTTATATATAAACACCAGATGATAAATACATAAAGTTTCCAGACTATTTCTCAGAGGCAAGGAATGGAACAAATATTTAGAATCTTAGAAACAACACATGAATCAATTACAACAGTATGACTTAGAATATTAAATTAAGAATGGTTTAATCTTCAAAATTCAACACTGTCCAAACTACACATGATATATATAAGAGCAATATGCAGAGTTTAAAATAATGTATTAAAAAATAAATAACAGGCATAACAAATTAAAAAAAACAAAGATCTCTACAGAAGCCATAGCCGTCCCAGGCTAGTCTCCTTTCTTCAATGAAATGATAATGATTAAGTAATACGGCAGAAATTTTAGATGATCCAGCGGAAATAAGTCAGTACTGTAAGTTCTGAGGTTGAAAAATATCACCTTTATTTATTAAAGATTAAAATAAAGAATTAATTGAGTAATAGTAATAGTATTTTTTTTTCAAAGTACTTTTTAAAAATAAAGTAAACAGATAACAGTTATTTGAAAGAATATGTCCCTGATATTGAAAATATATATAATTAAAAAAAAAAATTTACGAATAGCCCCCAATTTACCGGTAGGTCATTTAGTGGAGAAAAGGTCACTTAGGAATATTTTGTAAAAGGTTATTTTTTTCATCCAGCTGAGCTGGGTATAATTTTCCCCCCAAATACAAGTTAAGGCTTCATCAACCTGAGATCATTCACCTCTCCACCACTGCCAAATCAGCAGCAATCATACAAGTTGAATGACTTGCAGGCTATGGTAATACTTTTTGTGTATTAATACTTAAAGCTCTCTTGGTGCACAAGATAAAAAAACATAACACAACATAAAAGGCACAATTTGATGGTATTTGTATATGATTTGAAATGAAGTTTGTGTACCGGGTTTATACTTCATAATAGAGGAACACGTTTTGAGCGTTCTTATGTTGCTGTTTTAGAGCCAACTGTTTTTTGTTTAACATGAGCCTTTCAGCAAGACCTGTTGCGAGCTTTTTCAACCAGGGGTGAATCGGAGGTCATCAACTGCAGCAGAGTCTCAGAGCAAAGTGCTGGGGTATTTAGAGGAAGAGGTGGACTTTGGGGTTGCACTTCTGTAAATAATTAGGCCCTACCCAAGCAGTTATCAAAATTTGTCCCCTCGCTTCACTTTTTTTTACCCATGGTACCCTTCCTTAAGGCAGAGCGTTAGATGGGGCATTTCATCACATTGAATAAAAAATATACTATTCTAGGCTTTGTAGGATTTGCCCCCCCCCCCCCATGGCACAGAGTTGTAAACTTTGGATACCACACCCCATAATATTAAATAATATAATTTTAATTGATGTCAATGTTGAAATTCACTAGGAACCATGGAAAAAGGAAGAAACATGTAAGTGGAATGTCTTTAATTTCCTCCACCATGCCACCAACATGTTCATATATACATTTCATTATTTTACTCATACCGCTTCATACCACCAACATGTTCATATATACATTTCATTATTTTACTCATACCGCTTCATACCACCAACATGTTCATATATACATTTCATTATTTTACTCATACCACTTCATACCACCAACATGTTCATATATACATTTCATTATTTTACTCAGTCAAAAAATTATTTAAATTCCTGGCAAAAATTGCAATCATTTTTATGTTCGTTACAGATTTAGAGTGGAGTGGTGTTTGTCAGCCATTTACATGCAGACTGCCCATCTTATAGCCCGAGAGAAAAACAATTTTAGATCCATTAATAATAATATTATATATATATATATAAATATATTTTACTATTGTGTCCTACACATTAAGGCTGAGTAAACAAAAAATATTTTAAACAACTATATTTATAATATTTGGACATCTAATTTGTAAGTGGCTAAAATAAATAATGATATTACCAAAATGGAAACATACTTAATATCACAATGTTAGATTTCTTTGTAGAAATGAATAGTCATACACCGATCCTAATGTACAATGAAAACATTTCAATATTCTTCTTCTCAAAAATAACCTTTTTTTTTAAAGAGAAGACACTTTTAAAATATAAAACAATTTCAAAAGAAACATTGAAAATTTATAACTTCAGACAGTGTTACTACAGTTCAGCCCTGTTTACTTTTTTTCGTCTTCGCACTCCTTGTCTTTCTCTTCTTTCTTCTCCTCCTTCTCCTTCTCGTCCTTTTCCTCACCATTTGGCTCTTTGTCCTGCTCCCCTTTGCCTCTGGTCACGTTGACCCTGTGCCAGGCGTTGTTGAGCACGCCCCTGAGATTCCACACGCCCTCTACCGAATCGGGCTGGACGTTGTAGGAGGTGTCGACAGCCTTTGCCACTAGGGTCGTCTCAGTTTCGCCGCTGGGCAGGGTCAGGTCGGCTTCCCAGAGCGTCCACGCGTAAGACTTGTAGGGTGCCTGGCCGTTGGGCTTTAGCCTGGCCTCGGTCCAGGTCTTGCCTCCGTCGGCAGAGACATCCACCCTGATGATGCCACGACCACCCCCTGAGAAAGCATAGCCTTTCACAAGGATCTGAGGTAAAAGTAAAAAAAGTCTCTTAGTAACTTAACTCAGGTATTTAAAATGAAATTTTCAAAATGAAATTAAATAATATTTAAACATCCCATTGAATTGGGCTTGGTTTCATTTAAACAAAACTAAAAATATTATTCCTGTATCTTTGAAACTTTGATTATAAAAAAGTTATATTTTAAAATTCCATGAAAAGCATCCAAATTTTAAGTTAAATTATTTGTAGATTTTTAAAAACGAAAGACATCAATACTTTATTTTATCGTACAAAAAGTAAACTATGAAAATAATATCAAGGATCAATTAGAAAAAAAAAGGCATAATAGACCACTTTCAGCATTTACATAGCCAATGTTTTTGTTTCTGGACTTTTATTTTCCATAGGAAGTATGAAATAATAGACCCAAAGAAATAAAGTGCCTTATATAAGAGTCATTTTAACACCATTAATACAAAAAGATAAATAGAGACAACTTGCAAAGAATTGTGCAGATTTACAAGACATGGACCCCACACCATTTTTTAAAACTATTAACAGTTCGAATGGAACAATTAAGCGGCACCCCAGTAAATGAAGTCAAATAATTTTTTGAAAATGTTGTTTCATGGTTCTAGTAAAGCAGTGTCTACCAGTTTCCATAGTCATGGCATACTAGGGGATTGTGGGGCCTTCACAATGGCCAGCCTGACTTTAACCCCACACCCAGCGAGCCCACCCCAAGCACTCGTCAAAGCTGGGTATACCCAGAGAGACTCTTCAGATTCAGAAATAACATTTTGAGCACATGGGACATTCAGAATGGTAATCTAAGCCCCCAGACCACTTCTCTTGAACAATGAGTAGCTTTCTCCTTTTTTAAGTCATCAATTGTTTTTTCTTCCAAAATTTTGCCTTTCCTTAAACTAGGTGCCAGCATTGCTCTATTGCCACTGTATTGGTTTTGTAGAAGTAGAAAACCCCTTTTTTTTCAGATAGAAATCTGAACAATTTCCCCTGCAGCCTGTCTTTCACACAAAAGCAACATCTTAAGAAAGTGCCATTACCTCTGTTGCATTTTTATCCAATTCTGACCCTTCGGTGGGGTCACAGATGGCAGATATAACAGGCATCTCCATGATGGACATGCTCTTGTCAAATTGGACACTCTCCCAGTCCACAGTGGAGTTGAAGCCTTTATAATCATTCCTCTGCCAATGGGATGTGCTCTCTTCTGGACTGAAGTAGATCTTGCTCAACCACTTCACCTGCAGGCATAACAAAAAGGGAAGACGCATGAAGAACACATTGTTAGGGTTTACTCAAAATGATTCAAAAGTTTAAAGCAACAGTTTAGTTTAAAAAAACGGACAGGACTTCCAGCTCTAAAGTCCAGTGGAAGGTGTGGGACAAGAGGTGGGCAAAAAAGATCCTGTCATAGGCATTCAGCATGCTGATGGGACATGATGCATACAGTAGGTTTCCAGCAGCCACATGCACTACACCCCCCCCTCCCCCTGATGAATTCCCCATGGATCGTTAATTGACATGGCATTGCTTGAGTACTTACACTGTCGCCTGGTAGCTCTAATACCAGATAATAGGCCTGGTCATCCAGGCACTGGGCTTGTCGAGACAGTATTGTTGTACACATCTCTACAGTCTCCCATAGAGTCTCTGTGCAATGATTCTTGAACGCACAACAGGGGATGCCCGTCATGCATTAGCCCACCAGTTTACTTTTACTAGGAGTGAATCAGTGGTTCACACACAAAGCTAGCTTTGAGCTACAGAAGTGAAATGCACCAGTATTGTTTACTAAATTCTAAAACCTTCAAGATTGGTCGATGCATTTTTTGTATTGTAGTAAAACAATGACTTGTATTGATTATGGATCAACACAGCTATATAGTTAGCAATAGCATGGAAACTGATCGAAGGGGAGCCGGATGTACAAGATAGTTGAAGATCACAAAGAGAAAAGCAATGATCTGGGATGTGAAAGAAGTCCTGGCATGAGAAAAAGCATCAGTGTTAACCAGGCTAATTTGGCACAGCAGTAATTTTAAGGGCTGCTGACCAAAAGGTCGCTTCTTCAAAGTCTTTGTCGATCATGGGTCTATTTGGTCTGGACCCATCCAACAAAAAACAAGATAAATAACAGATTCCTTGTAGCTTTAACTCATTCCGTGCCAATCCATGATATATCGTGGATTTGACACGGCGCTTCCGTGCCAATCCACGATATATCATGGATTTGGTTTTTATAGCTTATTTTGTTTCTATAGCCTATTAATTCGACTTTTTATTTTATCAAACGAATGACAACTGTTTCTGCTTCCTTCCTGCTTGGTTTACTTTGTTTTTAAATAATAATGACGATTTTTAATCTATTTATGTTTAAACTTCTGTACACTAAGCATAGCCACGCCTACTCAAAATGTTTCTAGGCCTTGGAACTTGTCAAATTTGCTATTAAAATAACTTTTATTGTTAATTATTAATTTCTATTCATCAGATAATAACTTTTAATCATTTAAATCTGATTTTGAGGACTGTCGGTTTATTTACTAATTAAAGATTTCGACATTCGTGGTTAGGCCTAGGCCTATGTAAACTATATAGAAATATAAAGGATCGGTGTTTGTCGCCTGATACTAATGTAAAAAAAATGCGTTTAACTCAGTAACTGTATGGGATATTTTCAAAATTCAAAATGCATTCTGATCAGGAATAGATATACCTTTAGTGGTTTCAAGCCGAATAGGATATCTGCTACGCATACCATAAATAAAAATCTGTTACGATCAATTTTTTTTGCTCCTTTTTTTTAAACAAAAAATTTGATCTCTAAAAATTACTAATAAAGAGGTAACTATTATTATAATATTGTTTTAATTTTTACTTATTATTATTTCCTGCTTAATTTCCTTTAATTTGATATGAAATACAGGTATCTTGCTAAACAAAAACTTTTAGAAATGTATGAATAAAATAGGGCACCCTAAAAAAATTCTAGCAGCCTAAAAATTTTCTGGCACAAACGCTGTAAACCCCCCAGCACAGAATGAGTTAAAACAGAAGCTATAGTTCATTAAAAATTCATTATAAGAAATGTTTCTTCTAAAACTTTTCAAAATTCAGTTTTTAAATTAAACAATTTAAATTGAAACCATATTTATATGAACTGTTACCTGTCTGGCTCCCACAACTCCTGGTATTATAACCCTGAGAGGATATCCATGATCACGAGGAAGTACAGTGCCATTCATCTCATATGCAATTATTATGTCATGCTTTAAAGCCTTAGCCATTTCAATCGGTATAGAGGCACCATAAGGAGATCCGTCTGGCTGCTTGTCCAATCCTTCAAACACAATGTGGCCAGAATCTATGCAGTTCATATCAACTTTCTGCTGTTTGAGCAGCTCAAACAAAGTGACGCCAGTCCATTTAGCATTGCCTATGGCAGCAGGGCCCCAATTGAGCCCCCTTACAGGCTTCACCTTAATCATTTCATTGCGCCTGTTCCCGGCGCACTGAGTCACGGCAGTCACCGACTTCTTGGGCATCTTCTTAATGTCGTTGTACTTGAGAGTTGCATTCTTGGTAGGAGTCTCCAAGTGCAAAGCATACTTGTCCGTCTGAACACAGGGTACAGGCAGGTGATTTCTTACAAAGAAAGCATGATTCGGGGTGTAGAACATGTCCACAAGCAACTCTGGTGGTGGCTCTGCGTTAAATGGTTTTTCACAGCATGGCTTCAGTATAGGAGACCGCTCTGGGTCTAACCTGTAAGGGTCACCTTTGTCCATGTGTCTTTTAGGGTCTGCTTCTGTTATGTTGCCAACCCTTAATGTTTCTAAAATTTGGTAAATTTCTTCATTTTTATGCACAGAGTAAACATTCCAATATGGCTCAATTGATTTTCCTGCTGCCATGAGAATCTTGTTACCACCAGGGTGAGCTTGAACGTACTCAGTGACATCATACACGCCGTTGCCATAAGTAACCCAGATTCGTTTTTCTGCAGTATTGTGGGAAGCAACTTCATCTCTAGAATAAGTAGGTAAATGTTCCATAATCTGGCCGGGTTGCATGCTGGTGCTCTTAGCAGCTTGAACTCTGCCAAACAGAAGTCTGGCAGTGCTAGGGGTATTAGAAAAGTCTGGCCTTTCCCCATTTTGCTTTCTCCATTGCCAAAACAAAGCGCCTGAAACTACATATCACACTTGGTTAGTGTGCTGGATAACCAATTCTTTATGAAAAAATCAACCTAATTACATAGGAAATATATTGCACATTACTTACACCTTACCCTTACTACTAACTAAGTTTAGCCTGCTACTATTTTAATTTTAGGTAGCCTATGACTATGTCACTATGAAGTTAGTTTGAGCTTCATTGAGCTGTTAGACTGTCTGTTAGTTATAGAACTTATACTTATAGTACAGTAGTTATAGGCTATAGGCTATGCTATAGACTATAGGCTATGCTATAGGCCTAATAGTCATGTAAGAAGAAAGAAAATAGTATATTAAAATCTAATAGGTAATAAATAAGTTAAATAAAAATGTGGCATTTATCATTCATTTATGATTTTACTTTAAAACTTTAAAATACAATAAAAATAGGATAGGCCCTACAATAAATTTATAAAATAGGCTAATTAATTGACGAGCCAATAGACTATAATACTACTATTAGTATTATTTACTATATGCCTACTAACTTAGTAACTAATCTATAGCCTATAGGCAGGCTACTATAGCTATAGCCTTAGGTATAGCCTAACTAAGTCTACTATAGACTATAGAAAGTCTAAAGTAAGAAAAAAAAAACTAGGCCCCTACCATTTAAAATTAGACTATTAATACTATCACCTAATCAAAAACTATACTATTGCTATGAAGTCATTTTTGGATATATTTTTTTATTATATAGTCTAATTAAGGCTTTTAAATAAAATTATTGAAAGAATGAGTGAAACCTAAAACATCATAATCATATAATCATAATACTACCTACCTAAAGCCCCTGCACAGGCCAGCGTTACAACGCCCATTTGACGGTTCCGTTTGTACTGTCCGTTTTTTAAATCATTATGAGTTATCACACCGTCGCGCTTACTTTGAGTACTTAATTTTACAGCAGCCACATTGACAAAATATTTTACATTTCCGAAATATGATTTCTTAGATGCACAACGAGAAATACAATTGACTAGAGCCATTTCAGAGTGTGTGAACTGAAAACACCGCGTCACGTATTTTACGATACATGTGAAATGTTTTGGCCAGATATAATAATGTTTATATTAAACCAATTAAATTAATGTAAATAATAACCATAAATAACTATGTAATAATGATATACTTTTATTAAAAAATAGGTTTTTAAAGTTTTTAATCTAAATAATTTGTTATATAATATTATTTCATTCAAAGGTGATCTCTTTCTTGAGTGTTCCTTACATTCTAACCCATAGATTGATTGGGGTGTACAATCTGGCAAAATTCACAACGGACTTCAAACGATGTCGTGTCAAGGCCACGAGACGTTTAATTTATTAATTATTTTTTTACCGTGATAATTTTGTTTAGAATGTTCTACTTTTGTAAAGCAAATCAAATAAAATTTTCTTTTGCTTTCCTTTAAACACTTTGGGTGAATTTTTTTATATGTTTGAAAGAAAAGGTCAAAATACCAATAATGTTTATTTTATTGACGCAATAGTGCGGGCAATATCGTTTTTCATTCAAAGATTAGGCCTTACCTATGCCTTATACTTTTGTCATGAGATCAAATTTCCGATCACGTACCTGACCTTGCTTAGGGACACGATGGGGACTTTACATACAATTTGCACTTTTACAACTGGGATTAATTTTTATAACCTATATCGAATAAGGATATAAAGTATAAAATATAAAACTAAAATGCTATCTAACATTGGTTAGACCTAGGCTAGATCTATAGCCTATAATAGGCACTCATGTCCATAAAGTACGTCACGCTATTTTTGACCAGTTGTAACCCCTCCCCCTCCCTGTCACAAACTGTCACAAATCTCGGACCCCCCCCCCCCCCCTAAAGTACGTCACACTTTCGAACAATTTAAAAAAAAAATTAACACCTATTTAAAATTCAATCTAAAACACACTTCACTATTAAACATTATTAAAATATAAAATTTTCACTTAAAAATTAAAATGACTTTAATAGTAGAATTGTTAATTGTCAACAGTTGTCACAGTTATTGATTGAAGCAGTTACTCAATCTATATTGAATTTGAAAACAATAATTGCAAAAATTAGACTAGACAATTATATAACACACATCATTTATCTACTGTTTTTTCATTTAGACCTACAATAGGTGAGGTCAAGTTTTAGATAATCTTCCGATTATGCAACTCTTCTTTTACACAGGATTAGCGAAAATCACCCAGTGATTAAATAATAAAAAGGAAACACAAAAATTGACTAAAACAAGACTGGATTGACAAATTATGTGACAAACTCTTGTGTTATATTGAATCTGTCTATTATAGGTCTGTGAATTATGTTTAATTCAAAAATATCACTGGACATCATCCATCCATCCATGGTGAAGTTAAGTGTTCATCTATAGTTACGACTGGCATCAATCTTTCACCATCATCGTTTCCTGGGAGGATAATTGCAGACAGATCAACTTCATCCTCATCTAGCCAATCAACATCCTCTGAATGTGCATTTTCTCTTCTGGCAATAACTGCCATGAGTTCTCTTTGCCGTCTAGCAGCGATTCTCAAAGGACGGATGCGTTTTATCTGAGTTGATTCAGGAACAGTTTGGGTTGACACATTCTCCCGAGCCCGAGCTCTGTGTGTCTCTGCATGTTTCTTCAACATTGTTTGTGAGGCAAAGTATAAGTGACACGCTTTGCAAATTCGATCAAGTAAGCTGGTCTGCAAAGATGGACAATAAAGCTTATATGGTTGTACTTTGAAAACTCCTGTTGATCTCGGCATAATGTCATCAAATTTGAGAGTTTGTGCCACAAACAATGAAGGAAATTTGTGAGAATCTGCATCTGCTCTTTTTGATGCCTTGAGTCCATCAGTTGTTTGGTTGATTGGGATAGGAGGAAGAAAGAATCTCGAAGGAAAATTATTTTAAAGCTATTAAATTCTACTTTAAAAAAAAATTTTAAAAAAATGAAATAAAATAAATAATAAATAAATGTGTGACGTCACACATGGCCTGACCCCCCTCCCCCCTGTCACAAACTGTCACACTTTCTTAAACCCCCTCCTCCCCCCTGGAGCGTGACGTACTTTATGGACGGCCCCCTACTAAAATATGCAACTAAAGAAAACCATTACAAAATCAGATTAGAACAAATTCAGAAAAGAGCTGCAAGCAGGTTCATTTACTGGCGAATATTCACAAATGACAAAGGTAACAGTAGACTAACACCAATAGTTAAACCACTAAACCTTGAAACACACAGAGTAGTACAGAAGGGCAAAGAGTAGGCCTAGGTCTAAAGTAGTAGTAGGCTAGGCCTACATTATAATATGCATGTATTAAACTCTAATCTAGGCCTAAATAGAAATACAATAAAATTATAACAACCTGTTGCAATGCTCAAATAAATATATATATAAGGACAAAAACACGTGTTATAATCCCTTATGCGATAACAAATACATAGGCCTATAAGGAAAGCAGTAACTTGGCATCATTTAAAACCACGGTTGAGCGTAGGACGCAATAGGCTAATTTTCTTTATAGAAAAAGCGTCTATAATAGATAAGATAAGGCGACTGCCAATCTACACGGTAGACCTACTCTTTTTAATGCATGCCATTTAGGCCTACAACCGCCAAATAAACCCTATTTACAACTTAATAAACGGCACACTTTGGGATAAACCAAAAACCAACTGACACGTCGCGGGTTCTATCCCTGCCACCGAAGGATCACCGTCGCCCTGCAGGAGTTTTGAGCTTAGTTGACGTAATAATCTTCTATCTAGAAGGAACGTCTGTAAACTTATAAGATTTATAAGTGCCTAAAAAAAGAGAGATAAATGATTCTCCAATACTAAAAAGAGAAATAGAGGAGATCACTAAAGAAAGGAAGCTTAATTGCGACCCACAAATAATAAAATGGATGAGTGTAATATGCCAGAAAATCTGTGAACAAAAATAATGCCCTACAGAATGGACCCAATATTCAATCATTCCACTACCTTAAAAAGGAAACATAAAACAGTGCCAAAACTACAGAACAATAGGCCCCTAACCCTAATCAGTCCCAAAAGCAAAATAATGTTAAGAATAGTACCGGTAGGTCTACTGAACAGGCTTAATTGGAAAGTTGAAGAAATTCCTTCCGAATAACAGGCCGGGTTCAGAGCTAGCAGAAGCACTGCCGAACAAATATTTAACATCAGAATTATGAACGAAAATCGCCTTCAACATCAAAAACTGCTGATACAAAAATTCATTGATTTCAAAAATGCTTTTTATCCCGTGTGGAACGATGACCTGTGGCAAGTAATGAGCCAATTCTATATAGATGTTAGATAGATGTTATTAACCCTTACAGTCCCGGGCGCATATATAGCGGAACTGAAGGCAGCATAGATAGAAGTAGGTCGGTACGGGAAGGGTTAAGGCTCGATATAATAAGGTAAGCAGCGGGTATAAGCTTATAGAAAGACATATTAAGATCTAGAATCTAGATCTAGATCTAGAGATAAACAAGCTCTTATCTTATTAAGTAGGCCTATGCAAGAAAAAAAAATATATATGTTCTCTTTCTTCCGGAATGATAGGCATATTCGGACTTGGAATGGGTTGCCTCGGTGGCGTAGCTAAGGGAAAGGGGGGGGCGGACCGCCCCGAGTGACAGCATATGGAGGGTGACACTCTGTCACCTCCAACAAAATTTTTCAGCCAGGCTAAGGTGCAAAAAAAGTCTGAAAATAGAATTGCGATAAAATCCCACCCAATTTGAATCTATCAACCGTCTAAAAAATTGTCAGAGCGAGTACAACTTTTTCTGCCGTTCAGCCCGACCATATTATTTGTGCCAACGACGAAGAAATACAGTTGTCTGTTACCAAGCTCACAGCCGTGCATGATCAGCTGTCTGAAGAAGACCTTTGTCTAGAAATACCACGTTTAAGGCGACACCATATATATCTATGGCGACATCTACAAGCAGCCGAAATAAACTTGGAGGAAGCTATCAAGCCAAACACTGGACTGTACTGCAATTCCAAGTGGGACTTTGTTGAATCATTGCCATATCTTACGCTGACTCTAAGATTCTGTCTGACAATATGTGTTTCAGTGGCATCGTGTGAAAGAAGTTTTTCCAAAATGAAACTTATACAAAAATTATCTCCAGTCGAGATTGTCGGATCTGACTGTTCTGTCCATTGAACACGAGCTTACAAGACAAATAGTTTTTGACGATGTCATTGACCTGTTTGCCACAATGAAAACAAGAAGACATTCCTTCTAGGACTATAGTGTCGAAGGACATTCTTTGGGTCTGTGTATTGCCGTGTTTTGCATTTAGATGTTCTGAAAGTGAACAGTTGCATTTTAAAAATCTTTGGATTTGAACTATTTGTTTTGTGGTATAGGATTCGGATTTTGTCTTGGATCATAGGCCTACATGTAAGCAGTAATAACCTACCGGTCAGTAGAGTAAAGTAGAGCCTAGGGCCTTAAGGTAGAGTATGTAGGTCTATGAAAATTTGGCTACATCACCTAACCATTCGGCATAGGGTCGTGTGGGGTCACTGGGGTGACATTTGAACGGACCGCCCCGGGTGACGTTTACTCTAGCTACGCCACTCACTGGGTTGCCTCATTATAGACATTATTCATTACGCCATTTAATTATTCATTTAAACGCCGCCACTAAATAGACTAGATAGTAGTAATCAGGGCCCTCACAAGCCTTTCTGGCGCCCCAGGGCAATAGTTTTAGCGCCGCCCCCTTGCATACTGTAATTGCTTTGTTTAGTGCAACCTTGTTCGGCTCACCCCCACCCCCTTTTTCAAATTTTTATCTCTCACTGCTTACCCCCCCCCCCCCCCCCTAATCCGAAGTTGAACTAATGAGTCAAATTTGCCGCATATAATTTGTATAGGCCGACTATATTTGTATGCAATTTTATCATCCTAAAAAGAGCTGAAATATCATAAAAAGAGCTGAAATTAATACATTTGTTCAATTGTTGTTTAATAAATAATAATAAAAAATATACTGCAAAAGAGGTTGTATGATGTATGAGATTTTCTCTCAAATTATTGTCTTTGGTTTCCAAAAACTTTAGCATCGAAACAAATATCCATACAATATATTTAAACTTTAGATGACTAGCGTACCTAAGTGGTAGTAGGGCCTAACAAACTATTTGTAGCCTAATCCTAATTATTCTTTAAAAAATCGTCCAATTTCTCTGAACAATCTATCATTGAATGCGTTGCTTCTGTTTTGTTATCTGCAGTAATTACGTATTGCAGGCGATATCTTTAGATTTTAGCAAATTAATGTTGTCGATGAATCGAACATAGCTTATACATCTGGCAGAGATTTCTTTAATTATGACATCAAGCTATGACAGAATCCATACCATCGTCGATGGAAGAATTTCTTATTTCCCTAAAAAGTATTCTAGTTAAAGTAATATAATTTACCTTTAGTGTCCTTAATTATTTTTCTTTAGCAAAACTAGCAAAATGTTCCCTATTATAATAAAAAAAAACATAACGTTTAATTATTGTCAGGTAGCGTGGACTCCCATCAAGTTGTAAAAATTTGGAAAGTTTTAAGGTACTCACACAATATAGGCCTACTCCCACTTCATCACGTGCCATTTAATTAATGCGTCTCTGCATAGTGCTTTTGCTCAACTTATATTTCTTTAATAAGTCGATATCAAAACTGGTTTTTATAATTAAAGGCTATATAAATCTAATTTATTCAAATTGAAACCAAAACAATTTGAATGAAACTGTGATAATGAACAAAAGCACCGAACTTCGTTTTCTAACGAGCTGAGCCAGATATTTAATTTAAACTCACCCTAGCCCCTACTTCCTCTTCTAAAAAAACTAATCACCGCCCCCATCTGCATTTCTCAGATATAGTCTAAATATAGCAATATATATCAAGGTTAAGTACAGATAATGTCTTTAAATGACTTTTACGTCACAATTAAACAGTAGACATAAGTCGATAAAGCCTTTGTCAAAGCTAAAGATTAGGCTACCCTTCTTACAAGTGAAGCAGATCTTAATTTTGGTAATTAAGAAATCAGTGGTGTTGAATCTATTTCAAGTAGGCTACTTTCATACCGCCCACTGGCCCTTCGGTGATCCCTACTGTTGCCGGGAACATCAACGCCCCCCCCCTCCAGAGCTTCACACCGGCCCCTGGGGCGCTTAGTTAATTATTATGATTAACGACATTTTAAAATGCAATTTTTTTATTAAAAATATTCTAGATTAGCCAATCTTTTATAAAACCTATGTGAGCCTATTGAAAAATGAAACATTTGTATAAAACAGTTTGAGTGTAATTAAATAAAAAGTCAACTTCTACTAATCTATATTTATTCATTATTCCTTTTGTTTACAATTTGTGTTTCAAATTTTATTTCCCCTTCAACTCTCCTAAAATTTCTGGTATGAACTTAGGCTAAATGTGCCGCCCCCCTAGAAGTGCCGCCCCCGGGCATATGCCCCCTCTGCCCTCCCCCATGTGAGGGCACTGGTAGTAATAATAACATAAGGCATTAAACTCTAATTTAGAAATACAACCCAATAACAACCTGCTGCAAAGCTCAGATAAACATAAAGACAAAAACACTTTCCTTATCCCCAATGCAAGAACAAATGCATATAAATACTATTTATTCCCGAGTGGCGTTCTGACATGGAATGGGTTGCCTGAACGAACCAGGACAACCAGTAATTTAACATCATTTAAAACATTAATAAAAATGCAAGACTAGACTCGGACCACGGATGAGCGTAGGACACAATAATCTTCTCTATATAATAGAAGGAGCGTCTGTAATGTAGCCTATAAGCATAAGATCTATATTATGTTCAGTAGCATGTTTGCAAATGAAATTAAAAAAATATTTTGCAGGTCATTAGTGAAACAGTGAGAATGGCGTTGAATTACACATTGTGTAAGTTATGTCCCATCTCGCCGACTACTGGGTTATTATCCCCATCAAATGCTCGAGCTGTTCCCGACTCAAATGACATTACGACTTAGACCACCTGTTCAAACCTTTAAAATGATTGGCTAGCATTGGAAAACGAAAGTTGGTCTGCTCCGCATAAACATTACAATCGAAATGTATTTACATAATGACATTCCTCAATAAATATATTTACAATTAAACTTTTGATTGAAATATTTTTGTTGAAATCTTATATGCATTTTAATACATAATTTATGATAATAACTTTTAGGACTGAATAGTCTTGCAAATATTGACCAATCAGAGTACTAAGTGTAGTCGCTATATTGGAAACGCTCGGAATATTGTTTCAACTATTACTATTGGAGTTAACATATGCCAATTGGTAAGTTATTGAAAATATTTAAATATATTAAATGCTACAAAATAAATGTAAAACGTTCTAGAGCTATTATTATTTAGTCTGTGTGCTTTAACATATTATGCATGTGCTTGTTACTTATTAGTTTCCGTGAATTGCCGAAAGATAATTTTCCACATTTTATTATTCAAAATGGCGGGGCCAAGATTTTCTTATCGTTAAACTTGACCCAGCTGTTAAATATTCATAACCTTTCCCATACGAAGTTTTTTACGTTTAGCCCAAACGATACCACGAATTGTAGCCTGACCATGAGTTAATTAATGTAATAATCGTATCGCAACTAGTGATACTTGTTTAATCTTTCATTCAACAACAATTTTGGTTTATTATGTAGACTTTTAGACCTACAAAAATCCTAATTAAATCCACTAATCCACCACACTCACACAGACTCGGACTAGTCTTATCACTTATCGACTTATCAGTCTTATCAATTATCCCGACTTACTGTTCTTAGATTTTGCAAAATAATGCTGGCTTTTCATTTCTTTTTTTTTAAGCACTATAATTATACTATAATTAGTATAATTATAAGCCCATTTTCTTTTCGTTTTGGCTATTAAATCTGACTTGTATTGATTTTCATTTAATTTGATCCTAGAAATTTTGTTTTTTTTACGATTGTTTTTTAGCACAGTTAACTAGACTAGATCTAGATCTAGGTCAGGTCATTTCATTGTATTAATTAAAGAATAGGCCTATTGAATTAAATATAGGCAATATCAATATTCAATATAATATAGGTAACTAGGTTTGTTAGGAAAAACATTAGGTCCTATACCTATACTTATACTATATGAATGAATAATAGCCTACCATTTAACTATTACGGTACCACTACTTACTAATTATTTATAATTCATTATTATTAAGATGTAGCAATTTCAATTTATATTATGTAGCCAGATTTAAGATAAGCACAAGAAAAGTTAGGCTACAAGTAAAGACTTTAATAGGCCTATTAATTATTATAAAAAGTAAAGTCTTGTCTAAGTAGCTTTTATAAATAAAAGACTTTAACTTTAAACTTTTCAAAGTTAGATGTAAAGTATTTAAGTAGGAGTGACTATCTTATCTCTTATATACATTACAGACGCCCCTTCTTTAGAGAAGATTATTGTGTCCTACGCTCATCCGTGGTCCGAGTCTAGTCTTGCATTTTTATTAATGTTTTAAATAGTGTTAAATGCTAAGTTACTGGTTTTCCTGGTTTGTTCAGGTAACCCATTCCATGCCCAAATGCCACTCTGGAAGAAAGAGTACTTATATGACTAGTACTAGTAGCCTTAGTTTTTTTGTCTCCCTCTTCTGTAGTTCTCTAACAATCTGTGTCTAATGATCTAATGCGCCTGCCTAAACTATCATGACAGTCATACATTTTAAATATAATAATTATTAATTATAAAATAATACTTCAAACATAATTCATAACTAATTGAAGAAACTCCTCATTCAGTTTTAAATGTCTCTATTAACATAAACGATGAACGATGAATATACATGTTGGACATAGGACATTGACTGAAACAATACAGGTAGAAACTAATTAACAGACTGAATATATAACATAAGTTTAACATATAAACATACATACAATATATCTACAGGTAACCCTTCACTAATACTTTTCAAAACCGGGTTACAGGGCCTCCCTGGCTTCTTGAAAAAGTCCCGGTAGGCCTACTCTGTTCTCAGGTACCTACCTGGTTCTGCAATCTGCAAGCTTTAATTTATTATAAGTTAATGAAATGAAGGTTATGGCCACTAGTAGAATCGATATTGACTTGGAAGAGTCGTGAAATAGGTCTATTGTTATTATGCAATTATAATTTGAATTTTTTTATCATTATTAATGATGAATAGGCCTATGTCATGTAACATACTTTTTTTTTTTAAATTAGTTAGTTTTTTAAAATATTTTTATAGTTAGGCTATTTGCAGTGTGCAGCTTAGCTAAATTAGATGTTCATCTCATCCATAGAGCACACAATTTTTTGGTTCTGATGGAACTATTTTCAAAAAAATAATGCTGGATTAGCACAAAACGATTCTTGAAATGCCTTGCTCACACTAATTAGTGTGTTTTAAAAAAAAATCCTAACTATGGTAAAAAAATAAATCAAACCAAATGTAAAGTTACAATTAAAAGAAACAGGAATATTCTGCTCCCCTTTGATGTATGCAATGCAGATGCAAAAAAAGGTAACTGGATCATACAAATTATATACTATACTCGGTAACTATCATGAAAACATACCGGTAGGCCTATATAATTTCCTAGAGTTTATATGTCAGTCTGGCTTTGTATATTTTCAATTATTTGTTATAGAAATACATTCTCACAACAGTTTGATAAAAAGTTAAATAGGCCAACTTTTTACTTGCAAAAGGTTCAGGCCTATTTATTATACTCATATTATACTCATATTATGAACGCTTTTGAGTTTGTTGATTTTGAGAAAAGGATACATTACAATTCTGTTTAGAGAGAATATAGGTCATAGAACCGGTTAGCCTACCAGGGTAACTTGGATTTCTTCATGAACATGAAACCTGGTCACTATTAATTAATAAGGCCCCTAAACCATGAATATTGTAAGATTAATATTTTTCAATAGAATAAAAAAACTTTTTCTTTATACATTACCATTTAATGTGTTTAAAAAAAATGTTGGGCACTTACCTTCAAATTTCATACATTTTAGCCCTAGTCTACCCTTCCGCCTATCAATCATTCTACTTTTGTGTATTACTGTATAGTCAGTATGGGCCCATCATAATATAAGTAAAGTAGCCTACCATTCAGGACCAAATTGATCAAAGGCCCTGTATAATATCATTTAACCAGGGTGCACATCTTTTCCAAGGATATTTCCAAGTTTCTAAACCAAAATTTCTGGTTAAAATCTGGGGTGGGCAGTGGCTGTCATTTTTTCTTGTCTTAGTGGTTACACTTTTTTTTTTCCTTTGGTGGTCCTTACTATCTGTACAGTCCTGGGCCCCGCCTTTTTTTCTCCATTGTTTTCATAAAAAACAATGGTTCATAAAAAAACAATGGTCACACAATCCAATTGTCAACAATGTGAAATCTGTTATTGCTTAACTGTCTGCCTCAATGCACACACATGGGACCAGCAAAGCAATAACAGTAATTAGGATCAACATATATATAAGCTATGGACTCATTTGTTTAGACTTAGATAAAAAAAAATGGGCCAACACAAACCTTAGTGTGGAATCTATTTAACCTACCTAGCAAAAATGGGCCAACACAAACCTTAGTGTGGAATCTATTTAACCTACCTAGCTAACTTAGAATCCTGGACAAACAGTGTGGGCAATATATGTGAGTGTTGAATGGACATTTCAAGTGTTCCAGTGCAAGGTGGTGTTCAGCTACAATAATGAAAAATGCCAGTTTTCACGTGGACACATAAAAGTTATTTATATAGCAAGATCAACAACAGAAGAAAAAAAACAACAAGAAACAGTATTATTACAACCTCAATTTGATTTAGGTATTTATAATTAATGAAAATGATCTGTAAAAGTAAAATATATTGAATAAAAACTTTAAAGTAATCTACAAAATAAAAGAAAAACAACTCTCAAAGCAATAAAACAGATGAAACTGTATTCTAGATAATAACACAACAATACAATAGATCAACATCTACTAAAGAAACTAATACAAACAGTTGAATTTTCCAGAAAGCCAGTTCATCACATTGAGTGAAAGCAAATCAAAGGAAGATTTCCATTTTTTTTTTCTAGCATCCTTTAATAGTTGGGATTTATTGTTCATATTTTCAATATTTTTATCTGAGTGGGCTACATTTATTTATATTGGAAATCAACAAAGCCAATAGCATAGCCTACTAGATTCTTGTCAGAACATATTTTGTGTGTGTGAAGTTTCGTGTAAATGTGCATAGCATTTGTCCCAAGTGGTCAAATGAGGAAGACAACTGTATTTTAGCTTATGTCCCAAGTGGTCAAATAAGGAAATCAACTGTATTTTAGATTATGTCCCAAGTGGTCAAATAAGGAAATCAACTGTATTTTAGCTTATGTCCCAAGTGGTCAAATAAGGAAATCAACTGTATTTTAGATTATGTCCCAAGTGGTCAAATAAGGAAATCAACTGTATTTTAGCTTATGTCCCAAGTGGTCAAATAAGGAAATAAACTGTATTTTAGATTATGTCCCAAGTGGTCAAATAAGGAAATCAACTGTATTTTAGCTTATGTCCCAAGTGGTCAAATAAGGAAATCAACATTATTTTAGCTTTTGTCCCAAGTGGTCAAATGAGGAAGACAACTGTATTTTAGCTTATGTCCCAAGTGGTCAAATAAGGAAATCAACAGTATTTTAGCTTTTGTCCCAAGTGGTCAACATTTCCAAGAGAAGAAAGGCCAGGACAGCAAAAATTGCAAATACCAGAACTTATTTTCTAAATTCTAATTAGTGTTTGCATTGCAAGGCAGTTTTATTTAATGACTTCATTTTATGCAAATGCAACATGATTCTTGAATACCATAATCTTTCCTTCAGAATGAATATATATATATCTCCTTTAAATAAGCCCAACAAATGTACAAGCTTCAGCTTGTAAGATAATATAATGCTAATAAAACCAGAGGTGAAATTACTGGGGGGGGGGGTGCGTCAGAGGGGCAAGCCCCCACCCCTCCCCGAAATAAAATAATTTTGTTTCAGTTTTGTTCTAAAATTTAAATATGTACTGGATTTGCTAAAAAATTGGTAAATGTTTGTCCCGCAAAAGTTCAGTCCCCCCCCCCTCCCCGGGAAAAATTTTCTGGCTACGCCCATGAATAATACAAGCAATAAATAAATTAAATGTGAATGTAACTAAAGTACAATAAATTCACACCTATCCACATTATCTGTTAACATTCAGATATTTCACACATACCAGTATTTATTGGTATGTGAATTTATTTTTGTTTTAAAGTTTAGGGGAAAGTTTGTGAACTGATTTAAATGATTCTAGAGTAAGAACCCTGCAATGGCCACATAAAATCAATGTCCTCTGAAACTGTATGTATTGACTCTTTCAGATCTGTTTTCTAATGAAGCATTCACACCATGAACTCTGATCAAGAAGATCTGAAGAAAAAGGTAAATACATTATTGGTTCAAACATTTTTTTTACATTGTAAAAACCTTATTCGCTGCTTACTTTTCAACTTCCGTCCACATTCAATGAGATGATATAACGCCATCTAGTGGAGGAGTATGACACTGTTACTGGACATGATATAAGCTTATTCAATAACATTTGCTGATTATAACTTGGACTGGACTAACCTCAGTTGCCTGACTGATTCATGTGGTGAAGATGGTGATCTTAATTAGATACAGACACAGAACCATATTACACATTACTTAGATGGCTAAGTTCAGAGTAGATGATTTAAGTTTAAGAAAGGAATCATGTGATTTCCTGGAAAGTAATGGCAAGCCACAGCCATTACTGTCTGATGAAGAATGGGTATGGAAATTAGTCTTTACTAGTAATTTACATTTTCTGAGCCTGAAACTACACATCTACCTAAGGACCTTTAGATCCCAACTTGTATTGTTTTCGGAACATGTACAGGCCAATAACTTGACGCACTTTCAGCAGTGCAAGGTATTCATGGCTGAAGCAACAGCTGAGTTTCCCACGTCATTTTTGCTTGCGAGATCAGGAGCGGTTTTCTGAATAGGATTCAAAGGCAGAAGAAGTGAGACTGTGTCAAAACCCATTTGAAACAGATGTGTCCAGTTGCCTAGATAAACTGCAGTTGGAGGTCATTGAGTTGCAAGCAAATGATCTCCTTAGGGACAAGTTCAAAGAAGGACTGGTGGGTTTTTACCAGTTTTTGCCCAATGTCAATTTCCTAATTTAAAAAACTTTTGCATCAATGTACCTTTTAATGTTTGGAACAACATACCTACGTGAGGAGCAATTTGAGAGCAAACTTGTCCGATAATAATCTCAGGTCACTGTTGATGTATCCAAGGGTCCTGGGTTCGAATCCTGGTGCAGGCTAGGATTTTTTCCCAGGATTTGAGGGTGTCCCTGAGTCTACCCAGCTCTGATGGGTACCTGACTTTAGTTGGGGTAAAGTAAAGGCGGCTGTGGATAGTGCTGGCCACACAATCACCTAGTATGCCGTGGCCACGGAAACTGGTGAACGCTGCTTCACCAGCCCTATGGACCAATTTGGTCTGACGGGATACTTTTTACTGTTGATGTCTGCTTCTTTGGCATCCAGGAAACAATGTATCTACATTTCCACTAATACAGGTGTTACGTGTAGCGTAACATTTTATTATTAAATATTAACTGAATAAAATAATATTAAATAAATAATTAAAAACAACATCGATGTTTTGATTATTTTTTATTCGGACCTCGAGTGTGTAGGCGGCCCCCGAACTGCTGTTTGATAGTTAATGCGGCCCTCGGGCTGAAAAGTTTGGAGACCCCTGCATTAGAGCATTAGACGATGTGTCAGTAGAGGAAAAACGTTTTTAATTTTTAGACGAGTTGTCGTGTCAGTGAGGAAAGGGGGTGGGTGAGATTCCAATTAAAATGTTCAGTTATAGCGTTGGATACCCAAGTATTGCTGATCGAGACGGTACACTTGGGTTATTTGTGGCATATTTAATGAAGATTTATCCGCCCCAACCACCTCCTGCTAATGTATTCTCATGTATGGTGATATAAAAACGAGTTGGTGTTGGCTATTCATTGCTCCTGGCTATCGGTACCTGTATCTGAAGTAGGAATATTATAAATACTTTTTAATAGACTTTGAAGTATAGAAATAACATTGCCGCCATTGCCTCCCCTTGAGGGTTTCCTAGTCAGTTGCCTTCATAATGTAAATATTTTCTTAATTCTCTCCCTTGTGGATTCTTACGTCTTAGTTGTCTAAGGAACAAGCAAAATTGCCCGGCGTTGCCCTGTTGAAAATAACACAGGCCCGTATAAGCTACAGATAAAAAAAAATTAACTTCAATGAACAGAAAGCTAGACTATAAATCTAATAATTAATTATTTTTTTTTTACTGAAGAGTTTTAGAAAAGTAATTTAATGAAAAAAAAATGTAATTGCAGAAAAAAAAACGTATAGAATAACTGGATAATAATAGAACACGGGTCACCCGCATGGCAGTCCGATACGTTAACCACTTAGCTAGCGAAGACACATGTCCGAAGCTAAATCGCAAAACGTATACCTTATAATAAATAATATGAGACAATATGGAAAATTCGCTTCCAACCTTTTGATCACATCTCACGAGCTACCTACTTACTATATTATGTGCCAGTTGGTTTTTTTTTCAAGTGTGCGTCGAGGCGCCCTGTGTACCAGCGGCGTCTAAGCGCGGGCGCCGCGGAATATTGCAATGGCTATCATAATTGTCGTATGCGGTTTCAATTTAAAGGTGGTAACATGAAACACCCCAGGTCTTTCACTTCGGAAAGGGGCACCATTGAGAACAAAAAGTTTGGGGACCACTGGTAAATGTAGTTGATACATAAAATTCATGTTACACTTATGTTTTTTTTTTTTACATACATCCTACTTAACAACTAATGCTAACTCGCATGTTACTTGAATTGTTAATGTCATGAATGTCGCGTTGAATGGACCCTGTATAGTTATTATTTATTGACTTTGTAAAGTTATTATTAAGTTGTTTTTTTTCTGTAATGGTCTTGTATAGCCTAGTTTTATATTTCTATTATCTTATATTGTACCTTTTCGACAGCGCGTTATTTGTATGTGTGTGCCATCTTACTCCAGTAACGTTTTACTTGGGTGACGATGAACAGATAACATGAGCTTAACAAAAAAGGATTGATGTAATTTGTTTATTGATATTGCTTGCTTTGTGGGACTGTATGTTTTTTGATGTCGTTAACAAAATTATGTGCTGCTATCTCTATTTATTATGTTTTTTTTTATCCAGTGTTAGCGTTCATATATTTGTTTGTTATGTTGTTACATCTATCTATCTATTTATCTATCTATCTATCTATCTATCTATCTATCTATCTATCTATCTATCTATCTATCTATCTATCTGTCTGTCTGTCTATCTATCTATCTACATATTCTGTCTATCTGACTATCGGTCTGTTTGTCTAACTATCTATTGTTCTTCCTGTCTACTGGTATCTACCTATCGATCTATTGATCTATCTGACCGCCCGTCTGTCTATCCTCTCTGTTTTGTCTCTTTGCCTGTCCGTCCTCCCTTCAGACAAAAATTCCGTTAATTAATTATTCTATTATGTTGGTGATAATAAACCATCCCGCCGTGTTTAAGTATTCATATAAAATGTAAATGAAATCAGGACATGACTATCAATATTCATGCACTCCAGTTATTGAATTTTTTTTTTTTTATAACCACCGATGCGCCTTAATTACAGTCGGTCTTGGTCCGTATGTAGAGCTGGCAAGAGACAATAACGAAAATGAGGGCAGCGTTTCGTAACTTTTGTGTCATGTGTGTTAAAAGCAACGCGTTTAAGAGGCGGCTAGATCTAACGCGGAAGCCCTGTCATGCGTCAACCTATGGGATAAGACCAGACAAAAAACCCCATCGACAACAGCATCAAAAGCCGTAGGTGGAAGTGGATTGGACACACTCTGAGAGGACCAGAGGACAGTACGGCAAGGCAAGCACGTGACTGGAATCTCCAGGGCAAAAGGAAAGTGGGCAGACCCAGGCAGACATTGGCAGGTCGGTCGTAGTTAAGGCACACATGGTACAAATAAAGGGAGCCGCCCAAGACCGAGACCGATGGAGAAGTTTAGTTGCGGCCCTACGCTCCTATGGGGAGCAAGTAAGTCAAGATCTAGCGCGAGATATTCAGCATTGACAACACTGAACTATATGCCATCTCTATTTGGGATCATTCAAATATTGCATAGATTCTCTACTCTCTAATATCGCGTTCGATCAATTCGAAATTCATCGAAGAATTACTATATCGAAATAATTGATACAAAAGAAGTAAGAACACTATACTATAGTATAGGCGAAAGAGAAACTGATACTAATTTAATGAAATGGAAATTTAAATCAAATGAGACACGGTTCTGTTTTAAGTACTGGTGGTAATAATGCATGAACGTTTGGTCCGAATAAAGGCTTGCATAACTGGGTGATTTTGGCAAGAACCGGTTGTTCTTTTTTTTTTTTTTTTTTTGGTTCTGGTCCCCTCTAGGACAGGGTATCCGGTTCTATACTTGGTTCTGAGACATTTTCAAGAGAAAAGAAAACCGGCATGTAGCATCTCGTTTGGGAGGGTGCGAAGGCTAGGTTTGGTTTTCTCGGGTCTGAAGGATGCTCTGAGTCTACCTTGCGCTCTGATGGGTACCTGCCTGACATTAGTTGGGGCCTTATGGATCTATTGGGTCCTGGGGTCCGACCGGATTACTCTTTACTTTACTTTGTCAACTATCGTTAACTTTGTGCGCTTCAACACTTCAACAGAACTATTCTAATTCTATTACCGCTGCCCAACGGTTCAACATAAACATTTTATAGTCGCCCTACTTGCGTATGTACCGGTATACAAATTTATGCAGTGATAGTCACACACCAGCAGGGGGTGGTGGGAGGTGGGGAGCATCGGTTGCTATGAATATTTGACACAATCAATTAATTTCCGAGGAGCATTTCCATTACGGACTATCTTTCATCTCCGGCGAATGGGGGACTGCTTTTTTCTTCTTCTTCTTTCTCTTTCGTTAATTTTCATGAGCGCTCTAATCCCTGTCGAATGTGGGGGCCGCCGACTTTCTTTTTACCTCCCGCTCCCCTCCCTCACTCCCAATACGGTCTCGCCCTCCCCTCCTTCCATCCGACCGGTCCCGCATCAGAAGCAATTTGCATTGCGCATAAATATTCCGGCGGTAACCACTGGCACTGACTGGGACACTGAGGGGATGGGGTATGTGGGATTTGGGGCTGAGGCATTTTCAAACCTAATTGATTTGCAAACGAGGAGAAATTCTCCTCCGCCGCATAAACACGCGCCTTTCCATCTCCCCCCTCCCATTTTCTATCTCTCTCTTTCCGCTTTCGTTTGCATAAACATGAGCAAGGAGTGCAAGTCAGGGATAACGTATGGAAATGTAAGCAGACGGTATAAGGGAGAGAGAGAGAGAGAGAGAGAGAGCCAGCTGCTTCAGTCTGTGTGTATTGGTCGGTATATTGTGTATGCACGGACACAGTGTTACGAACTGTATACTTTATTGTTTGATTACTAGACTAGTACAATTGTTATTATTCAATAGGTTCTCACTATGTTATACTAGTGTGTGTGTGTGTATCTCTGACTCTATCTGTCTGTTGCAAGTGTTGGTCACCACACCGCCATGCATAATGCATATTGTTTCTTAGGTGGGAGATAGGGAGATATGCATTTCATGAATTCGTGTCGTCAGACTCATATACCGGAAGCTGGAGCCCAGACACTCCGTCTGTTGGCGCCCGTGTTTTTAAAAAGCTGTACCACATGCACGAAGGCATGCTTATTTAGTGGCCCGACTTCATGTGCCGGAATTACCGCGTGTCTGAAAGTGACTATAAGCAACGCCAATATCTGTTTATCTTGGGTTGTACTTTTTTTCGCAGCGTTCACAAGTTAGATTCATGGAACGTTTCAAGTCTCTATACATGTTCCCTTGACTTCTATTGGGGATATAATGAGGCAATAATACAAGTAGCCAACAGTTGTGTAAACGCAAAAAAAAATGAAAGCACAAAATGGTCGTGTTTATAATGTTAGTGTACCCCGCGTGATGATGAGGATTTGTCTCTAGACTATGTGTGAAGTTGAGATTTCAAAGTTCTACAGTTGAGATTTCAGAGTTGTAAAGTTGTGATTTCTAAATTGCAAAGCTGAGATTTCAAAGTTTTAAAGCTGAGATTTTCAGAGTTGAAAAGTTGAGGTTTCCGAGTTTCGTTTTCTTGTGTGGTCTTCTTCGTTACACCGTGGTTACTTCACTCTATTTCTCAATAGGTGATGGTAAGTCATTGAGTTTTGTATAATTTCATAACTTTAAAATCTTTAATTCACTAGATATCTAGATCTTTGTAAAAATATTATTTGTTGACACCTGATTTTCTCTTCACTTGAGGCTTTCTGGATTTCCCCCAAGAATTATTTATAAATTACATAAAATGTAGCCGGAAATATTGCACTGTCTGGACATTATAAGTGACTTATTATAGTAGAATAATTAACAGAATAGCATCAGTTTTTACTTTATTTCAACTTCTGTATTGGAGAAAGCAAATGTTTTTCTTCTCTCAATATTTTAAAGATAAGGCGTTTATTTGAACAATTCAAGTTTACAAAAAAAAAAGATAAGAAAGAAAATTTAAATGTAATGATTTCCAAAATATGCCATACTTTGTGCTTTTCTTGTTTGAACATGTTTTTTTTTTTTGTTTTTTTTTTTTGTTTTTTTTTTGTTTTTTTTTTTTTTTTGCTACATAAAAAAGGCCATTGGTGTTTAAACATATCCAGTATCTATTATCTACAAGATTGGTCTGCCTTTCGTGGATTAGCTTTGGGAGTACGGGTGAGAGGTAGGGGGGAAGTAGGTTGTGGTCAAGTATAACTGTACAGCACTTCATTTATTTCTTAATTTGTTGATTATTTTTACGCTGCACTCTTTATCATGTATGCCATTGGGTAGGCCTACCTGTGGCAATTATTAATGTCAATCTCAGAAACAAACATGCCTCCCCCCTCCCACTTTTTCCTTAAATGTAAAGACCATAAGAGGAAAATCAACTACAGTTCATCTACAAGCCTGCATTGAAATTGAATCTGTTGTTTGATTCCCCGTCTCAGCACTGATGCGTGCATCGACTATTTTTTGCTGTCGCCCCTAATGGATGTCAATTCTAACAGTTCTGTGATGGGGGGGGGGGGGGGGCGGGGGGTGGTGGTTAGGGATGCATTATAAAAGAGATAACCTTTCAGCCTTACTATTTAGTTCATAGACGGCACTTCTCCTTCTGTGCATGAGATCGGCACTTCTCCTTCTGTCGATGAGATCGGCACTTCTCCTTATGTCCATGAGATGAGCACTTCTCCTTCTGTCCATGAGATGGTTTCATTTACTAACTGGCCTTATGATTGGCTCCATACATTTCTGCCTTGACATAACGGGTGGGTTGATTGGGTGTACATGGGCTGATGTAAACTTATGTATGCTGGACAGGCACTAAAGAAGAGATTTTAAAGAAGAAAACAAAATATCCACAAATGAGTATAAATTCTATAAAGGTCACCTTCCAATTACGTTCAACATACATACCCTATCTTAATATTCTTAACATAATAATTTTCGATAATCATCTGCCTAGGTCCTAGGTGTTCATGTAGGCCCCCATACTAATATATGCACCTCCACACATCCCGTCCCTGCCCCTACCTTTGAATTGAGACAGTGCCCCACTCGTTTATCTATTTCAATAAATTATCTATTTCAATAAATATGTACTGAGTGTTGGAGGAAAAAAAAAGAAGTAATGGAGCCCCCCCCCCTCCCTTCCAGTATTTCTATTAGACCAGATATATATCTGTGGATAGGGCAAGGCCTACATTTGCAAGTGAAATGGCACATTTTAATTTAATTTTCACCCTTCATGTAAATGGCTTTGTCTCTAAACCTTAGCCTCAGGTGAAATGTTTTATTCATGATTTACTGGGAGAACCCACCCCTCCCCCCATGAAGGGAGCGGAGGGGGGTAAAAAAAAGGGGGGGGGGAGGTGTAGGTGCCGGTAGTGTAATGGTGGGGGGGGGGGGGGCACGTCATAAAAAGAAATTGACATTGAGCTGTTGAGTGGGTTATATATGTTCCAGTTCACATACCAGTATAATGCAATAAAATTTGAATTAGGACAATGGCATTTAAAATAACACAGGCAATCCTTTGTGCAGATGTGTGCACTGAATTTTATAACAATTGTAAGAACAAAAACAACAACCAACTAATGGGATATACATACATTTTAAAAAACAAACAATTTGTTTATATTGTAAGCTTAAAATAAAGGGCAGCACATTTTAACAAAAAAATGGTCGATATGTAACACATTAAAACATTATAGGAATATTCATTATTTGTTTTAAACAATGTAATGTATAAAAAAACAGTTTTTTTTGTGTGTGTATATAATGTGGCCTTTTGTGTGTGTATATAATGTGGCCTTTTGTGTGTGTATATAATGTGGCCTTTTGTGTGTGTATATAATGTGGCCTTTTGTGTGTGTATATAATGTGGCCTTTTGTGTGTGTATATAATGTGGCCTTTTGTGTGTGTATATAATGTGGCCTTTTGTGTGTGTATATAATGTGGCCTTTTGTGTGTGTATATAATGTGGCCTTTTGTGTGTGTATATAATGTGGCCTTTTGTGTGTGTATATAATGTGGCCTTTTGTGTGTGTATATATAATGTGGCCTTTTGTGTGTGTATATAATGTGGCCTTTTGTGTGTGTGTATATAATGTGGCCTTTTGTGTGTGTATATAATGTGGCCTTTTGTGTGTGTGTATATAATGTGGCCTTTTGTGTGTGTATATAATGTGGCCTTTTGTGTGTGTATATAATGTGGCCTTTTGTGTGTATATAATGTGGCCTATTGTGTGTGTATATAATGTGGCCTTTTGTGTGTGTATATAATGTGGCCTTTTGTGTGTGTATATAATGTGGCCTTTTGTGTGTGTATATAATGTGGCCTTTTGTGTGTGTATATAATGTGGACTTTTGTGTGTGTATATAATGTGGCCTTTTGTGTGTGTATATAATGTGGCCTTTTGTGTGTGTTTATAATGTGGCCTTTTGTGTGTGTATATAATGTGGCCTTTTGTGTGTGTATATAATGTGGCCTTTTGCGTGTGTATATAATGTGGCCTTTTGTGTGTGTATATAATGTGGCCTTTTGTGTGTGTATATAATGTGGCCTTTTTTGTGTGTATATAATGTGGCCTTTTGTGTGTGTATATAATGTGGCCTTTTGTGTGTGTATATAATGTGGCCTTTTGTGTGTGTATATAATGTGGCCTTTTTTGTGTGTATATAATGTGGCCTTTTGTGTGTGTATATAATGTGGCCTTAGCAAGAGTTAGTCTTAGATAATTGCTTTGAAGAAGTTTTAACAAGGCAAGTTCTCAAGTGGCACTGTATAGTCCTATCTTGAGTCATGAAATGCAATATTGTTTGAATAAACACACCATTAGAACAGAAACTCTTCCTGTCATGGTGACAAATGTTTTTATGCTAACTAATATCTTCTCTTGAAAACAACAATGAAGCTGGGAGCCCCTTAAGAAATTTCAAATCACTTCTTCCTGTCCTTGTTAAGCAATTATAACAAAATCTATAAAAGAAAATTTTAATGAGAATGAGAATAAAACTTTAAACTACCATCATGTTTTTTTCTTCTCAAAATAGGTACTTCCTCAAGCTTTAAAAATAATGTCTTCTGCCTATATTCACTGCCAGTTTAATCCAGTTAACATTAAGAAATTTCACTCCTGTGTGTGACTTTAGTTAGTTAATTATTTTGTAAAGTTTGTTCAGGCAAACCCATTCCATGCCCCAAAACTGAAGCTATACACCTGCTTACTAATATGAAAAAAAACTTTCTTCCTGATCCTGCTAAAGCTAGATATTTACATGCATAAATATTGTATGATTCTTTTGTCTGCGAAAGTGTGCATAAGTGTGTGTGTGTTAAATGCCAGTTCTACAGGAAACACTTTCTTTTTCTTCTTCATGTTTTTTTTAAAAATAGTAATTATTGAAATTCTGGCATGAATGCATAAAATATGAGTTTATGCAAATCTGTTATCTGATGAATCTGATCAATGGCAATATGAAAGTATAATCTATTCATGTTTATACAGATACACGTTGGACAGAAATGTGACACAAAACCCAGTGTTTAGATGGTGCTGGTTATTTTGTTGTTTGTTGTTCACTGTCTGTTGCTATGTTAATACCATATGACTAATGTTGATGAACATATCTATAGTGGTTGCCTTATATTGTTGTTTGTTTTGTTCTTTCTCTAGGCCATGAACGCTCACTCTGGGGTCAGCGGTGTGCACCAACTGGTCCAGCAGCCGTTTCCTGTCAGCATCGCTGGCGGGACTGGGCTTATCGTGCAGAACCAGTTTGGACAGCAGGCGGTGGTAAGCCTTTTGTCTTTACATGGCAGGGGTGTTGGTGGAGCTCACCAGATCTTGGCTGTTTTTTTTTTCTTAGGGTTATATAACAAGGGGTTGGTATATCTTAGCAAATCTTTGCTATGGGTAATGAATTTAGCTTTAAAGGTAAACTACATGACACCATTATTTATCAATTTGAAAGTTGAAAATAGGCATATAATGAATATAATCTAGCCCAGTCAGATTAGTTGTTGCATTCATTGTAAGTCTGGTAGCTGTTAGAGAGTGGTAGTTGTCAGAGTGTGGTAGTTGTCAGAGTGTGGTAGTTGTCAGAGTGTGGTAGCTGTCAGAGTGTGGTAGCTGTCAAAGTGTGGTAGCTGTCAGAGTGTGGTAGCTGTCAGAGTGTGGTAGCTGTCAGAGTGTGGTAGCTGTCAGAGTGTGGTAGCTGTCAGAGTGTGGTAGCTATCCGAGTGTGGTAGCTGTCAGAGTGTGGTAGCTGTCAGAGTGTGGTAGCTGTCAGAGTGTGGTAGCTGTCAGAGTGTGGTAGCTGTCAGAGTGTGGTAGCTGTCAGAGTGTGGTAGCTGTCAGAGTGTGGTAGCTGTTAGATTGTGGTAGCTGTTATAGAGTGGTAGCTGTCAGAGTGTGGTAGCTGTCAGAGTGTGGTAGCTGTTATAGAGTGGTAGCTGTCAGAGTGTGGTAGCTGTCAGAGTGTGGTAGCTGTTAGATTGTGGTAGCTGTTATAGAGTGGTAGCTGTCAGAGTGTGGTAGCTGTCAGAGTGTGGTAGCTGTTATAGTGTGGTAGCTGTCAGAGTGTGGTAGCTGTCAGATTGTGGTAGCTGTTATAGAGTGGTAGTTGTCAGAGTGGCAGCTGTCAGAGTGTGGTAGCTGTTAGTATGTAGCTGTACTCTTTGAATGTTAACAATACCAGTTGGATTAGGATTTGAACATTACGCTTGCTGAATTTTTAAGACTTGGGCTGATTCATAAACAATGAAAAGATATTCTTTTTATTGATTCATTGATTACTGATTTAATATGTGTGACCAGGGGCGAAGCAACCACAGTTTTACACTAAAATTCTTATGAGCCTTTTTAAAAAAATAAGTACACAAATATTATTCATCCTTTTGTCTCTACGTCCTTTAGAGAGCTTTGGTCTGGTTCACCACCTATTTACTGTTGGACCTATTTGATGTTTCCTTCTTTCATGCCTAGACCCCCATCTCCACATAATCCATCCATCTCAGCCTGGGTCTGTCTCTTTAGTTGTTTTCCTCTACAGATTTCAACTGAATAAAAGACACTTTTTTTAGAGGGGGGGGGGGGGGGGTGGGGAGGGTTTGGAATGAATCCCAAAATAACAAACAGAATGATGAAATAAATAGCCTGCTCTTAAGAAAAAATTTTAATGCTAATATTGTAGCCTCTTGATATAATTTGTTGGTACATAAAAACAAATGTAATATAATAGTGAAAAAGTTAACATACACACAAAGTGACATTCAATGCTCCATCATAGAATTACATAGACTCGTCTTAGAATCACATAGACTCGTCATAGAATCACATGTTATCATAGGAATCTGCAAACAAAAAGCCCTGTATTGTTTCAAAGCGGGTCATAGATTTGGCCTGCAGTCTGCTCAGATTGAACAGCTTACCATCAAAGCGGTACCGGAGCTTGATTCCTACATCACTGTCTTTGAAGGCATCCAACAGCATGGCTGAAAACATTACGCTAAAGAGTGTAGGGGCCAGGACACATCCCTGCTTTACGCTGTTTGTAACTTTGAAGGACTTTTTGTTTGCAGATGACTGCGCCCTGATAGCCTCCACGGAGGCAGACATGCAGAGCAGTATGGACCTGTTCTCAGCGGCATGCACCAACTTCGGTTTAACTATCTCAACCAAGAAAACAGAGGTCTTGCACCAGCCTGCTCCTGGATGAGTGCACACTGAACCTTCCATCACAGTAAATGGACTAAAGCTAAATAATGTTGACAGGTTCACATACCTCGGCAGTACCTTCTCCCAGTCTGTACATATAGACGATGAAGTAAATCTCAGGATAGCCAGAGCCAGTTCCTCTTTTGGAAGATTGCGGTCTAATGTTTGGAATCGGAAAGGCATTAAGCTGCAAACAAGACTAAAAGTCTATTTAGCTGCCGTTCTACCAATTCTTCTCTACGCATGTGAAACCTGGACCGTGTATAGCCGTCACGCCAGGAAGGAAGCTAAACCACTTCCATATGAGCTGCTTACAACAGTTGACACGTGTCAGGTGGAAGGACAGGGTTCCAGACACTGAGGTCCTCGCGCGGACCGGCATGCCAAACATGTACACCCAACTGGCAAAAGCCCAGCTAAGATGGGCAGGCCATGTTGTGCGCATGCCAGAAGGTCGTCTTCCCAAAAAGAGCTTTTATGGCGAACTGGTCGCAGGAAAGCGCTCCCGTGGAGGGCAAATGAAGAAGTTTAAAGACACACTGAAGGCCTCCCTAAGAAACCTTGGAATTGATCCTAACAACTGGGAAAGCCTAGCCGAGGGCCGATCCTCCTGGCGCAACATGACCCGAACTGGAGCAGCAGCCTAGGAAGATAAAAGGCAAAAGGTCGCTATTGAAAAATGGCAAATAAGAAAATCCAGCAAAGACAGTCCCGCTTCTACCGGCCATCAAGCCATGCACTTGTGCCCCCACTGTGGCAAGTACTTTCGGGCAAGAATTGGCCTTATTAGCCATCTCCAAAATCATAAGAAATCATGACTCTGATAGAGGATAGTCGTCATCGAAAACGATGGACACACATTATCATAGTCATAGGAATCATATTGACTCAGCATAGAATTACAGACTTGTCATAGAATCACATAGACTTGTCATAGAATCACATAGACTTGTCATAGAATCACATAGACTCGTCAAAGAATTACATAGACTTGTCATAGAATCACAAAGACTTGTCATAGAATCACATAGACTTGTCATAGAATCACATAGACTTGTCATAGAATCACATACACTTGTCATAGAATCACATAGACTTGTCATAGAATCACATAGACTTGTCATAGAATCACATAGACTTGTCATAGAATCACATACACTTGTCATAGAATCACATAGACTTGTCATAGAATCACATAGACTTGTCATAGAATCACATAGACTTGTCATAGAATCACATACACTTGTCATAGAATCACATAGACTTGTCATAGAATCACATAGACTTGTCATAGAATCACATAGACTCGTCAAAGAATTACATTGACTAGACTCACCTTGAGTATGTACACAGTTTCATCGATGCAGTCATTCATTGGCGTGTTACTCAGATAAAAACATACCATTTTACTTTACATTTTGTTTGTCAGATTCCAGTGTCCTCAGCTATGCCCACAACTGGTCTGACCTTGACCGCTGAGGCTCTCCAGCAACTTCTGTTGCAGACACAGCTTCAGAAAGGTCTAGCAGCAGCCAGCAGCAGTCAACAACAGCAGGTGGCCCAGATTTTAAACCTCAGTGCCGACAGCAAGGTTTTTAAAAAATTTATTTTTAAAACTTCTACCTAGTTGATTAGAAAACTGATAGTGTATGTTGCTTTGAACAATACGTCGTATGTCAATATCTTGTATGTTGCTTTAAACAGTACGTCTTATGTTAATATATTATATATTGCTTTGAACAGTACGTCTTATGTCAATATCTTATATGTTGCTTTGAACAGTGTGTCACAATATCTTGTATGTTGCTTTGAACAGTACTTCCAATGTCAATATCTTGTATGTTGCTTTGAACAGTACGTTTAGTGTCAATATCTTGTATGTTGCTTTGAACAGTACATCTAATGTCAATATCTTGTATGTTGCTTTGAACAGTACATCTTATGTCAATATCTTGTATGTTGCTTTGAACAGTACGTCTTATGTCAATATCTTGTATGTTGCCTTGAATAGAATGTCATCTATCCATGTCTTGGATGTTGCCTTGGGTAGCTCTCCATTTCTTTGGTTTAATTTCTTACTGAAACTGTAATGATTGCAGTTTGCAATATGCTGATAAGAACTGTATTGGCATTTCAGAATTCCACCGCAGCGAACTTTGCCGCCCAACAACGAGCCAGCTGCACCACCACAGTCTCTGCCACATCCCCACTGTTTGCCACGACGACTTCCCCCTCGGCTATGCAGCAAGGGTTGTCCTCGTCTGCTATCTCGTCTTCTTTGGCGCAGGTTCTTCAAGGGGCCCAGACAGTGTCCATGTTGCAGAATGGCCAGCTGCAGCAGTTCCTGGTGGTCAGCCCAGCACAGTTGAATCAGCTGGCTGGGACACAACTGCTTATACAAAATCAGGTACACAAATATAAATAAGTACATTTGGACATTATAGGATCAACAAGCAGTTTTATATTAGTATAGTCAATATTAGATCTCATTATTAGTATACTGAATCTAAATATAAGTATACAGAATCTCAATATTAGTATTATATAATTTTTATCAATATTAGTATTGTGTTTCTGTAAATTTAAATGCAATATTTGTAAGTGTAGCCTATCATAATGTTTTTTTTGTAAAGATGTTTAAAGGTTGGCAATAGTTTCAATTTTTGTTTTTTTTGCATAAACATTTCAGAATGCTCTGCCCTTGTTGTCTGCCAATAGCCTTATGTTAACCCAACAGCTCTCCTCACTCACTGCTGCCCAGCTACAACAGCATCAGCAGAAGCAACAACAGCAGCAGAACCAAGACTCACCTATGCAATCTCCAGAACAGAGCTCATCTCCTCCGGCCTCCCCGCAAGAGAGCCCAAGGGAAGGGAACTCTCCTGCGCTGATGGCTTCCAGTGAAATAATGGCAAGTCCTTGACATTTTGCTTCCCTTAATGGTTTCTGCAGTAATTTTAACCCTTCCTGTACCGACCTACTTTCTATCTATGATCTTCAGTCCCGCTATATACGCGCCCGGGACTGTAAGGGTTAATCAGTGTTTCAAGTACTTGTTTTTTTTGCTGACTCATTCATACTGCTATTACTAGACACAAACAGTTTATAACCTTTAGCAGCCTATAAGCAACTTATAACAGACATAAATTACCACATGAATGTGATATAGTAAAGTGATGTCAATGCTGAGGACTGTAGCTAAAAGCAAGTTAAAATAACATAAAATGTACACCTGGGGTAAAGTACACTGTTATAAAATACTGCTGTCTATTTTCTTCATGCCTGGACCTCAAACTGTTGCAGATTCATTATTTATCTCATCCAGGTTCTTCCCATTGGGTCCTTTACCTCTAAGATATTGATTATATAACAACTTTTCCCCTATTGCTGTTTGAAATTCTCTCCAGGTTACCACATCTTGGTCCAGCGGAGCCGCCATTTTTAAATCTCTGCCTTTTATTGTGGGACCTTGGCAGATTTGAAACAATTCATTTATTGTTGTACATTCTCCATTCTGCTTCATTCCATTTAGTGACAATGAAACATACAAATATAACAGTCAATGTTTATATCAAAGAAGTATCTCGTCAGACCAAATTGATCCATAGGGCCGGTGAAGCAGCGTTCTCCAGTTTCTGTGGCCACGGCATACTAGGTGATTCTGTGGCCAGCACTATGCACAGCCGCCTCTACTTTACCTTTACTAACTAAGGTTAGCTACCCATCAGAGCTGGGTAGACTCAGGGATACCCTCCTGACCTGGGAAAAAATCCTAGCCTGCACCAGAATTTGAACCCAGGGCCTTCGCTACGCCAGTCAAACCTGCTGCCGCTGGCTTCCGATATAGAAAAGAAACGATTGATAAATATGGTTATATAAAGGAAATTAATGTTCATCAATTTTATTTCTTTCTATTTAGGAGGAATCTATGAACATAGATCTGGAGGAACTTGAAACATTTGCCAAGACATTTAAAAGAAGGCGAATAGAACTCGGTGAGCTGTTGTTTTGTGTGTTAGTGACAGTATGTTGATCTAGAAAAAATGTATGTTTTTTGGATCATGCCCATCAGGCATTGTTGAATAAACTTGTTGTACACTTTCAGGTTTCACTCAGGGTGATGTGGGCTTGGCCATGGGGAAACTGTACGGCAATGACTTCAGTCAGACCACAATCTCTAGGTTTGAAGCCCTGAACTTGAGTTTTAAGAACATGTGTAAACTGAAACCATTGCTACAAAAATGGTTAGAGGTGAGCAAAGCATTTTTTTTTTTTAAATGTATAAATGTTTGATAATAATAATAATAATATTTGTATAGCGCTGCCAACAAACATAATGTAAGCTCAGAGCGCGTTTAACATACAACTAAGAATACGGATATTATCCTAGCCCAGGTGACAGAGCTAAATTGATGATAGAAAAAAGACAAAACAAATAAATGTAGCATTAACCGACCCAACCCAAAAGTAAGACAGTAAATTTCCAAAGCATGTTAAAACTTATCTAAGGTAGAAATTGAAATAATTAGTTTTTAAGTTCTTTTTGAAAGAAACAGTAGAGCTTGTTCGCCTCAGTTGATGTTGAAAGTTTCTTCTCTTTTTTTAAATATGTATAAAATTCACTCAGGTCTTGGAGAACTGATTAAAGGTTTATGGAAAGTTTTTGAATTTTACTAAAAGTGAAAAAACAACAACAGTGTGAACAATTTCTATTTTTGTTTTAATTTCTTTTAAAACAAAGTAAATAACCGTGTAGTTGTTGAGAAGTTGTAATTAAACTCCAATCAAGGTCTTTCCTTAAATGAGTATTTCAAAATGTCCACAGACTTTTTTTATTATTTTGTATATATACTGCCAGTAAACATTAAGCAGTTTCACACATCCCAGTGAAAATTGATTTGAGAGTTTTTGTGTCAGTTTGTGAAAAGTTAGTTAATTTTAAAATGATTTTTGAGTAAGAAACCGAAAAAGACGAGTTTTTAAAATTATCTAATCTTTTGGTAACTGAGTTTAAAAAAAATTTTTTAGTGGAATGAAAGAAATATTATTAGAAGATAAAGGTTTCGGGCAATATAATAAGTAAGTAAATTAACCCCAATTTGACGTATAAGTCCTGTGGAGCATCCATAACAAGTTTCCTTGACCACAGCATACAAGGGTACTCCAAACCTGGGAATGAATTCTTAACCAGGATCCAAACCTGGGACCTTCCGTATTGTAAGCGAACACACTGCCTCAGCATGCCCCATAATATAATGTGTGGGATTAGTTTATTGTCATTTTGTCCAGTTTCTTTTCTTCTAATCCAATTCCTTTTTTAAAAATAATCTCTGTTCTCCTAGGATGCAGATGCCATGTCACGGAACCCCACACCTCTTTCACCTGGCGGGGGCGGAGGTGACGGCGTAGGGAGGCGTAGGAAAAAAAGGACAAGCATCGATACTGTGATACGCGTGGCGCTAGAGAAGAGTTTCCTGGGCAATTCAAAGCCCACATCGGATGACATCTCTCTCATCGCAGACTCACTTAATATGGAAAAAGAGGTATTCATATGCTAGCTACTTTCCTATTAAAAGAAAAGAATCTGCTGGCGGATCATTGTTTTTAAAGATGTAGACACTTTGATTATCCTCCTTGAAACCATACAAAACTATCTAGTATGTAGATTGCAACTCGACAGATTCAATTGCTGTCTGAAAAATTTCTTTGGCATTGATTTGATGATCTTATCATATTATTTTGACTCAACATCACAGGAATGGATTTGCTGTCAAACTATCAAAACCTGCTTTCTTTTTTATTTCTTCAATAATTTGGTTGAGTGAACATCTCCCCCCACCCCCCCCCCTCTCTCCCCAATCCTTTCTTGAATTTATAAATCAGGAATGGTAAAACTCTTGTTTAAAAGAAATATTGTTGTGTAGGTGTTAATCAATTTTGTTAGAATTTTATAATTCTATATTCTTACTATTTTTCTTAGTACCGGTATAATTATGTTAGTTTGTAAATAGTTTTTTAATTGATTTACAGGTAATTCGGGTTTGGTTTTGTAACAGAAGGCAGAAAGAGAAACGTATCAATCCACCGAGCTCGAGCTACAATCAAAACCACATCCAGATAATCCACCAGTCGGGAGATTCCTTGGACGCACCGGCCATCAAATCTGACGGTGGGGCGTCCAACGCCACCAACCTGATACTGGCTCCCGGCTCGCAGGAGCAAATCAGCCAATTCCTGAAGCAGCACCAGCAAGACAAACAAATCCTATTTCAGCGGCAGCTGGAGACCAAGCTGGGGCTGGGAGATGGGGACTCCTCTTCCTCCCTCCAGCAGCCACAGTTCTCCACAGACGGTGTCACCATCACACCCATATATTCCACGAGCGACACCTCGTCTTCAAGCCCATCCACGTCCTTGACGGGTTCCGCAATCTCCACCGGCAGCCTCCTGTTTTCACCCTCCGTCCTGGCCTCGGAGCCAGATGCTGCGGTCGGCAACACCATCCTGTCGCTGGAGCAGAAACATTTCGCCCTCCCTAACAGCAATTCCAAATGTGTTGCCACGCTGCTGACCAACTCACAGCAGCCCCTCCTGAGCAGCGAAACCAGCGGGGCGACCTTTCAGTTGTTCTCCGCTAAGGAAGATACATAAAACCGTGCGTGACCTTTGAACTTGTTTGTATGGCAGTGGGGTATTGAATTCATTTCTTGAATCGGCCTGGACGCACTATAGGCTTTCATTCGATTGTGCCCTCATTTCAAAAAGGTTTACCTTCAAAGTGAACTCCTTAAACTGGCTTTAGAAAAAAACAATGAAATGTAAAGTTTCATCTTGTGGTTACAACAGAGCTCTGTTCATTAAGTTGTGTTTAAAACAATTGTTCTGTTTAATTATAAGTTGTGACTGCTTAAAAGCAATGTTGGTGTAGACATGGTATCTTTGGCTTTATGGTTGGCCAAATGTTTAAAAAAAAATTGTTGTTCACATGCATGTTATTTCATTTTTGGCACTTAGCATTTACATATTGTTCAACTGACTGGTATGCATCATCATCATATTTTGTTTTGTTTCTGTTCATGTTTGGATTTTTTTAAAATACTTCACTGGTTTCAAATTAATTTCTAATTTTTGTTTTAAAAACAAAAAATATAAATGAAAGATTGACACATTCATTACCTTGTAAGATTGAGCAATGCAAGGTTTTAGTATACACCTTCTCCCTTCCCACACACTTAGGGCACATCCAATCTTTTACCCAGCATGTATTTAATTGACAAGCATGTTTAGCAATAATTTTTTAGTTACTAGTGCAAGCCAGTTATTTATACCAGATGACTTAATCTTACATGGCATATGACTTTTGTCATTTTTTTTTAACTCTTTGCATTTGACGGGAAATGTTCGTATTTTTCTGTAAAATTGTGAAGACAATTAATTTGTTGAATACAATATTACTTTTTAACAGCAAAATGCTGAGCAGGAGAGAAATTGGTTATTCCTGATGTTCTAGTGTTGGTTTTTTTCATTTTGGGGTCAGTTTGGCTCTACTCAAGCTGTTGTTGATAGATTACAAGATGTTGCAAGGTTGTGTTTTTAACTTTGTTCTACCTCAGACCATTTAAAAATGAACCCCCCATCCCCACCACCTCCACTCCCCCCCCCACACAACCTTTTTGACAGCACCAGAGTTCCATGACACTGCGGCGAGTCACAAAGATGTATCAGAGATGTGCTGTGTGGCTGAGATGTGCTGTGCGGCTAAGATGTGTTGTGCGGCTGAGATGTGTTGTGCTGCTGAGATGTGTTGTGCGGCTGAGATGTGCTGTGTGGAAGAATGTAATAAGTATGTTTATTGTAGGACTGCATGTAAACGTGTAAACATTTTTGTTCTGAAATAACACCTGATTTTGTTTTCAACTTTGTGGGTGACTCTTAACTCTCTAACCTGTCTTTTAATTTCTCACTAATGTAATTTGAGCCCTTTTTGTTTTTCTGCTCTAACCTGCCTGGTTTGCTGTAGCTATAATTTCACTCTCTGTTCACCTCTTGTTTTGTTTAGTTTTGTTTGGTTTCAAACAAGTTTTCTTGTAAGGGACCACTTAAATTTCTTGTCTGTTCTAAGCAATTATGTAGAAACCTTCTTTTTTTCCTTTATTTTTTTTAAAACAACTTTTACCTATTATTATTTTTTTCATTTAGCTGTAAGCATATTTCCGTTTGTGAATTACTTTGATCATTCTATGATCTTTGTTTTCAACTTTTTTTTTTAATTCTGTAAGCAATGAATGTGATAAAAAACAACATAAAACTTGTAATTAAAAAGCAATATATTTTCTGAAACCCGTTTTAATTGAAAATGTAAATCCTTGTATCCAAGTGTAGGGTTTCTCTGGTGTGCATTTACCCATGGCCATTAAAGTTTTAATTAACTTTAACCGCATCGCAATGGCCTGCTTACTGTTTTTCCCCAACTGGTGTTGGGTGCCCACCACTAGAGATGGGTAAACTTAGGGACACCCTTCTGACATTTTTAGCCTGGATTTGAACCCAATAGCTTTGGAGTGGAATGGAGTGGAAGTCCAACGCTCAAACCTCAGACAGTGTGCCACCCCAATTAGTACCAGTTTTATGATGAGGTCTTTAAGTGCAAATAGAAAGTTCTACAATGTCACTTGGAAAAAGGGATGAGCATCAATTGCAGGCATAAGCAGGCTTGAATTTGCCTTCAGAAACAATAGACTCACTTAGATTTCATGTTAAATTCTTCATCTCATTATTGTTAGAATGAGATACTACAATATGAGAATATATTGAAAACAATAAAAACACTATAAAATAAGATGGTCTTCAATATTTGCCGTGCTTTTAAAATAAAAAATAGTCAGTGCAAGAAAACAACAACAAAAAAAACTACTAAATTTTGTATCATGGTTTTATTTCAATATTTTAAAGTTCCTAGCAGACTTTAACAAAATGTACACAAAACAAATTGAAGAAAAAATGGTTGCTTAAGAAGACTTAAAATACTATGTTCACCAAAACATGCGAGGACAGTAAATGAATTTATAAATTGTGTACACAGACATACATAGAGTAAGGACAGTGCCTAATGACAATTGCCACAAATGTTGGATACAGGGTTACAAATGCACACCAAAAAAAAGTAAATCATGCAAAATCTAGGTCAGGTAGATAGACTTATAACTATATATAACAGTATGTTTCAGCCCACACTTAGTTAATTTCAGTCCAAGTTTAGTTACAAGACATCAAATTAAGACACAACCTATATTGTGTAGAGTTTTTTTTTAATATCATTTATATGTTACTTATGGGCTATTTTTATGTTATAAAAATATTAGTGGGATTATGAAATAAAATTTTATTTTAAAAATGCGGATCACAAAAAGAAAGTTAAAGAAACACTGCATCTGATATAATTCACTGAACACAAAGACAAACCTGTATATATGTCGGAAGAAAATAAATGAACTATTTTCACAGAAATGTAGAACAAGTCAGGACAGTTAACATTGACAAGTCAGGACAGTTAACATTGATAAAATATGCCAGCACTTTATATTCAAAGACATTGATATTAAAGACAAGAAAATGTTGATTTGAAAATACTGTTTTTTTACAGACACATTTAGAATACATCATTTAATGAAATTTAAATAGGAAGCTAAAAATGTTGCACGAAATTTGTCATATTATAAAATTAAAACTTGGAAATAAAAAAAATATATATTTTAGTGACTAGAGCAGTTTCATTTAAATTTAAATATAGTTTATAAAGTTGTCAATATTTCAAACCTCAAAGTTATATTTTATCTAGCACACCTCTAACAATGTATTTAAAATAACTAGGAATTGTCATTATATTTATATAGCTAGACTTGAACAAATTTAAAGTCCATCTAAAATATAAATGCAACTGGACACATTTTAAATTTAGAAAATGTATCTTTCAGTGACTTTCACAAAATGTATCAAGAAGATTCATTTGAGCAAATGTTTCTGAGACTATTGGTTTGAGGAAAATATTGTTTCTTAAATTAATCTGAAATCTTTATTTAAAAGTTAGATAAACTTTCTTAATATAAACTATTTAAAAAACAAAACATTATTGTTCTACATTATTGCAACTACTACATTGTACATTTCATAAGGTGGGCTTGAAAATCTTCAAGAAATATATCACAACTGTAATGGTTCATTGACAAAAAGTACAGGGAAAAACACATTACAGTCACTTAAGTACAAGTGTTGAGAGTTCAGGAACAAAATAATTAGCATGCTGTACATACAGAAACTTTTGGGCTATTGGAAATAGGTGTCAGTCTCAAAATGTCGAGTCGAAGTTCAAGCATACAATGTCTTCTATGCTCCAAAAGATTTTTTTGTTTGCAACAAATCTTGCTTTTACATATTAGCATCATTCAATATGGATATAAAATGAGGTTATTTATTTACATTCTACAATACTACACAGAGGATGTTAACAAAGGCTGTTGACATATGCCAGTGATTTAAATGAGCGTGCAGCTGGCTGGACTAACTACTTTGTTCGTCTGTGCAATGAGTGGATACATTCATTTAATTAAGGTGCTTCATTCAACTTAAGGTGCTGTTTGTTTTTCTCGTTTTTGTTCCCTTTGATTTTTTTAGCATCACATGCACAAACAGTGACATTTATCCAGCATAATTAACGGATAGTAAAGCTTAAAAAAACTTTTTTAAATTTCAAGGAAAAACACAAAGAATATGCTACTAAATGCATTTATATCTAGACAACAACATGACAAATCTAGTTCTCGTTTCAAACAAATTTGAGAACACAAGCCATTTGTTATTTAGAAATTGAAAACATACAAGAAGAACTAATAGTTATTGATTGTCAACTTACAACAGCTAGCCTTGTTAAATAAAATGCATTTAAGAGTGTCAAAGTCAAATATAACATATATCCAATTTTTTTTTCACAACCTAACCAATAAATTTATAAAATAAAATAAAACTTATGTCTGGTACTACAATGTAAACAGATGGACCTCAGGAAGTCTAAGTACATCATGCCACAAAAATACACTGACCTATGTCAATAAACTTTCAGAGTATTATAAACAAAAAAATTAAAGCGAAATAGGGCCTTTTGCACAAGGTCTCCAATATCACAAGACCCACGTTGTTACTATGTAAACAAACCGCCATCTTGCTGAACATAAAGAGCATTTGTACCACAGTGGGCACCCATATTTCTAGACTAGAACAAGGCTGTACGATTTTATGTTCAAGATAATTTAAATATCAGACAAGCAAGTGTAATGTAATTAAAAATAATTCATCATTTTAAGCTAATAAATAGAAAAATATGTTAATTTTGAACAAATAAAATAACAGTTAGTGTTTTATCCAGTGGTCTAAGACCTAAGCAGTGAGCCTAGTAAGCAGTAAGTGGCCTTAGTAAGTCCTAGAATGAAGTTATTAAAACTTTGAAATATTTAAAATAAGCAGTAAGAGGCCATAGCTTCTCTTGAAATTTACTGAGCTTTGAAATATATCAAAGATTTATTTCACAGAGGATGGTTATAGAATAGTATTGTTCAAAAACAGTAACTAAAACTAGTGCCAGCCTACAGGGAAATGGCAGAAAGTGTACATCAAAATGGGGAAGTAACTCTGTGTAGCCTTGAAGTCATGTGATTTTGGTCACATGTTTCTAAAAGCCCTATTTCAACAAATGATATTCAAATAATATGTAAAATTAGAAAAAATGAACCTAAACAAATATATACAGAATATGCTAAATAAAAAAATTGAGTATTTTTTTGTTTAGACAAGGCGTCTTCCCCAGAATTAGATGTAAAAAAAATAACAAAAACAAGTATACTCTATCCCCCCCCCCCCCACGCCTACCTCAAGCATAGACCATAACAATCTCTTCTCCATGAAGAGTAAACACAAAATGCGGCTATTACTGTAAGATATTTGTAAAGTAAAAAAAAAATTAACAATTAATAAGACTTTGTTTTAAAATTGAAAATACAAATGGCTAACTGGTTCATAATCTCATGGAAGCAGACGCAACAGTATAAGTATAAGAAGCCTTGTAATGCACCAAAATTAATGCACAAATGATTACAAAATGAATAACAGTTTCTCACCATTCAACAGCTTTGGGCTGCTATTATTCACCCTTCCCTATTTCCCACCATGCAGAAGTCAAAAAATTTGATGGGGATTAAATTTTCTTACTTACAAAAAATTTCACATCCACTTTTTTAAAATGCGCCACCTTTGACAAAATGAATGCACAAAACAAAACAAAAATTTGAGATCACATAAATTCATAAGTTAGATAAAAAAAATCACACACGTTTAAAAAAAAAATGTCTCTAGGCTAAAAATTTCATAGATTATATAGTCAAATGAACTAATTCCATTTCTACTATCAGTTCACAAATTAGAATTTTTTTTTTGTTTATGGTGTCATAAAAAAAAAATGAAAGACAATGAGGCATTGTATTTATACAAGTGTAAAACAAAAAACACAAACTGAAAAATACAAGAAATAAATATAAAAACTAAGAGTCCTACAGTCATCGTTAGCAAAACAAAACATAATTTGATATGCGTAAAGAAAACACCAGCAATCTGCAGTGGCAGAGTCTTAGGACACCCTTACTCTTTCGGGTCACAGCTAATAAGGACCAAAGATAACAGTGGTACTGTAGACACCACGAGGAAACTTGCTTCAACTGGCTTCGCTTGCTCACCTAGCAATGCATTACAAAAGTCCTGAGCTAGTGTAATTATAGCTTTTTTAAAAACAAAAATTGTTGGAAAAGGACCTTATTTTTTCTCCAGTGACTGCACATCATCTCCAGCCTAACGACACAACACTACTAATTAGAAGTTTGAATCTTCAGTATAACAATCAATACCTACACCTGAATTATTTCCAGAGGTCTGGGAAATGCCCTCGCCCTTCCTAACCCTTAATAAGTAGACTTCATTTGGGCATCTCTCATAGGCTGTCTTGTTTTCAAAGTAAAGTTTACCAGTTTTCTTTATTAGCTAGGCTCATAGGCTGTCTTGTTTTCAAAGTAAAGTTTACCAGTTTTCTTTATTAGCTAGGCTCATAGGCTGTCTTGTTTTCAAAGTAAAGTTTACCAGTTTTCTTTATTAGCTAGGCTCATAGGCTGTCTTGTTTTCAAAGTAAAGTTTACCAGTTTTCTTTATTAGCTAGGTATACAAAGGTATCATGTGGACCTAAAAAACTGGCTACCTTCCTTTCATTACCGGGGTCAGTCACAAATCAACACCGGGGTCGGGTACACCCCTCCGGTGGAGGTTATGACTAGCAGAACAGGAAAATTGAATGCACACTGGCATTAGCCTGGTCTGAGGATGGCACAATTAATTATCCAGAGAAGCCAGGGAACATAAGGGGGTAACGATCAAGGGACACATTTTTTTTTACACACCATTCATATTTGTAAATGGTCAGAGTGTATTTAGGGAGACAATCAAGTCATGAGATTAATCCCTGCATCAACAAAAGGAATGTAGATAAACAAAAAAATGGCATCAATATAAACAAAACAAAACATAACAATAAAATCATAAACCTTTTTGTTTTATGAAACAATCATTTGTCAATATTTATATATTTATAATGTTTTGCCTGATTTTGTTTTATCATTAATAATAAACTATATGTGTTGAAATTAAAAGGAGTTCCAATTTAATTTCAAAGTTCCATGTGAAAGTACGACAGACTAAAAAAGTATAAAAAAAATTTTTTATACAAAAATTACAATTTATGCCATTGTTTTTTTAAAAACAGAATTCCTTCAGATTTAAGTATCTACTATACCGATGTGGATGACAGACTGTGGGCTTAAGTAAGCCCCCCCCCCCCCACCCAGACTCTTTTATTTCAGCCCACAAATTACAACCTTGACCTTAGATTGACCCATGACCAGACTAAAAATAGTCGTCAACCCCTCTACAATTATATTCTTAGGCCAACATAAAGTAAAGCAAAATTCACAATAAATACAAAAAAAAGTTTTGTGGATAAATAAAAATATTTTGAAGGTAAACAAAGGAATGTTCAGCACAAAATACTCACAAATGAAAAATGTATAAATGAAATATAAAAAAAAAATGCAACTGTAAAAATCAGGTGAAAAGAGTTTAAATTAAAAAAGATGGAATTCTTCACTGGTTCATCATAGAAAGACAATAAATTGAAGCGGATTTGAAGCAGACGTCAAGGATATATGTTATTCAAAACCTTTTATTTCCTCTTTTTGTGGAAACGTTCAATTCATTAAGTATTAAGTGACTGTCTGGTTGAAGCGTCACAGGTTAAACTAAATGACATGCAATAAGTAATCAATAGTCAATACATACATATGTATAGACTTAAATACTGGCATTAGATTTTATGGCGTCTAAATGACGTCTAGCACTGGCACTATAGCCTAGGGCATCTAAATGACACCTAGAGCTGACATATTAGAGCCAAGGCACCCAAATGACATCTAGTATTGTCCCTAGACCCCACAGCATCTAAATGACACCTATTATGTGTGACATTCGATCCAAGACATCTCAACGACATCTTTCTCTCTTGTTTTACAGCACTGGCATTTGATCCTCGGCTCCTGAAATGACATCTCTAGCGATGCTGTAATGCTGCAAACATTTATTCTATTTGCCGAAAATCAGTATCTACAAATCCGCAGCGGCTAAACAAAATAAATAAAGTGACATTAAAAAAAAAGAGCATCAGCTCTCTGCAGTCCACAAGGTAGACAACTCGTCACGTCCTGAACGACCTCAGTGGCCCCCAATGTAAGGTGAAGGTCAACATGCAGTGCCTGTCTCCTCCTCCAGCCAGGCCACTATCTTTCCTTCCCACCCGGGCAGTATGTCATCATCATTGGAGAGCTGACGAGAGAGGCAAAAATAAAAGAGATATTTAGATGGGAACTGTAGGTTCAATACTATTGGGTCAAGAAAAAAACAAACAAGGTCAAGGTTTTGCTTGTCGCCTACATGCAAGAAGTAATCAATAGTCAATACATACATATACACATATACCCTCTGTAAAAAATTTACTTCATGTGTGTATGTATTTCTAGGTAAGGGTAAATTTTTCCAGAAGTAAAAGAGAAAGAAAAAAGAAACAATGTTTTTGAGAACTTTATTTAGTGGTGTTTCAGTACACTGAACATACTTTTTATCTTGGTGGAGAAATAAACTATGGTTACAACACTATAAGAAATATAATGTATTTAAAGTTAGATTTGCTCCTTCATTTAGTAATATACGAGAGAAAAGATTTTTTTTTAAACACTATTGTGGTAACATAAGTATCTTCAAGCATCACTAGAATGCACTAGAATGTTTAAGTGGCTAAGACCACGGTGTATAACTGTCAATGGTTATTATCCTGTCTGGGGCCTTAATGCACTTTACCGGGCTCCGACAAAGTCCATTTGAAAGGCTAAGGCCATGGCAACTGATGAACACTGCGCTTCTATGCCCATGGGCCTCAAAGACTTACGCAGTGTGTAAACCGCAGTTAAATTTATATTAAGAATACACTGGCAGGTTAACGCACGGAGGCCTCATTGCACCGCTGAAAGTCACCCATCCTCGGTGAGGAGAAGCAGAGCAGTGCATGCGAATGCAGAGACCATACCCCATGATATGCGACAGGCCTTATCGGTGTGCCGTGGGGTGGCTAGTCTCGGACAGGATATTGGTGTACCCCCCTTGGTCCACCCGTTTACATCGTTACGCCCTGGACTAAAGAGCCGGAAGGTTCGTCTATTGTTTTTTTTAAAGAGACATTTTAAAATCGGTTAACAATGTTTCCCTGGTCTTATAGATCAAATTTTGTTCAATGGGTTCACTACTACAACACTCCTCTTTTTCCACTAAAAAGCTAACAACTTATCCAGACCAAAGGTGATGTTTCTATATAGCCATCTGTGTCTGTGTGTGAGGGGGGAGAGGGGTTGGGCTTACATCCAGAAAACATTTAGTTCACACTAACTCACCTCCTCCTTGACAGATCCGTACTCTGGGTCCAGGGCCTTGAAGAAATAGTGGTACACGTTGGAGTCTGGGATCACACACTTCAAATCTCTCAATCTGATTTCCCCCAATCTGCAACACACAGCAAAAACAAAAATAAATCATTAAACATTCTGATGGTCCCTGTGCTTTAGCTGTGCATCTCTCACATTCTCTGGCATCTGGTACTGGGCTACAAAGAATGACATGAGGATGGCAACGGGTGAGATGGGCAGAAAGCTGGAGAAAGTATCTCGATCCAGCAAATGCCTGGAAACTTCTAGTTTGCTTATCTTTGAGGTACGGAGACAGGCAGTGATGTTATTGCCATTAAAAAGGTATTATCAAACTTTGATTCTAATTACTAGTTAATTAATTTCGTATAAATCTAAAACATATCATGAGTCATTGTAAAACTCAAATTATGCCCCATATAAAACGCATTCCTTGTTATTAAAAAACAACACCTAAATTATCTCCCCTTTCATTCAAATTATGGCCCTTATATGATGAGAAAACAACTGAGTATCTAAAGCAAATAAACAAAAAAACAAGATTTAGACTGACTTACTTTTTTCTTATCAGGCAGGTGAACGGTTTGTCAGAGTTTGCCAGGTAGTAGACGACACTGGTGGACTGGGGCTCCGCAGGGTTGGGTGATGAGCTCTTGGAGCGTCCACCTGAAACAGTTAAGTCTACTGGAAGGGAGGAGATGAGTGGTTCAAATGATGATGGCATGACAAGGGTAAAACATTCACTGGGTGATTCATCTAAACTATTCCCAAGTGACTAGTGATTGATAATTAGTCAACTATTTTCAAGAAAATACTTTTATTTGGAAGGCATATGGGTTTTAACACAGTGGGGCAGCGCGTTCGACTGTCCTGAGTTCAAATCCTGGTGAAGGCTAAGATTTGCTCCCAGGAATGGAAGGGTGTCCCTGAGTCTACCCTGACTCTGATGGGTACCTGACTTTAGCTGGGGTAAAGTAAAGGCGGCTGGGCATTGTGCTGGCATAGTATGCAGTGGCCACAGACACTGGTGAACACTGCTTCACCGGCCCTATGGATCAATTTGGACAGACAGGATTACTTTTGATGGGGTTTCATAAGTTTGTTGTCACAATAATTTGGTAAATCACTTGTTGTCACAATAAATTGGTAAAGATCACTTGTTGTCACAATAATTTGGTAAATATCACTTGTTGTCACAATAATTTGGTAAATATCACTTGTTGTCACAATAATTTGGTAAAGATCATTTGTTGTCACAATAATTAGGTAAAGATCACTTGTTGTCACAATAATTTGGTAAAGATCACTTGTTGTCACAATAATTTGGATAAAGATCACTTGTTGTCACAATCATTTGGTAAAGATCACCTTGGGAACAGTTTTGGTAAACCCCAGGTTTGTTATCAATCTATTTAGTTCCAAAAACTTTAATGAACTCTTTTCTTCGGTAAAAATAAATAACAAAAACAACAACATCAAAACGTTTAGTTAAAAAAAAAAACATGCCCTACCATTCGGAACAGGTATCTGTGATTTCCCCAGTCGGCCAGGGCTGCCTTTGCTCGGGACACTGACTCCAGTGGGTGGCCTGCTCATATAATTTCTGACCAACCCTTGCTGGACGACCTACAAGTAGAATAGATTCGTTATATGAAAGGGATTAAAAACAAAGTCTTTATAGTATAAGATAACTGCCCAGGCTTTTGTCAGCAGGGGCGAAGCCACAGGGGGGGCTGAGGGGGGCTAAGCCCCCCCTGGAATTAAAATTTTTTTTTTTTTCATCTGATTTTTTACAAATATGCATTAAATTTGCTAAAAATTTGGTAAATCTTTGTCACGCGAAAGTTTAGCCCCCCCTGATATTTGGTAAATATTTTTCACGCGAAAGTTCAGCCCCCCCTGGAAAAAATTTCTGGCTTCGCCTCTGTTTGTCAGTGAGTGGTCCAGAAGATTAATGCTAGATTTCAAATTTAAAGGTGTGACTGGATTAGTTTCTAAATTAGGTCATATTTAAGTTTGTAGTTGGCAGGTGCAAGTAAAGTTTTTTGTATTTCTATTGGCTACAACAAGAACTTACCGATCCTCCTCTCCTTCCTGGTGAGCACTGAGCTGGCGAGCCAGCCGTCACGGGCCGTGGCGGGGGTGTCCTTTGCGACACCCTGAAAGGTTCCCTGGCCACTGTCTTCCTTGTTCTCGGGGAAGTGATGGGTTTGCTCGGCGGTGTGTTAGCCCTCCCAGTATCCTGGGGAGTGAAAAAAGTCAATAAAAACTTCATGCAATATAAACACAAAGTTTCAGCAAGTTTTTACTTTTATCATTTTTTGAATATTGTAAATAGTTTTTACAGCAGAGACACTCCCATTCCACAAAGTACCAACCAAAACCTTTTTGAAACAATAAACCCAAATTTTTCACATTAATTTCCCTCAAAGAATGATTGAAGAAGAATTTAATGCTTGAACTTATTTAAAAGTAATAATATTCAACCTCACTGGCTAATAATAGGTAGTATCCTTGTAAAGCAGAAAATAAACAAAAACCCTAACTGCACCAATGCATGCTTTATTTAGTGCAGAAAGTACTAGAATGGATTTTTGTGAAGCCTTTTGAAGGCAAAAGAAAAGGCGTACTAGAAAGTGGTAGAGACTACGAGAACAAATATCGGTGTTATTACGTCGTAATAAACAACTATCTACGCAATTATTCTCTAAAAGTATCTAGTCGGACCAAATTGATCCATAGGGCTGGTGAAGCAGCATTCACCAGTTTCAGTGGCCATGGCATTCAATTATTCTCTAGGCCATCATTAAATGTAAATAAATAACTCTGAATGAACTAGTGAAACAATTTCAAATACTATATAGCAGTGGTTCTTAACCGGTGCTCCACGGAGCACTGGTGCTCCGCGAGGTAGTTGCAAGTGCTCCGCGAAATTATGAAACTCAAAATTTAATGTTCACTCACTTACTCTATCTGATTGAGCTGAACAAATGCTTATAATAGGTAGTCCAAACGGGGAAAAATCTGCCATTTTGCCTTTTTTTTACTGATTTTGTAACGAAGTTTTGACTCACTTTTACTAATGCTACATAAATAAAATTTATATGTGATTAAATTTGAAGCCTTTATCTAACAAAATATTTAACTTTTAAACTCATTAACTGTATTTCAAAAAGTGTTTTGTGTGTTTGAATAGTGGGGGGTTGGGTCGTTTTGGCAGCGGCTTTCAAAACGGGTCAGTAAATTTCCGTTCTCCTTCGTGTTACGCGATCGTTCGATCAGTTTTGGATTTACGTACATTTGTGAGGAAGAATATCACATTCCACAATGTATTGTATGTGGAGAAAAATTATCCAACAGCGCGATGGTTCCTACCAAGTTGAAACGTCACTTTTCTACAAATCACGCCAACCTTGCTACAAAAACTAAAGATGATTTCAAACGATTGTTAGATACGCAAGCTAAACAAGTAAAATATTTTGAAAAACTGTGAAAATTTCCGATATGGCACAATTGGCGTCATATAAGGTTGCTGAAATGATTGCTGTTCAGTTAAAACCACATACTCTAGCAAAGTCTTTAATTATACCTGCACGTTGTGAAATGGTTACAATTATGTTTGGCGATGAAGCAACAAAGGAAATAATGAAAATTCCTCGTTCAAATGATACAATAAAAAATATAATTAAAAATATGTCGGATGATATCGAGAAAACAGTTGCCGATAAGCTTTCCAAACGGCATTTTGCTCTGCAAATTGAAGAGTCCACTGACATAAGTGGAAAAGCTCATATACTAGGGTTCGTTCGTTTCATTCATGAAAACGAAATAGTGAATGAATTTCTATGCTGTCTTGAGCTTACCGAACGTTCGACAGGACAAGATGTCTTTGATTCTATTTCTTCCTATTTCGAACAATTCAAAAAATCATGGGAGTTGTGTGTGGGAATTTGTACGGACGGTGCTCCATCAATGGTAGGCTCATTAAAAGGGTTTGTGACTCTCGCCAAGAAAAGAAACGCCAATATTATATCTACTCACTGTTTCTTGCACAGAGAATCTCTGGTGTCCAAAACATTACCAGTAGCATTAAAACCTGTGCTAGACAAAGTTGTAAATATGGTAAACTTAATAAAATCGAGACCTTTGAAAATACGCGTCTTAAAAAATCTTTGCATCTCTATGGAAGCCAAGTACGAATCTTTGCTTTTGCATTCTGAAGTGAGATGGTTATCCAGAGGAAAAGCATTACGTCGTTTCTTAGAACTGAAGGATGAATTGATGACATTTTTCCAAAATGAAAATATGGTTGATTTTGTGGAATATCTTCTAAAGACTTTTGGTGTGCTAAATTGGCATATTTAGCTGATATTTTTTTATTATTTAAATTGTGTTAATACCAGCCTTCAAGGAAGAAAAGAATTTTTTTTAACATCGACCGACAAATTGACAGCCTTTCGGAAAAAATGTTATTTTTTGGAAAAATCGTTTGTTGGAGAAAAAGAAAGTAGATATCTTTCCTTCTCGTAATGATAACACTACCGACGAAATTATTTCAGCAGTAACAGAGCGTTTAACTTTATTAGAAGAAAAGATTGAATTTTATTTTCCATCAATAAACGTAGAAACATATGACTGGATACGTAATCCCTTTGCCACGGTTGATACATAAAATAGTAAGTTGTCATACCAAGAAGAAGAATAATTAATCAACCTATCATCGGATCGTACACTTAAAATAAAATTTTCCGAAATGGTTCTGGAGGAATTTTGAATCTTTGTGCAAGAAGAATACTCAGCTCTCTCCATGAAGGCACTTAAAATCTTGTTGCAATTTTCAACATCATATTTGTGTGAACTCGGTTTCTCGATAGTCACCAACATAAAAACCAAAAAACGAGCAACACTTACTAATTTGGATGAAGAATTGAGGGTAGCTATTTCTAACATTAGGCCTAATATCACTGAAATTTGTAAAAACCGTCAAGCTCAGGTTTCACATTAAATCTTTTTATTTTTCTAAATAAAATTTTGCTCAATGTTATTTTTTTTACTTATTAAATTTATCTTTATTAAAAATTTGTTTGTCATGTTATAATTTTAAACTCTTATGTTATAATCTTTTATTTTCAATAAAAGTCGTACGTATGTGTATTTGTTTTTTTTTTTTTGCTCCTTGATTTTGGTGCTCCCCAAAGTTTTGTCATGATCAAAAGTGCTCCCCGACTTCAAAAGGTTAAGAACCACTGCTATATAGAGACTATTATTACATTCTATACACACATAACAGTGATGATCACAAAACCCTGACAGTTCCATAATGAATGATACAGCCGACGTAGAAAAATGCCAATTTTACCTTTGACCTATTCAGACAACTATATTCACCTGTAGAGTCCCGCCGGGCACTGTGGCCACTGACCCGTTGATGTGCACCTTGTCCAGGAGCCGTGCCAGGCTGTCCTCCAGCGAGTCCATGACGGAGCTCCTGGGGTCCTCAAAGGACATCTGAGATTTGGCTTGCTTGAAATTATCCCTGATCAACTCTAGCTCTGCCAGCTGGTGAACCAATCACATGGCAAAAAGTAATTAAGTGAAACAAATAAAAAAATAAAAATAACATCCAAACCATCTCTTTTGTTAAAGAAAATGTAGCAGCTTAAAAGAACTACAAATGGTTGCTTGAGTTTGTAATGCAAAAAGTAATTTAGGGAAACAAATAAAAAAATAAAAATAACATCCAAACCATCTCTTTTGTTAAAGAAAATGTAGCAGCTTAAAAGAACTACAAATGGTTGCTTGAGTTTGTAATGCAAAAAGTAATTTAGGGAAACAAATAAACAAAAAAAAAATACATCTAAACCATCTCTTTGTGAAAGAAAATGTAACAGTTTAAAAGACCAACAAATGGTTGCTTGTGTTAGTTTAATAAATAACATTTAAATATGCTTTATTTAGAATGTGCAGCCCTTGAATATAAATATTGCCTTTCCAGGGGGAGGCCGTTTTGGGTCAGGGGAGGTAAGGTCCTGTTGCCTAACATGTCATTGCTGCCTTTGCACTAGAATGTCTTATACTAAAGTAGAAGCAGGGGCAAAGCCAGGAGAGGGATAAGGGGAGCTAAGGAGTGCCAAGTCCCCAGATATTTTGCAAAAATATTTTTTTAAAGCATTTTTAAGCATAAATCTGTATTAAATTCTCACAAAAATTACAATTTTTTGTCACATGAAAGCTCTGCTCCCTACCATGTGGAAAAAAATATCCTAGGTTCACTCCTGTGTAGAAAAGATAGACAAAAACTGTGGACTCTTAAAAGGGCCATACACTGTCTAGCTGCCCTTACAATCAATCTACATGTAGCCCATAGTACAGGGTTCTCACATTTTTTCTGAAAAAAATTATTCAAGGCTGTTTCCAGACTATTTCAAGGCTATAAGAGCCAAATTCCAGGCTGCTGGAACACGTTATTTGGAAAATGGTCACACGTCTCATCCCCCTATGTGACCTAAATGAGGTTTTTAAATTTAAGGCTCGATCAGTGGGCTTTTATGGCGTATAAAAATGGGATTGGCGTTTTTTGTCTGACCTTGATTTTTATAATAAATTTAGATATAAATATAGATTTAGTTTAATTTCCAAGCTGACATGCTATTTTTCCAGACTAAAATGTCAATATTCAAGGTTGTCCAGGCCTTGATTTGTTTTTTTTTAAACTCCAGACTTTTCAAGACTTTCAAGACTGTGTGAGAACCCTGATGGTATAATGAAATAATGAGGAGACAGGAAAATAACAAGAAGACAGAATACAATAACACATTCCCCCCCCCCCCCCCCCCAGCCCATCTCATCCCACTAAAAACTTTCAATGTAAATCCCAGAATCCTACGTCTGATCTGTCGGCCAGCTTGTAATCCCCAACACGCCTGTCCAGGTGGTTGTTCTGCACATTCTGAGGGGCAGCCGTATGGTCACGCTTGAACAACTCCTTCTGTTGACACAATACACACACCAAAGTTAGTTAGGACATGCACTACAGGCAATGTTTTAAAATACACCGCACACACAAGATCTAAAACGCACTAAATAACTAAACATAATATGAAGACCACACTGGAAAAAATGACAGTCATATATGTAGTTTTCTTCTTCTTTATCTGTTAGCCAGTCTGCAGAGCTGTTTGCTCTCTTGCAGTCAATGCCAGACAAACATATTTACATGTTGTTACGTCCACAATCCCCTTGTGGCCAGAGCTGTGTAGATCTTGCTGATAATTCTCGTTAGTCCTAGGGGAGACTTTAATTATTAGTATTTATGTTTCAGTATTACACGAACTCTTCTTATAGTCCTGGGCACAAATTCAGTATTTGTATTCCAACATTTCCTCTCTTGTAAATTATGGTAGTAGATAAATCTTATAGTAATGTATACAACACAATAGGATAGTAACTTGACAAAGAAGCTTCAGTGTAACTGTTGTTGATAGTTTATTTCAGGTGGTATGTTCAATATATACAATATATCTATTATGTACAGTTAGAATAAAATAGTGCAAACACAAACGTTCAAAGGAACATCTTTTGAAAACTCTCTGTCTTTCAGACAAAACAAATCATTAAATACTATCCGAGTGGTGCAAGGGACAGACCCACTACCAGTAGGGGTGAAAATCATGGTAACATTACAAAACTCATAACAAAACGATATGAACTTCCCCTATTAAATAATGAGTCGTTCCCAGACTCTGAGAATTTGAGATCAACACAGAATCCCAGCATTACCTAGAACCTTTCGTTTTCCTACTAAACGTCCTAATATCGCGTGTAGTAAGAAAAGAGAGAGAGGAGAATAAACATTGCGTGTTCCAATTCTTGGAAAAACAATATACATGACACGCCCCCACCCAATGAAAGAAATAATGTACCATAATTACCCAAGTAATACTCAACATGGTACATTTTTCGTACTTAACACTATCGTTTTAACAACCAACAATCAATGGAAGATTATTAGACAATTTAAGCAAACATGGCTCACTGGCACAACTAAATTATAAAAAGTGTCACTACCCAATGGTAATTGTGATTATAACGTGATGGACAAATATTTCACCGTTAGTATTAATATTAACTAATGTCTCAACAAGTACAAATAATTCAAAAATATTCTAGTCATTCTTATTTTAACTATGTACAGTTGTGTGGATTTCCAACAAAAATTTGCAAAAAGTTTTAATCTATTAAACAAATATAACATTGCTCAAACTCTTGTCAATTTCCAACAGTTTACTTCTAATATACAAACCAAAATATAAGTAATACATAACTCGAATCAAACTATAGGTTACTTCCCCTTTAAATTACAGTGTCAACTTGACATTAACATGGTTCATACCTAAGATGATGATACTTCCCCTTTTCTCAAATACGAGGAGAAAATACACTCTAGCTACGATTACTACAGTAATCTAAATATTAAAATGTAATCCACTATTATGCGTTTTTGGCAAATTTAAAAGTTTAATATAAAAGATTGTTCAGGGTTGAATGAGTGCACACCTTTAGGTACCTTTGTTTCCCTCCATTCCCGGATATATGGAATATATAACAACCTATACAACATAGTGAATATCCACTAGTTTTTCCCATTCTATTACCATGATATAACAATTTAGCAATAGATTTCCAATATTATCTATTAATTTATACCAATTAAGATTACATCTCTTTCTAAGATAAAAATTGTACATATTATTATTTAGTTCCATTCATTAACTAAAATAAAACAAGATAATAAATCAACTAGCTCAAAGTTTTCCCACTTAATTGCATGTGATGACAATTACTTTTATCCATCCATATCAAGTAAATACGTGCATATTATATATTTATTGCATCATGCATCAACATTTAAATGGAATTTCTTTTCCATAATCAAATGAATTTAAAATATATCAGAACATCAATATTATACATGATTATAAGAATTATTAATACTTTCAAAAGACTTGACTTCTGTATGATACAAGTATTCTATAGGTATTCCATAATCAAAATTCAAACGAATGATAGGTTATCATGACACATTCTTAATGAATAAGTGAGATGATCTGAAAAAGAAGTATGGGTTATTCAGTCAATCATGTAGCACCCGAGATAGAGTATCAGCTATGACCTTGTCTCTATCTTGTCGATGATACGGGGAATGGGATACCAGTCGGTCTTTGTCAAATTACTTAATTTCCCAAAGTCTCTATAAAACTGCAGTGTGTGGTCGGCTTTTGGTACCATCACACAGGGTGTAGACCATTTGCTATCACATTTTTCTCCTATGTCATCTTCTAACATATACTTTACATTTAATTTAATATGCTCAGGTCTGATGGGGTCAAATGGATGCTGTTTAATAGACCTGGCACCCTCGGTTAACACTACATCGTGCTCTATGACATGTGTCCTACTGGGAACATTTGTAAACATTGACTTATTTTCATGTACCAGCTCAATAATCTTCTCCTTATCTTCTACCGGAAGATGTTCTAGCCTTGTATCTAAACTCTTAAGGGCATCTGTATTATTAAGTTTACTTTCTGCAAACTTATATTCTATCCTAGATAAATCCGTCGGGACCCTAGCTAATGAAATCATGGGGACCTCCCGTGGTTTACTCTTTTCCCTGGAAACATAGGGCTTAAGTAAATTAATATGGCATACCCTCTGTTTTTGTCTCCGGTCAGGAGTCTTTATCAAATAATTGACCTCGCCAAGCTTTGACTCTATCTCATAGGGTCCACTAAACTTTGCACTTAAAGGCTGATTTTGCAAAGGTAGAAACACAAGAACTTTGTCACCTGGTGCAAAAGTTCTAGCTGTAGCTTTACGGTCATAGTTCTGTCTCATACGCTCCTGCATCTGTGGAAAATGAATCTTCACATGGTTAAAAGCATGATAAAGCCTATTTTTAAATTTATCTACATATGACAAAAGTCCAATCGGTTCACTGTCCGTTAGCCAAGTTTCATGTAGAAGTTTCAACGGACCTCTGACTGAGTGTCCATACACAAGTTCGAATGGGCTAAACCCCAGGGATTCCTGAGTGGCCTCCCTTGCAGCGAACAGTACATAAGGCACACCCTTATCCCAGTCTTTCTCGTTTTCATAACAGTACTTTTTAAGCATCGATTTTAATGTCTGATGAAACCTTTCCAGAGCTCCCTGGCTCTCAGGATGATAGGCACTTGATAGCCTATGGCTTATCCCTAATTGTTCCATGACTTGTTTGAAAATGTTCGAAGTAAAGTTAGTCCCCTGGTCGGACTGTACTGTCTTCGGTAGGCCATAACGTGTGAAGAAATTTGTCAGGGCGTCTACCACCTTCACTGTTGTTATGTTCCGCAACGGAATGGCTTCCGGGAAGCGAGTGGATGAACACATGACTGTGAGCAGGTATTGAAAACCGGCTTTTGTTTTCGGCAACGGGCCCACGCAATCAATGAGTATATGACTGAATGGTTCGTCGAACGCTGGTATCGGCTGGAGTGGAGCGACAGGAATTCGTTGGTTAGGACGTCCTACCATTTGGCATACGTGGCAAGTCTTGCAGTATTGTTCGACATCTCTTCTCAGTCCTGGCCAGTAGAAGTAAGGGAGGATACGGTGGTGCGTTTTTCGGACTCCCATGTGACCAGCGAAAGGAAGATCATGCGCCATACGCAGTATATCTTGACGATAGCACTTAGGTATTACAATCTGGTGAATACTGTCCCACTCGTTTGTACCTGAGTTGAGCGGTTTCGACTTTCTCATCAACACTTCATCTTTCATGTAGAAACATTCCGCCATTGCATCTGCAGTCTTTTCATCAACAGCTTTCATTCTGAGTTGCATTATTACTTCGTCATTCAATTGTTCTTTCACCAATTTCTGCTTTGGTGACAAAATGTTATCGTTCTCGGTTGCATCACCAGTTGTTAGTTCAGCAAAGAACGTAGCACTTAAATCGATGTCAGGTGTTTCTGTTATCACTGTTTCATTCGCATGTGTGTCTTCAGAACAGACAAACACATCTTTCGTTGCACTACACGGCGTAGCAGGAGTCTTTACCGACTTCTTTTCCTGCATTGCTCTTGTCAGTGCACATGTTGGGCGTTCATTGGCAGGACGTAGGTTTTTGTCCTCCGCCATCTTTGTCTCCAACACTTTAACCATGGGCTCGACAGTGACTCTGCCGCCCATAATGTCATTTCCTAATATCATGGAAACGCCTTTGACGGGTAGTGCGCGCCACACTCCCACTACGATGTTACCTGTAAAAATATCCGACTCGAGTTTTATTCTGTGCAGTGGAGCTTCCACAGCCTCCATACTAGCACCTCTCAGCACAACAGACTCACCGGTACTGGTGGCATCTGTTAACGGCACACTGCCCTCCAGGATCACGCTGACAGCAGAACCCGTGTCACGTAATATCTGTATTTTCTTCTTGCTGAGTACATCGACTTCTGTCGACACTGTCCCCTCGTAGACAAAGGGTCGAAAATCGGATAGGTCGTCCTCTTCCGGGACTTCAGGAACCATCTGTTCCTCACGGCCTTCTGAAAGCATAATAGATTGAGTACAGCTATTCTCTTTTACCTTAGATAGACTGTTCTCAAAAACCATCGACTCCACAACTATGGGCGATGCCGGCCGCATTTCTTTTGAGTTTCTTGACCCTGTGTTGCACACTTCTTCTGTCTGCTTGCTGTCTTTCTGCACTCTGGCACAGTGTAGAATAGCACCTTGCTTCTTGGTAAGGATCCAACAATCTTTCTTCATGTGGCCCTCTTTCTTGCAATTGAAACATACCACCTTTGCTTTATTTACATCTGTCTGCTTCCTGAAATGAACTAAGTTACTATTATTATTTACACCACTGTTCTTATTATTGTTTTCACTTGTCTCTTTTGGTGTACTAGCCTCCTTGGGCTCTGGTTTGTGCACTTTGGGTTTGTCAGCATAATATGGCTTTATGCTGGCGTGAATTATGGCATAGTTATCTGCCAATCTAGCAGCTTCATGCACATCTTCAACCCCTCGGTCTGAGATGTGGGTTTTAATATCCACTCGAATACAATCATTGAATTCCTCAAACAATATTAGGTTCTTGAGTTTATCAAACTCACTTACATTCTGTGACCTTAGCCACTGTTCTAACATTTTCTCCTTTTGTCTCAAAAAGTCTACATGAGTTTGATCATATGCCTTCTTTCTGTCTCTAAATAGCTTTCTATATTTTTCTGGTGTCAGGGAATAACTTTTTAGCACCCTATCTTTGATTACTTCATAGTCATTTATTTCCTCGGGTGTTAAACTCAACACTACGTCCAATGCTTTTCCTTTGTTGAGAGTTGACCTTAACAATAAAGCCATCTTATCATCAGGGAACTGATAATCTACAGCTATCCTCTCAAAAAGCAAAAAGAAATCTTGAACATCTTCTTCTCTGAATATAGGCAAGTGTTGCTTCATTGCGCTAATATCCATACCATTGCTGTCCCTACGATGGTCAGGTCTGTTCATGCGTGCCATCTCTATCCTTTCTCTGCTTTCAATCCTAATTCTTTCATTTTCCCTCCTTTCCATACTTTCTAATTCCATTCTCTTCATAGCTAATTGGAATTTTAGGTTTTCACTCAACCCTTCATCTTCATCATTGTTTGATGATCTAGATGACATATTTCTTACCTCGTCTCCGTGGGCAATTACCTCGCCCCCACAGGGAGCTACATAACCTTCATTGATATCGTTCTGTCCCACTTCAACTACACTACCAGTGTTCATGGCATTCTGCCCGTTCAAACATGTCATAATTTCTTTGGTCAAACGATTACGATTAGGTCTTGCCTGTCCTGCCTCAATCCCAAAGGACTCAGCTAATTCTTTTAGTTCAGCAAATGACATGGCATTAAGTTCCTCACTTGATATATTCGAAGCCATAGTATAGCGTTCGAAATATTTGTTATAGTAGAGTAGTATATATTGTATAATAAAATATAAAGTTCCAACTTACGATTTGTCCAGAAATTTGCACAATATAATATTAAACACTTCGTGGAATCTTCACACTTCCCAAGGAATAAAAACGCAAACCAGTTCTCTCCTCTTTTTAAATAGTTTCACAGTCCTAGAAAACGAAACACAAATATGCCGCTCTCAGTACTACTAATGTCACAAAATATTTATAGGTCAGGAAAAAATATAACTCAAATTTTCCAGACGAGATCAACAAATTTTTTCCAATCCTAGATCAAGAAAAGTAGAACTCAAATCTACCGAACGAGACCACCAAATCTTGTCAATCCTAGGTCAGGAAAAGTAGAACTCAAATATACCGGGCGAGACCACCAAATTTTGTTACGTCCACAATCCCCTTGTGGCCAGAGCTGTGTAGATCTTGCTGATAATTCTCGTTAGTCCTAGGGGAGACTTTAATTATTAGTATTTATGTTTCAGTATTACACGAACTCTTCTTATAGTCCTGGGCACAAATTCAGTATTTGTATTCCAACATTTCCTCTCTTGTAAATTATGGTAGTAGATAAATCTTATAGTAATGTATACAACACAATAGGATAGTAACTTGACAAAGAAGCTTCAGTGTAACTGTTGTTGATAGTTTATTTCAGGTGGTATGTTCAATATATACAATATATCTATTATGTACAGTTAGAATAAAATAGTGCAAACACAAACGTTCAAAGGAACATCTTTTGAAAACTCTCTGTCTTTCAGACAAAACAAATCATTAAATACTATCCGAGTGGTGCAAGGGACAGACCCACTACCAGTAGGGGTGAAAATCATGGTAACATTACAAAACTCATAACAAAACGATATGAACTTCCCCTATTAAATAATGAGTCGTTCCCAGACTCTGAGAATTTGAGATCAACACAGAATCCCAGCATTACCTAGAACCTTTCGTTTTCCTACTAAACGTCCTAATATCGCGTGTAGTAAGAAAAGAGAGAGAGGAGAATAAACATTGCGTGTTCCAATTCTTGGAAAAACAATATACATGACAATGTCTTTTGTTTAGTTGTTTCATATTGCTATATAGTGTGTTGGTAATGGTAGGTTGAGGGGGGTGGGGCAGAGTGTAACTCAGGGCATTCAAACAGGAAGTGGTCTACAGTTTCTTGTGATAAGGAGCAATGTCTGCGGTTGGGGGTGAGTTGAGTTTATTCTATTTAGGTGTGAGTTGAGTGCTATATGTCCTGTTCTCAACTGGAATTTAGTGCATTGTTCTATGCGGAGGAGGAACTTTAATACTTATGTATCCAATTTTATTCCAGCCTTTTTTTCTTTTCTAATTCTCTTACAGTTATTGCCGTAGTTCAGTACAAACTATATATGACTATATATACAGAACACGGGTCGTAACCCAAAAAAAATTACAGAATGTGTCTCTGCTTTTTTTTCCCCAGTGTGATCTTCATATATTAGGATGCAAAAAAATTAATTTAGGATACAGTTGTAACCTTGTTAATCGGTTCAAGACTCTACGGCAGTAAGGGAATTCCCACTGTGACTAAGTACGGCGGTAAGGGAATTCCCACTAAGTTGATCACCACCCGAGTCCGATGCCACTAGAAACAGTAAGTAAATACTCTAAGCTACCAAAATGGGTGTGAGCAGGAAATTGGCTCATGGTCAAATATCTACTTTCTTAGACTAGAACGCATAAATATTTATGGTTCACAAAATATTTCGGATGTTTATCCAGAATCAAGACATTTGACCTTTTAAATGTGTTTCTTATACACTGCACAATACCATTATGGTTGTATATTTCTTCAACACATCCAAGGTCATTGTAGTGTGTGTCAAGGCACAGACCTCCCCAACAATCCTTCAGATTAGTATAATCTGTTACCTATAAACAAAACAACAGCCTAACACAGACAACTTGGCTAAGTATTTTTTTAAACACTTGTTCAGCTATCTACAGTGATAGTATCCCCATCAGGCCATGTTGGTCCATTTGGGGCTACAGCCTAGAAGTGGATTATGTGGCCTGCACAATGCCCTTCTATCTTTACTTTCCCAAATAATTCCAGGCACCAATCAGAGCTGGGTAGTCTCAGGGGGCACCATCCACATACACTACTGTACTCAACAGTTTGCAAACTAATAAAAAAACGATGGCGCAGTGTACATCATAAAAGGGAACATAACCATCTCATGCAGACGTATTAGACTCACCCTTAAATCACTAAGTAACCGTTCTTTGTCCTCCGCCTGCTTGACAAAACTTTTCTGAAGAGCCAGAAATGAAGAACAAGGAAGTTAAATGGTCGCACATAATAACAAACTACCCAAGTGCTTATTGTTTATACACAAGTTATGGTACCCATGGAATATAGGTCATGTTGACATAGAAAACAAAATGTCTATCAAGGTTATAAATATATTCCTTGTGCATTTTAAATTATGTAAACATACCAAATAAAATAAAAAGTTTGTGTCTTAATTAATGGATGAAAAAATATATGTATAAAATTCTATCTATTAATATTATATACGTGGTAATAATAAGGTAATATAATAGTAAGATTTTTTTAATGCATTAAAAATGTATTTATAATAGCTTAACTGGGGATTGATTTTAAAAACAGAAGAGAGATTGCATTTGAAGGTCACAGTGGAAGAAGGTTGTAGGTCAATATTTAAAATGAAACAGAGTTATGACCCTTGATATGTAGAATTGGGCCAATTGCTTTCAGCCAAGAAAAGTCATAAAGCTGTGAAATGTTAACATCTTGAGATAGAAAGTATTTTTTTTAACACAAGCTTGACAGTGAGAGAATGGCAGCAGGACCATCGGGTTTTACACACCGTGTCCTTCATATCTTAGTATTATTGAGAGTGGAGTCCTAACTACTTGAAGAATATCTATTTAGCTTAATACACAATTCTAGAAAACACTTTAATCAAAATAATATGGAGATGCTAAACACTGAAAGGCATGAATGAATTGTAAAAAAAATTGCCCAAACCTTGACATCAGAAAGAACTTGTTCCCTTTCTAGTAATTGTTTCTTCAAAGCTTCCTAATCAAAGGCAGAAACAAAATTATATGAGAAAGTTAAATGATGAATAGGAGTGTTTTAGCAAAGGTTATATACTGTGTGGTAGCAAGTAGCCTCTTTCAGACAAATTTGATCCATAGGGCAAGTGACGCAGTGATCACAAGTTTTGATGGACTGTTGTGCTCTGATTGGCTATGTTCGCATTCCTATGAGAGCTGTTTTACACTTGTTTATATGGACTTGTCACATGCACGAATGCATTTTTACTTGGCTATGTAGCCGACAGTAGGCCGGCTGGTACTATGGTTACTGAACCGGCTGGTTCCTGCGGTTAGTACACAAGACTGTCAACAAACCAGTCTAGCACCGCCCCCAACCAATCCCTGCCGCCCTGCAGGAGTTTTAATAATAATAATAAATAATGTTTTTTATATAGCTTTTTGTATCCAGGTTATTAAATTTAGCATGCTTAGTGCGCTCTTGGAATAAATGAATATTTAAAAACAAACAAACAGCTAGACTAACCACTTCCAAGGTCAGAGTCTCCTTATCCAATTCTAATTTCATCACTTCAGACTTGACAGTTGACAGCTGGTTCTCTTGCTCGGCCAGCCTTTGTTGTAGAGCAGCCTGGGATATAGGTCAAAGGGAGAGAGTTAATGCCATTGATCGGGATTGTGCCTGGGATTTTCTAGTTTCCCTTTTCCAAATCTAAAGGTAAAAAGTCGATCTCCCCACCGATCCTTAGCATAACTGTCTAAACTGGTGTAAAACCAGAAGTGTTGACAAGTTTGATTAGTCCAAATTGACGCATATTGTTTTTATGTTGTATATTTTGGGCCCCATATAAAATTCCATGTTGTGTTCCTTTCCGTTACAAACAGAATCATAACTGTAGGCAAACGTAAGTGAAGCAGCGTTCACCAAGTTCTGTGGCATACTAGGGTATTGTGTGGCCAGCGCAATGTCCAGCCGACTTTACTTTATCCCCAACTTAAGTCAGCTACGCATCAGAGCTGGGTAGACTCAGGGATACCCTCCAAACCCAAGAGCAAATCTTAGCCATCACTAGGATTCAAACCCAGGACCTTCAGTTCATCAGTCGAACAAGCTGCTGCTCGGCCAAAGTACCCCTTAAGCAAACGTAAGCAGATTTGTGTTTTATATTACAACATCTGTAATAAAGCAAATATATGTTTTAGATAAGACACTTCTCTTTTTTTTAAAAAAGGGAACAAGTTTTAGATTATGTGTAATGGTGAGGTAATCTCCAATAAACATTTTTTTAAAGACCACTTTATCACAAACAGACTCATTAAAAAATGTTTGTCAGCTTTGTTACAGTTAAAAGCAATGAGCCATGGATAGTGATTGTGACGCCTTAGTTAAAATTAAAAAATAATGGTTACCGTCCATACCTATAAGGTAAACAGAGAGAGAGAGAAAGACGCATTTATACCTTGGTGCCATAGAGTTCCCTGCATTCGTTCTTGATCTTATTATTCTCTACTCTCAGGACTTCGGCTATTTCCTCATTGTGTAAGACCCTGGCCTTCAGAATTGTCTGAAACAAATGAAACAACAACATTATTGAATAAACTCAGCACAGCATAGAGTGTCAGAACTTCATATGTGATGCAACCCCACAGAACTTCATATGTGATGCAACCCCACAGAACTTCATATGTGATGCAACCCCCAGAACTGTATATGTGATGCAACCCCACAGAACTTCATATGTGATGCAACCCCACAGAACTTCATATGTGATGCAACCCCACAGAACTTCATATGTGATGCAACCCCACAGAACTTCATATGTGATGCAACCCCACAGAACTTCATATGTGATGCAACCACACAGAACTTATTATGTGATGCAACCCTACAGACTGATACTGAAGCACGCAAAAAAAATATTTATAAATTGGTGAAAAAATCTCTTAAGTCCATTCATTAGTTCAAAAGTTATTCAAAATTACATAAGTAACGGTAAGAAAAAAAAAGAAAGAAAAAAGAAACGCCTTCAGGAAGGTGACCTGCGTGTGCTTCCGCTAAACCACAAAGTCCCACATTGCCTGATTATGTCTATTGATCAACTAGTAAAAACTCAAAAGACCTCGGTGGAAAAAGCTACTCACAAATAGAATCTATTTAACTTTCTCATTTCTTTTTCTATAAAAAAAAAACAACCAAAAAAAACAAAAAGAAGCTTATTGCGTTCTACGCTCATCCGTGATGGAGATGGACCATTTGCTTTAATATTTCTGCTTTTTGATGACTCGAATGACTTATTTTCGGAATTCCCAATTCCCTTTTGCACTGTACACTTCCGTTTTATTTAATCGCTATGATTTTCTCAATAAAATTTTTGTAAGTTGTATACAGTGGAGACTTTTAGGCCGACATAGGAGCGTAGAAGTCATTTAAGACAGCGTTATTGGATGCGCACGGAAAAAAAATAGAGCAAGTGTTCCATCTTATTATAGTCTTTGTTCAAATATTTCAAACAAATGTCAAACTCATCATTTTCCCCACTGTCACCTTTCATATGTAGTCATATAACCATAACCTGTTGATATCAACACATTTTTTGTGTGTTTAACCCTTTGTGTGCCACAAGGTCTTAACAGTTTAAACAACCTCAAGATCTTCTTATCCTAAACGTTTACAGAAGCTCTTTGTAAACCAAAAGGGATTGTTCTACCCTACCCACGTCTGCTTGTTTAAAAACTTACAATAGTTTCTATAAGACTTGAGCCTTGAACACACTCAGAGGCTGGGGCATGACTTGACTTCTCCCCATGCAAGAGCTGAAAGTAACCAGGAAAAAGATAAATCAGCCAATCAGAAAAGATATGAGAAAATAAATCTCCAATCGGTAAAGGTAAGAGAAAATGTTTATAAATATAATATCAGCCAATCAGTAGAGCCAATCTGTAAGGCAGATAGAAAAAGAAAGAAAATAACAGCCAATTAGTAAAGCCGATAGAAAATTGGAAAATAAAAGCCAATTAGTAAAGCTGATAGAAAATTGGAAAATAAAAGCCAATTAGTAAAGCAGTTAGAAATAAAAAGAAAATATCAGCCAATCTGTAAGGCAGATAGAAAAAGAAAGAAAATAATAGCCAATTAGTAAAGCCGATAGAAAATTGGAAAATAAAAGCCAATTAGTAAAGCAGATAGTGAAAAAAAGAAAATAACATCCAATCAGTAAAGCTGAAAGAAAATTTAGGCAAAAAACAAACAAACAAACAACAGCCAATCAAATGGCACTGACCAAATCATGAAGGTGGAACAACATCTGGTGGGTGTCTTTGACAGAATCCAAGATTTCCGTGTAACCAGAGTCTACCATGGCATCACTTTCACATGAGGTCACCATAGCATTCCCTGAAACACGAGTTAAAAAAAAAAAAACTTTAAAAGAAAAAGAAAGACAACTTTTTATTTCAATTCTACAGTGCACACCAATGTATAGGTAAGGGAGGGGAATGAGGATGAGGGGGAGGAAAAAGGGGGGTGTGGATGCGTTATTTGATAAGAAATATAAAAAGAAACAGGCACTGAAAAGAAATTATTACTATAGTTTAATGATGAACATAAGTTCTTGGCTAATTTAGAAAAAAAAATATTTTATTTTAAAAGTAAAACAATTTTCAGATCCTATGGCGTGACATTTTTTTAAACCTCCAAATAATGTTTCATAAATCTCCCAAGCACTCTTTCAACAACAGATTAATAGTAATTTAAATACAAGGTGGATCCTCTGTTTTTTTGCCAAAGCCTCAATTTCCTCCTACCTTTGTGGCTTCCTGCCACAGCCAACAGGCCCTCCAGTGAGGACGATGGCTCGCTCAAGTAGAGGCTGGCACGGGGGCTGGCGTTGCGACTAGACACTGGGCTGCTGCTGGCGCTGGCCCCCTCCAGTTCGGCCCGGCTGTCTATCTTCAGGCCCGCCTCCCCTTCGCCCAGAGCCCTCTGCTCCGCCAGCCGATGGTGATGATGGTGGTGATGGTGGTGGCCGCCGTGCTGCAGGTGCCCCGAGGAGGCTGACTTCCGCTGTCCAGCCCCGTGGCTCTGTGAGTGATCAGAGTCGCTGCACGGCGTGTCAGTGCTGTCTTCTCTTTGTCTGCAACAAAACCATCGACACAATAAGTGAAACGATTCCATTGAACACCCACTCGTCAGGTTAAACTATGGGACACAGTGACCCATGCAGCAGCCTATTTGGCTGGCCTACCAGAGGTCCTGAGTTTGAATCTCCTTAAAGGCTAGGGCTTGTTTCCGGGTCTGGAGGATGTCCCTCGAGTCTACCCAGCTCTGATGGGTACCTGACGTTAGTTAGGGAAAAGTAAAGGGGGATGGAAATTGTGCTGGCAACGCAATCTACTAGTCCCTGTGCGCCCTGGCCACATAAATTTGTGAATGCTGCTTCACCAGCACTATAGATCAAATTGTGATCTTCCACCATGAAATGAGTCGCTTTGTGCCTCGAGCTATTTTGAGCTACATCCGAAAATATGTTGTAGGATATAAAATATGGATTTTGGGATTTTTATAATTTTGAATTATTTATTTATTTCTGCCCATTTTTGTGGTCAGTTTTTTAATCTAAAAAAAAACATAATTATTTTAAAAACATTTTATGTGAAACAGCAATTTGAAATTTCTCAAAATCAGGTTTCAGACAAGGGCTACTGTAAAAAAAACACAAAGATAAGAGAGTATTTCTCTGATTTTTAAACAGTTTTCACCATTAAATTCAACATTCAAATCACAATAATGGTAACTAAATAACTCAAAATGACCCAAGGGCACATTGCGACTCATTTGTGGTGGAGGGTCACAATTGGCCTGACAGGAATACTTTTACTACCTTTTCTTATCAGGTTGATCTACTTCACATGCCAGTCAAAAATGCATTCATGCAAGTGATAAGTACGCATATATGCATGTGTAAAGCAGCTTTCAAATGTATGCAAACCAACAGCCAATGAGAGCAGAACTGTTTTTCTTTAACTCAAGTCCCTTCAAACTAAAATACTTGCTTTGATCTTTATCATAAACAGCACAACAGACAAACTTTAAACAAATTCACTCAACCTTCTTCTCCTGTATCTGTGTCCTGCTCTGGTTGCATTTCTCCTGGCTTCCGTCAGCGTGGCTGCGGCCCCCTTTTGTGGTTGAAAATATAACCCAAGTGCATTTGTTAGTGAAAGCGAGATGCACTACACTAAGCATTAGGCAAACAAGGCATTGGTTAATATGATTCAGGCCACTATGCACTATTTGATAAAAGTAATTTAAATATGTATATTGTTACATATGATGCTCAGAAGAATAAATACATGTGAGCGGAAGAAGGTACATAGGATTGGCCGAGGGGGTAAGACTCACCTGAGCTATCCCAGCTATGTTTTGCTTGATGGCCTGCGTGGAGTGCCGGACACTGTTGGGCTTGTAGTGGGCAGCCAGAGCCAGGACGAGCCTCATGATGGCCTTGAGGTTTCCTTCCACAATATCTTCGGGAGATAATCAAAACGTGATAAATATTGAGCTGTAGAAAATTGGTTTAATCTAACAAATTGGTAGCAGATATAACTTTTGTGTTTAAAACATAAAACTTTGTTAAATCAGGAGTAAAAAAATAGTGTAGTTTTCAAAATGCTTAGCAAAAAAAAAATGAAAGATTTGAATCTTGAGTAGCTTTTTAGCAAAGAGTTAAACAAGTCAGAAAAAAAATAATTTTTAAACCCTTAAATACCCTGGAAATCATATTGACGTAATCTTTTCCGTACACTTAAATACCGAGCACATCATATCGACGTCATAAATAAATAAAAAATTGGTAAAAATATGCAAAGTCGGCAAACGGTAGTTAAAGGGTTAAATGTCTTCCTAACAAATAATATAGAATACCAAACACATTTGTATTCTTCATATATTTTTTTAAATATAGCTCTCTTTTTCATTTGTTCCATAAACCTCGTAATGAACTTTATGATAGTATTTTCACTACTAAAAAAGAAAATTGGAATCTCCTTGTGGCAACACCATATGGTGCCCTTGGCAAACAAATTTGTATCCCCAGTACCTTGAGCAGGCACTGATTGTACCCTCCAGAGACACTGACCTATATAACAACACAACCGTCTATCAAACTGTTTCATTGTTGTTTAATTTTGTGCTTTACCTCTTGTCGTGATGTGGTGCATCTTGATTTTGTGGGAGGACATGAAGAGCAGGACCTTGTCCACGTTCTCTTTCATCTGGGCGTACGTGGACGGGGCATGGTGGACTCCCTGGATCTCCTCATTAGCTGATGGGGACATGCAGAATATAAAAAAAAAGCAAAACAATCAATTTGTTGTGTGAAAGCAAGACTAGTTGGGAGCTCTGTTATTATTATTTTTTGGGTTCTCTCTCATCTCTCTTTCATTCTATTGGGATTTTTTCTTATTAGTTTCACACTGTCTGAAGATCTTTATACCATTCTGACAGCCAATAAAGATTTCTGTAGGTATAAAAAAAATATTACATTACAATGTAACCATCTACCATCTAAATATCAACTAAGTCACAAAGCACGCACTGACCTATCACATGAATCAGGTCAATCAGGGCCACCCCGTCTCTGACGTCGTTTCGCAAATCTTCCACCAAGTGGGCGCCAGGCTTTTTCTTCAGCTGGGAGTTCACCCAGGCCACGTAGGCTGTTAGCTGTTTCTGGAGGGAAAGACATGCTGTTATATTTGTATGTTAACAAATGCATATAAAAAAAAAAAGGGATAATACACCTTTAAGATAGGCAAACAGATACATGTATATAGTGGAATATATGTAATATGAAAAAAAGGATGGAAAGTATGCATATTAACATATAAGCCTACTAACAGAGAGATAGATAGACAGTAGAACATAATATATATAAATAATAACTTATAAACAGAAAGATAGATAGTATAATATAAAAAGAAAAAAAACTTAGATAGTGGAATAAATGTAAACAAAATAATAGTCAAATGTATATATTAATAAGAGATGAAAAAAAAAACATAAACTTAGTGACATTTCATGGACTGGGTTTGTAGAAATCTGCATTTAAAGAGATAGCAATAGTGGAATATTTATAGTGGAACAGTGGTCCAGTGGTTAGTTCACCGGACTGTAAACCAAAAACCAACTGACAGGTCGCGGGTTCTATCCCTGCCACTGACGGATCCCTGTCGCCCTGCACGAGTTTTGGGCCTAGTGGACGTAATAATCTTCTAATCTTCTATCTAGAAGGAACGTCTGTAAACTTATAAGATAAGGTATATAAAATGATGTGTAGCCAATACTTAAAGCCGTCCAGTCAGTTTCAGACAATGAATAAGATAATCACACTGTCACTCACCATTGATTGATGGGATATAATTATTTCTTAAAATCCTAAGGATTTGCATTACTAAAGTTACGGGTAAATTTATTTCCATAAAAAAAAAAATCTCCAGTTTATTTTTTATGTCTACAATGAAATTTTGTCTTTATCTTGACAACTTTTTCCGAAGGCTCTGGTCCGCCAATCCCAACTTTGACAAGCACTGCTTTAGCCCATGCTTACTATTATTATTAGTTTAAAGCTATGATTACCGGTAATAAAAAGAACGACCTAATTATTTTGGTGTGAATCTTTTTTTTACATTTTGAGACAAAGTAAGGCATATTGATGCTGATTGACAGAAAATGTGTCTAGATTTCAGTTTTAATTACTGGAAACATTGAAAAGAACTGCATATTTTATAGCTCCATGATGGGACAAAATTTACCATTTAAAGAGTTAGTCTAAGGAGAGCTCAATTAGTTCTGTAGCTAAGTCTCCACCTTTAGTTTTAGCAGTAATTAGTCATCAGTTAGCAGATAATTGTGTTCTTGTTTTTATTTATAAAAAAAAAACATTTTTAAAGATTGTTAAGTTTTTAAACATATGGTTTATATGTGGTATATAAATGGTAAATACAAATTTAAAGGAGGAAAGTAAAATACAAAACAGTTTGACTTTTTGTAAAACTAGGTCATCTATTTTAAAACCTGAACCATAGTAAATTTCAAACATAAGGATAAGTAGACACATTTTTTTTTTGGGGGGGGGGGGGGGGGGGGTTAAGAACAGCAGAAGAAGAAACTTAGAACAACATTTTTTTACAAAGGTTTTCTAAGATTTTCAAATCAGCTGTTCTCATTGAATGTTTACAAAAAAATACAAAGTTAAAAAAACAAGTGTTTTGCAAGAATTAATTAAATCAAATGCTTAGATGTTAAAAAAAAGGAACAACACCAGAGCATTAAATGTTTTAAAATATGAGACACTTTCGGGGAAGGGGTAGGGGCAGGGACCTGTTGAGATGCACCAGTTTTCCTTAGGCTTACTCTTTGGTGGGATTCAATGGGTTAATAATGGATAGGTTTTTTTATGACTTGAGTATAATTAGAAACTCAGTGCCCTTGGTAGTGGCCCATGGCTTTGGGTGGGGCCCCTAATTATTGTAGGGGGGAGGGCCCATATCTAAAGTAGAGACACAGTGTGGAAATAGCCGGGTTATAGGAGAGGCCCATGAAGTCACACCCATATGTCAATTCAATGCTGGTTTATTTGTAGTCAAACACAGACAGGTGCTGAGGTAGGTACGAGAGTTATTATTTGTTTATTTGTAGTCAAACACAGACAGGTGCTGAGGTAGGTACGAGAGTTATTATTTGTTTATTTGTAGTCAAACACAGACAGGTGCTGAGGTTGGTACGAGAGTTATTATTTGTTTATTTGTAGGCAAACACAGACAGGTGCTGAGGTAGGTACGAGAGTTATTATTTGTTTATTTGTAGGCAAACACAGACAGGTGCTGAGGTAGGTACGAGAGTTATTATTTGTTTATTTGTAGTCAAACACAGACAGGTGCTGAGGTAGGTACGAGAGTTATAAGCGATGGTGAAAAGAAAATAAGGGAAGAAAATGGCGACAAAAGGGGGAGAAGGGTCTATCTATAGATATAAAGTAGACTGTTCAACCAATCATAAATTAATTAATTTAAAGACACGTGACCTTATTGCCTCATATTATACTTTTGCGATTTTACTTCAGACATGTGTCTTCGCTAGCTAAGTAGTTAACGTATCCGGCTGTCATGCGATTCTCCAATTATTATTAGTCTATCCCTTTTTTTTTCCTACATTTTTGAACATTTTCAATTATATTTTTTTTAATTAAAAAAGCTCACTTCTTTGTAGTTTATAATTTTTTTTTATATGTAGCTTATACCGGCCTGTTTTATTTTCCCCCGGGTAACGCCGGGAAATTTAGCTTGTAAGATATAAGATAATGCAAGACATCATCATCACCGTTCCGAACCAGCAGCTATCTGGGCACTTGCCCTTCGGTCTGAGGATATGGTGAAGAAATAGCAGACTTTTTGTAGCTGTTCATAGTCGGAATACATGGTGTTAAATCTAAACTCGCCCCTAAACCGCAGGTAGCCGAGCGGCAGCGCGTTCGACTGGCTATCCGAAGATCCTGTTTTTTTCCCCAGGATTTGAGGGTGTCCCTGAGTCTACCCAGCTCTGATGGTACTCTGAAAGTAAAGGTGGCTGGGCATTGTGCTGGCCACACGCCCTCCTAGTATGCCGTGGGCACAGACACCGCTGAACGCTTCTTCACCAGCCCTATTATTAGTCTGGTCCGAAAGGTATCTTACTTAGATGTGCGTGTTCCGTGCGCGGGCGAAAGATGGTCAGATGGGGCAAGTCAAGGAAGCGGAAAAAATGGGGGACAGTGAGGGAGGGGGGGGGCAAGTGAAGAAATAAAGATATACAGAATTAGTTAATATTGTATTGACAATACGTGAGAGGGACAATGAAGGGTGGTGGCGGTTGGAAACGAACAACACAGCAGGGCGGTTCAGGTCAATGCAGTTGGGGGAGAGGGGGGGGGTGTGGCGGAAAAGATTTTCCAGTTTAAAAAATCCCACAAACCAGCAGCAGTCCGTTTGTTGACCAGCTTAGCTGGCCGCCCCCCGCCCCTGACTCTACTCCCCCCCACACGCAAGTAAAAACAAAAAAAAAGAGGAGCTGTGAAGTTGCCATCTAGGTGACTCTCCCGCAGGCTTAAAGAGATTTAAACTCCTTAATTAGGAGACATCTTCTGTATGCTTGGCTTATGACGCTGGCGACTCGGGAAAGGCATGCAGGGGGACGATTTCCTTATCCTATCAAGAGGGGGGGGGGGAGAGAGGGTAAATGTAGTCCATCAATCGGGGGACAATTACACCTCCACCCCGAGAGGAAAAAAAAAAGTAAAAGGCAACGAGTTCAAATCATGTCCGAGGCTAGAAATATTTTTTTGCAATCTTTTAAGTTTTACAGACGTTTCTTCTAGACAGAGGATTATTACGTCCACTAGGCCCCAAAACTCCTACAGGGCGGCAGGGATAGAACCTGCGACGTGTTGGTTGACAGTCTGGTTAACTAACCGCAGGAACCAGCCGGCCTACGATCTCCTAAAGTAAAGTCCTCAACTGAAGTATACCCAGCAGAAAAGATGAAAGATGTGTTTTGTTTAGGCCGCGCAATCCCGCTGTAGAACATGCCTTATGGTAACCTAAGCATTTACTAATATGTATCGAGACATCTGTCACCAGTCATTGTAGCTAGTGGGACTATATGGCCAAGTAGAATGAGGGGCCTAGTTACCCTAAGACTGTGGTTGTATCTCGTGTAGTATCTTGACCAGCCACCCGTCATTGTACAGCATTATGACATTACGCAATGCACTGGACACATCTAGAGCCCATGAAATTCTTTGTAGCTGAACATAATCTCTATAGGAATGTATATTGTCCGACCGCATTAAGACGTCTAGGCCTATAGTCCATACAAAATGGAATGATATACTCAAGAATTCTTTATAATTGAATTGTTTTAGTCCAACTGCATCAAGAATCCGTTAAAACTGAATTGTTATAGCCTGGTCCAACTGCATCAAGAATCCGTAAAAAATAATAATTGTTATATGCCTAGTACGACTACATCAAGACTCCATGAAAAATTAGAATGTTATAGTCCAATTGATCTGTCTCACGACACCAATTCTGTATATGAAATTACGAGAGACACACTTATGCATAAACTGCACAATTAATTGCAAGTTCCCGTCACGTTGGCGATCCCACCAGATGAAATCTACAGAACGCTGGCAAAAGGAGCAACAAAATGCACGAATCAGTAAAGCGCCCAACATTAGCCGCGGGGTCGTGGCGCAAGGTATTCTACACACGCAGCTTTCAGCTTGGTTTTAAATGTTAGCAAACACACACATACACGCACACAGGTCCCTTAATCAGTAGGCACCCTTTTCGTTTTCTACCTTGTTTTGCAGTTTTCATCTAATTAATGCATCTCTATAGATGTAGGACACCAACCAATGGAAGGGATGTAACTCAACACTCAGTTCACACACACATAGGCCTATACACGACACAGCTGCAGCTGCTACGGGTATGATAGCCAATAGAGACGGAACTAATTAGGAGATGTAGAGGCATACCCTCTGATCACGCACGCATGCACGTTGACAATGACGATCCACATTTTAATTTCTCATTACACACACAGACAGCAGGCGTTCACCAGTCTTGAGCAGGATGACGTGTCGCCAGCACAATGCCCCCAGTTATATATTTCATCCCCTCACTCTCCCCACCAATACACCCTACACCCAGATATCGGCAACCTACGGAAAACGTGCCACACTTGGCACGCAGAGCGATTTCCAATGGCACGCGGAAGACTCCATATAAAAGACTTTACAAGTCTCTTCTACAAGTAAAAAGCAGAGTGACTTCTTGTCTCCACAGCCGAGCCGTTGAATTAGGTACCGGCTCTAAACTGAACAGCTACCTTGACGCAATGGCTGTTGGCAGAGTGGTCTAGACCTAGGCTATGTAAAACGACCAGCCATTAATGACTGACAAGTATATTATGGTCATTCATAGTACAAGATCATTGTTCTATTGTTCCTAGCCTAATTGCCCCTTAGTCTTTTGGGGCGTCACAGATTACAGGCAAGCTACCTACCCCCTCCTCTCAATCCTCGTGATTCACTGCCTTTATATTGGTATCCATAGCACAGTCCTGTTCATTTCGTGATCCACCCCCCCCCCCCCACACACACACACATTAAAGCACTACATTCCGAGTTGCCCCCCCCCCCCCCCACCAAACCAAAGCACTACATTCTGAGATGCCCCCTCCCACGAATTAAAGCACTACATTTATAAAAATAACAAACAAAAGTAATTTCAATAGCGTTCTTACTTCTCACAAAAATTTTAAAAAAATGCTCACGCTAAAGCTATTATCACACTGAAACCATAATTCGTGTGAAGGCTATTATCACTTTGAAAGAAAAAGTCCATCTAAGGTTGTTGTTACTAAGTCTACTAACAAAGGTGTATTCCACGTGACACACATTCAAACCTTATAAGTATTATAAGTAAATAGCAACAGCCGAGCGCACTGTTGTTGTTTTTACGGCATCACTTCCAACGACGTGAAAATAACATCTGTTCCAGGAGAAAAAAACACAGACACGGTGAGCGCTCGTACACAACACAGACAACACGGGAACAATGTCACGCGCCGTGACCCGAGTCACATAACGGAGCCGCTATCTCTACGCGTGCCTCGGGGGGAAAGGGGCGTCCACGGGTGACACTCTTGGCACTAGGAAGAAAACAACGTAGACACAACCCAACATGGGTCGCGTCACGCGCAGGTGAGTTACATCTGATGGCCTCTCGTTGTTTCCTCAGGAATGACCGCGACACGACCAAACACAGATGCACACCCAATCGCGTTAATAAAATATCAGTAGCACGTGTATATTTATACACGCATAAAGACTCTCAGGGCGTGTGCAATGGAAGAGCGCGACACTTCCCTCACCGCTGCCGACACTGATGATGACGACGGTGGCGTGTCTGGCGTGTCGTCACCATAGCGCCCGGAGGCCGAGACAGGCGGAAGCCAAGCATGGAATTCTTGCCTCACCTTTGAATCAATACTGACCTACTTCTGAAACATGATGCTCACCGTAAAAATAAAACCACAAAAAAATCAATTAAAAGCCTTTTTTTCTCTCCACACACTTGATCTAGTTTTGAATCGTATCGTATACATTACAGACGCTCCTTCTATAAAGAAGATTATTGCGTCCTACGCTGATCCGTGGTCCGAGTCTAGTCTTGCATCTTTATTAAGGTTTTAAATAATATTAAGTTAATGGTTTTCCTGGTTTGTTCAGGCAACCCATTCCATGCCCGGATGCCACTCGGGAAGAAAGAGTACTTATATGCATTTGTTCTTGAATAAGGGATAAGGAAAGTGTTTTTTGTCTTTATGTTTTTCTGAACATTGCAACAGGCTGTTATTGGGTTGTATTTCTAAATTATAGTTTAATGCCTTATGTATTATTACTACTGCAAAAAATAGAGTTTTTACATAAGGCGGGAAAACTATAAAAACATTCCAAACTTGCAGTAGAAAAGGAATAGGCACAGAGTCTAATACAGTCGTAGAAGCGATAATTCTAATTCGGTATTCGGGAAAGCGCATCTCACTCAGTGTTTTTTTATCACAATTATAGGCGTAAAAGCTTTTTTTTTTTATGGGTCATGCTATAATTATTGTAAAGTTATGAAAAGAAAACGAACAAACGCGGATGAAAGTATTAGTTGGCATGTTTGGTCACAGAAACATTTATTTATTGTTTACACACAAGGCCGGGGAGTAAGACAGAGAGAGAGAGAGAGAGAGAGAGAGAGAGAGAGAGAGAGAGAGAGAGAGAGAGAGAGAGAGAAAGAGAGAGAGAGAGAGAGAGAGAGAAAGAGAGAAAGAGAGAGAGGGGGGGTCGGTTTTACTATCATTCTGAAGAGGTTGAAATTTGACAAACGAGGTACCCTTTTCTTCAAAGGGGAGGGGGGGGGGGGGGGGGAGGCACCAGTCATGAAAAAGTTAAGACCTACACGCCCTTATAGAAAATGAAAGCAGATGGGTATTTCGCTAGCCACACAATCTTATTTGAGAAAAAATAAAAATAAAAGAGGGTGGGGGATGATCCGTGTCCATGAAAACTGATAAAACTCTGCTTCAACCAATTTGTAAATCCTAATTAAGTTTACGTTTCTGCAAACATACATTTTACTGGGTCGACTTGTCCATATTTCAAATTTTCAATACGTTATCAGTATCCGAATACACACAAGTACAATGGAATCGATTAATTAGGTTAAGTATATATTTAAAACAAAACAGATTCAAGGGTTGAACAAAATAAAAAGGGCTGCACAAGTTGTCAGCAGGGAGGTGGCTTAGCTTAGATGCACTAGTCCTTTAGCATTATTTTTTGTAATGCATTGGACATATAAATATTAAAGCCTCCATGGTCAAGCTCCCCAGTACATGCGATCCATGGTTGAGTTGCACACACCGAGGAGGGGAGGACTGCGTTCGGACGGAATGCATCTGCGGCTCAAGGTGCCAGACATAGAAAGAAAAACATTTTCAGCTCGCTCCTACAGCGTCGTGGCACATCTGTGGTGGAATGAACTCCCAAACAAAATCAAACAAGCTGACAATATAGACATTTTTAAAACAAAACTAAAAACACACTTTTTCTATTTATTTTAATAACCGATGGTAAATGTAAAGCGCATTAGAAGACTTTGTTATGAATAGCAATATATATATATGTAATTTTTTGTAATGTATTGAAAGATGACAGTATACAGAGAAAGAGTAAACAGTAAGGAAAAAAAAAAGCAGACAGAGAAAAGAAAGTAAAATAAAAAAATCAGAAGGTAATACAGCCTGATATAAAACTGAAGTGGAAAGAAAAGAGAATGAAAAAGAAGATAATGATATAAAGGGTACAAATGTCAATGCTGTAATGCTGGGGAGACAGTGGAGACAACACAATGCTAAACTGAACAAACATATTCTTAATGTCAAAACGAAACACTGCGGACTCATTAAAGTGAAACAAATGTGAGCCCACCATTATACTACACACAAATGAATAATCAGGGCCCGCCACAAAGCAAAAAAAAAAATGATGTCTCTTCGTCCACACATAGACAGTTCTGCAGTGGTGAGCGGCTAGCACCCCAGTACCATAGAGGGTTTGGCCAACAATATGAGGAAAAGCAGGCTGGTGGAGAAGCTGTGAGGTAAAAGAAGGGTAAGTCATCCACAACTTTGTGTTGTGTAAGCGAGACAATGGGTAGGGAATGAGCTTTGAGGGGTTTAAAATTTATATAGGGTTATAAATAAGTTTTGAACTCACAAGGTAGCCTCTGTATAAGCCTGACAGAGTGCAGCTCTGTGTGGAAAGTACAGACACAGGAGTGAATACATGGTTGAATACATGAGTGAATACTCTTACTACAAAGCTCTTGATGCTCCATAGGTGTATTAAAAAAAACTTCACAGATCTTGGAAGGGGCTACAGGAATGATGAATCAAAGATCACCATTTTCCCTGACAGGGGAAAATAAAAGTTCTTAATCTCATTTGTTCTTGTTCTCCTTCCATCTGTGTCTTGCACAACTGCATATATATTCCACAGCACTTTTCTTTCCCAGGTTTTAAGCAGGGTTTCAATGGATTTTGTCATTGTCCTAGGCTGATTTGCAATTGTGGTGTAAGGGCCACTTGTATCAGTCAGTAAAATATAAAAGCACTTCCAACATGACACCTGGCCATCAATTCTGGTCCCGACAGATGTGAGGTGACCACAAGAGCAGGGACAGTGTTAAGAAACACACAGAAAATCAAGCTTTAAGTGCTTTAGAGTCTTGGGCTAAGGACTCACTGAATGATAAAACAAATTCTCCCCCTAAAGCAGCATTGTTTGGTAATTTGAATCCTGATTTAAACATTAAAAAAGATTTACATTTGAAAAAAAAAAACAATTGAAATAAAGATGCTTACCTGCCATTCCAACAATATCTGTGCATCCTCGCAAGCTCTTGCGGGCGATCCAGAAGGATAACGAGTCTTTCGTGAATTCTTCACATTCACATTTGGCAACATGTCAGACCCGATGGCTTTTTGAAAATTGTAGTTTTACTTTTTACACAGCTATATGAAGTAATGTGCTGTTAATCCAGTAGTAAGTTTCACCTAACTCTTCAATGTATTTATTCACTTTCACAAAACTATTCACATTGTCAGTTGCATAAAAAAAAAATTACAGTACCATCTAACAGAATAGTTCAGAAGCTGAGATGTACAAATATATATAAATTACTAAATTAAACACTCTTAGTTTGTCAATGCTGATTTGATTTACAAACTATTATTCTAAAGTTATTCGATTTTGAAAACCTACACTTAGTTCTATAGGATGACTGTAGCCAACACTTACATATATTTAATTTTGTACATAGGCCTACATTCATTATAAATAGCTGTTCATTACTATTCAAATGGAAAAAAAAAATTTCTAGGGTAGGGGCCGTCCATAAATGATGTGACACAATGTGGACAAATGTTTACCTGTTTCTTCCTCCCATCATCACAAAAAGTATATGGCTCAATTGTTAGTTGAATAGTAGCTTATATCACTTATTATAATTTAAATTACAACCATCTATATATATATATATAAGGTGCGATGTAGTGTGTGTGGATTCCGATCCCCATTGGTTGATTTAAGGACATGTGACCTTATTGTCTCATATTTTACTTTTACTGTTCCACTTCCAACGTCCTCCCTAGCTGAGTGGTTAGCATATCCTGCTATGCAGACAACCCGGGTTCAGTTCCAAGCTAATATTTATTTCCATTAATATTACTTTTTTTAAAAAGTTGGAACTGAAATTCAGGACTTAAAACTTTCCTAAAATGTTTTCATCCAGTAAGTAAAATCTAATAATTATATTTTAAACTCATGCGGGAGACGGGTGTAAGAATCTCAGCCAGGGATAGTCCTAACTTTTTGTTAATTAAAAAGACATGCTTTTTTAACACGATTTCAATATTTATTTTAAATTTCTCTCTTGGATGATTTCAGTAAATAAATAATAATTTTATTTTTTTTAATTATTATAGCGTTTTGTTCATTGTAGTCTATAAAATTTTCATATGTAGCATGTAGGCCTAGCTATAGGCTTATTAAATGACTATGTCATTTTTTCCCCTGGGCAACGCTAGGCAATTTAGCTTGTAATAATAGATTGTAATTAATTTCTATCGCTTTAATTTATGTAGCTTAAATTTTTTATCTTTAATGTTACAGACACTCCGGCTATTTCTATACAGAAGACTTATGGCCAAAGAACTAAGCAATTATAATGGCCACCAATAAAAAAAACAAAAATATTAAAAATTGTCCTGACCACAGTCCAGTAACAAAAATAACAAAATCTATGAATTCTATGCCTTATCATACTTTATGTAGGCCTAGAATCCTAGAATATGGATGGCATATTCGTATAGTCCTATGCCCTATGCTGCTGCTTATGAATTCACTCTGAACTACTCTAAAGTCTAAAGTTATTCTAAATGGTCCATTTGAAATTTAATACAAATATTTCAAATAAACTGATGCACAGATTATTGATGTAGGCCTTTATACTAAATTATACTATAAAATAATAATATTTTAATATTTAATTTAAATTATTATAATTAAAAGTTAAAAGACATTCTCCTTTACTATTTTAAGAATAACATTTGGTTTGGGCCCAACTGAAGCTCAAGAGTATGTAACAGTATAATCGAACTAATAATCTTCATCTAGATATTCTAAGATCTAAGATATAGATAGATCTAGGCCTATGTCTAAATTATTTATTGTAAAAAAAAATAATAAAGATTTTTTTTTTAAAATTTAGGCAAAATTTGAAATCATTTCGATCTCAACTGAACGTATTCACTGAATTAATAATGCACACTTGATAAATGACAGCGTTTTGACGTTTACTAGACATAAATAATATGTCTCAAGTATATGTGCATTCAATAATAGAAATGAAAAAGCATATAAATACGTATGTTTACACACAAATTAATTATTATTCTATCGTCCATGTTGTAAATACATTAGAGATAGAATCAAGCGTAACTTCAATACAGGAGAGCAGATTAGTCCGATGTGTGCGCAACGAATGTGTTGTTGTTTTGATCGCAGTGTGTGATTGTCTTCATTTGTCAGAGGGCTGCCACCCTAGATGTTTTTATTGGAAAATTGTCTCTTTATTTCCTTATGATTGTTTTAGACGGTGAATGCTTTATTAACAGTCTCAAAAAAATCGGACTTTCACAAATTATGTTTCTTTTACCACTACATTGACCAAGTGACTGATTCGTCGTGGCTTAGCATTCGTTTCGTAAACAATTATAAGCTTTTAGGTCATATATTAACATATTATAGGCCTATTAGTTACCCGACTTAAACCTCACTTCACCGGAGTGATCGAATCGAGACTAATCTCTTAGGATTTATTAGTTACCAGCGAAGTGCACCCCCTCCTTAAAAACACAACCTACATTATTGGTCTTGCTTATAAGCTAATTATGGCCTTAGAGCTAACACATATACTTTTCCTCTATATAATATATAATAATCATAATAGACGACCAAAACACATTTCAACTCCCAGGAAATCATATCGGTGTTTATCATTATTAGCGAAGGAGTCGCCAGGAATTGATGGCGAGATTGGAAAAGGGAGGGGCAAATTGTGCAAAATCTGGGAGGGGGAGCAAGGGGAGGCATATAGTATTAAAGTGGGGAGGAGGCAAATAATACAAGGTGGAATGGGGGAGAAATATTGCATTGTATTAGGCCTGTATAAAAGGGGCTGATTCGAGCGTTAAGAGCAGAAACATTCTGATGTGGTGCACACCCCCCACCCCAAACTATTGAAAACAATAATTTCATATAATTATATCAATATTATATAAGCTTATAGTTGAAACGTAGGTAAGCATAAACATTGTCTGATTTACATTTTCACAGGTTTAAAATTTCATGTTTGGACATCGTATCGATTTCCGAGACAACGACACTACTTACTTTAAAGATAAATTCGTAATGTTGCAAAGTTTTTACAAATTAAAAACTAATCTAATTATCACATATTGTCACAAAATAATATAAGCTACATTTTAAATATGTAGGCCTAACAAAAATTACACAACTTATAAGTTTATAAACAATACATGCATGGCCTATTGGCCTATAGTTCATATATAGGCATTCACAATTCGTGAATGGGTTAAAATATGTGGTAGCTACCGTAAGTAAAGCAGGACAGGGCCTACTATTACAGCACTGTTGGAATAAATATTTGTGTTTTTGAATTTTCGGTACAAATTAAGAAAATGTAAAAATTCTCAGTTGGCAGGTCTGTACATAGACATTCCTATTCCCTACTCCCTTCTCCCTACGGTGCAGATTCGAGTGCATAAGGAAAGATAGGATGAACATTTTCAAGAAAATTCAGAAACATTGGACGAAGTTAGAGTGGAAAGCGCAAAACAGAAACGAATAAAGGTCATCAGATCCCCGAAAATCTACAAGACAATTATGTTATTTTATAACCAAGTGTTTTTAGGGTTTCGATAAATGGAATAGAAAACGCTGGATATTTAAAAGTTTTTTAATTGTAGGTAATAGGTATTGAGATAAGGGTACGCAACTCATACAATTAGAAACAAGAAAATAAAAATACACGAGTTATTCTCCTTTATTAATAGTTATCATCACAGCTTGTTCTTGATTTATTTTTAGATTGCCAACTTATTTTTTTTCAATTTTCAAAACGCCCGAATAGATTAATATATTTCCATCACATCGACTTACAAGGGGATTCTGTGGATTAACCTCCCTTCAATTCAGTATCATGATTTGAACTCTAGATCCTAAAAATGGGTAATCAACAGTTCTATTGCACGACCACCGGCTTAACATAAAAATAACGTTACAGTAATTAGAAAGAAATATGCGCTATATTTGTTTTAATTTTTTTTTATTACAAAGGGTTATTCCAACAATAAATGTCCTTAAAATTTCTTATAAGTCACTGTCGTTCCTCTTCTAGAAAGAATATTATTACGCCAAAAGCCCCAAACCTCCACTGCATTGGTCTGCAGGGATCGGTCTGCAGCAGGGTTAGAAGCCGGTGCATCTAGTTGACAGCCCGGAGTACTAACCACTGGGCGGCCAGCCGAGCTTATACAACGACGCGTGGTGGACAAGGGCTAGGGATAACCAGCATGTCTGGTTTAACGATGCTCTTGGTGATGTTAAAACTGAAACTGGCGCCCAGAACACCATCACCTGAAATATAGTATGCACAGAATCAATCAATATATCAATTACCAATTTATTGTAATATTCAACGCATCATTAAAAAGATCAACACATTTTATTCTGTGAATATTATGTTCTATATTCTGTATGTTCTATATTCTGTATGTTCTATATTCTGTATGTTCTATATTCTGTATGTTCTATATTCTGTATGTTCTATATTCTGTATGTTCTATATTCTGTATGTTCTATATTCTGTATGTTCTATATTCTGTATGTTCTATATTCTGTATGTTCTATATTCTGTATGTTCTATATTCTGTATGTTCTATATTCTTTATGTTCTATATTCTTTATGTTCTATATTCTTTATGTTGTTTTTCTGTAAAGAAGTAAGTAAAGTACCCGTCGGACCGAGTTGATCCATAGGTCCGATGAAGCAGCGTTCACCAGTTTCTGTGGCCACGGCATACTAGGTGATTGTGTGGCCAGCACTATGCACAGCCGCCTTTACTTTACCCCAACTAAGGTCAGGTACCCATCAGAGCTGGGAAGACTCAGGGACACTTACCAGACCCGGGAAAAAATCCTAGCCTGCACCAGGATTCGAACCCGGGACCTTCGGCTCGCCAGTTGTTATTCTGCATGTTGTATATTCTGTATTATCCATGTGGATGTTCTACATTGTTTATGTTCTAAAATATGTGTGTTCTATATCCTGCATGCTCTTTATTCTATAGTTCTGTATGTCTTTTTTACTGTATGTTATATTTTCTGTATGTTCTTTATGCTCTATGCTCTATATTTTCTATTATGTATGTTCTATATTCTTTGTGTTCTATATTCTTTGTGTTCTATATTCTGCATGTTCTATATTCGGTGTTATCCATGTGGATGTTCTACATTGTTTATGTTCTAAAATGTGTGTATTCTATATTCTGTATGTTCAATATTCTGTATGCTCTATATTCTGCATGCTCTATATTCTATAGTTTTGTATGTCCTTTTTACTGTAGATCTATGTTTTATTATCTGTATGTTTTTTATGCTCTATGCTCTATATTTTCTATTATGTATGTTCTATATTCTGTATGTTCAATATTCTGTATGTTCTATATTATGTATGTTCATCATTCTGTATGTTCTATATTCTATAGTTTTGTATGTCCTTTTTACTGTATGTTTTATTTTCTGTATGTTTTTTATGCTCTATGCTCTATATTTTCTATTATGTATGTTCTAGATTCTGTATGTTCAATATTCTGTATGTTCTATATTCTGTATGTTCTATATTCTGAATGTTGTTATTCTGTATGTTGTATATTCTGTATGTTCAATATTCTGTATGCTCTATATTCTGTATGTTCTATATTCTGTATGTTAAATATTCTGTGTGTTGTATATTCTGTATGTTCAATATTCTGTATGTTCTATATTCTGTATGTTCTATATTCTGTATGTTAAATATTCTGTATGTTGTATATTCTGTATGTTCTATATTCTGTGTGTTGTATATTCTGTATGTTAAATTTTCTGTATGTTCTATATTCTGTATGTTCTATATTATGTATGTTAAATATTCTGTATGTTTTTATATTCTGAATGTTGTTATTCTGTATGTTGTATATTCTGTATTATCCATGTGGATGTTCTAAAATGTGTGTGTTCTATATTCTGAATGCTCTATTTTCTATATTTCTGTATGTCCTATTTACCGTATGTTTTATTTTCTGTATGTTCTTTATGTTCTATTTTTTTTATTATGTATGTTCTGAACATAAATGAATCAACTCACCACCAACAAATCTGGAGAGAATTGGGAAATTCGGTTGATTTGTTTCATCAGTAAAAACAGCTTTTGAGTTTCCACTAGCGTATGGAAACTGCCAAGCCCCTGTCACGATCTGACTTGCTCCAATCCCAAGAGAAATATCACCTACATGAACAGCATCAGCTAAAAGTAAAGTAGCATAGCATTCACTGTCTCATTAAATGTGCTTACGAGAGTTCAGCGTCTCATAGAAAATTTCCTCACGAGGCTTCAGCGTCTCACCGAAGAAGCAAGAGGGCAAAAGGGGCTTACAAAAGAACCACATACGGTGGCAGAGCCAAGGGCAGGGATCGGCAACCTACGGCATTCGTGCTAGACTTGGCACGCAGAGCAATTTTCAATGGCACACGGAAGACCCCTTAAAAGGCAATTCAAAGTCTTTTCTACACGGAATTGAGTGCTAGAGTAGGATTACCTTTAGGATGTTGGCACGCTGAATGAATTAGAAATCCTACTTTGGTACAGTAGGCCTGTTAATAAAATGTTGCCGCCTCCTGGCCTAAATAAAGGAGGTAAGGAGTGGCAAATTTTCCCGAAAACCTTTTTCGGCATGAACAAACTTTATTTTAGGAAGGGGAGGAGGTGAGGCAGGCAGGAGTATAAGAAGTTAATTGATCTAAAGACAGATTAAAAATGTATATTTATTTATTATACTATTAATTTTATGCTCATTTTTTCGAAAGTCATTGACGAGTCTTAAATGGGCAATTTGGATGAAAATGCATTTCCGTTATATTCCTGTAAAGAATTGTATAATTATCTTTTCGGCATGTTTCAAAGTGCATTGTTGAACTTTCGGTTTCATTTTGTTTTGCTTACAATGGCACCCATTACGATTGAAAGCAGAGATTTAAGCCTTGTTGCTGACTTAACGTTCACGGATGTTGATAAATTCATTGCACTTTCAACAGCAAGTTCAGGCCGACTACAAATAAACAACGGCTATAAGTATTATTGTGAGAATTAATTAATTAAGTCTTCAATATTAAAAGTGAGTATGCTTATGCCAGAAATTATAGCAGAAAGCAGCCATTTTTTAAAATCAAATGTAGCAAATAGGATCGGAAGTAATGTGTCATCCAAAATGTATGCATGCATAAGATTTAAGACTCGTCAATTGTTTTAACAGCCATCGACTGGTTGTAGAAAAAGATGTAGAGGATGACATTTTATTTCATTTGCAAAAGATGTTGGCAAAAGAAAAAAATGGATTGTGAATGTCAGATTAGAAGAATCACCTATTTATAATAAGCTTACTCAACTAATTGAATTTCGTTTTCATGAAATTACGCATTGTGCTTTTTTAATAACCAAGGACGCAACTCTTGACTAATTTATTTTATAAACAAAGCTATTTTTTTTAACGCGGAGGTGAGAATTAATTATTATCGCCTTCTCACTTTTGATGTTAAAAACGGATTTCTCATAACTAATCTGGAAACCTTTGTAGATCTATATCTCTAATAGACCAGAACTGGCCGTTGAGGTTGAAATCAATAGTCAAACACCTGCAAAAGCATGTTTTTTGTTTACGAAAATATCAAGAAATGGCACCGGAAGCTAATTATCTCTTCCATTTGAAAAGGTCACGCCTTGTCAATATCCAGGCTTAAATAAAACCAAAACAACCACCTCCATGTTTTGAACTTTGCACTAAAATATAAACCAAGACTCAGACAAAGGATGGCACAAAATACCGAGCTCTAAATATTTTGCACCTTAACTTGGTCTGACAGAGCGAGGACGACGACTTACCTGGCAAGCACTGTGGAAACCTGCTTGTGGCAGGCAGGTCTGAGGAGCTGCAGTGACCTTGGCCGTCGGTGATGTAAGATTTGCCCTGTATGTAGAGTTTAAACATACAGTCGTTAACAAAATGAATGACCATAAGCATATTATGACACAATTGTCACACAATGGGGTGGGGGTATTAATAATACAAAAAAACCTTTACTCAGATATGCAAATCTATATCTAAAAATTCTAATCTAAAAAAATGATTTTAAATGTGGAACGTTCATCTCTCCGTTTTGGTGACGCCCATAAGGGGAAAAAATGCCATTTATCCATATATAGTTATAAATAATTTAAAAATGAAAAAAAACATTACTATTGGCTTGGGGAATACATCAATCTTATTTATTCAAGTACATTTGAATACATTGTATGATCAGCAATACAAATATCTATGTTTTATTTCAAAGGAAGATCCTAATAACTGTTACTGCTGTCCTCCCCCCCCCCTTCCAATCCTTTTGCAATGAAATAAATTACCATGTAACGGAAAGGAGTGCAAAGTGGAAATACTAACAACCAAAAGAACCTTATGATCTAAGTTTTTGTTTTTAACTCCAAATGAAACACCAAGAGGACTCATAGATCTGAGTAGATTCTATTTTCCTTGGGTCTCTGACTTCAGTCATGTCTTCCATTTTGCTGCGACTCTCAACAAAAGAATTTTACAGCACAACGCCTGTATGTCATACATTTTTTTATATTAAATTTGGTAGGGCAGCTTATAGCGTGCACTTTTTATCACTGAGGTACTTTCTGCACTGAGGTACTCACTGTACTGAGGTACTTACTGCACTGAGGTACTCACTGCACTGAAGTACTTACTGCCCTGAGATACTTACAGCACCGAGATACTTACAGTACTGAGGTACTTACAGTACTAAGGTACTTACCGCAGTGAGGTCATTAACCACGGAGATGTTTCCAGTTATTATGCCGGATAGATTTTGCTTGAAGTCGATGGCCAAAAATGAGATAACCTGAAGAATGAAACATAATAATATTTTTAGGACTTTTAAGACTTTCGTGTCTAGAGTGGTCGCAAACAAACCCACACACATTCCACATGGAAATAAAATACAAGTAAAATCTTGCCTGACCACCTTATGAGATTTATAAAAAAAAAGGGTATATTTTCATTACTTTAATGCAGTCGCTATAAAACTTGCACAATGTGGCTTGCCTTAGACAGGGGGTACACCTCCAACCCCTCATGTAAGCCTGCGACAACAGTGCTGAAAAAGTTTAATCTCGCTTGGATTCTGGTTCTTAAAATTAGTCTAAAACGACACCGTAAAAGGGATGTTTGCCCTGTCCACAACGGAGTCTTAAGCCTACTATATTCATTGCTACGTCCCTAAGATCGGTTGGGGGGGGGGTGGTGGGAAGGAGTACATTGAGCAAACCCCAAAACCTCAGATTGAATAGCTAATGTCCTGACACTCAGCCACCTCTTCCCATCACTTTGATACATTTTAAACATGAAAGACTAGCCTCAAAACGTCAGTTGGGGCTCATGGGATTGCTTACCTTAGCAGTTCCATATCTAGTCTCTCCGGACTCATTTAATTAAAGAACCACTTTTTTTTATAAATCTCATAATTTGAACAATTTATTTTCATATACTATTTACTACCAACATCATTTATCAACTCAATTTTGAGAGGAAAAAACTCGTTATTAAGTTGGCCTTTAAGAGTTAAAATAAACCCATCCTGGATTCAAGCATAATACTGAATTAATTAGGCCTACAAAAACTTTATTGTTTGCATTTGTTTATCTTACGACGCGTAATACCACATATTATATAGAAAGCTCTGTGTGTGTGTTTAACCAATCAAATTGGTTTATTTAAAGACATGTGACCATATTGTCTCATATCTTACTATTGCAATTTGACTCAGCGCATGTGTCCCCGCTAGCTGAATGGATAACATATCGGACAGCAATGCGGTCGACCCGGGTTAGATTCTCCAGTTAGTCTATATCTTTTTTTTTTCTAAATTGTTTTTATTTCAATTTAAAAAATAGAAAAAATTGTAAATCCTCGAGCAACACCGGGCAATTTAGCTTTTTGTTAAATAAAAATGTCTTCAGTAAAAAATAATAATTGTTTTAATGATTAGATCTATATATTCTATAGTCTATAGTCTATAGTCTATAGTCTATAGTCTATAGTCTATAGCTTTCTGTTCATTGTAGTTTATACATTATTTATCTGTAGCTTATACATGGCCTGTTTTATCTCCCTCCGGGCAACGCCGGGGATTTTAGCTTGTATCACATAAAATACAATGTTAACAAAAGCGTTACTCACATCAGTTATAATATTATAACTATAGAACGAAACTTGATCAGGGGCGCACACCTTGGTGGGATCAGTCGCCCCGAAAACCAAGGGTAAAAAAAACACAACAGCTATAGCGGTTGAAATCATTTCGATGTATTTTGATATATCGCCAAGACTGCAAATGAAAGACTGAGTGTTTAATGATTCGGACATGGGCTTTTTAATTTAGCCGTTCCTTTGGTCTTTAGAGTAGTGTGTGTCCCAAGCCTTATCTTAGATAGCAGTTACATAAGCCAGACCCTTGCTTCCCATGACACGACGTTTAGTGAGCTGTGATTTATAACCTTCAACCCGACAAATTAAAATAAAGAAAGAACAACACACAAACAATGAAAGGTCAATAAAGGTCATTAAAACAATTGATAAAAACGTATTAATTAAAGTAAAAACAACAATAACGAAACAGTGTTTAGTTAGAAGCTTATGGAGTTAAGTGACACGTTGTTAAAAAAACTGTAGTTGAATGTCAATTGTATTTGATGAAAGTGACAACTTGATAGGCATGCACCGTGTGATGATTATTTACCATTTAAAGCTTGCTTCGGACCCTGCATAATTCTGAGACAAAAAGTGTCCCTTAAGAAGAGTTTGAAGACCTGTCTCATTAGCTAGTGTTTTTGGGCCTTCCCCACCATAATGAATTGTGATCTATATTTTTTAAAATATGGTGATTCCCGACCAACGAACGAATCTAAACACATCACTGACAGAGGGCGAAAAGGTATGGATATACTCAGACTAGATTCCCATTTGTAATTCATCTTCTTTAAAAAAAATATTTCAGTAGTTTTTTTTAACTGTTTTTTATTGTCCTATATAATATGGTGGTCGATAAGATAAATGAGTGTTGTTTGTTTGTTTTGTTTTATTTTAAAAAAAAACACATTTTTTTAAAAACCTGAAAGCTATAATGATTGGTTTGTGATTGTAGTTGTAGATTTATTGCAATTCAACTGAACTAATATCTCTCTCTCTCTCTCTCTCTCTGTCTCTCTCTCTCTCTCTCTCTCTCTCTCTCTAAATATATGTATATGTATAAATATAAGTAGACTGTGTGTGTGGATTCCGATCCCCATTGGTTAATTATTGTCTCAAATTAAAATTTTACTTTTGCGATCGCGCTTCCGATATGTGTCCTCCCTGAACTGAGTGGTTAGCATATCCGACTGCCATGCGTGCGACCTGGGTTCGATTCCCCACTGACAAGTCGGCTGGTCCAGCGTTTAGTTCATCGGACTGTCAACCAAAAACCAACTGACAGGTCGAGGGTTCTAGCCCTGCCACCGACGGATCCCTGTCGCCCTTCAGGAGTTTTGGGCCTAGTGGACGTAATAATCTTCTATCTAGAAGGAACGTCTGTAAACTTATAAGATGACAACTTTTTTGTTATTTTTCTACTTTAAAAAAAATGTCCATTAATAATACTTTTGTAAAACAAAGATTGTAAAGAATTTCAGTCAAATAAAAAAATTATTTTTTTAGACTCATGCGGGAGACAGGTGTTTGATTCGTAGCCAGGGATAGTCCAAACTATTTGTTAACTTCAAATAAATAGAAATACCCTTTTCAACACTATCACAATATTTATTTTAAATTCATTTCATTAGTCAGTAACTAAAAAATAATTTTTTGTTAAAATTATTATACCTTTAAATTTATTGTAGTTTAAATTTTTTTTTTTTTTTTTGAGCTTATATAGACATATTATGTTTTTTTCCCCCGAGCAACGACGGGGAACTCAGCTTGTGATAAATAATTTATAATCTGTTCCAGCTTTATCTAAAATTTGGCTTCCACTCCCACGCTTTGACGACTTCTGTAAGCGAGTCTGCAAGCGAGTCTGCAAGCGAGTCTGCAAGCGAGTCGTACTTGAAAGGCCTGAACTATAAGACTCAAATCAGACCACGGATAAGCTTAGGACGCAAAAAAATCATCTTCTGTACAGAACTGAAGATAAGATAAATGCAGACTCCTTGGATCAAAATAGGACTCAGCTATAATTCTAACAGTTGACAATGAAAGTTTATTATGCCAGATAGCCACACAAATGATAATAATAATAATAATAGACATAACAGTTGGCAATGAAAGCTCATTATGCCAGATAACCACACAAGGGGCATAAGCAAAAAATAGTAATAATAATTTAATTACTTCAATCTCACAAATGGGTGATAGATCTAACTTTGCACCATCATCAGACCCGTGACTTTCGTCGTCGGAGTGCTACAACGGGTGAGCGTAACCATATTTCTCCATTCGTCCCACCCAGATGCAGAAGGGCATCAAGAGGTAGCCTACTTAGTTCGGTCCACTCTTTCAGGTTGTCCAACCAATTCTGTTTTGGCGACTTTTTCTGCGTGCTTCTTCCACTGTACCTTGGATCCAGTTGGCTGTTAACCTTATAAACAGCCCTTTATCTAAAAAAAATAAATATATATTAAAAAAAAAGCACTTATTGTTTTTTTTTATTTTATTCCAAAAGGTTTTAAGGTCATGGCCGTATATTTGTTTGCTCCTTTTGCACCAGTAGCCTCGATTGGCTAAGTAGGTCAACTACGGGAAAACAGATAAATGGTGTTGAAATGAAGAGCGATAAAGCCTGGGTTATTAGTTGGCACTAGTAAAATCCTGCATCATAATGCTAGCCGCTAGCCCATCTAGAGCTTAGAGAAGGTAGCGCATACAGAATATAGAGCTTAGATCTGATCATATCTTATATAATGAATATAGGTCTAGAGATTATGAAATGAAGTAGAGAACAGGGAATTCTTCTTCTTCTTCTATCCCATAACCCGAGTGAGGGTCGTTGGGGCACTATTTTTTGACAGTTGGATGATATTACACCATTCGTCTCGGTTTTGCGTCGCCCTCTGGGAGTCTGCAAGAGACAAGCCGGACCACTCCTTGATGTCATCATCCCATCGTCTCTTCTGCCTGCCTCTCCCTTTCTTCCACCCCACACTGTGCCCTGCAGGATGGTTTTCGCCAGGCCTTTGGATCTTGCCACATGCCCGTACCAACTGAGTTTTCTGGATTTAATGGCGCTGAGTAGATCCTCGTGAGGGCCGATGACGTTGGTGATTCGCTCACGGACAGCCTCATTTGTAACTCGATCTTTGTAGGAAATGTTAAAAATTTTACGTAGGCATCTCATTTCCAATACTCTGATTCATTTCTGGAGATCTACTGCAAGTGTCCATGTTTCACAGCCGTACATAAAAACTGCCATCGCCAGGGAGCGCATCAGTCGAATCCTCGAGTAAAGTGAGATTGTCTTGCTTCGCCAGATGTCTTTTAGCTTGCAAAGTGCAGCAGTTGTCTAGGCTATTCTTACAAGAATTTCCGGCTTGGATCCTACAGGGATCAGGGAATACAAATATAAAAAATATAATTGTAACAGAATATTATGAATCTTTCAAAATATATTTTAAAAAATTCTGGAAATGCCTTTAAATTTATACAAAACCGAATGTCTGCTATAGACTAGATCTAAACAGTAGGCTATCTACGATTGGTGTATGTCCGACTCTTCCTAATCAAGGTCCCAACCAGAAGCTTATCTTATACATTACAGACGCTCCTTCTATAAAGAAGATTATTGCGTCCTACGCTCATCCGTTGTCCGAGTCTAGTCTTGCATTTTTATTAATGTTTTAAATGATGTTAAGTTACTGGTTTTCCTGGTTTGTTCAGGCAACCCATTCCATACCCGAATGCCACTCGCGAAGAAAGAGTACTAATAATGCATTTGTTCTCGCGTAAAGGAGCAAGGATAGTGTTTTTGTCTTTATGTTTATCTGAGCTTTGCAGCAGGTTGTTATTGTGTTGTATTTTTAAATAAAACCTTGGACCCCAAGATACAAAAGCTTCCCGAGGAGCAAGAGCCGGTGCCTGGCCCACCCGTCGGATCATCTGTTCTTAAAACTCGTTCTGGGTGGTATCATTCATCCACCTGCTAGGTATAGGAATGACTGAAAAGGGAAGATGTACTCAGATGTATAGAGCGTTCTCAATGGGCGGAGCTTAAGTTTTTTAGTGACGTATTTGTGTAAATAGAAGCCACTTTTGGTGTAAAAAAATGGTGAAGTACTTCTTTATCATGCAAAATTCACATCTGAATATTGGCTATCCTACTAAAAAATAAGGAGGCAAGTAGTAGTACTGTAGATTAATTGATTAATGTGATTAGGCTAGGGCCGGCTAGACCTATTTACACTTTCAATTTCACTTTATAGGCCTACACTTTTAATGTTTCGTAGACTCGGTTTCGTAGTCTAATGACTAACTAGTAAGTAGGGCATCCACGATTTCAAGTGATATTGTTGGTGAATAGGCTATCTAGTCAAGTCACTAATAGGCTCACATCGTCTATGATAATAATAAAATAGCCTATTTTATTTAACAGACATAATACAGACATTAATAATCTTAATAAGACTTAAAACACAACACATCATTTTAAAAAAATGCTCGAGCCTATATGAAACTTTATTAATACAGCGGCCATTGTTACTTGTACACCATTACTCAAGCTTTTTGTCACGTGATTGCAAACGCCCTATTGGTTTTTAGACTTTACGACTATTACCATACAGTCGTCACTTCCGCTTCCTGTTTATGATTGGAGTTCTTCCGCTTTTTACATAGGCTATAAATGACGGTTATTACAGTTTTGCTGCGCCCTGAGGAGCAACCAGATAAATAGATAGATTGATAGGTTGTGATCGATCGGTAGGTAAAATCACAACAAATCGACTATTTAGGAAAACATACAAGTTAGATCTATGCATATAAAATCCAGGTTCTTGCACTTTTTCGACTTAGGCCACTAAGTCCATGGCAAAATTGATCCAAGTTCTGTGGCTACGAAATACGAAAAACCGACTTTACTTTCACCCAACTAAATTCAGTTATCCTTCAGAGCTTGGTAGGCTCAGGAACAAATCTAGGATTCGAACCCAGGAACTTCGGTACGCCAGTCGAAGGCGCTGCCGCTCGGACACCATGCCACCCCCAATCGTTATTTAAACAGTGCTTTTTAAAAATAATTAAACTTGTAATTTTAATTAAACGTTGTTTGGTGTAAGGTGATATATCTCCTTGAACTTACACCGCAAGTTGAAGTCATGGGAAACAAAGGTCTGGGCTGCTAGGTAACTGCTATCTAAGATAATAATTGGAACAGACTAATTTTAAGACCAACGTACGGCTATATAAATATTGCCCTGGTCCGGTGACCCCTAAAGAAAACACTCTAATCTTTTTTTCTTTCTTGGCAGTCTTTGCGTTAGATCAAAATACATCGACATGATTTTCATCGCTTTTTCTGTCGTTCTTCTCCCATTGGTCTTCGGGGCGATTGATCCCACCAAGGTGTGCGCCCCTGACCAGGTCTCATTCTACGGCTATGATATTATAACAGACGTGAGTATTTTTTAATATAATATTCTTATAAAGTAATGGCGCTTCAGCACCTAATGGGTTAGTCTGAACAATCTGTTTTTTTATTTTCAACGTAATGTTTTAGTTACCTAGCACAATGCCCATTTTCATTCTTTTTTCCCATTTTTTATTTATACCCATAAAACAAAATAATCCCGTCGGACCGAATTGATGGATAGGGCCGGTGGGGCAGCGTTCACCAGTTTCTGTGGCCACGGCATACTAGGTGATTGTGGGGCCAGCACTATGCACAGCCGCCTTTACTTTACCCCAACTAAGGTCAGGTACCCATCAGAGCTGGATAGACGCAGGAACACCCTCCAGACCCGGGGAAATAAAAATCCTAGCATGCAACAGGATTCGAACCCAGGACCTTCGGCACGCCAGCCGAACGCGCCGCGGGCACGGCCAACGTGCCCCACTTTATACCCAGCAGAGCTGGCAAAGTCGGGGCTTTTACCAGGACTCGAACCAGAGACCTTCGGTACAGCAACGAGAGCAAAAAATATCTGGGCCACGGAAACCCGTGAATGCTGCTGATAGCCTAATGCAGGGGTCGGCAACCTTTTAACATTAGAGTGCCAAAGTAGAATTTCTAATTCATTAAGCGCGCCAATAGTCTAAAAGTCATCCCGCTGTAGCACTAAATTTCTTGAAGAAGAGATTTGACATTACAATTTGGGCAACCTCCACGTGCCATTGACAATCCCTCGGCGTGACAAGTTTGGCACGCGTTCCGTAGGTTGCCGACCCCTGGCCTAATGGACATACATGACGTGAAAGGGATATTTTACTCTTAATAAAACACTCTAACAGCAGTGGTTCGATGTTAATTTTGTTCGTCTGGGGTTCATAGCCGCGGTATAAATACTCAGAAAATGAATATTTCTAAAAATGTGCATATGCTTTGAATAATTACACAATAAGTTCAATATTAACTTGTTAGTTTACAGCCATAAGGCCGTTGGATGGAAGGAGCCACCAGTTTCAGTGGCTACGATGTAGACTACAATTGGCCATACAACACCACACGGTTGCCTTTACTTACCTTTAAACTTTAAACTTGCCGCAGTTACTTGTCCAATGTATTAATGCGGATTCTTCGAGATCATACAAATTAAACCTCAAAAATTATTTTAAAAAATGATAATGCTTTAATAATCACTTGAAATGAATATAGGCCTACATTCATTTTCAGGTCATATCCTATGTGGCCATCGACTACAAACAGAAGCTAATGGGCATCATGACTGGCAATATCACAGTTGTCAATGACCTCAGTGCAGTAAGTATCTCAGTACAGTAAGTATATCAGTGCAGTAACTATCACAGTGCAGTAAGTATCTCAGTACAGTAAGTATATCAGTGCAGTAACTATCACAGTGCAGTAAGTATCTCAATACAGTAAGTATATCAGTGCAGTAACTATCACAGTGCAGTAAGTATCTCAGTACAGTAAGTATACCAGTGCAGTAACTATCACAGTGCAGTGAGTATGTCAGTACAGTAAGTATACCAGTGCAGTAACTATCACAGTGCAGTAAGTATCTCAGTACAGTACAGTAAGTATACCCAATGCAGTAACTATCACAGTGCAGTGAGTATCTCAGTACAGTAAGTATACCAGTGCACTAACTATCACCGTGCAGTGAGTATCTCAGTACTATAAGTAATGAAAGAAAGAAAAAGTAATAGGTTTTAAAACAACCAACCAAACAAATTCATTTAAAAACAACAAGAAATATTCAAATGTTCTTATGTGGTTTTTTATCCTTAATAACTATAAAGACGTTGTGTAAATTTTTCCACTTAAGCGTGTCAACAAGAGGGATATAGCATGGGGCGGAGCCAGTCAACAAGAGGGATATAGCATGGGGCGGAGCCAGTCAACAAGAGGGATATAGCGCATGGGGCGGAGCCAGTCAACAAGAGGGATATAGCATGGGGCGGAGCCAGTCAACAAGAGGGTTATAGCATGGGGCGGAGCCAGTCAACAAGAGCGATATAGCATTGGGCGGAGCCAGTCAACAAGAGGGATATAGCATGGGGCGGAGCCAGTCAACAAGAGGGATATAGCATGGGGCGGAGCCAGTCAACAAGAGGGATATAACATGGGGTGGAGGCCAGCAATGGGATATGATTTTCTAGGCCTCCGTATGTGTGTGTGTATTTAAGGAACCCATTTCATTCTTTATAATAATAATTGTTACATATGCTCATGATTATACTCAAGGGGGATTGTATTATTTGTAAAAATTTCCCACACAGGCCAAATCGTATGTAACTGATGGCCAAGGTCACTGCAGCTCCTCAGATCTTAGTGCCAGGAGTATGTATCCTCAGTGCTTGCCAGGTAAGTCAACGCTCTGTCAATCCGGACGCGTTGGTGTACGTTTTTTTTTAGCATATTAAGCATACTTCTATTTTAACTTAAGCCTAATTACTTCAACTGTAAGAGTCATTTGAACACCGGCATTGAAAGGATCATAAGCTGGGCCAGGTTGGCTCCAACAGCCAAGACGAGTTAAAAGAAATTTGGGAGAAAAGTAAAAAGCCGGGAGGTTACATCACGGAAATAAACGACGCCAGAAGTCAGATCGCAAACACTATCAATGGGTTCCTTACTCAAATGTAGATGAAGTGACATAAAGCTTGAGAGTAACTTAGCTTTCGAATGCGCTTTACATTTACCCCTATGTTAACAAAATAGATCAATAAGTGTGTTTTAAATTTTGTTTTCAAAACGTCGATATTACCCGCTTGTTTTAATTGTGCTCGGCAGTTCATTCCAATCATTCCACCACAAAGGTGACACGACGCTGTAGGACCGAGATGCAAATGTTTTACTTTTTACTTTTGGTACCTTGAGTTGTTGAACTTTGTTTGAACACAGTCCTCTTTTCTCTGATGTGTGTAGCTCGACCATGGATCTGATGTGCTGGGGAGATTGGCCATGAAGGCTTTTATTGAGCATAGTCAGAACTTTGAATTTCACCCTAAGTGTTATAGGTAGCCAGTGCAATTTCTTTAGACATGTTTTTAAGTTTTCTTCATTGTTCAGAACAATTTGCGCAGTCATGTTTGGGACCCTTTCTAGTTTTTTTTCAAATCACACTCTGGCAGTCCTCTGTGCCGTCAGTTCGCTTAGTCTACCTGGGATAGTCCACCTGATATCTGGCAAAGGCTGAATTCCAGAAATTCTTATTAGAATAGAGCAGACTATTTCGACGCTATGTAAAAGAGAGTACGAGCGTTAAAATGTTTTAACAGTTCGCTCCCTAGGTACTAGCATAAACTTTCCATGCGTTTTAATGGTCTAGAGTTCACAAATTTAAAAACAACCATAATAGCATTAAAAAAACACAATGCCTTTAATAACATACTAAGTAGAAAGAAGGCTTTAAATGTGTCCTGCCCCCAAGAGAGTGCGCATGTCAGAGCATCACTAAGTTTCTAGGACAACCGGGGTCATAGTAAAAAATGTCTATATCGAAAAAAAAAACCAAACAAAAACGCACTTTGTCAAAATGTCGACTGATGCGACGTCAAGATATTCATGTAAAGGTGTGAGACTGTGAATCCTGAACGCTCACGTCGGATCTTCTAAGAGGTAACAAGGCCCTGGAAATGAAAGACTTGTCTTCTCTAAGATATAAAACATTTCATTAATGGAGCATATCACGAATGAAGAAGATCTCCGAGATAAAGATGAAAAACAAAAAGCTAAGATATTATGGACATGTCGCAAGAGCCGATGGATTTCCAAAGAACATCCTGCAAAGTACAGTCAAATGGAGACAGAAAAAAACATGAAGTTGAAATTATATGAGGAAGTGGTCCGGTCTATGATTCATTCGATCTTAGGGTACGTCAGAAGACCGTGACAGATGGTATGAAGTGGCCAGGCAGTCAACAATGATGTTCCAAAACACATGAGTTTAAGGGATTGTCATTTCCAGGTGAAATTATTAATCATAGTGTGGTGAACCCTTTACAGAATATACAACTTGCAATCATGCATTATTGTTCTTTTAATTTTAGCCGAGGCTGTCCATGTCGGAGACATTTCATTGGGGATCGGTGCTAATCAGATCATGGCCGCGGGTTGGCAGTTTCCATACGCTAGCGGAACGGTGAAAGTGGCTTTTACCGACGAATCAAACCAGCCGAATTTCCCAATACTATCCAGATTTGTGGATGGTAAGTTCATTGTTCATGTACAGAATATTAACATGTTTCAAAGAGAACATAAGGAATATAGAACATACAAAATAAAGAACATACATAATATATAACATAAAAAATATAGAACATACATAATATAGAACATACAGAATATAGAACATACAGAATATAGAACATACAAAATAAAGAACATACATAACATATAACAATCAGAATAAAGAACATACAGAATGTAGAGCATACAGAATATAGAACATGCAGAATATAGAACATACAGATTATAGAACATACAACATACATAATATACAGCATACATAATATTGAACTTACCGACTAAAGAACATACCGAATAAAGAACAAACATAATATAGGACATAGGCCTACATAATATACACCATACAGAATATAGAACATACAGAATATAGAACAATCAATATACATAATATACAGCATACATAATATAGAACATACCGAATAAAGAACATACCGAATAAAGAACAAACATAATATAGGACATACAGAATATAGAACATACAGAGTTTAGAACTTACAGAATGTTGAATATTCAAAATGTAGAAAAGTGTAAAGTACATACAGAAAAGAAAACACAAAATATAGCAGCTACAGAAAAGGGAGCAGTTGATGTACGGGATTTAGCCTTGTTTAGTTGATTGGTGCACTAATTTGTTGACTAACATAATATGCGTTGGTTGAATGATTCATTGCTTTATGTATTTGTGTACTACGCTATATTTCAGACAAAGGTGTTGTGGGCGCCAGCTTCTATTTTGACATCACCTCCAACATCACAAAACCTGACATGTTGGTGATTCCCACACCTTGTCCACCCCGTGTCATTGTATGAGCTTTTTCAGTTTACCCAAAGAAAACATTTATTTGAATATCTTCGTGTTCACAGATTCATTTTGCAATAAAGAAATTAAAACAAAAACCTATTGTGTACATATCTTTTTGTGTATCACTGTAACGTATCTTATATAATACAGACGCTCCTTCTATAAAGAAGATGATTGCGTCCTACGCTCATCCGTGGTCCGAGTCTAGTCTTGCATTTTGATTAGTGTTTTAAATTATGATAAGTTACTGATTTTCCTGGTTTGTTCAGGCAACCCATTCCATGCCTGGAATGTAACGTTATTTATATGTTGGTGGTCGAGCAGTAGTACGTCGCACTGCTATTGCCAGGGCTCGGGCTTAAATCCATGCACAGAGAGACTAATGGGGGTGACATTGTTGGCTGGAGATAATATGACGATAAGCTGTTGTCAGTAAATTCGATTTATGTTTGGATTTACTAGCTTGTAATCTATCCTATCGTATCATATTTGATATATCTTTAACATAGGGTTTGATCATAAAAGCATATAATTTTGGTATAATTCGAAATTGTAACTGGGATTGTAATTTGAATTGTAATTTTGGCTTACTATGCATAAGTAAAGTATCCCGTTGGACCAAATCGATCATAGGACCTGTGGAGCAGCGTTCAACCAGTTTCTGTGGCCAAGGCGTACAAGGGGATGTGTGGCCAGCACAACGCCCAGCCGCCTTTACTTTATCCTAGTTATAATGACAGGTACCCATCATAGCTGGGTAGACTAAGGGAAACCATCGAGTCCCGGGGAAAACACCTAACCTTTACCAGGATTTGAACCGAGGACCTTCGGTACGTCAGCCGAACGCGCTGGCGATCGGCCACCATGCACCTTTTATAATGTATAGTCAGGTAGAAGACGATGGGACAGAATTAGGGTTCAGATCACCTCTCTCAAACCCTCTCTAGATTCTACCAGGTCCCATTTCAAGTCCATTTCAAGAAGACAATTTAATCTCTCAGACGTAATTTTCTCTTGAGCCTTTGTAATTATTTGTAATTTTTCACCTGCACAAGACTACACTTAATATAATTTTTGTTTTAAACAAATACGAATAAGTTTGCGTTTAGGATTAATATATTTTGATTAAATGGTAAAAAAAAATATTTAATCGTCACCTCCATCCCCATGTTTTCAATACTTTTAATACTCATAATGCGCCATAATGTACAAATTGTACAGTTTTTTCTTCAAGGGACACAACTATAGAAAATAGTATCGGTAAAATCTTGAGAGTATTTATTTAACGGTTACTTCCCTTGTATGGTTTTTCTACCTAATATTTTTTTTTTTAAATGAAAAGCTTAAATAATCGTTTTTAGACGCTGTTAGATCTAGTCCTGTTTACGTCTACGCAGGGCCGTATTTAGGCTTGTGGGGGCCCTGTTCCTAAATTTCTGTGGGGGCCCCTCGTGACCTAGCCCCAGCTGCCTGCCGACATTGCTGTGTTAGCCTGTGTATAGTGTTGCTGATGCTGAATGATAACCAGTAACCCAGTCTGATTCTGAATGCCAATTTGGCGAGCGAATTAGTATTTTACTTCATTTACTCATATCAAAGTGCAAAGGAAACCACGAATCGGAAATTCAGAAAATCAGTGTTTCGAGTCTTCATATAGCAGAAATACTAAAGCAAGCGGTCGATGTATGTTATAGTCTTCCGTTTTACTGAATCGCAACGAATTTCTCAATGAAAAATTAAAATCGAAAGTTGTATAAAGCGGAAACATTAAAAATGTACAAAACAACGAGGAGCGTAGAAGTCATTCAAGACAGCCTTATTGGTTGCGCACGGAAAAAAAGTTGATATAAGCTCTAAAAATAGAACAAGCGGTCCATCTTATTATAGTCTATGGTATTACCCACTCCACAGACACAGTCAATTTTGCAGGGCTGGCCAAATCACAGACGCGCAAATCTAATCGTCTTTCGAGACTATGGAGCCAATGATGATGATTACCCACTGAGCTCTAATATATAGCTCAGTGCTATTACCATACAGTCGTCATTTCCGCTTCCTGTTTATGATTTTAGATCTTCCGCGTCTTACATAAATGACGGTTATAATTTGATGCGTCATGCAGTGCGACCAGATAAATAGATAGATTGCTGGATTGATAGGTTGTGATCGATCGGTAGGTAGGTAGGTAGGTACAGTGTATTCACAACGAATCGACTATTTTGGGATAACATAAAAGTTATGCAAATACAATCAAGGCTCTTGCACTTTTTCGACTTAGGCCACCAAGTCCATGGCAACTAGATACCATAACATTTCGTACAATTATTTTTGTTTGTAACAATTAAACTTTGTGTTTTCGGTATGTAAGTTCTGTGCCTGAATCAATAGTTCAATTTCAATAGTTATAAAGTCAAGCATCTCTTCGGACAAAATTGATCCACGGGAAAGTAGGGGGGGGGGAGGCTGAGACGCAGCATTCACCAAGTTCTGTGGCCACGAAATACTTGGGGGTTGTATGGGCAGCACAATGTCCAGCCTTCTTCCAACTCGTTCACCGTGCCTTCCCCCCCCCCCCCCCCCCCCCCATAGCTCAATAGTTAATTATTTATTTGCCTGAACAAACCAGGAAAACCAGTAACTTAACATCATTTAAAACATTAATAAAGATGCAATACTAGACTCGGACAACGGATGAGCGTAGGACGCAATAATCTTCTTTACAGAAGGAGCATTTTATTTGGACGTTGTTTGGTGTAAGGTGATATATCTACTTGAACTTACACTGCAAGTTGAAGTCATGGGAAACAAGGGTCTGTGTTGCTAGGTAGCTACTATCTAAGATAATAATTGGAACAGACTAATTTTAAGACCAACGTACGGCTATATAAGTATAGCCCAGGTCATATGACACAAAAAAAAAACCATAACAACAAAAAAAAAAAATAATCTTTTTTTTTTGCCAGCTTTGCGTTAGATCAAAATACATCGAAATGATTCTCATTGCTTTTTCTGCCGTTCTTCTGCCTTTGGTCTTCGGGGCGATTGATCCGACCAAGGTGTGCGCCCCTGACCAAATCTCCTTCTACGGCTATGATATAATAACAGACGTGAGTATTTTTTAAAATAATATGCTTATAAAGTAGTGGCACTCCAGCGCCTAATGAGTTAATCTTAACAATCGTTTTTTTTTTAAATTACAAACATCTCTGACATGATTTGTTTTCTCTCATTGCTGTACCAAAGGTCTCTGGTTCGAGTCCTGATAAATACCCCCGATTTAGCCAGCTATGATGTGTATAAATGGGGCCACGTTGGCCGTGCCCGCATCGCGTTCGGCTGGCGTACCGAAGGTCCTGGGTTCGAATCCTGGTGCAGGCTGGGATTTTTTTTTCCCCGGCTCTGGAGGGTGTTCCTGAGTCTACCCAGCTCTGACGGGTACATGTGGTAAAGTAAAGGCGGCTGTGCATAGTGCTGGCCACACAATCACTTAGTATGCCGTGGCCACAGAAACTAGTGAACTATATCCATTTTGTAGGTCTGGGATTCGAAATCCTGGTATGAATACTTAGAATTTCTAAACATGTGCATATGTTTTGAATAATTGCACAATAAGTTCAATATTGACTTGTTAGTTAACAGTTTACAGCCATAAGGCTGTTGAATTGTAGGAGCCACCAGTTTCAGTGGCTGCCATGTAGACTACAAGTGGCCCTACAACGTCTTCACGGTTGCCTTTGACTTTCCTTTAAACTTTAAAGTTGCTGCAGGTACTTATCCAATGTATTAGGCGGATTCTACGAGTTATATGACCATACAAATTAAACCTGAACAATGATTTCTTCTTTTTCATCTTCTATTAGCCAGTCTGCAGAGCTGTTTGCTCTCTCGCAGTTAATGTCAGACAAACATATTTAGGCTACATGTCTTTTTCAGTTGTTCAATATTGCGGCAGGTACTTGTCCAATGTATTAATGCGGATTCTTCAAGTTTTGTGACTATACAAATTAAACCTTTAAAATTATATAAAAAAAATAATTATTATTATTTAATAATCACTTGATATGAATATAGGCCTACATTCATTTTCAGGTCATTTATTATATGGCTATCGACTACAAGCAGAAGCTAATGGGCATCATGACTGGCAATATCTCAGTGGTCAATGACCTCAGTGCAGTAAGTATCTCAGTACAGTAAGTATAACCAGTGCAGTAACTTTTACAGTGCTGTAATTTTCTCAGCACTATAGTTAGTAATCAAAGTAAAAAAAAGCACGTTTTGTTTTTTGTCTTGTTGGTAGGGTTCATGCACTTTTAGGGATCCGCCTGTGACAAAGAACATTAACTGGTCATGCAAAGAAATAAGTTTTATAAAAACACCAAAAAATTCATAAAATAAAAATAAAATAAAAAAATATGTTCATTATCTCTTAAGCTTTTTTTAAAAATAATTATAAAGACATAACGAATTTTTTTTCCACTCAAGCGAGTCAACAGAGAGATATAACATGGGGCAGAAGTCAGGTCAACAGAGAGATAGAGCAATGGGGCAGAAGTCAGGTCAACAGAGAGATAGAGCAATGGGGCAGAAGTCAGGTCAACAGAGAGATAGAGCAATGGGGCAGAAGTCAGGTCAACAGAGAGATAGAGCAATGGGGCAGAAGTCAGGTCAACAGAGAGATATAACATGGGGCAGAAGTCAGGTCAACAGAGAGATATAACATGGGGCAGAAGTCAGGTCAACAGAGAGATATAACATGGGGCAGAAGTCAGGTCAACAGAGAGATATAACATGGGGCAGAAGTCAGGTCAACAGAGAGATATAACATGGGGCAGAAGTCAGGTCAACAGAGAGATATAACATGGGGCAGAAGTCAGGTCAACAGAGAGATATAACATGGGGCAGAAGTCAGGTCAACAGAGAGATATAACATGGGGCAGAAGTCAGGTCAACAGAGAGATATAACATGGGGCAGAAGTCAGGTCAACAGAGAGATAGAGCAATGGGGCAGAAGTCAGGTCAACAGAGGGATAGAGCATGGGGCAGAAGCCAGCAATGGAGTTAGATTTTCTAGGCCTGTGCATGTGTATTAAGGCAACTCATTTCATTCTTTATAATAATTGTTATTGATTTTATTCAAGGGAATTTTTTTATATCCTACACAGGCCAAATCTTATGTAACTAATCGCCCAGGTCACTGCCGCTCCTCAGATCTCCCTGCCATTGGTATATATCCTCAGTGCCTGCCAGGTAAGTCCACGCTCTCTCAATTCGCACGCGCATGCGTTGGTGTTTGTTTTTTTATTTGAACATAATAATCATAAACTTACTTTAATTTTACTTAGGCCTATTTACTTCTGCTGTTAGATTCAGTTGAACACATTCCTTGAAATGATCATGATTGATGTGTCGCTGGATCAATCAGCGAGGACGAGTTAAAAGACAATTTGGAAGAAAAGTAAAAAAAAACGGAGTTACATAACGGAAATAAATGACACTAGAAAACGAAAGCATCGCGTTCATAAACGATGCTAAGGAAACGAAAGCATCGCAGAAATCAACAATGCCAGAAAACGAAGGATGCACGGAATTAAACTAAAGTCAAAGCGCAAAAAATATCAAAGCGTTCCTTACTAAAATGTAGATGATGTGATAAAAAGCTCGAGAATATCTCGAGAAACTTCAGTATCTTAGGGCCAAAACACAAATTACATATTTTATAAAGCGCTATTGATAACAATTAGTATTTGAATGCGAAAAATACATACTTTATATAGAGCTATTGATAACAATTATTAGTTTTCGACTGTGCAAAATACATATTTTTTTATAGAGCTATTGATAACAATTTGTATTCGAATGAGCTTTACATTTACCATATGTTATTAAAAGAAATCGAATAAGTGGCAAACGGCTGAATCCCAGAAATTCTTATATTAAAATAGAGCAGACAATTCCGACGCTAAGTAAAAAAAAAGAATACGATATATAGGCCCCTACGAGCGTATATCAAAACAAGGGGGGAAAAAAAGCCCTTTGTCAAAATGTCGACTGAGGCGGTATACATGTACTTTTGTGAGACTGTGAATCCTAAACACTCACATCGGTTTATTAGAGAGGAAGCAGGGGCCCTGGAAATCTGGATACAAAACATTTAATTCACGGAACATATCACGAATAAAGAAGATCTCCGAGAATAAGATGAAAAAAAAAGCTAAGATGTTATGGACATGTTAACCCTTCCCGTACCGACCTACTTCTATCTATGCTGCCTTCAGTTCCGCTATATACGCGCCCGGGACTTATTGATTTGCAAAGACCATCCTGCAAGGTACAGACAAAGATGGCAACAGTAGAAACAACGAAGGTGATATAAGTAGGTGGTCCAGTCTGTTCTTCATTAGATAGCTTACCGTGACAGATGGCGTGAAGTGGCCAGGCAGTCAACAAGGATGTTCCCCAACCCAAGAGTTTAAGGGATTGTCATTTCCAGGTGAAATTAATCACAGAGAATATGAAACTTACCATCATGCGGTCTTGTTCTTTTAATTTTAGCCGAGGCTGTCCATATCGGAGACATGTCGCTGGGGATCGGTGCTAATCAGATCATGGGCTCAGGTTGGCAGTTTCCTTTTGCTGGCGGGACGCTGAAAGTGGCTTTTGCCGACAAATTAGACCAGCCGAATTTCCCAATACTATCTAGATTTGTGGATGGTAAGTTCGTAGTTCATGTACAGAATATGAACATGCTTCAAAGAAAACATAGAGAGTATACAACATGTAGGATATAGAACAGACCGAATATAGAACATACAGAATATACATCATACACAATATAGAGCATACACGATGTAGAGAATACATAATATAGAGCATGCAGAATATATAACATACATAAAATAGAACATACAAAATATTGAAGATTCAGAATATAGAACATAAAGAATATAGAACATACAGAATTTAGAACATACTGAATATAGAACATGCATGATATAGAACATACAAAATATAGAACAAACCTAATATTGAACATTCAGAATATAGACCTTACAGAATATATAACATACAGAATATAGAACATACATAATATAGAACATACATAATATAGAACAAACAATAAAAACATACATAATACATAGGCCTAATACTGAGCATAAAGAATATAGCAGAGAATAACCTATAGTAAATACAGAAAATAAAATATAAAATATGGAACATACAGAAAAGGGAGCATTTAATTTTATTTTATACCGATTATAGCCTTGTTTAGTTGATTGATGTATTTATCTGTTGCTAACATATTTGCGTTGGTTAAATATTTCATTGCTTTATGTATTTGTGCACTGCACTATATTTCAGACAAAGGTGTTGTGGGCGCCAGCTTCTATTTTGACATCACCTCCAACATCACAAAACCTGACATGTTGGTGATTCCCACACCTTGTCCACCCCGTGTCACTGTTTGAGCTTTTTCATTTTCCCAAAGAAAACATTTGTTTGAATATCTTCGTGTTCACCGTTTCATTTTGCAATAAAGAAATTAAAACAGAAACATACTGTGTACATATAACTTTTTTTTAAAGTATAAGTGTAACGTTATTTATATGTTGGTGGTCACTCAGTAGAGCGTTGGACCACTATTCCAGGAGGTTGGGCTTAAATCTTTGTACAGATAGGCTTATGAGGTCATAAGATGGGATTGGTATAATTTGACGATTCAATGTCCTCTGAAAGCCGTCGTCATGAAAATTAATGTTTCTGTTTACTATTATTATTCTATCTTATTGTTGTTGATTTTCTTATCCCTGCTATAGATCTATGCTTGTTCGTAAAAGTGGAATTTCGGTCCAGTTTGAGGTTGTTGCTTGGTTTAATTTTGACTTACCTGTACTGAGTTTGAGTTTCTGAGTAAGCTAGTAATTGACATTTTAGTTAAGGTTTTAAAGACGACACTATAGTAAGCTAGTAATGGACATTTTAGTTTGAGGTTTTAAAGACGGCACTATAGTAAGCTAGTAATAGACATTTTAGTTAAGGTTTTAAAGACGACACTATAGTAAGCTAGTAATGGACATTTTAGTTAAGGTTTTAAAGACGACACTATAGTAAGCTAGTAATGGACATTTTAGTTAAGGTTTTAAAGATGACACTGTAGTAAGCTAGTAATGGACATTTTAGTTAAGGTTTTAAAGACGACACTGTAGTAAGCTAGTAATGGACATTTTAGTTAAAGTTTTAAAGCCGACACTGTAGTAAGCTAGTAATGGACATTTTAGTTAAGGTTTCAAAGACGACACTGTAGTAAGCTAGTAATGGACATTTTAGTTAAGGTTTTAAAGCCGACACTGTAGTAAGCTAGTAATGGACATTTTAGTTAAGGTTTCAAAGACGACACTGTAGTAAGCTAGTAATGGACATTTTAGTTAAGGTTTTAAAGACGACACTGTAGTAAGCTAGTAATGGACATTTTAGTTAAGGTTTTAAAGACGACACTGTAGTAAGCTAGTAATGGACATTTTAGTTAAGGTTTTAAAGACGACACTGTAGTAAGCTAGTAATGGACATTTTAGTTTGAGGTTTTAAAGACGACACTGTAGTAAGCTAGTAATGGACATTTTAGTTTGAGGTTTTAAAGACGACACTATAGTAAGCTAGTAATTGACATTTTAGTTAAGGTTTCAAAGACGACACTGTAGTAAGCTAGTAATGGACATTTTAGTTAAGGTTTTAAAGACGACACTGTAGTAAGCTAGTAATGGACATTTTAGTAAAGGTTTTAAAGACGACACTGTAGTAAGCTAGTAATGGACATTTTAGTTAAGGTTTTAAAGACGACACTGTAGTAAGCTAGTAATGGACATTTTAGTTTGAGGTTTTAAAGACGACACTGTAGTAAGCTAGTAATGGACATTTTAGTTTGAGGTTTTAAAGACGACACTATAGTAAGCTAGTAATTGACATTTTAGTTAAGGTTTTAAAGACGACACTGTAGTAAGCTAGTAATGGACATTTTAGTTAAGGTTTTAAAGACGACACTGTAGTAAGCTAGTAATGGACATTTTAGTTAAGGTTTTAAAGACGACACTATAGTAAGCTAGTAATGGACATTTTAGTTTGAGTTTCGGAGACGACACAAGGGACATTCCAATTTATTTGGCTTGCAGCATTAGAGTTGGAGTTCAGGTAGCATCTCTCGGTCTCTTTCTCAGTCCCTGACTTGGACCCACTCACGGACCCTCTCCCGGTCTTTCATTAGTTCCCCCACGCTCGTCGCCTTTATAATCTCTCTCAAGGAGGCTTCTAATCTCTTAGACGTAATTTTTTTTCTCTGGCTAATTAATCTTTTGCATAGTCTATTCTATCCGTTTTAATAATTTAAAATGTTTACCCGCATAAGCCTACCCCAAATATTACTTTTGTTTCAACAAGTGTTCATAAAAATACGTTTGCTTTTAGGATTAATATGTATTTATTAAATGGTTTCTAAAAAAAAATCAATAGTACAACATCTTCCAAATGGACCAATATAAAAACTGTACTTTTGTTTTCTTCAAGGGAAACAGCCATAGAAATAGTTTCGGTAAACTTTTGAAAATTTTAATTTAACGGTTACTTCCCATGTATAGTGTTTTCTACATGGCATTTTTTTTTTCGGACAGCCTAAAGAATCACTTTTAGACGATATTTGTCCTGTTTACTTCTACGAAAGTTTCGGAATCATTTTGACAATTTTAACCGTTAATGGCATGATTACAAATTAAAAAAACACAATAACAACAAATTATTGGCATAAACAAATATATTTAATTTTTTTCTTTCTTCGGCACAAATCACAATAGTTCTGTTCGATTTCATTGTTTTAAAGCCGGAAAGTTGTATAATTAGCCAACTTGACGATTGCATTTATCTTATATATTACAGACGCTCCTTCTATAAAGAAGATTATTGCGGCAGGGATAGAATTCGTGACGTGTCGGTTGACAGTCAGGTGAACTAACCACAGGACCGGCCTGTTTACTTCTACGAAAAATTCGGAATCATTACAAAAATGTTAACCGTTAATTACCTGACTACAAATTAAAAAATAGCACAATACCGACAACAAATTAATGGTCATAAATATAAAGCCTATATTTTATTATATTTTAATTTTTTTTTTTTGTTCGGCACAAATCACAATATTTCTGTTCGATTTCAATGTTTTCAAGCCAACTTGACGACGTCATTTTATCTGAGCCAATATATGACAGACTATACTTCTATAAAGAAGATTATAGCGTCTTAAATTAAGCTTGTCCGTATTCTGATTCTCTCTCGTTATGCCTTTTAATTAGCCTAGAGTTTTAAATTATATAAAGTTGTTGGTTTTCCTGGTTTGTTCAGGGAACCCATTCCGTGCCTGGGTGCTACTAGGGAAGAAAGAGTACTTATATTCATTTTTTTTATTGCATAATGGATAGGGAAAGTGTTTTTTGTCCTTATGTTTATCCAAGCATTGTAACAGATTGTTATTGTGTTGTATGTCTTAGTTAGAATTTAATGTCTTGTGTATTATTACTACTTTACTCTTTGCCCTTCTGTCCTCTAGTGTTTCTAGATTTAGTGATTTATCTCTTGGTTTTACGCTTGTCAGCTTTGAATATTCGCTGGCAATGAACCGTGTAGCTCTTTTCTATTTTGGTGAAAATTTAAAAATGCAATTTGTAATTCTCTCTCTACCCCCTCCTCCATGACAATTTCAAACGTCGGTCAAGCATTTTCAAAATCCTCATTTAAAATGCGAATCCGGCTCTGAATGTAAAGTGCGAATGTGAACCAAGTGCCTTCATTTATTAACAATAAATAATTGCATAAATTATCCATGAGCATTCGAAAATATTGCATCAAGTGTCAATATGCCACTTTAGACATAAATAGAAATGGACATAATAATGTCTGATGTAAATGCTTTTTAAAACAAACAAAAAATGTGGTTTGTGGATTTCGGGCGTTTAATGCCGATGCGCCCATTAACCAATTAGAAATTCACCCTTCATTGTCATAGTCTGGCGTAAAATATTCCAACAACCTTATAATTTATGGGGTACGGTAGTCGAGCGGCAGCGCGTTCGACTGGCGAGCCGAAGGTCCTGGGTTCGAATGCTGGTGTAGGCTAGGATTTTTTACCGGGTCTGGAGGGTGTCCCTGAGTCTACCCAGCTCTGATGGGTACCTAACCTTAGTTGGGGTAAAGTAAAGGCGGCTGTGCATAGTGCTGGCCACACAATCACCTAGTATGCCGTGGCCACAGAAACTGGTGAACGCTGCTTCATCGGATCTATGGATCAATTCGGTTATTTACTTTTATAATTTCGACCTTTTCATTGTAGGGAAGGAAATAAAGTTGTCAAGGAACCCTTTTTCCATTTCCCACTTCAGGACACGTAACGATGCCGTCTGGAAGAACAATACAGACAGAAAAATGGAATCTGAAAAATTAAAACCACACCAACAACAACTGATACACACAAATAATAACAACAAAACCATAGAAACCAAAACTTCAGTTAATGGCCAATCATATTACAGAGTTTTCAACCGGAAATGTAGCGCTTTGAATTAAAAAGGTTTTAAAAGAATTTAGGTCCTGCTTCTACTTTTCTTCTCTCTCTCTCTCTCTCTCTCTCTCTCTCTCTCTCTCTCCCTCTCTCTCTCTCTCTTTCTCTCTCTCTCTCTCTCTCTCTCTTTCTTTCTTTATTTCTCTCTCTCTCTCTCACACAGACACGCACACGGACAAACATATTTTGTACTACACATGCTCAGTTTTATCAATTCGACAAACGCTAATATGCTCAATATTTATGATCAATGATTATTCTCATTGATTATTCTCAATGATTATTCTCAATGATTACGCTCAATGATTATGCTGAACTGCAGTTGACACAAGTTGTCTAGTCAAGCAGTCACACATTCTAGTCAAATACTTCTCATTACAGGAATAACTTACTAACAAAGCTTTTTAAGGATTAGGCTGAGAAACACAAATTCCACACAAACTTCCCGCGTTTAAAAAAAAAAGTATGTATACTGCATTCCGGAGAATGCTAAGGAAAGGAGAGTGTGTCTGTGTGTGTTTGAACACACGCATCTAAAAGAGGTATAAACGTTAACCGGAAACAGTGAGAGGTGTATTCGTTATGTGGCTTGAAATCAGGGCTTCTGAAGCTAATCAAAGGATCGTAGTAAAGTACCCGTCGGCCCAAATTAATCCATAGGGCCAGTGAAGAAGCGTTCACCAGTTTCCACGGCATACTAGGTGATTGTGTGGCCAACACTATGCACAGCCGCCTTTACTTTACCCCAACTAAGGTCAGGTACCCATCAGAGCTGGGTAGACTCAGAGACACCCTCCAGTCCCGGGGGAAAATCCTAGCCTGCACCAGGATTCGAACCCGGGACCTTCGGCTCGCCAGTCGAACGCGCTGCCGCTCGGCTACCGTGCCCCCAAATTGATCCATAGGGCCAGTAAAGCAGCGTTCGCCAGTTTCTGTGGCCACATCATATTAGGAGATGTGTGGCCAGCACCATGCTCTACCCCAACTATTGTGAGGTACCCATCAGAGCTGGGTAGACTCAGGGACACCCTCCGATCCCGGGAAAAAAATCCTAGGGTTCACCAGGATTCGAATCAAGGACCTTCGGTACCGCCAGTCGAACACGTTGCCGTCCGACCACCGTGCCCCTTAACAAGGGATCGTGCAGTGGCAGAAAATAATCGAGCGCTTTACATAGAGTAGGGGATAAACGTTATATAAAAGCCAGTTGTTGTTTTTTGTTTTGTGGAAAAACCCATTGCCAACACACACAAAAATGTAGACACCCCGACAGCGATAATAATTGTAAAGAAAAAAACAAACAAACTGAAAACACAAATCTTTCTTTGTATTCCGTGGTCAGATGGTATTGCAAAACAAAAAAAAATTCAAGGGCGACAGGGGCATTGTCCTTGCCACACAACCGTCCTGTAAACCGCGTAAACATAATTAGATCAGTGTCTCTAGCAATATGGTAAAGGGGGGTGGGGAATTCAGATACGCAGGAACTCGAAGAATGATTTCCTGGGGAGCTGAAAATAATCTTCTGGTCATGTTTAGTGTCTGCATTGGTTGTTTTCTTAACACTTAAAAACCAACATGCTTTTATTAATTACTAGCTAAACTACCCGGCGTTGCCCGGGTACAAATTACACAAGTATATAGCTAAAACGACTAAATAGCCAAGATATAGTTAAGCCTTACCATACGAATACAAAAACTCAATAATACAATGTCAAATATAGTAATAATGGTTTTTAATTATTGAACATTGGACAAATTTAAAATTCCCGTGAAAATTCACAATTAAAAAAAAAAAGTTGTTGGTCTAATCTTGAAAACATAGGCAATATATCTATTCTTAGGCAAGGTAGCCTATATATTTTTAGGCAAGGTAGGCCTAGGCCTATATATTCTTATAGAAAATTTTACAAATGTTATCTAACCATTCTTCTAAGCAGAAAACATGTTGGAAGCAAAATCGCAGAAGTAAACTAAAGGACCATAACTGCCCCTGTCTTTAAATTAACCAATAAGGATCGTACTTTACACACACAGTCTACGATATATATATATATATATATATATATATATATATATATATATATTGGATTTAGTTTGTTGTTTAGAGAAAATCTCAAGGAATTGGAGTTCAAATCCTATTTGGAAGAATTTTGTTCATTCCCAGTAGAGAAAATCACTAGTGTGAAGAATAGATGCTAAAACATCTTGGATGGTGGACGCCTCTACTGCTTGGTGGATCTTCAGGGCAAAGGAAACCTGTAATCCAGGAGACGATGTGCTATTGGGCAAACAAGAACCATTAGTGGTGGAATGTTTATTAGGCGATATGCCAGCGTTCCGCTGTGTGTGGGGTGATCACAAAACCAAAACACTTATTTGAACAGAAAAAGAAATGCGGAAGAATAAAAATTGAAGATATTTTGTTTCATGAATAATCTTAGTTTTTTATTGGTCCTTGGGGTTGAATGGGTGGGTGGGGAGGGGGGGGGGGATAAATTATACATAGGTGGGTCTATCTGTAGATTAGATGGGGGGGGGGGGGAGGGATAAGCATACATTTTAAGATGAGAAGAGTCAAATGTGTGTGAGAGAGAGTTCTCTAGACTTAGATAAATAGATCAACCAAGATAGATAGATTGATTGACAGATGGGCAGATAGACAGATAGACCTATAGACAGATAGACATATAGACAGATAGATAGATAGACAGATAGATAGATAGATAGACGAATAGACAGATAAACAAATAGATAGACAGATAGACAGATAGATAGACAAATAGACATTTAGAAAAATAGATAGACAAATAGACATATAGACAGATAGACGAATAGACAAATAGACGAATAGACAGATAGACAAATAGATAGACAGATAGACAGATAGATAAACAAATAGACATATAGAAAAATAGATAGACAAATAGACAGATAGACAGATAGACAGAGAGACAGATAGACAAATAGATAGACAAATAGACCGATAGACAAATAGACTGATAGACAAATAGACAGATAGACAAATAGACAGGTAGACAAATAGACAGATAGACAGATAGACAGATAGACAAAGATACATTGTCACGCGAAGGAGGGTCTAAACGGGCGCAATCTTGGGACACTCCCCCCCCCCTCTAGTCTTTTTACCCCTCCCCCACCCTCCTTTATCTCAACGACAACAACTACAAAATATTTTTTGTATCGACATAGTCAACAAATCCTACCAGTGGACCCACCAAGCAGTAAAATGAGTCAGTCTATGACATCACGCACGCTCAGCCAATTGCTGATCTGAAAAACCCATTTAAAAAAAAGAATGTTTGAGAGTCTTGATTTCAAATGTTGAATATTTGAAACTCGACATATGGAGATACAAACCAAAAGAAAAGAAGAAGAGAGGCCATTACAATTTGGGAATACTCTACTGTGTGTGTGTTAGGAATGTATCGGCCCCAGGTATGTTTTGACGTTGCTACCTGCACTTTCTGGAATTTGTCTCACGGCATTTTATTTGTAAGTGTGTGTTTGGGGGTGGGGGGGTGGGGTGGGGAGAGAAAGTCGGTTTGACCTTGCAGGAGATCGCGGGTAGCAGACGTTACCTAAGAACCCGGGCTGAGGAAAACCAGTGATCGATTTAATTGGGGGGGGGGGGGGGGGCTAAATAGATGGCCCGAGGGGGTGACAGGGGTACGGTGGGAGGTGGTGAGAGTGAGAGGGAGTTGTAGGCTGCTTTAAAAAAGGGTAGAAGAAAAAAAAACTGAAAAGAATGTGACCTAGTTAGAAAAGAAGTCAAACCCCCGCCAAGACAAGAGTTTCCTCCGAGTTGGGAGAGGGGGGGGGGGTCCCCGTTACAATATAGTTCGTTTGACTTATTGATTTAAGCTCGAGTTTTCTCTTGAAAATGTATGTGCGTGTGTGTGTGATGTGTGTTAATGTGTGTGTGTTTCCCTTTAGAAATGTTTTGTTATTGTAGATCAGAGAAGTCTTATGCATTCTACTCGACATGTAAACAAAGGAACGTTTCTGGGAATGTGGCATCTGAAAAAATTTAAAGAAAGGACGAGGTCAGCAAGTCCGAGCATACTTAGGATTGTTCTGATATCAGATTTCCACACACCATCTGTTTTGTATTTTCGTGGAGATTCGATGTAAGGGGAGAGCGAGGAGAAGTGGGACGTGGGACACCTCCAATATTTCACCCACACACACACATCCACCCTAGCTATCCGATTTCTTGTATTCTCTGGGACCAGGTGGTCTGGCATACTAGTTTGAAATCACCATTCCTAGACGTCTTGGCATACTAGTTTGAAATCACCATTCCTAGACGTCTTGGCATACTAGTTTGAAATCACCATTCCTAGACGTCTTGGCATACTAGTTTGAAATCACCATTCCTAGACGTCTTGGCATACTAGTTTGAAATCACCATTCCTAGACGTCTTGGCATACTAGTTTGAAATCACCATTCCTAGACGTCTTGGCATACTAGTTTGAAATCACCATTCCTAGACGTCTTGGCATACTAGTTTGAAATCACCATTCCTAGACGTCTTGGCATACTAGTTTGAAATCACCATTCCTAGACGTCTTGGCATACTAGTTTGAAATCACCATTCCTAGACGTCTTGGCATACTAGTTTGAAATCACCATTCCTAGACGTCTTGGCATACTAGTTTGAAATCACCATTCCTAGACGTCTTGGCATACTAGTTTGAAATCACCATTCCTAGACGTCTTGGCATACTAGTTTGAAATCACCATTCCTAGACGTCTTGGCATACTAGTTTGAAATCACCATTCCTAGACGTCTTGGCATACTAGTTTGAAATCACCATTCCTAGACGTCTTGGCATACTAGTTTGAAATCACCATTCCTAGACGTCTTGGCATACTAGTTTGAAATCACCATTCCTAGACGTCTTGGCATACTAGTTTGAAATCACCATTCCTAGACGTCTTGGCATACTAGTTTGAAATCACCATTCCTAGACGTCTTGGCATACTAGTTTGAAATCACCATTCCTAGACGTCTTGGCATACTAGTTTGAAATCACCATTCCTAGACGTCTTGGCATACTAGTTTGAAATCACCATTCCTAGACGTCTTGGCATACTAGTTTGAAATCACCATTCCTAGACGTCTTGGCATACTAGTTTGAAATCACCATTCCTAGACGTCTTGGCATACTAGTTTGAAATCACCATTCCTAGACGTCTTGGCATACTAGTTTGAAATCACCATTCCTAGACGTCTTGGCATACTAGTTTGAAATCACCATTCCTAGACGTCTTGGGGGTCCGAAATCCTGGTGCATGCAAGATTTGCTGTTGTAGCAATGGAGCCACAGGGCGTTCCTCAATCTATCAAGTTCAGATGTGACCACCCAGAGATGGCTACCTTATAGTATGCTTGGTATTTAGGTTACACTATTTCCTGATTTGTGCTTTGAAGTGGACTGATGGGAGGAAGTTCTATCTATCTATCTATCTATCTATCTATCTATCTATCTATCTATCTATCTATCTATCTATCTATCTATCTATCTATCTATCTATCTATCTATCTATTTATCTATTTATATATCTATATATTTATCTATCTAGGTATGTATCAGAATCTATCTATTTATCTATATATCTATATATCTATTGATATATTAATCTATCTTTTTATCTATCTTTCATCTATCTATCATCTATCTATCATATATCTATTTATCTATCTATTTATAAATCTAACTATTTATCTATCTATCTATTTATGAAACGTCATCGTTCTCTCAGTGTTACCAGTGTTACCTTTAGCGATCTGACCTTTTGTCTGCTGTTAAGCGATACGTGAGACAAAGTTCCTGTTGTACTTACAGGAGACGAACTCGCTTAGTCCTTAGGTGACCCATTTATTAGCCAATCAACTGACGATGTATTGCAGTTTTTAACCAATCAATGATAATGTGTGTTGTATCGTCATTTATCAATAATATATTTTTTAAATATTGTTTTTGCAGGGATCGGCAACCTAAGGCTCAAGTGCCAGACTTGGCACAAAGAGCAACGCCCAATGGCATGCGGAAGACCTCCAAAAGTGCAATTCAGGTCTCACTCTACAAGAAATTCAGAATGACTTTTGAGAGGTTGGCGCGCTGAATGAATTAGAAATCCTACTTGGGCACACTATTATCAACGATTGGCTTAAAGCCATCATTTACTAGCGTTCAATTTCATGTAGAAGCAACTTGGAAACGCCACGCGTGACTGTAGGTTACCGACACCTGCTTTATGGTCAGGCCCCACGAGAGGGGGGTACAGCCGGTACGCCGTACCGGGGCCCATGAGAGTTTAGGGGCCCATGAATATTAAAATATTAAATTAAATTGGCAATTACGCAAGTATTTTTTTTATTGTTGCTATTAAGGCTAAGAGGAGATGTCCCAAAACCTCCTACAATCTCACGTGGCGCTGGGGGCCCTTAATTTTTATATTCTTTGAATGTGTACTTGAACATTTTGTTACATTTGCAATGAAGCCTTTAGTTGTAATATAGGGCCTTATTATTTTCGATAGCATTTAGGATTTTAGTTTTCGTCCTGATTCGTCTGCATGCGCAGCTGTTGTTGGCGATGTGGAGGAGTGCTGTTAAACAGTTAAGGCATGGATGGCAGCAAACAGACTTAAATTAAATGATGACAAGACAGGCGATTATCTGTGGTTCTGATGTCAATCTTCGGAAAAAGGCTATTACTACGATCAAGGTTGGGGCTTCCGAGATAACGTTGTCCAAAACGGTTAGAGACCTTGGCCTTTTTATTGATAAGAAAATATCAATGGCTGTTGTTGTTCGTCCCTCATTTCCTAGGATGACCACGTCTAGCAGTCGCTTTGTGGCCTCTTTGGTGGCCTATCAGTCCTATGCAGGCCCTGAAGGATCTGTTGCAGGTACTGCATATAAAAGATGCGGTCGTGGGGTCTGGCAGCGCCTTGCATGTCTGCTTGGCTTTTCTTTCTGCTCGTTTTTGTTCGGCCCTGGAGATTCTGCTATATTCTGCCAACTGTGCCCCGGACGACACGACATTGCGCCACCTGCTTCTATCGGTCGCCAGTTCTTCCCATCTATCTGGGTCTACATCAAGTGCTTTCAAGGTCGCTTTCAAACTGTCTTTGAATCTTTTTTTTTGGCCGCCGGTTCCTCTTATCCCGTGTGCTAGCTCGCCTATAGGAGCTTTTTTGGCAGTCTGTGGTCCGGCATTCTAACTAGATGGACAGCCCTTCGCGCTTGGGATTTCATAAGCTGAGTCTGGATGCTGGACGTGCCTGCTCTGCGAAGCACTTCAGTGTCAGGGACTCCATCTTGCCAACGTATTTTTAGTAATTTGCGAAGGCAACCGACATGGAAGTGATTTAGTTGCTTTGCATGCCTACTATATACTGTCCATGTTTCGCTCGCATACAGCAATGTCGGCAGTATTGTGGCGTTGTATACTTTTAACTTAGTGTCTAGACGGAGTCCTTTTCTGTCCCAGGAGTTTTCCTGACGGCGCCCAAAGGTGATGCTTGCTTTTGCTATTCTATTAGTTTGGCTATCAATAGTTACACATATCAGTGCTGTGGTTTAGGCTTGTTCGTCTCATCTACGCACCCTGGGTCAGCTGCGACCTCAACTCAATAGAAGGACGGCCAATACCGAAGCAGTCTCTTTTATCCAGTCAAGTTTGGATTATTGCAATAGTTGCATTTTGGGTTTGCGACAGAACACCGCGGCGCGCATTGTTTCGGGTGTGAGGAGGCAAGATCATATCTCCCCAACACTAAGGGATGTCCACTGGCTCCCGGTGATAAAGCAAATAGAGCACAAAATTATGTCCATTACGTACGGATGCTTCTTCCTATCTTCGAGAGCTTATATCTGGGACAAGAGAATCTTTTAAAAATAACTTAAAGACCTTTCTCTTTGGCTAATACATCTGCCACTGCAAATCAAACCCAGAGCGCACTAAGCATGCTAATTTAATAGCATGGATAGAAGCGCTATAAGAACTGACCATTCTTATCTTATCTTCTTATCTCTTTTTAATTATTTTTCTCCACGGACGATATAGACCTATGAGCCTTACAGGCTTACAGTTCTCCCTGTTAGCTTAGAAGCCTAGACCTACATACTCTATATCGCTGCATACTTGTACGGAAGTCAAAGCTAGGTAATCGATCCGTTTACACTTTAATGATCTCCTGTGCGAGGGGAGGTTGAAGTAATCATAATTTTAAACAAATGTAAATACACATTATTCAGTTGCAGCCCCAAGAGGTGGAAAATACTGTCAATTTAAAGCTTCATGGCATTTCTAGCACCATAATATGGTCAGATCGAATTGAAATTTGTAGCTCATCTACCAGTGGTTGAGTTGGCTTTGGACGATTTGTTAAAGTTGCATCTTACTCCGAAAACCAGAAACGAAATCCATGAAATGTATAATATGCTATGTCAGTTGTATCACTTGCACTATAATGCCAGTCACTAGTCCCTATTGACTTCTGCAACAAAGTCATGCAAGCTAGTGATGCGAATGCGACTATAGATATGGAAGTTGCAAACATAGAAAGCTTATAATATGCACAACTAGGGGCTCTGCGAAACAGTTGGAAAGCAATGTGGAATGAAGCTAAGCTTCTTGCAGCCAACCTGCAGATAGAAGTACAATTGTACTACAATAGTAATACAACTGCCAGAAAAAAAGAACAAGATTCCATGACGAGGATACACCTGATGAAAATGTGAATGGGATGAATGAAACAGAAGAATTCCCAAAAGGATGCCCACTTTCGATAGTGTTATTGGATGGTTATTGGATGCAAGGTCTCATATTGGTAACACTTTTGACAGTTTCACAAAATCATCCACAGACCTTTTAAAAAGATTCCCGATTTTCAAACGTATGTAATACAACTAAATCATCAAGATAGTGTTACAAAAAAAAAAAGGTATTCGGCGGGGGGGGGGGGGGGGGGCCCAAAAAAAGATCTCGTACCGGCATCTTTTTTTTCTCTCGAGGGCCCTGTTTATGGTACAGAGGATTTGATTGTTCCCTTCAAGTGGCTTTATTTGTGTCATAGACGCTTAAAGCTCGAGACAGAATATCAACATGATTATCAATTAAAGTTAATGTGGTTAGATAAAACACACTAACTACATGACAATAGATTTGTTACATATGTATGCAAAACTTTTTTATTGATGGCTTTGTAATCTTATGGGGAATTCCCCCTACTAAAATGCATTGAGTTTGGTTTTCTGGTTTTTCCCAAAACATCAGGACACATTACATAGAGGATGAACTTTGTTAAACAGTTGGCAGGTTTAAGATTATGAACACATGACCTACTAGTTTACAACAGCTTGCTTGTTCGCCAACTTTAGGGTCTTGGGAAATTCCAACTTTATATGTACCGATACTCAATGCACCTTTTACAAGAAAATAGTTTGTACAAAACTGAAACAAAATGTAATCTGACTATAATCTGACTATATAGAGTTATAATATAAACGGATCAGAATGAACTCTTACAGTCTTACAACATGGGCGAAGGTGGGGTGAGGGTGGTCCTGCTGTATGTAGGGTTGCCAGACACATGGGTGTCAAACGGAGGACATCCAGAGACAAAAAGGAGGACAAAGGAGGACATTGTGTTTCAATTGAATAATTTCGCAATTAACCCGTAGTCAGTATAATTTTGTTACAAGAGCCAATAAGTGTGTATTGGTAAACTGAATAAGAAACAGTGTTTTTTTTAAATAACGTATAAATTCACAGTAAGCTGAAAGGCAGCTCGATTTTTCGGCAACTTTGAAAAATAAACTTTACAGCTCACAAAGGAGTCTTTGAGAAAACGGATCATTCTTTTCTTGTACAAATGATCACTTGTTTTGTAATTATATTCTTAATGGGTAAATACTATGTTTAATATTGTAGGCCTACAAAATATACAATATTAAAAAAGCAGGACATTTTAAAGGTTTTTAGCTTTGCCTCCCTGTCGGAGGACAATAGTCTAAAAAGGAGGACATCTGGCAAACCCTAGCTGTAGGGGAGGGTCCTTTAACTTTGTATAGAGAGGGACAGATCACTGAACGGTAACGGTAACACACCGAGTGGTAATTTTGGGGCCCGGATACACGACCGTTTTATGCAATATTTCCCTCGTTGTGCCACCATGTTAAATGCACCTCGGACGGCGTCGTGTGGAAGTGACAAGTAAAGGAAAGTACCCTTCGGACCAAATTGATCATAGGGCCGGCGCAGCAGCGTTCGTCAGTTTCTGTTGTCAAGGCATACTTTGGGTGTGTGTGGCCTGCATGATTACCAAGCCGCCTTTACTTCACCCCAACTAAGGTCAGGTGCCCATCAGAGCTTAGTAGACTCAGGGTCACCCTCCAGTCAAATAGAACAAGTCCTAGCCTTCACCAGGATTCGAAACCTCGGCCACTGTGCCCAATGCAAGTGACAAACTATTCTATCCGTTCACCCGTTTCTGCCGCTTGGTCCGCCCATGAATATTTTAGTAATAATACCCCAGTTAACGCTGAGGGCTTGAGTTCATAAAGATAGATAGATAGATAAATAGATAGATAGATATATAGATAGATAGATAGATAGATAGATAGATAGATAAATAGATAGATAGATAGATAGATAGATAGATAGATAGATAGATAGAAAGATAAGCTTCCGTCCACTTCAAAGCACAAATCAGGAAATAACCTAAATACCAGGCATACTTTAAGGTAGACATCGCTGGGTGATCATATCTGAACTTGATAGATTGAGGAACGCCCTTTGGCTCCATTGCTACAACAACAATATCTTCCATAAGCTGAATAACTGTGGTATTTCTGAGATACCTGCAATGACCTGTTTTAGACATAGCCATTTCACTGTTTTTGTAACTCTAAAAGTCTATTAGAGCTTTGCTGAGCATATAAATATAATATATGTCTCAATAGTCTTTATTAAAGACCAAGTGAAGAGCTTTTTATCAAAATTTAGTTAACATTAGATTTTGATAATAAATAGTGTATTCAGTATCTGAATGTTAATAAAAATCATTTAAACAAAATATCAATGATAACTTTTAAGTAATTTGTTCAATATTTGCACTTAAATGAGTGTGTTTTTTGGAGGACAAATCCAAATCTCGTAGCCATTTGAGAGGATTTTATTTCCGGCAACATAGGAAAGTGACGTAAGAGAAAGAATTTAGAGTAGGAAAAATGAATATTGTCACATGTTTTGAATCTATTGCCACATGTTTTGAATCTTTTCCCGGTTCTTATTTTTAACAAAATGGTTAAATATAGATTTATAGCGTCGAGTTTTGTTTTTTTGTTTTCTTTCTCAAACGTCACTGCCGTATGAGGCTATTCCAAATCTCGTTCCTTTGAGAAAAACCTCTTCACTTGGTCTTTAATAACTATATTTAGAACCAGACTTACATTTCTCACTTCTCCAGAGAGAGAATACACAACGAGGGCTCGGAGGACATACAAACTTGTGCTAAGCAGTGTAGCCAAGTCACCATATTATTGTAGATTCGGTGCAAACAGTTGACCCTTCCCATCCACTCTATGCTACTGAAAGGCAGGGCAGTCAGGAAACACATGCTCGACAGTTTCGTCTGCTTCCCTGCAGAATTTCGACACCGCGAGTCAAGGTGGGGCATAAACCTTCTGAAACTGGCCACCTATAGGGCAGTGACCTGTACAAAATGTGGGCAACTGTTGCCCGATCCCTTCTGCGGAGCCACCATGGGTCTGCTCGATTAGGTCGTTGCCACACACCGTGACCCTTTTCAGATTCATCCCAGTCCTTAAACTACTGTTTTGACTCACACGCACGTATTGATCTGCGGGCGCTCTCGAATGAGGACGGACCACTCGGAGAGGGTACCAGGGACGCCTTCTTGGCCAACTCGTTCGCTATCTCGTTGCCAGGGTTTCCTGAATGACCTATACTTAGAACTACTCTCTATCTAACAATTACACCAAAAACTTATAAACAACAACACAGAGAAACAAACAAATATATATTATCTACATACATTATCCATTATATTGAGATTTTTTGCCTTAAATAGATTTAAGGCTTTACAAAAAATGCACATGCGATATGATTTTAACTGCTTTAACATAATGTGTATAGGAGACGTATCTTTGCTACTAATTCAAACATGTAAATAGTTTACAAGGTGATTATCAATTTACATGCTTAATATTATTATTTTTTGTTTATATATCTTATTTTAAATATTTTCTCATATTAAATATTAGCATTTGTATAAAAATAAGTTTTAATGAGCGAATAAGCTGCTTTAGTAGGTCTATATTTATAAGGCAAATGTATATATAAAATAAAATAAGTGTAATTAACTCCCTTTGATTTTTTTTTATTGGTTTAAAATTAGATACCGGTACAAAGAGGCAACTTTGCACAAGTATTATTATTATAATACTAAATATTGTTCATTATACAAGCCTTTATCATATTGATAATATGAATAGCTCTAACTGAGGGTGGGGGGGGGGGGGTGGAAGGGGGAGCGACAAGACAATAACGAAACAATATTTTTTAGATGAGTTAATTTTTTTGAGGATGGAGATACCAGTATTCAAATGTCATCTGAATAGTAATTGATCATTTTTTTGGGGGGAGGCATATTTTGAAAGGATTCAACTAAATTTGCAAAAACAAATAATTAATAACTTATCGAGAAACGCCATGTTTTTTTTATGTTTGGACACATTCTCTTTGGTCAGGCCTGTTCTTTTTAAAACTTATAAATAGACCTCCTTTGTTGTTTGTCAAGGTATGCGTTGACCATCGTTTTTTTTTAGTACTCTACTAATACCTAAACATTTAACCATTGTTTTGTTTACCAGCCAGGGGAGACGACCACTAGAAGTCGACCCCAAGGAATATAAACACGTCAGCGAAATATCATTCACGAGTTATCGGGGGAGTATCGAGGGGGCGCGACAAGCTGACCTACGTACGGTATGTTGGCGTAGCCGAGAGGGGGGTCGGGCAATTTGAGGGCGCGTTTCTCTCATAGCCTCTTCGATGGAGACCCCCACCTTGTTAAAAATATTTTAACCCTTCCCGTACCCGACCTACTTCTATCTATGCTGCCTTCAGTTCCGCTATATACGCGCCCGGGACTGTAAGGGTTAAGTTAGATGTTATTGCAATTGATAATGTAGTTTGTCTATAACTAAATAAAAAGGATCTATATCTATCATCGGCGTAGAAATGTAATGTAAGTAAAGTACCCGTCGGACACAATTGCTCGTAGTGAAGGTGAAGCAGCATTCACCAGTTTCAGTGTGGACGTGTTGCCAGTACAATGCCTAGCCGCCCAACTAATGTCAGGTACCATCAGAGCTGGACAGACTTAGAGACACCCTGGGGAAAAAAAAATCCTAGATTCGAACCCACGACCTTCGGTACGCCAGTCGAACGCGCTGCCGCTCGTCCACCGCGCCCCACGTAATTTAGAAATATGAGACTTAATACTGTCCAAAAATCCTTATGTTATCATCATTACTAGATGGATAGATCTGGCGCCATGGTGCCAGCTCGCAAGGCAAGCTCTGGGGCACAAAAACGAAGGTGGTGACTTTTATCGTAGAAGAGTTTATTATTGAACTAGTGGTGTAAGCAACAAAAAAAAAGTTAAGGGGGGGGGGAGGGAAAGAAGCCACAATATTGTTTTATAGTAGTCATTTTATTGTTACTTAGTAGATGTAAATTATCGAACATTTTTATGAAGTAATTTGTTTTCCTTACAACAAACCCAAAAAAAATTCTTACAGAATTTTGTTTCAAATTATATTGACCCAAAGTGCAGTTCATTCCTGACCCCCCATTGGGGGCTTGGATGTGGGTCCTATTCTTTGGGGTGTTTTTCCATCAGCACTGTCTATCGTTTATTAGCTACACCCCCAAATTAAATAGTTCGCAATCCTGGCTACGCCACTATATACGGGCACAAGGTTAACGAACGGGTGGCGTGTCCTTATCGAATCCAAACTTTGGCACAGTTTTCAAACGTGACGCAATTTAAAAAAAAAAAAACAAGTTTGTTTTGGCGGGACTAAGTCTGGACACAGCATAGTTTCGTGGTAGAAAATCTCGCGTTTGGGAAAGTTGTTTGTTTATCTGTTCGGTATTTCTGAATGACGCAAGTTATCGAATCATCCCTTGTTATCGCACTTTTTAAAAATATCGTGTTAGGGTGACACCGGGTAGATGAGAACAGTGACGTTGATAAACAAAACAACAAAACAAAAAAAGGGTGCTGAAATGGGGGCCCTGAGAACGGAGCGCGTAGAATGTTTGACAAGTGCTTGAACTTTAAGTGTGTTTTGAATTCATTCACAACAACAGCAAATGTGATCAGAGGCTCAGCACTAGGTTCTCAATAGGGTATCAGTACTATCATGGATGGGCATCTGTGGGCAATGGACTGTGGGCTTCTCTTGGATCAAAGCCCCATGTGCCACAACCCAGCCGATCTATAATGCCTTAGGACGAGCCTTTCGAACCCAGAACCTTTGCAACGCCAGTCGACGGCGATGCCGCTCGACCACTGTGCCCACACAAGAGAGAATTACGCTACACAGATGGACGATGGTCATCGTTATTTGTATACATAGTTTATAAACAACAACAACAAGCTATTAGAAGTAATCAAGAACATAACATTACAACCAGCATGCAGCCTATGTTCCTAATTTCATACCGATAGCCTGCTGGGAAGTAGGTCAATACGATTTGATCAAAAGTTTCGTAGTGGAGAGAATAACAAGCACTGATCTATATACAAGGATGGGCAGCACTTTTTTTTTATATTTCATTCAAAAATTATTTTGTGACTTGTAAGTCTGCATATGCGAGACCCATGAGCGTAAGTTGGGTAAATGATGCCTGGGGCGCCTGTGGCGCTGGGAGGGGTGAAAGAAGTGCACATTAAGAATATTCGTTTTGATTTATCCGTAAACTAAGGTTAGAAAAAGTGTCAGTTTGGCGCCTGTCCAAACTTTGGCGCCTGGTGCAGAAGGCCCCCTTCCACTACCCGCCACCTCTAGTTACGCCATTGTGCAGTACAGTAGAAAGAGCGGGCCTTGTCACATTATTCTGAACTTTTACGTCCGCAGAAACCGTTTGCGAATAAAATGCAAGACAAAAACACCAATTGACCTTTCAAAGGAATGGCGTATGTTTGTCCACTGTTTAGGCGGTTACCCACACATACTCCACTCACAAACATCCTCACCCTCCCTCTCTCCCTACACTCTCTCTCTCACTCACACCTACACACACATCCACACACTCACATACTATAAACAAATCCGCCACCTAGGAATGCGCTAATTCCTACACATTACAACAACGAAAACAATGGGTCGATTGTACTTACAGCGACACCCTGCGGAAGAAATACTTACGTCAGGTAATTCTAAAAATAACTTATTTCTTTAAATAAAAAACATTAATAAAAAAAACGATAACTAAAGACGCGTGCTTTGGTTTCGCTTCCAAGCGACTCGACGCGTTCCATTGGCCAATAAATTTTCAGTCTCCGGAAATGGGCGGGAACAGAAATTGTCGCCTGACGGCAAAGGGAAGTAATGAAAGGACCAATAAAAAAAGGATTTTATTTTAAAGAGAAATATCTCGACTATTTCCCGCATACCAAGAAAACGTTCAAGCGGGAAATATTTCTTTACAAAAATAATGAAAGAAAAAATGTGGAGTTGGGGAGGAAAGAAAGATTAGACAAAGATTATTCAAAAAATTTAAAAACGTAGAAGACTTGCACCGTTACGAAACAAAAAATGTATTTGTCAATACATTTTTGCCAATTTTAACTTCAATGAAAATATCTTCGTTTTCCTTTAAGAGAAAAATGTTTGAGTGGACCTATCTACAGGGCCGGCTCTAGGGTTTTTGGCGCCCTAGGCGAAAACAAATTCTGCGCCCTCATTAAAGTGCCTTTGGTGGGGTATGCCGGGTATGGAACTTCGAAACTGTGTTTTTTAATTGTTATAGCCCAACAAAGAATTTTATTTTATAACCTTTGATCGATGACTGTGAAATGTAAATAAAACAGTTGAATGAAAAGTAAAAATGGCTTTGCATTATAGATTAATAATTAGAAATCTAAATTATTATGAGAAATGTTACATAACACACAGTTTTACATTAGGTTTTTAGGTTTATAGGTTTTATAATTGCATTATGTACAGTACTCTTAATAACAAACAGAAACTAGCAGTTAGGTTATAGATATTTTTTTATGTTTTTATAACACTTAAGAAATACACAAAGACTACTAGATATCTCTTGATATTGGATTATTGTTTTCTGAACTACGGTCCAAAAGTCACTGTTAAATACTGATCAGCAGTATTTATACTTATATAGACTAAAACCGTACTGGTACTTTTCTTGCTTTCTGCCTAGCAAATTCTTGTATGAGGGCTTTTGAGTCTAACTGTCTTGCTATCTCACTTTCAATATAAATTGTCGCCGACCCACAAGGCTCTTCGGACACAATGAACTAAGCAGATAGGTTTTAATTAGCTTAAGTTTTGAAATACTTCTTCAACACTAGCTACGGAAAGTGGCAACGTAAGCAAAATACAAAGGGCTACACAAATGTTAGGAAATCCATTTTCAAGATTCTGTTGGTAAATGTAGTTTAAGACTTCTTCAGGGCTTGATACTGAGCCAGGCAGATGATGAGAAATTGCTTTTAATTCAGAACACTGTTGTACAGCAGCACTGTCAGATTCATTCAAATCTTCATCTTTTTCAATTGTTTATGCTTTTCTCAAGATTTTGCACATCGACTTAACATCTGATGTAGTCTTGTTTTTAAGGTCAGGAATGTTGTACAAAAATCCAAAGACACCAGATACCTTATTTAATTGGGAAAAATCTTTCTTTTACCGCGAAGCAGCTGTGTCTAAAGCAGCAACATTAAAAGTGGATCTTGAAATTTTTTTAGGGGTCACCTGCAATATATACAGATTCATCTGTTGATTCGTAAACAACCATGTTCTTCTTTTTTTCTAATTCGGACCTTCTCTTTCTCAAATACTGGTTCTATTCCATGCAACGTCTTATGCTACTTTGTCTGTCTGTCTGTATTATGTAACTGTCGTCAGCGCATAGAACTGTCACCAACGGGATATGCGCTATATAAGCACCGTTATTATTATTATTATTATTATTACTTCATTAGCTTCAACCAGAACTCCATTTAACTCTAAATCACTTCTAGCTGTAACAAAAAAAACTCTTAGTTTTTTTTTAGGTGACTAACTGCTCTCTGGAGACTCCAGTCCAATTCTTACAGTATCTTACTAGTTATGTTTACTTGAAACAAAATGTTGTGCCCTTTGACAAGTGCTACAATAAACTTGAAGTCTGAGATATTTTTAAGTAACCCAAGTGCTTCTACCTTCTCAATATTGCAACTAGATCCATGTAGTGTCTTCAGAAATCGCTTCCAAAGCATCACAAACAAGAGATAACTGGTACCGCAGAGGTGTTAGTGCATCAATTCGACTGGGACATCTTGTGTCACTTAGGGGATTTAATGTACTCGTTTTCGTCATTAACAATCTAAAAATGCACAAAAACAACAACTGCACTGCCAATGCACACAACTCAGCGCCATCACGACTTACGATTCACGAACTGACTTGAAGGTCACGTCCCTTCACTGTGAAATTCCGCCGCCGCATAGCATCCATGGTGTGACCGGGGGGAGTGAGGAGTTGCCTTTTTTGCACCCCTCTACGCACAGCGAGGTAGCCAAACTAAGTACTTTTAAGGCATAATTTCCTATTTTCTAAGACAATTTAAATCAAATACCCTTAGCCTTTCATTACCTAGTAATCCACCTGCCTTTGCTAGTAGCGCGCTAAAGCGCTAAGCTTTAATAACCACAACCAATAACATTTTAATTTCACGAGGGGCGGACTTCAACTATTTTTTAAAATATATAATATAATGGTCAATACTCCACCTCCCTCTCCTTGGTCTTAAATGGACAGTTACCATTGACCGTATCGTGAAATATCTATTTAATATAAATAAACACTAGAAACAACACCAATAACCCTCTCTCTTGATCTGTTGGTCAGTATAAGGCTGTAGAGTCAAAAACACTCTGCCTTGATCTGTTGGTCAATCTACGGGGAGGTAGACATTTCGTAAGTCCTGTAGTACCGGACAGTCAAAAAGGTGATGGGCAACTGTTTCATTTTGGCGTTTACAAGTTGCCCATCACCTTTTTGACTGTCCGTCACTACAGGACATACGAAATGTCTACCTTCCCAAAACACCAAAACTCTCAAACACTCTGTATTCCAAATACGAACAGCTACAAAAAGTCTGCGATTTCTTCACCATAGCCTCAGGCAGAAGGGCAAGTGCCCAGATGGCTGCTGGACCAGGATGATGATGATACGATAAAAAGGAAGTCTAAGTCACTTGAAACGTATTTACAGGTCAGTGTTGATTAAGGAAATCTAATTTTATAGATAAGTGAAAGTCACGTGAAAACCTCTAAATGTTGGCATCAAGAATATAGTTTCCGGGCCTGATCCGGTTTCCATTTAATAGATCAGCGGTTTAGCGCACCACGCGATGGGCCTCTTACCCCGGAAGACGTCACGTGACTTTGGCTTTCACGCGGCGAGTGCATTCTGGGTAAATCAAAGAAAAAAACAAAAGAAATGAATCTCGGTAGCGCCCCTCCCCCCCCCCCCCCCTTCTTTACCATAACTTGACTCCCAATTACATAAGTTGTGAGTCATCAAAAACACATTCCTGACTCACGAAGACCCGTGTCAGTTGCTCAGTGGCGTTGCCAGCATTGCAACCAAGTTGGGTAAGGTGGGGCCAAAGAGTGCAAAAAATAGGGGGCAATAAGGGAGTGTGTTGGACGTGGGGCGGGGAGGCGGAAATAAATAGTGCACGCGTAGGGATCTTCTCTTACGCCTCTTCTATAAAGTAGATTATTGCGTCCTACGCTTGGAATCACCTCCCATTACAGCTTCGCCAGAGCCCTAGCTATGACACCTTCAGGAGCCGGCTGAAGACTCACCTATTTCGTCAGCAGAATTAGCGTATTACTACATATTTCGTTGTCTGTCTGTATTCTGTAACTGTCGTCTGCGCATAGAACTGTCACCAACGGGATATGCGCTATATAAGCACCGTTATTATTATTATTATTATTATCCATAAGTTACTGGTTTTCCTGGTTTGTTCAGGTAACCCATTCCATGCCCGAACGCCACTCGGGAAGAAAGAGTACTTATATGCCTTTTTTTTCTCGTATCAGGGATAAGGAAAATGATTTTGTCTTTATGTTTATCTGAGCATTAGGATGGGGCTATAGCAGGCAAACCTTAAACTGGTGTACACAATTCCTCCCAAATTATTGACATATTTTTTTTTCTAATGATTAATAGTTAACCCTTCCCGTACCGACCTACTTCTATCTATGCTGCCTTCAGTTCCGCTATATACGCGCCCGGGACTGTAAGGGTTTATAGTCAGAACATACACATTTTTTTCAACCAAATATTTCATATCGAGAAAAATGTGTATTTTGTAAAATGTCTAATTATTCTGAAGAATAAGGTTTAAAAAAAACAACAAAATAATGACACACAGCAAGTTCACACACTTTTCTATGAAAAGCTGAAGTTATAGTATTTATTAAGACATCATTGCTCTTTATCAATAATAATTTTTTTTTTTAAATATTGTTCAAATTTTAAAGCTATATTAATGTGAAATCTTAACATAATAATTTACAAACGTGTTAGCTTTATATTGTTGTCTTTATAATTATTATGATTAAAAAAAACATAACTAAGATAATAATAATGATAGAAAACTACATAGATTTCGTAAATCCCCGTTTTTTTTAAATAAAAAAAGGGGTGGGGTATCTGGACGAGAGTGGGGGACGGGGGGGGGGGGGGGGGGGGGTGGGGAAGGGCAAGTTCCTTCTCTCGTCACCGTGTATACGCCTTTGCAGTTGATACAGCATGATTTTTTTTTATTATTTTTAACAGGCGATTCGCGAGTTTTAAAAGATGTCGCGGAAAGGGTGTGGCTACTCGTCAAGCAGAAATACCGGAGCACCGGATGACCTTGCTGTGTGATGTCCCTTTGTTCTATCCTCTCTCACCCCCCCCCCCCCCCCCTTTCTAAACAAACTCTCTTATCCGCGCACTTCATTATCCCCGATGTAATATTAGTGTGACCAATTGCCGCCATCTCGCCACTCTTAACAGTAACCTTGACCAAATATATAAGTGCATTAATTAATCTGTTAAAAGTAAGAGTAGCTCTCTTATATCATGATGGACCATAAAGGCTTGTGGAGTGGCGCTCACCAGTACCCCGTGCTCACAAGTGGATTGTGTGGACAGCACAATACCCAGCCCGCCTTTGTTTTTTTGTTTTTTTGTTCTTTTATATTACCTCAACTCAATGACAGCTGGGTAGATCCATGGGCAGCCTCCAGACCTATACACCTTGACCCAAGCACCGGGACCTTTGAACACGACGATCCAGACTTCAGGCTAGAGTACAGAGACCCGTGACTTGACCTAACTCAGTAAGTAAAGTACCAGTCGGAACAAATCGATCACACGGTCGACGAAGGCAGCGTTCACCAGTTTCTGTAGCCACGACGTATTAAGAGATTGTGTGGTCAGCACAATGCACAGCCGCCTTCACTTAGCCCCTACTAATCTCAGGTACCCGTCAGAGCTGGGTAGAACTCAGGGAAAAAAACAACATTCCCGGGAACAAATCCTAGACTTCACTGGGATTCGAAATAGGGACCTTTGGTTCGCCAGCCGAACGCGCTGTTTATCGATCTGCGTTACCCAAGACGACTACATCAGTGGCGGCGACTAAATCCAGGTGCTATTTTATTTATTTTTTTGGTGGGGGGGGGGGGGAGGGGGGAATAAGATTTAACAAATGTTGACTTGCTCGCTATAAGTCATAATTCATCAAATATTAACAAAGGCAACACAATAAAATGTATATATAAAGTATTTACAAAAACCTGAGTACGGAAACAAACATTTCGATCTGTATTTTTCAGTTCGGTTACCAATTTACCAATATGTCTTTTATCATGATAGGGCACAGTAGCTGCCCAGAGGCAGCGAGTTCGACTGGCGAACCGAAAGTCCTGGCTTCGAATCCTGGTGGAGGCTATGATTTTTTCATGCATTTTACATTCCAATGATTTGGGGGTGCCCCTGAGTCTACCCAGCTCTGATAGACACCTGACACTAGTTGGGATAAAGTAAAGGCAGCTGGGCATTGTGCTGGCCACACATCCCCTCGTATGCCGTGGCCACAAAAACCGGTGAATACTGCTTCACCAGCCCTATGATCAGTTTGGTCCGAATGGTACTTTTTACTTACCTTATAATCCTGGCTACACCACAGGCAGGACTGCAGGGCTGTGGAGTCGGAGTCGGAGTCGAAGAGTCGGAGTCGGAGGAATTTTGGGTACCTGGAGTCGGAGTCGGAGTTGGAGTCGGAACATTTATCTACCGACTCCACAGCCCTGGGCAGGAGGCATGGAAACTACCAAGCTAGTACTATTTACCAACAAAGGAGAATTTTGAAAGGGGGTCTTTGTTACAGATAAGCAGAAGTGGAGTCCAAACGGTTACTCATTCAAAAAATTGAGCTAAACATTTTTTTGTTTCCACTGGCACAAGAATCGTTTGATTGTTATGTTTTGAAGTATTTTTTTTTAAATTTCAAATTGTTTTTAATAAAAGCAAGCCGTTTTTTGATCTTCTAAAATGAAAGTAATTGTTATGAAGATTGAGGGACACGCCCATAGGATGACCTTGTCACGGAACAGGCTACTTGAGACGGAAATGGCACACGAGTCAAACATACAGAAGTGTGTCATAGTTTACATTTAACTTTTCAAGTTGCTGTGATTTTTTACATTTCGTTTTTTTTTCATGTTTTATTTCATGTTGTTTTTTTGTAAGTTCTTTATGACAAGACTTACTTTTGAACTTTAAACGTTTTATAAAATATTTAAAAAAAAATCAGAACAAAAAAAATATTTTGTTATTCTTCTTGTGCATTACTCCTTCTATATATAGTACCAGGTGACCGATCATTCGATCGGTAATAAAGAGCAGGCGCTTGTACCCTAACATCATGTGTATGTAAAACAACAGTGCATACATTTTAAAAATACTTCTTTACCAGACCAATAAATTGTAGGCCTATTTGTCTTTTTTCTTTTTTCTACTATGAATAACATGGGCTTTAAATTCTAACAGTCGAAGCAGATTTTTATTTGTGCAGTCTAATATCTAGATTTTGACCGATAACCCCCCCCCCCCCCCCCCCGAAAAAAAAAAAAAAAAAAAAAGAAACAACAGCTTAATCTCATTTTAAACCAAAAAAAAACATGTAGGCTAGTGTTGTCAGTTTTAAATCCAACAGAAATATATGTAATTTATGTCATCAAATCGCCAGGCCACAACGAATACATAAAAGTACTGCGCGTTTGTTTATGTGCAAGTCTAAAAGAGACTCGGGAACTGCCCTTCTACGCTCGCTCCACTGGCTCCCCGTGAAAGCCAGAATTGAGTATAAAGTGGCGCTACTTTGCCAGCGTGCATTTTTAATAACGAGTTTCCGTCCTATCTCAAGGCACTAATCAGACCTTATGTCTCGCAAAGAACACTTCGTTCTGAAAACTCATCGCTTCTGGAAGAGCCCCGTTTCTCTCTGACGACCGTTGGCCTTAGAGCCTTCTCAGTATCCGGTCCGAAGGTGTGGAATCAACTTCCCATTCAACTGAGGCGAACAAGCTCTACTGTTACTTTCAAAAAGAACTTAAAAACTCATTTTTTCAATATTTACCTTAGATAACATTTAACATGCTTTAGAAACTTACTGTCTTATTTATGGGTTGGGTCGGTTAATGCTACATTTATTTGTTTTGTCTTTTTTTTTAATCATCAATTTAGCTCTGTCACCTGGCCTAGTGTAATATCCGTATTCTTAGTTGTATGTTAAACGCGCTCTGAGCTTACATTATGTTTGTTGGCAGCGCTATACAAATATTATTATTATTATTTAAAATACTGAAAATGAAAAGTTTAAATTTAAAATATCGTGAATTACGTTACAATTTTTAGTTCTTCTACCCCTTCCCTTATTGGTGTACGCTCGTTTGAATCTGTGGCGCCTTCACTGTGGAACGGCTTACCTGAGACACTGAAAAACTCTGTGTCAAAAAAGGCATTCAAGAAGAATTTGAAGACTTTTCTTTTCAACTAAATTGATCAAATACACATCCATCAGCAAAAAACTTGTTTGAAACTATTTTTAAATGTTATTGTCGTTTCGTGCCTCCATCGGTCGAAACCTTGTTTAAAACTATTTTAGAGTGTTATTGTCGTTTCGATTTTGTGAGTGCGCTGAGCATGCTTTTATTAGCATGGAGTGAGGCGCTATATAAATGACCAATTAATTAATTAATTAATTAACTTTAACAACTGTCAAACTTTCCTATAACATTATGTCAATTTTTTCAACTCCCTCCCTCAACCCATTCAAGCTAACAATGAGTTGCGGCCGGCAAATATGTTTGATAGGAATTTAAAAGGTCTACGAATAGATGTAAATCGGGTAAAAAAAATAGGCACAGTCTAACTGGAGAATCGAACCCGCTCACACACACAGCAGTCCTCTACGTTAACAACTTAGCTAGAGAAGGCACATGTCAGATGTGAAAAGCTATTAGACAGTATATAGGACTAGGCCTAAATAAGTCAGTGACACAATAGGGATCCGTGGGGACACAAACACGATCCTTTTATACATAGAGATTTTCAATGTTTTCAATGTATTATTCCAAACATTGTTTGACCAAAAAAGTAAAAAAATATAGTTTGGTGTTATCATTATCTAATATCCTCAATTTGTGTTACTATTTATAATAAACTATCGCGGCAAAATATAATATTGATTAATTAAAACAATGGTATGATAAACATTTTTTTTGTGTTATTTTGAGCATTAAACTTAAATACTAAATAATTAAAAGTGAAATTATGTTATTCATTGAAAAGACTGCAAATGAAAAGATCATAATATATATAGGCTACGTTAGATGATGTGTTTAATTTCTTCCCCCCCCCCCCTCGCCCCTCAATAAATTTAACAGTATATTACACTTCTGACTATTGTTATAAGGAAAATACGAATATACTGAATTTACATCTTTTCTAGTTTACCAGATTTCGAATTGACAATGTTAACATATTCTAATATATCTTACTTTGGTAGGCCTTTATAAGCAAATCATACATATTTTTAATGAAACATTCATTGAATTTTTAAAAAAGTGGATTTATTATTTACAGTGTAGAGTATACTGCTACATTGTATGCTATATACAGCGTAGTGTATACTGCTACAGTGAACACTATATACAGTGTAGTGTAATCTGCTACAGTGTACACTATATACAGCTATTCATTGTTTAAACACAAACAAGTTTTAGAGGTGTTTTTTTTTCAAAAAATGTCAGATAAAAGAAAGTTAAAAATAGACCTTTAGTTTGTTGAAACTTCATCTAATTCTGTTATTATTTAAACGGCAAACTATTATCTGACTATTAATTAATTCGTAAATATGTATTTGTTTTTCTTTTTTTTTAAATTTAATCTAAAATATATTGAAGACGTTCTAATCTAAATAAGCCGCGAGGGCCGCATACTATAATTTGTCCGCCCGCGCGTTACCCACTGGCTGTAGTTTGCACACCCCTGCATTACATAAATTACACTTGGTCTTGCTTTAAATTATTTCTATCATCGGTGCGCAACATTAGTCTAAACAAGAAATTAAACTTCTTTCTGCTGTAGTAAGCCTACGGGTATTCCCGAAACGTCATAACTGCGACGCAACAAAACACCGCTCTTGAAAGCCGCACTTAACGTGGGTCGAGCAATGGCATGTTTTCACGGCCAAAATCAATATCTACGATAAATCTAATGTGTATTTTTGTTTAACGTCCATTTCCGATTTTTATTTGTGGGGCCGAAAAGCTGTAGATTTTTTTTTAGGTGAAACAAGTAGTGCATTAAAACATGAAGATAATTGTTAGAGCGCTTTTGAAGAAAATTTCCAGACATATATACACAGTACCAGGTGACCGATCATTCGATCGATAATAAAGAGCAGGCGCTTGTACCTTAACATCATGTGTATGTAAAACAACAGTGCATACATTTTAAAAATACTTCTTTACCAGACCCATAAATTGTATTTGTCTTTTTTCTTTTTTCTACTATGAATAACATGGGCTTTAAATTCTAACAGTCGAAGCAGATTTTTATTTGTGCAGTCTAATATCTAGATTTTGACCGATAACCCCCCCCCCCCCCCCCAAAAAAAAAAAAAAAACAAAAAAAAAAAAAAAAACAACAACAGCTTAATCTCATTTTAAACCAAAAAAACATGAAGGCTAGAGTTGTCAGTTTTAAATCCAACAGAAATATATGTCATTTATGTCATTAAATCGCCAGGCTACAACGAATACATAAAAGTACTGCGCGTTTGTTTATGTGCAAGTCTAAAAGAGACTCGGGAACTGCCCTTCTAAGCTCGCTCCAGAATTGAGTATAAAGTGGCGCTACTTTGCCATCAGTGCATTTTTAAATACGAGTTTCCGTCCTATCTCAAGGCACTAATCAGACCTTATGTCCCGCAAAGAACACTTTGTTCTACAAACTCATCGCTTCTGGAAGAGCCCCGTTTCTCTCTGACGACCGTTGGCCTTAGAGCCTTCTCAGTATCCGGTCCGAAAGTGTGGAATCAACTTCCCATTCAACTGAGGCGAACAAGCTCTACGGTTACTTTCAAAAAGAACTTAAAAACTCATTATTTCAATATTTACCTTCGATAACATTTAACATGCTTTAGAAACTTACTGTCTTATTTATGGGTTGGGTCGGTTAATGCTACATTTATTTGTTTTGTCTTGTTTTTTATCATCAATTTAGCTCTGTCACCTGGCCTAGTGTAATATCCGTATTCTTAGTTGTATGTTAAACGCGCTCTGAGCTTACATTATGTTTGTTGGCAGCGCTTTACAAATATTATTATTATTATTATTTAAAAGACTGAAAATGAAAAGTTTAAATTTAAAATATCGTGAATTACGTTACAATTTTTAGTTCTTCTACCCCTTCCCCTATTGGTGTACGCTCGTTTGAATCTGTGGCGCCTTCACTGTGGAACGGCTTACCTGAGACACTGAAAAACTCTGTGTCAAAAAAGGCATTCAAGAAGAATTTGAAGACTTTTCTTTTCAACTAAATTGATCAAATACACATCCATCAGCAAAAAACTTGTTTGAAACTATTTTAAAATGTTATTGTCGTTTCGTGCGTCCATCGGCCGAAACCTTGTTTAAAACTATTTTAGAGCGTTATTGTCGTTTCGATTTTGTGAGCGCGCCGAGCATGCTTTTATTAGTATGGAGTGAGGCGCTATATAAATGACCAATTAATTAATTAATTATTTAACTTAAACAACTGTCAAACTTTCCTATAAAATTATGTCAATTTTTTCAAATCCCTCCCTCAACCCATTCAAGCTAACAATGAGTTACGGCCGGCAAATATGTTTGATAGGAATTAAAAAGGTCTACGAATAAATGTAAATCGGGTAAAAAAAATAGGCATAGTCTAACTGGAGAATCGAACCCGCTCGCACGCACAGCAGTCCTCTACGTTACCAACTTAGCTAGAGAAGGCACATGTCAGATGTGAAAAGCTATTAGACAGTATATAGGACTAGGCCTAAAAAAGTCAGTGACACAATAGGGATCCGTGGGGACACAAACACGATCTTTTTATATATAGAGATTTTCAATGTTTTCAATGTATTATTCCAAACATTGTTTTACGAAAAAAGTAAAAAAATATAGTTTGGTGTTAACATTATTTAATATCCTCCATTTGTGTTACTATTTATAATAAACTATCGCGGTAAAATATAATATTGATTAATTAAAACAATGGTATGATAAACATTTTTTTTTTTAATTTTGAGCATTAAACTTAAATACTAAATAATTAAAGGTAAAATTATGTTATTCATTGAAAAGACTGCAAATGAAAAGATCATAATATATGTAGGCTTCGTTAGATAATGTGTTTAATTTCTCCCCCCCCCCCCCCCGCCCCTCAATAAAACTAACAGTATATTACACTTCTGACTATTGTTATAAGGAAAATACGAATATACTGAATTTACATCTTTTCTAGTTTACCAGATTTCGAATTGACAATGTTAACATATTCTAATATATCTTACTTTGGTAGGCCTTTATAAGCAAATCATACACATTTTTAATGAAACATTAATTGAATTTTTAAAAAAGTGAATACTAAAACAGTGTTTATTATTTACAGTGTAGAGTATACTGCTACGTTGTATGCTATATACAGCGTAGTGTATACTGCTACAGTGAACACTATATACAGTGCAGTGTAATCTGCTACAGTGTACACTATATACAGCTATTCATTGTTTAAACACAAAAAAAGTTTTAGAGGTGGTTTTTTTTCAAAAAATGTCAGATAAAAGAAAGTTACAAATAGACCTTTAGTTTGGTGAAAGTTGTTCTAATTCTGTTATTATTTAAACGGCAAACTATTATCTCACTATTAGATAATTCGTAAATATGTATTTGTTTTCTTTTTTTTTAAATTTAATCTAAAATATATTGAAGTTTAATCTAAAATATATTGGTAGACGTTCAAATCTAAATAAGCCGCGAGGGCCGCATACTATCATTTGTCCGCCCGCGCGTTACCCACTGGCTGTAGTTTGGACACCCCTGCATTACATAAATTACACTTGGTCTTGCTTTAAATTATTTCTATCATCGGTGCGCAACAGTAGTTTAAACAAGAAATTAAACTTCTTTCTGCTGTAGTAAGCCTACGGGTATTCCCGAAACGTCATAACTGCGACGCAACAAAACACCGCTCTTGAAAGCCGCACTACATGTGGGTCGAGCAAGGGCATGTTTTCACGGCCAAAATCAATATCTACGATAAATCTAATGTGTATTTTTGTTTAACGTCCATTTCCGATTTTTATTTGTGGGGCCGAAAATCTGTAGATTTTTTTTTAGGTGAAACAAGTAGTGCATTAAAACATGAAGATAATCGTTAGAGCGCTTTTGAAGAAAATTTCCAGACATATATACACATATATATATAGTACCAGGTGACCGATCATTCGATCGGTAATAAAGAGCAGGCGCTTGTACCTTAACATCATGTGTATGTAAAACAACAGTGCATAAATTTTAAAAATACTTCTTTACCAGACCAATAAATTGTATTTGTCTTTTTTCTTTTTTTTTTCTACTATGAATAACATGGGCTTTAAATTCTAACAGTCGAAGCAGATTTTTATTTGTGCAGTCCAATATCTAGATTTTGCCCGATAACTCTCCCCCCTCCCCCCAAAGAAATACAAAAACAAAAAAAACAACAGCTTAATCTCATTTTAAACCAAAAAAAAAAACATGCAGGCTAGAGTTGTCAGTTTTAAATCCAACAGACATATATGTCATTTATGTCATTATATCGCCAGGCTACAACGAATACATAAAAGTACTGCGCGTTTGTTTATGTGCAAGTCTATAAGAGACTCGGGAACTGCCCTTCTACGCTCGCTCCACTGGCTCCCCGTGAAAGCCAGAATTGAGTATAAAGTGGCGCTACTTTGCCATCAGTGCATTTTTAATAACGAGTTTCCGTCCTATCTCAAGGCACTAATCAGACCTTATGTCCCGCAAAGAACACTTCGTTCTGCAAACTCATCGCTTCTGGAAGAGCCCCGTTTCTCTCTGACGACCGTTGGCCTTAGAGCCTTCTCACTATCCGGTCCGAAGGTGTGGAATCAACTTCCCATTCAACTGAGGCGAACAAGCTCTACTGTTACTTTCAAAAAGAACTTAAAAACTCATTATTTCAATATTTACCTTAGATAACATTTAACATGCTTTAGAAACTTACTGTCTTATTTATGGTTTGGGTCGGTTAATGCTACATTTATTTGTTTTGTCTTTTTTTTAATCATCAATTTAGCTCTTTCACCTGGCCTAGTGTAATATCCGTATTCTTAGTTGTAGGTTAAACGCGCTCTGAGCTTACATTATGTTTGTTGGCAGCGCTATACAAATATTATTATTATTATTTAAAAGACTGAAAATGAAAAGTTTAAATTTAAAATATCGTGAATTACGTTACAAGTTTTAGTTCTTCTACCCCTTCCCCTATTGGTGTACGCTCGTTTGAATCTGTGGCGCCTTCACTGTGGAACGGCTTACCTGAGACACTGAAAAACTCTGTGTCAAAAAAGGCATTCAAGAAGAATTTGAAGACTTTTCTTTTCAACTAAATTGATCAAATACACATCCATCAGCAAAAAAACTTGTTTGAAATTATTTTAAAATGTTATTGTCGTTTCGTGCCTCCATCGGCCTAAATCTTGTTTAAAACTATTTTAGAGTGTTATTGTCGTTTCGATTTTGTGAGCGCGCTGAGCATGCTTTTATTAGCATGGAGTGAGGCGCTATATAAATGACCAATTAATTAATTAATTAATTAACTTTAACAACTGTCAAACTTTCTTATAACATTATGTCAATTTTTTCAACTCCCTCCCTCAACCCATTCAAGCTAACAATGAGTTACGGCCGGCAAATATGTTTGATAGGAATTAAAAAGGTCTACGAATAAACGTAAATCGGGTAAAAAAAAATAGGCATATTCTAACTGGAGAATCGAACCCGGGTCGCACGCACAGCAGTCCTCTACTTTAACAACTTAGCTAGAGAAGGCACATGTCAGATGTAAAAAGCTATTAGACAGTATATAGGACTAGGCCTAAAAAAGTCAGTGACACAATAGGGATCCGTGGGGACACAAACACGATCTTTTTATATATAGAGATTTTCAATGTTTTCAATGTATTATTCCAAACATTGTTTGACAAAAAAGTAAAAAAATATAGTTTGGTGTTAACATTATCTAATATCCTCCATTTGTGTTACTATTTATAATAAACTATCGCGGCAAAATATATTATTGATTAATTAAAACAATGGTATGATAAACATTTTTTTATTTTTAAATTTTGAGCATTAAACTTAAATACTAAATAATTAAAGGTGAAATTATGTTATTCATTGAAAAGACTGCAAATGAAAAGATCATAATATATATAGGCTACGTTAGATGATGTGTTTAATTTCAGATGTCAGATGTAAAAAGCTATTAGACAGTATATAGGACTAGGCCTAAATAAGTCAGTGACACAATAGGGATCCGTGGGGACACAAACACGATCTTTTTATATATAGAGATTTTCAATGTTTTCAATGTATTATTCCAAACATTGTTTGACAAAAAAGTAAAAAAATATAGTTTGGTGTTAACATTATCTAATATCCTCCATTTGTGTTACTATTTATAATAAACTATCGCGGCAAAATATATTATTGATTAATTAAAACAATGGTATGATAAACATTTTTTTATTTTTAAATTTTGAGCATTAAACTTAAATACTAAATAATTAAAGGTGAAATTATGTTATTCATTGAAAAGACTGCAAATGAAAAGATCATAATATATAGGCTACGTTAGATGATGTGTTTAATTTCAGATGTCAGATGTAAAAAGCTATTAGACAGTATATAGGACTAGGCCTAAATAAGTCAGTGACACAATAGGGATCCGTGGGGACACAAACACGATCTTTTTATATAGAGAGATTTTCAATGTTTTCAATGTATTATTCCAAACATTGTTTGACAAAAAAGTAAAAAAATATAGTTTGGTGTTAACATTATCTAATATCCTCCATTTGTGTTACTATTTATAATAAACTATCGCGGCAAAATATAATATTGATTAATTAAAACAATGGTATGATAAACATTTTTTTTATATTTAAATTTTGAGCATTAAACTTAAATACTAAATAATTAAAGGTGAAATTATGTTATTCATTGAAAAGACTGCAAATGAAAAGATCATAATATATATAGGCTACGTTAGATGATGTGTTTAATTTCTCCACTCAATAAAACTAACAGTATATTACACTTCTGACTATTGTTATAAGGAAAATACGAATATATTGAATTTACATCTTTTCTAGTTTACCAGATTTCGATTTGACAATGTTAACATATTCTAATATATCTTACTTTGGTAGGCTTTTATAAGCAAATCATACATATTTGTAATGAAACATTTATTGAATTTTTAAAAAAGTGGATACTAATACAGTGTTTATTATTTACAGTGTAGAGTATACTGCTACATTGTATGCTATATACAGCGTAGTGTATACTGCTACAGTGAACACTATATAAAGTGTAGTGTAATCTGCTACAGTGTACACTATATACAGCTATTAATTGTTTAAACACAAACAAGTTTTAGAGGTGTTTTTCTTTTCAAAAAATGTCAGATAAAAGAAAGTTAAAAATAGACATTTAGTTTGGTGAAACTTCATCTAATTCTGTTATTATTTAAACGGCAAACTATTATCTGACTATTAGATAATTCGTAAATATGTATTTGTTTTTCTTTTTTTTTAATTTAATCTAAAATATATTGAAGTTTAATCTAAAATATATTGAAGACGTTCTAATCTAAATAAGCCTAGAGGGCCGCATACTTTCATTTGTCCGCCCGCGCGTTACCCACTGGCTGTAGTTTGGACACCCCTGCATTACATAAATTGCACTTAGTCTTGCTTTAAATTATATCTACCATCGGTGCGCAACAGGAGTCTAAACAAGAAATTAAACTTCTTTCTGCTGTAGTAAGCCTACGGGTATTCCCGAAACGTCATTATTGCGACGCAACAAAACACCGCTCTTGAACACCGCACTACACGTGGGTCGAGCAATGGCATGTTTTCACGGCCAAAATCAATTATCTACGATAAATCTAAAGCGTATTTTTGTCTAACGTTCATTTCCGATTTTTATTTGTGGGGCCGAAAAGCTGTCGATTTTTTTTTAGGTGAAACAGGTCGTGCATTAAAACATGAAGATAATTGTTAGAGCGCTTTTGAAGAAAATTTTAGGTTAAATTAAAAAAAAAAAAGAAAAACAAATACATATTTACGAATTAATTACTAGTCAGATAATAGTTTGCCGTTTAAATAATAACAGAATTAGATGAAGTTTCAACAAACTAAAGGTCAATTTTTTACTTTCTTTTATCTGACATTTTTTGAAAAAAAACCACCTCTTAAACTTGTTTGTGTTTAAACAATGAATAGCTGTATATAGTGTACACTGTAGCATATTACACTACACTGTATATAGTGTTCACTGTAGCAGTATACACTACGCTGTATATAGCATACAATGTAGCAGTATACTCTACACTGTAAATAATAAACACTGTATCAGTATCCACTTTTTAAAAAATTCAATGAATGTTTCATTAAAAATATGTATGATTTGCTTATAAAGGCCTACCAAAGTAAGATATTCTAGAATATGTTAACATTGTCAATTCGAAATCTGGTAAACTAGAAAAGATGTAAATTCAGTATATTCGTATTTTCCTTATAACAATAGTCAGAAGTGTAATATACTGTTAGTTTTATTGAGGGGCGGGGGGGGGGGGGGGGGAGAAATTAAACACATCATCTAACCAAGGCTATATATATTATGATCTTTTCATTTGCAGTCTTTTCAATGAATAACATAATTTCACCTTTAATCATTTAGTATTTTTGTTTAGTGCATAAAATAAAAAAATAAAAAATGTTTATTATACCATTGTTTTAATTAATCAATATTATATTTTGCCGCGATAGTTTATTATAAATAGTAACACAAATGGAGGATATTAGATAATGTTAACACCAAACTATATTTTTTTACTTTTTTTGTCAAACAATGTTTGGAATAATACATTGAAAACATTGAAAATCTCTATATATAAAAATATCGTGTTTGTGTCCCCACGGATCCCTATTGTGTCACTGACTTATTTAGGCCTAGTCCTATATACTGTCTAATAGCTTTTCACATCTGACAAGTACCTTCTCTAGCTAAGTTGTTAACGTAGAGGACTGCTGTGCGGGCGACCCGGGTTCGATTCTTCAGTTAGACTATGCCTATTTTTTTTACCCGATTTACATTTATTCGTAGACCTTTTTAATTCCTATCAAACATATTTGCCGACCGTAACTCATTGTTAGCTTGAATGGGTTGAGGGAGGGAGTTGAAAAAATTGACATAATGTTATAGGAAAGTTTGACAGTTGTTAAAGTTAATTAATTAATTAATTAATTGGTCTTTTATATAGCGCCTCACTCCATGCTAAAAAAAGCATGCTCAGAGCGCTCAAAAAATCGAAACGACAATAACACTCTAAAATAGTTTTAAACAAGGTTTCGGCCGATGGAGGCACGAAACGACAATAACATTTTAAAATAGTTTCAAACAAGTTATTTTGCTGATGGATGTGTATTTGATCAACTTAGTTGAAAAGAAAAGTCTTCAAATTCTTCTTGAATGCCTTTTTTGACACAGAGTTTTTCAGTGTCTCAGGTAAGCCGTTCCACAGTGAAGGAGCCACAGATTCAAACGAGCGTACACCAATAGGGGAAGGGGTAGAAGAACTAAAAATTGTAACGTAATTCACGATATTTTAAATTTAAATTTTCATTTTCAGTCTTTTAAATTATAATAATAATAATAATAATAATAATAATAATATTTGTATAGCGCTGCCAACAAACATAATGTAAGCTCAGAGCGCGTTTAACATACAACTAAGAATACGGATATTACACTAGGTCAAGTGACAGAGCTAAATTGATGATTAAAAAAAAGACAAAACAAATAAATGTAGCATTAACCGACCCAACCCATAAATAAGACAGTAAGTTTCTAAAGCATGTTAAATGTTATCTAAGGTAAATATTAAAATAATGAGTTTTTAAGTTCTTTTTGAAAGTAACAGTAGAGCTTGTTCGCCTCAGTTGAATGGGAAGTTGATTCCACACCTTCGGACCGGATACTGAGAAGGCTCTAAGGCCAACGGTCGTCAGAGGGAAACGGGGCTCTTCCAGAAGCGATGAGTTTGCAGAACGAAGTGTTCTTTGCGGGACATAAGGTCTGATTAGTGCCTTGAGATAGGACGGAAACTCGTTATTAAAAATGCACTGATGGCAAAGTAGCGCCACTTTATACTCAATTCTGGCTTTCACGGGGAGCCAGTGGAGCGAGCGTAGAAGGGCGGTTCCCGAGTCTCTTTTAGACTTGCACATAAACAAACGCGCAGTACTGTTATGTATTCGTTGTAGCCTGGCGATTTAATGACATAAATGACAAATATATTTCTGTTGGATTGAAAACTGACAACTCTAGCTTACATGTTTTTTTTTTGGTTTAAAATGAGATTGAGCTGTTGTTTTTTTGTTTTTGTATTTCTTTGGAGGGGGGGGGGGGGAGAGTTATCGGGCAAAATCTAGTTATTGGACTGCACAAATAAAAATCTGCTAAGACTGTTAGAATTTAAAGCCCATGTTATTCATAGTAGAAGAAAAAAAAGAAAAAAGACAAATACAATTTATTGGTCTGGTAAAGAAGTATTTTTTAAATTTATGCACTGTTGTTTTACATACACATGATGTTAAGGTACAAGCGCCTGCTCTTTATTACCGATCGAATGATCGGTCACCTGGTACTAGTATTTATAATATCCTATACTATAATACGAGTTAAAATTGTATGTATATATATATATATGTGTATATATGTCTGGAAATTTTCTTCAAAAGCGCTCTAACGATTATCTTCATGTTTTAATGCACTACTTGTTTCACCTAAAAAAAAATCTACAGCTTTTCGGCCCCACAAATAAAAATCGGAAATGGACGTTAAACAAAAATACACATTAGATTTATCGTAGATATTGATTTTGGCCGTGAAAACATGCCCTTGCTCGACCCACATGTAGTGCGGCTTTCAAGAGCGGTGTTTTGTTGCGTCGCAGTTATGACGTTTCGGGAATACCCGTAGGCTTACTACAGCAGAAAGAAGTTTAATTTCTTGTTTAAACTACTGTTGCGCACCGATGATAGAAATAATTTAAAGCAAGACCAAGTGTAATTTATGTAATGCAGGGGTGTCCAAACTACAGCCAGTGGGTAACGCGCGGGCGGACAAATGATAGTATGCGGCCCTCGCGGCTTATTTAGATTTGAACGTCTACCAATATATTTTAGATTAAACTTCAATATATTTTAGATTAAATTTTAAAAAAAAGAAAACAAATACATATTTACGAATTATCTAATAGTGAGATAATAGTTTGCCGTTTAAATAATAACAGAATTAGAAGAACTTTCACCAAACTAAAGGTCTATTTGTAACTTTCTTTTATCTGACATTTTTTGAAAAAAAACAACCTCTAAAACTTTTTTTGTGTTTAAACAATGAATAGCTGTATATAGTGTACACTGTAGCAGATTACACTGCACTGTATATAGTGTTCACTGTAGCAGTATACACTACGCTGTATATAGCATACAACGTAGCAGTATACTCTACACTGTAAATAATAAACACTGTTTTAGTATTCACTTTTTTAAAAATTCAATTAATGTTTCATTAAAAATGTGTATGATTTGCTTAAAAAGGCCTACCAAAGTAAGATATATTAGAATATGTTAACATTGTCAATTTGAAATCTGGTAAACTAGAAAAGATGTAAATTCAGTATATTCGTATTTTCCTTATAATAATAGTCAGAAGTGTAATATACTGTTAGTTTTATTGAGGGGCGGGGGGGGGGGGGGGGGAGAGAAATTAAACACATTATCTAACGAAGCCTACATATATTATGATCTTTTCATTTGCAGTCTTTTCAATGAATAACATAATTTTACCTTTAATTATTTAGTATTTAAGTTTAATGCTCAAAATTAAAAAAAAAATGTTTATCATACCATTGTTTTAATTAATCAATATTATATTTTACCGCGATAGTTTATTATAAATAGTAACACAAATGGAGGATATTAAATAATGTTAACACCAAACTATATTTTTTTACTTTTTTCGTAAAACAATGTTTGGAATAATACATTGAAAACATTGAAAATCTCTATATATAAAAAGATCGTGTTTGTGTCCCCACGGATCCCTATTGTGTCACTGACTTTTTTAGGCCTAGTCCTATATACTGTCTAATAGCTTTTCACATCTGACATGTGCCTTCTCTAGCTAAGTTGTTAACGTAGAGGACTGCTGTGCGTGCGAGCGGGTTCGATTCTCCAGTTAGACTATGCCTATTTTTTTTACCCGATTTACATTTATTCGTAGACCTTTTTAATTCCTATCAAACATATTTGCCGGCCGTAACTCATTGTTAGCTTGAATGGGTTGAGGGAGGGAGTTGAAAAAATTGACATAATTTTATAGGAAAGTTTGACAGTTGTTTAAGTTAAATAATTAATTAATTAATTGGTTATTTATATAGCGCCTCACTCCATACTAATAAAAGCATGCTCGGCGCGCTCACAAAATCGAAACGACAATAACGCTCTAAAATAGTTTTAAACAAGGTTTCGGCCGATGGAGGCACGAAACGACAATAACATTTTAAAATAGTTTCAAACAAGTTTTTTGCTGATGGATGTGTATTTGATCAATTTAGTTGAAAAGAAAAGTCTTCAAATTCTTCTTGAATGCCTTTTTTGACACAGAGTTTTTCAGTGTCTCAGGTAAGCCGTTCCACAGTGAAGGCGCCACAGATTCAAACGAGCGTACACCAATAGGGGAAGGGGTAGAAGAACTAAAAATTGTAACGTAATTCACGATATTTTAAATTTAAACTTTTCATTTTCAGTCTTTTAAATAATAATAATAATAATATTTGTAAAGCGCTGCCAACAAACATAATGTAAGCTCAGAGCGCGTTTAACATACAACTAAGAATACGGATATTACACTAGGCCAGGTGACAGAGCTAAATTGATGATAAAAAACAAGACAAAACAAATAAATGTAGCATTAACCGACTTAACCCATAAATAAGACAGTAAGTTTCTAAAGCATGTTAAATGTTATCGAAGGTAAATATTGAAATAATGAGTTTTTAAGTTCTTTTTGAAAGTAACAGTAGACTAGAGCTTGTTCGCCTCAGTTGAATGGGAAGTTGATTCCACACTTTCGGACCGGATACTGAGAAGGCTCTAAGGCCAACGGTCGTCAGAGAGAAACGGGGCTCTTCCAGAAGCGATGAGTTTGTAGAACAAAGTGTTCTTTGCGGGACATAAGGTCTGATTAGTGCCTTGAGATAGGACGGAAACTCGTATTTAAAAATGCACTGATGGCAAAGTAGCGCCACTTTATACTCAATTCTGGAGCGAGCTTAGAAGGGCAGTTCCCGAGTCTCTTTTAGACTTGCACATAAACAAACGCGCAGTACTTTTATGTATTCGTTGTAGCCTGGCGATTTAATGACATAAATGACATATATTTCTGTTGGATTTAAAACTGACAACTCTAGCCTTCATGTTTTTTTTTGGTTTAAAATGAGATTAAGCTGTTGTTGTTTTTGTTTTTTTTTTTTTTTTTGGGGGGGGGGGGGGTTATCGGTCAAAATCTAGATATGAGACTGCACAAATAAATATCTGCTTCGACTGTTAGAATTTAAAGCCCATGTTATTCATAGTAGAAAAAAGAAAAAAGACAAATACAATTTATTGGTCTGGTAAAGAAGTATTTTTAAAATTTATGCACTGTTGTTTTACATACACAATATGTTAAGGTACAAGCGCCTGCTCTTTATTACCGATCGAATGATCGGTCACCTGGTACTATATATATATGTGTATATATGTCTGGAAATTTTCTTCAAAAGCGCTCTAACGATTATCTTCATGTTTTAATGCACTACTTGTTTCACCTAAAAAAAAATCTACAGATTTTCGGCCCCACAAATAAAAATCGGAAATGGACGTTAAACAAAAATACACATTAGATTTATCGTAGATATTGATTTTGGCCGTGAAAACATGCCCTTGCTCGACCCACATGTAGTGCGGCTTTCAAGAGCGGTGTTTTGTTGCGTCGCAGTTATGACGTTTCGGGAATACCCGTAGGCTTACTACAGCAGAAAGAAGTTTAATTTCTTGTTTAAACTACTGTTGCGCACCGATGATAGAAATAATTTAAAGCAAGACCAAGTGTAATTTATGTAATGCAGGGGTGTCCAAACTACAGCCAGTGGGTAACGCGCGGGCGGACAAATGATAGTATGCGGCCCTCGCGGCTTATTTAGATTTGAACGTCTACCAATATATTTTAGATTAAACTTCAATATATTTTAGATTAAATTTAAAAAAAAAGAAAACAAATACATATTTACGAATTATCTAATAGTGAGATAATAGTTTGCCGTTTAAATAATAACAGAATTAGAACAACTTTCACCAAACTAAAGGTCTATTTGTAACTTTCTTTTATCTGACATTTTTTGAAAAAAAACCACCTCTAAAACTTTTTTTGTGTTTAAACAATGAATAGCTGTATATAGTGTACACTGTAGCAGATTACACTGCACTGTATATAGTGTTCACTGTAGCAGTATACACTACGCTGTATATAGCATACAACGTAGCAGTATACTCTACACTGTAAATAATAAACACTGTTTTAGTATTCACTTTTTTAAAAATTCAATTAATGTTTCATTAAAAATGTGTATGATTTGCTTATAAAGGCCTACCAAAGTAAGATATATTAGAATATGTTAACATTGTCAATTCGAAATCTGGTAAACTAGAAAAGATGTAAATTCAGTATATTCGTATTTTCCTTATAACAATAGTCAGAAGTGTAATATACTGTTAGTTTTATTGAGGGGCGGGGGGGGGGGGGGAGAAATTAAACACATTATCTAACGAAGCCTACATATATTATGATCTTTTCATTTGCAGTCTTTTCAATGAATAACATAATTTTACCTTTAATTATTTAGTATTTAAGTTTAATGCTCAAAATTAAAAAAAAAAATGTTTATCATACCATTGTTTTAATTAATCAATATTATATTTTACCGCGATAGTTTATTATAAATAGTAACACAAATGGAGGATATTAAATAATGTTAACACCAAACTATATTTTTTTACTTTTTTCGTAAAACAATGTTTGGAATAATACATTGAAAACATTGAAAATCTCTATATATAAAAAGATCGTGTTTGTGTCCCCACGGATCCCTATTGTGTCACTGACTTTTTTAGGCCTAGTCCTATATACTGTCTAATAGCTTTTCACATCTGACATGTGCCTTCTCTAGCTAAGTTGGTAACGTAGAGGACTGCTGTGCGTGCGAGCGGGTTCGATTCTCCAGTTAGACTATGCCTATTTTTTTTACCCGATTTACATTTATTCGTAGACCTTTTTAATTCCTATCAAACATATTTGCTTGCCGTAACTCATTGTTAGCTTGAATGGGTTGAGGGAGGGATTTGAAAAAATTGACATAATTTTATAGGAAAGTTTGACAGTTGTTTAAGTTAAATAATTAATTAATTAATTGGTCATTTATATAGCGCCTCACTCCATACTAATAAAAGCATGCTCGGCGCGCTCACAAAATCGAAACGACAATAACGCTCTAAAATAGTTTTAAACAAGGTTTCGGCCGATGGACGCACGAAACGACAATAACATTTTAAAATAGTTTCAAACAAGTTTTTTGCTGATGGATGTGTATTTGATCAATTTAGTTGAAAAGAAAAGTCTTCAAATTCTTCTTGAATGCCTTTTTTGACACAGAGTTTTTCAGTGTCTCAGGTAAGCCGTTCCACAGTGAAGGCGCCACAGATTCAAACGAGCGTACACCAATAGGGGAAGGGGTAGAAGAACTAAAAATTGTAACGTAATTCACGATATTTTAAATTTAAACTTTTCATTTTCAGTCTTTTAAATAATAATAATAATAATATTTGTAAAGCGCTGCCAACAAACATAATGTAAGCTCAGAGCGCGTTTAACATACAACTAAGAATACGGATATTACACTAGGCCAGGTGACAGAGCTAAATTGATGATAAAAAACAAGACAAAACAAATAAATGTAGCATTAACCGACCCAACCCATAAATAAGACAGTAAGTTTCTAAAGCATGTTAAATGTTATCGAAGGTAAATATTGAAATAATGAGTTTTTAAGTTCTTTTTGAAAGTAACCGTAGAGCTTGTTCGCCTCAGTTGAATGGGAAGTTGATTCCACACTTTCGGACCGGATACTGAGAAGGCTCTAAGGCCAACGGTCGTCAGAGAGAAACGGGGCTCTTCCAGAAGCGATGAGTTTGTAGAACAAAGTGTTCTTTGCGGGACATAAGGTCTGATTAGTGCCTTGAGATAGGACGGAAACTCGTATTTAAAAATGCACTGATGGCAAAGTAGCGCCACTTTATACTCAATTCTGGAGCGAGCTTAGAAGGGCAGTTCCCGAGTCTCTTTTAGACTTGCACATAAACAAACGCGCAGTACTTTTATGTATTCGTTGTAGCCTGGCGATTTAATGACATAAATGACATATATTTCTGTTGGATTTAAAACTGACAACTCTAGCCTTCATGTTTTTTTGGTTTAAAATGAGATTAAGCTGTTGTTGTTGTTTTTTTTTTTTTTTTTTTTTTTTTTTTTTTTGGGGGGGGGGGGGGTTATCGGTCAAAATCTAGATATTAGACTGCACAAATAAAAATCTGCTTCGACTGTTAGAATTTAAAGCCCATGTTATTCATAGTAGAAAAAAGAAAAAAGACAAATACAATTTATGGGTCTGGTAAAGAAGTATTTTTAAAATGTATGCACTGTTGTTTTACATACACATGATGTTAAGGTACAAGCGCCTGCTCTTTATTACCGATCGAATGATCGGTCACCTGGTACTATATATATATGTGTATATATGTCTGGAAATTTTCTTCAAAAGCGCTCTAACGATTATCTTCATGTTTTAATGCACTACTTGTTTCACCTAAAAAAAAATCTACAGCTTTTCGGCCCCACAAATAAAAATCGGAAATGGACGTTAAACAAAAATACACATTAGATTTATCGTAGATATTGATTTTGGCCGTGAAAACATGCCCTTGCTCGACCCACATGTAGTGCGGCTTTCAAGAGCGGTGTTTTGTTGCGTCGCAGTTATGACGTTTCGGGAATACCCGTAGGCTTACTACAGCAGAAAGAAGTTTAATTTCTTGTTTAAACTACTGTTGCGCACCGATGATAGAAATAATTTAAAGCAAGACCAAGTGTAATTTATGTAATGCAGGGGTGTCCAAACTACAGCCAGTGGGTAACGCGCGGGCGGACAAATGATAGTATGCGGCCCTCGCGGCTTATTTAGATTTGAACGTCTACCAATATATTTTAGATTAAACTTCAATATATTTTAGATTAAATTTAAAAAAAAAGAAAACAAATACATATTTACGAATTATCTAATAGTGAGATAATAGTTTGCCGTTTAAATAATAACAGAATTAGAAGAACTTTCACCAAACTAAAGGTCTATTTGTAACTTTCTTTTATCTGACATTTTTTGAAAAAAAACAACCTCTAAAACTTTTTTTGTGTTTAAACAATGAATAGCTGTATATAGTGTACACTGTAGCAGATTACACTGCACTGTATATAGTGTTCACTGTAGCAGTATACACTACGCTGTATATAGCATACAACGTAGCAGTATACTCTACACTGTAAATAATAAACACTGTTTTAGTATTCACTTTTTTAAAAATTCAATTAATGTTTCATTAAAAATGTGTATGATTTGCTTAAAAAGGCCTACCAAAGTAAGATATATTAGAATATGTTAACATTGTCAATTTGAAATCTGGTAAACTAGAAAAGATGTAAATTCAGTATATTCGTATTTTCCTTATAACAATAGTCAGAAGTGTAATATACTGTTAGTTTTATTGAGGGGCGGGGGGGGGGGAGAGAAATTAAACACATTATCTAACGAAGCCTACATATATTATGATCTTTTCATTTGCAGTCTTTTCAATGAATAACATAATTTTACCTTTAATTATTTAGTATTTAAGTTTAATGCTCAAAATTAAAAAAAAAATGTTTATCATACCATTGTTTTAATTAATCAATATTATATTTTACCGCGATAGTTTATTATAAATAGTAACACAAATGGAGGATATTAAATAATGTTAACACCAAACTATATTTTTTTACTTTTTTCGTAAAACAATGTTTGGAATAATACATTGAAAACATTGAAAATCTCTATATATAAAAAGATCGTGTTTGTGTCCCCACGGATCCCTATTGTGTCACTGACTTTTTTAGGCCTAGTCCTATATACTGTCTAATAGCTTTTCACATCTGACATGTGCCTTCTCTAGCTAAGTTGTTAACGTAGAGGACTGCTGTGCGTGCGAGCGGGTTCGATTCTCCAGTTAGACTATGCCTATTTTTTTTACCCGATTTACATTTATTCGTAGACCTTTTTAATTCCTATCAAACATATTTGCCGGCCGTAACTCATTGTTAGCTTGAATGGGTTGAGGGAGGGAGTTGAAAAAATTGACATAATTTTATAGGAAAGTTTGACAGTTGTTTAAGTTAAATAATTAATTAATTAATTGGTTATTTATATAGCGCCTCACTCCATACTAATAAAAGCATGCTCGGCGCGCTCACAAAATCGAAACGACAATAACGCTCTAAAATAGTTTTAAACAAGGTTTCGGCCGATGGAGGCACGAAACGACAATAACATTTTAAAATAGTTTCAAACAAGTTTTTTGCTGATGGATGTGTATTTGATCAATTTAGTTGAAAAGAAAAGTCTTCAAATTCTTCTTGAAAGCCTTTTTTGACATAGAGTTTTTCAGTGTCTCAGGTAAGCCGTTCCACAGTGAAGGCGCCACAGATTCAAACGAGCGTACACCAATAGGGGAAGGGGTAGAAGAACTAAAAATTGTAACGTAATTCACGATATTTTAAATTTAAACTTTTCATTTTCAGTCTTTTAAATAATAATAATAATAATATTTGTAAAGCGCTGCCAACAAACATAATGTAAGCTCAGAGCGCGTTTAACATACAACTAAGAATACGGATATTACACTAGGCCAGGTGACAGAGCTAAATTGATGATAAAAAACAAGACAAAACAAATAAATGTAGCATTAACCGACTTAACCCATAAATAAGACAGTAAGTTTCTAAAGCATGTTAAATGTTATCGAAGGTAAATATTGAAATAATGAGTTTTTAAGTTCTTTTTGAAAGTAACAGTAGAGCTTGTTCGCCTCAGTTGAATGGGAAGTTGATTCCACACTTTCGGACCGGATACTGAGAAGGCTCTAAGGCCAACGGTCGTCAGAGAGAAACGGGGCTCTTCCAGAAGCGATGAGTTTGTAGAACAAAGTGTTCTTTGCGGGACATAAGGTCTGATTAGTGCCTTGAGATAGGACGGAAACTCGTATTTAAAAATGCACTGATGGCAAAGTAGCGCCACTTTATACTCAATTCTGGAGCGAGCTTAGAAGGGCAGTTCCCGAGTCTCTTTTAGACTTGCACATAAACAAACGCGCAGTACTTTTATGTATTTGTTGTAGCCTGGCGATTTAATGACATAAATGACATATATTTCTGTTGGATTTAAAACTGACAACTCTAGCCTTCATGTTTTTTTTTGGTTTAAAATGAGATTAAGCTGTTGTTTTTTTTTTTTTTTTTTTTTTTTTTTTTTTTGGGGGGGGGGGGGGGGGTTATCGGTCAAAATCTAGATATTAGACTGCACAAATAAAAATCTGCTTCGACTGTTAGAATTTAAAGCCCATGTTATTCATAGTAGAAAAAAGAAAAAAGACAAATACAATTTATTGGTCTGGTAAAGAAGTATTTTTAAAATGTATGCACTGTTGTTTTACATACACATGATGTTAAGGTACAAGCGCCTGCTCTTTATTACCGATCGAATGATCGGTCACCTGGTACTATATATATATACATACAATTTTAACTCGTATTATAGTATAGGATATATATATATATATATATATATATTTATAAAAGATTATTGCGTCCTACGCTCATCCATGGTTTGAGTATAGTCTTGCATTTTGATTAGTGATGTTACTTTACTGGTTTTCCTGGTTTGTTCAGGCAACCCATTTCATGCCAGATACCACTCGAGAAGAAAGAGTACTTATAATGCATTCGTTCTTGCACATGCGATGAGAAAAGTGCTTTTATTTGTCCTTATGTTTATCTAAGAATTCTAATAGATTATTATTGTGTTGTATTTCTAAATATTAAAATTTTACTGCTCCAATTCGGATTTTTTCAACCAGATAATCAAGCTTTTTCCGAGGGTTTCAGTGAGTCATTACACGGAGTTTCAAATATGCAGAAAAGAAAAACCCACAACAAGCTCATATTCCACGGGATGGACGTTACAATTTAAATTTAATTTAACCCTTCCCGTACTGACCTACTTCTATCTATGCTGCCTTCAGTTCCGCTATATACGCGCCCGGGACTGTAAGGGTTAAAATAATATCTAGAATGCCATCACTCCTCCCCCTCACTCCAAGGGCTCCCAATATGAACAATGAAGGGTCACCGTTCAGTACTCTTTTTCTGTTTATAACTCAAGTTCGTAACAGCGGCTTTTACATCTAGATCAGCGCTTAAGTCAGAAACACACAAGGCCATCAATTACGAAACATTCTTTATATTGGTTACAAGTGTGCTTGACCCAGATTTTCTGCACGTTTAGTAGATTCAACTTACTCAACATTTACTTCACAGTAAGAGAACAAAGGGAAGCAACTCTTTAATCTGCAATTAGGACAAGAAACTGAACACAGACCTAAAGCCGCCTCTTCGTATTCGACACCTTTAACTATCCTAAGTGGCCACTTCAAACGTTTGACTAAATTTTGACTTGAAGTCTTCAAGAAGATATTTTCGGTAGCTGAGAATGAAAATGTTCAATTTGAAAAGAAAAATAACTTAACGTAATTGATTGATAAGTGGCTGTGGAGTTCATTTAATCAGAAATGAAAACACTTGTTTCGTTCACAATACAAATAGATTTTTTCTCATAAAGATTCCTATTTGTTTATTTAAGGGTTATGGTTTATTTTATTTAAATATATCCTATTTTTTGTCTTTCTACCTATTTATACGCATGGACTATGTATATAGTTATCTTTCTTTTAGTATTTGTATCAAAATTATTTATCTATATATCAATAAATCTATCTTTCGATCTATCGATCTATCCAACCATCCACCATCCATCCATCCGTCTATTTATTTATATCAATCTATAATCGATCATTCTCTTCATCAATCAAAATCTCTCTCTCTATCTCTCTCTCTCTATCTCTCTCTCTCTATCTCTCTCTCTCTATCTCTCTCTCTCTATCTATCTCTATCTCTCTCTCTCTATCTCTCTCTCTATCTCTCTCTCTATCTCTCTCTATCTCTCTCTCTCTCTCTCTCTCTATCTCTCTCTATCTCTCTTTCTATATATATGTCTCTACCTCTCTATTTATTTATCTTTCTGTCTTATTCTCTCGATATATCAATCAATCAATCAATCACTCTCTATCTCTCTATTTCTCTATTTCTCAATCAATCAATCCATGTATCTATCTAAACATGTAAACATTAAGCATGTAAGTACATAGTTAAACCAATTGAATAGAAATCATCTTTGTTAAAGGCTGTGGATGATCAGGTGGTGTTTCGGATATAGTGGAAATTGGGCAACTTCCAATCAACTAGCGAGATTCGTCAACTGGCCTAACATAGACTGTATAATGAAGTCTGTATTCATTTTATTGACAATTATTTATGTCTTCAATGTTGCCCACCCAAACACTGACTTACTGAATGACTTACTGACTCACTCAATCACTCATTCTCTTAATCACACACCCCCACTTACTCGGCTAGGTTCTCAATCATTCACACAATCAGTCATTAATCCACTTATGCACTGACTCGGTTGCCAATCCACTACCTCACTTATTCAAATATCCACTATACTCACCCACTCACTAATTCACAAATTATCCATATATTTAGCAATTAATAGCAATGCATTACCAGCTTCTTGAAGTTCACTTCGACCACTGACGTCTAATATGAACGAATCATTTGTAACTTTATAACCGTACAAAATACGTCTACATAAAAAAAATTGTATAAACTACAATGAACAGAACGCTATAAATCTAATATTTTAAAAAAATATTATTATAAAATGAAGATATATATATGAAAGTAATTTAAAATAAATATTGTAATCGGGATAAAAATAGGCAATTTATTTTTTTATTTAACCCTTCCCGTACCGACCTACTTCTATCTATGCTGCCTTCAGTTCCGCTATATACGCGCCCGGGACTGTAAGGGTTAACATACAACTAAATTGCCCGCTGTTGCCCGTGGATTTATAATCTTTTTTTTTTTAAAGTAACATTAATTAAAATAAAAAAATTTATACAAAAAAGGTATAGACTAAGTGGAGAATCTAACCCATGGCAGACCGATACGTTATCCACTATCGAGGACACATGTGCGAAGTCAAATTGCAAAGGTAAAATATGAGGCAATAAGGTCACGTGTGTTTAAATAAACCAATTTGATTAGTTAAAAACAGACACGGAGCTTTGTATGTATATTATTTATAGACTAGAACTGAGGTCGGCAAATTTTTGTTAGTAGTGTGCCAACATAAGATTTCTAATTCATTTAGCGTCCCAACAGCCTAAAAAGTCAACCCTGCTCTACCAATTCATTTTTGTTATATGATAGACTTGTAGTGCCTTTTTTTGAGAAGGGCTTCCACGCGCCATTGAAAATCGCTCCGCGTGTCAAGAGCGACACGCGTGCCTTAGGTTGCCAACAACTGGGCTAGTATATAGGCTACTTGGTAAAAAAAAAGGTTAGTTGCTCGCAAAGTCGTAAATATATTTATTAAAAAAAATGAGTCCTTTGGAAACTGTTCACAGTTGTATCATCTGTCCCATATTGCATATTCAACGATTTTTAACAAACACCTGAAAGTAGCAGACTCTTAATAAAGATTTTAAAACTCAAGAGTCTTCAAAAAGTAATAGCTTACATCACGGGTCGGCAACCTACGGTACGCGTACCAAACGTGGCACGCAGCGCGATTTTCATTGGCACGCGAGATACCCCCAAATAGGCAATTCAAGTCCCTTCTACAATAAATGTTGTGTTAAAGCAAATAAAATGTTAAGTCTTACGTAACTCTACTTCCATGCTTAGTACTACCGTATCCCAGGGTTCGGCAACATTTTCATGGCGCGCCTAAAATTTAGCATTCTCTAACATTTCATTTCTGGTAGAAAAAGACTTCCCTTCGGGGAGCTGGGCGTGCCATTAAAAAAAATCGTTCTGCGTGCCTAGTCTGCCACGCGTGGCCGTAGGTTGCCGACCCCTGACATATTCAATTTTTAAGCACTTACATTCCCACGCACCCCTACCCCTCCCCCGCGTTCACACACACACACACACACACACACATACACACACACACATACATACACAAACACCTCTTAGACAGAAGTTTATTTTTTTTTTGGCGTTTTAGTACTGATCCACAGAATCCAGGTTTTTGTAGAAAATGTCAACATGTATCTTAAAACAATAGTTTTAAAATAAAAAGGCTTAATATAATTTAAGTGCTCTAATTGGTTGTAGCCCTTGAACAACTCAGGCGCACCAAGAGTTATTCTCCCTTCTTGAAAAATGGACAACACATTTTTTAAAAGCGGACTCTTTAATTTAACTTCTTTGTTTGTTTAAAAAGCACCTTCGTATGACAGCGTAGCAGAGGCAAGAGTCTCATACAGTGTGTGTGGTTTAGGCTGAGATTTTTCTGAATAACTTGTCAATTGCATTCTGTCTAAGGGCAGATGGACTCATTCTGAACATGAATCATGGCGTCTGAGTTTTTGCTTTAAAGGGCAGACAAGTTATTATGAATGTGTTGGTCGCGTCCGTCGGAGTTATCCCCCTCCCCCCCCCCCCCCCCCCCCCACACACACAGTTGATTGCGTATCGTTAACTGCCTAAGAGCTTTACTAAATATGCTTGGATGATTTTTGAAGTGTGAGCTACGGTGAGTGCATGCCACATGCCACATTGATGAGTACTTAAAATAGAAATTACACTCCGTTTAATGTGAAGAAACGTAACTATTTTGTGCATGAAAGAAATCAAGTTTTTTGTCACATTGTTTATTAGATCAAAGACTATAATAAGATTGACCGCGTGCTCTATTTTTAGAACTTATATGTTCTTTTTCC